>OX451346.1:46521094-47251166 GCA_949629155.1 Myopa testacea | reverse complement strand
TTTTCTGGTGGTGGGTTTGCTTTTATGTAATATTTTTTAAATTCGATTTTTAACTGTCAGTTGAATTCTTGGAAATTTCTTGGTTAAGTAAATTAAATTGTTTTGCAAATAATTTATGAGATTCTCTTCTCTTTTGTCGTTGACAATCATTCTAACTTCTCTCCTCTCCCTCTCTCATAACTGTTTTATAGGCTTCCTAAAATATCCACATAAATATTTTATCATTCAGATTTCTTGCAATAAACATGAGGAGAAAATGAAATCGTGTGATGTGTGAAATCTTATCATGTCGTGTTGATAAATGTTCATGATTAATCGTTTGTGTATGCGTGTATATGTGTGTGTGTCTGTGTTTTAATGTATGATATTGATAATGCTATTATTTTTTTCTTATTATCTATTATATGGATGTCGAGCTATCGAAGTGGTTGATGTTCAAGTCATCACTTGGAATATATTGATTGGTTTTAATGTCACTTAGCATTCCTTTATATACAAATTATTTTAAAGATTGATATAAAAATTCCTTTTTACGAAAAAAAGGAAATATATTTTGCATAAACATTGAAGTGCCATTTAATACACCATCTCATTCATTAAAAAACTCAAACTACTGGTATTTAAAATCTTCGTTTCCATAAATCCATGTGAAGGTTTTCGAACTCGAAGTGTTTTTATTAAGTTATTTTATGAAAGCTAGTTATTTTATTAGTTACTGGTTTTTACTTTATTTATTTATTATTTATTTATTATTATTATTATTTTACTTACTACATTAACTATTAACTGAAATAATAAGGTTATCCAACTCGTGGTATGATTTTCAGACCATAAATACAATTAAAAGTTATCCTGTCTGTTCATCATCCTGCCTGCTTGATTAAAGTTCCTGAGAGAAGATCCTTCAACAAGACTTCAGTTAGAGCACGGATAAAACAACTATTTGAAGGCTGAAATTTGTGGTAACATAAATTGACGCTGTCATGTGTCGAGCCTTCATTGACTCGAGCAAAATTATTCAAAGAATCCTAATCGTATTTCTGCGCTTTCCTTCCTTGCCTTTTATGTCATTCCTTATCACTTCCCTCTCTTCTCACCTTGGTTTTGTCCTACTAATTCGGGGGCGGCATTTTCCGGCACATTTGAAGAAAATTATCTGTCTGTCTGTCTTTAAATTTATGACATTTAAAATTTACGCCTAGAAACAAAGCCGCAGCTCACAGAAGTGGCTAAAAAGAACGAAGAAATGGCGACAAGAATATTAAATTAGAAGCATGTGGAGAAATAATAAATAGGAGAAAAGAGTAGAGGAGGTGAATTCTTTAGAATAGTTTAAGGAGCTTTCTTAGGTTAAGCTAACAGACGACAGAGGAAAATTAAGAGTTCGTTACTTTTGTATGGTGCAACGCTTGCAGCGCTTGTGCCGTGTCTTGTCATACATAATTTATACCAATAAATTTGCTTGAAATGCTGCACAAATTTTGCGCTGCAGCATAAAATGGCAAATAAAGTTGATATAGAAAATGAAGTTAGTTTGGGTTACTCGTAGTTTAGTTGGTGCGAAAGGGGAGAGGAGAGGAATTGAAAAGAAGCATCATGAAATCTTGAGTAGGAAAATGAAAAAAATGTATTCTGTGATACATATATACCCTTTGTTAGAAGTTAGAAGAAGAAGAATAAAAAAAAAACTACTTTATACATAAGATCTGTGTTTTGTGAAGAGAGAACAAAAATATGATGATCTACGGGTTAATAATATGGGTTAATATAGTCAAATATGGTTAAAATAGAATATAGAGATAGTATAATAGAAAAATAAAATTAAAGAAATTAGGTAAAAAAATTGAATTCGTGGTTTTTTGAGGAATCACTGAACGAGGATAATGAAAATGTTGATTTATTTCTGTTATTGAAAATATTCAGTTTCAGTTTAAACACAACTGCAATTAGTTGTTCTTTAATATACTCAAACAAATTATTTTGAAGTTCCTTTGACTTGTATGGAGAACAAACTTACGTTAACATTACTTATGAAATACCTCAAATAACTAAAGTTTTGAAATCTCAAATCCTCTCATCTACGCTGCAGCATCCAGTTCAATATCCTGCCAATAAAATAATCCCTCTCTACTCATAAATACTTCATTCCCAAGCATTTATGGCATGCAACTAGCAGCTTTCTCATGATAAATAATTTTCTTTAAATACGTTTGCCTTCAGCAGCCATCAGCTTCGACTTCTTCCTCTTTTCCTGCTCTTGTTCTTGCTCGTGCTTCCGCTTGAACGGAAGTTTTATACTATAAAGCACAGGATAGGACAGGACAGGACAGGATGAACATCAGGACGGACACACTATCAAACACAAACAAACACACAGACAAGTTCTCAAGCATCAGACTCAGTAATTTACACTACTTTGGAAAAGCACGCGTAGGTATTAAACGAAGCTATCGACATATCAAATCCTTCTTCAAAAAGAACTGTCGTTAAGTTTTTCAGCATTAAAAATCCTCGTCAATATAATCTGCCGTTATATTAACTTGCATATACTATATATCATAATTTATCGACCAACTCGAAGCGTTTTCTTCGTGAGATTTGCAGTAGTTTTCATACCTAATTTTTAGCACTTTTCACGTCCTTCACACGCCCTTCTTTTTCATGGCTGACATGTTAACTGATCCATATCACCTTCAGGTTTCCAAGTAGTCTCCTCAACTTGATTGTGTGTTTCGAATTATTATCTTGTTGAGAAATTAATTTTTCTATGCATAATCCATAGAAAATCTTTGACTTAAAATGTCGACTCATCCGTCTATAAAACGTATTTAGTCATACTTTTTGCATGATAGTGTATATCATCCATACACTTATAGATTCTCTTACTCATCGGTATCCTCTTTGATCCTCCATCGTACTTTTTATCTGTTCACCGAAGGTTTTCCTTTTATAATAAAATCTTATGTTATCCTCTTTTGATTTCATTCACTTCACGAGTATGAGTACTTTTTAATAAGGTGCGATGGTGAATGAGGGAAGTATGTGTGTGTGTGTGTGTGGGTGTGTGTGTGTGTTTATATGGTATACTATTTGAATTCGCACCACAGATTTGTATGAAGAGACAATTTTTCATGCATGACTTCTCTCCACACATTCACCAACAGTGACAACAACAACATTAATAATATGTTCATTAGGTGCCACCCACATGTACTGAGCTACTAACCTTTTGACTTCTTAGGATGTCCTGCGGTTCGTCCCTTTGAACCGAATGAGTGGTTGTTGTAGTTATTGTTGTTGTTATTGTCTCTGCCTCTCAACCTTCCTCGTTCACACCCACAATAAAATGATAGAGTTCATTGAATTCTCTCAACCGATTGATGATAATTCAATGTCATTGTGTGTGTAATCTATACACATGAGTTGCGTGTGTGCGTGTGTGTGCTTCTGCTTGTTCGGTGTGACGTTTTTTCGTACGGTTATAACGGTTAATATATGCATTTACTGTCCCCTATCAAGAGAGCTTCTTTGTCCTTTCTGTCGTCTACTTCGAGGTATCATCATCGTCAACATCAACTTGTCTCGGTCTGTGAACGTTGGAAAAGGAAGGAGGGATGTTTTTGTTATTGTTGTTGTTGCTCACTTGCTGAAACTCAGGACATTTGATGCCTGATGATGATGATGATGGTGATGTTCGTAACATGATAGCCACCGTTTGAGAGTCATGCACAAGAAACAACAACAATAATAATAACAACAACAACAACAGCAATACTATATAAGCATCAGTTCTGATGTTGACAACAACAACAACCGAAATTCCGAGCAACACCGAAGTGAACATGCTGCTTTTTATCATGACCGAGTGCAATATAAATTATTTGTTGTTGTTGTTGTTGTCCTTGCTTTATTTATAATATTTGCTGTTGGTTAAGCAGATACGGAGATCAAAATATGTCAGAGCCTTTTGTATATTCGCCATGTTGGTGCTGTTGATGCTGCTGTCGTTGTTGTTGTGTCAAATGTCATTATGTTATCCGCACATAAGTAAGTAAGTAAGTAAGTGAACGAGTGCATCTGACAGTTTTATTATCTCACAACACAGCATGTGCATTCTCTCTCTCTTTCTCTCTCTCTCTCTCTCTCTCTCTCTCTCTCTCTCTCTCTCTCTCTCTCTCTCTCTCTCTCTCTCTCTGTCTCTCTTTCTCTCCTCCTTTTTTTCTCTGCCTTCGTATGTCGTCTGTGGTAATCAGGGGCGTAGCCTTTGATGCATTTTTATCACGGTTCGGAAAACGTTTCTTTTTTATATCGCTCAATTCATATCCCTCACTGAAGATAACAATATTTCCATCCTCATTGATAAATATCTTTTTTCATCTTTGTTCAAAAAAATACATATCGCTCACGTTCAAAATAATTTCGATCTTCCAACAAAACTATCACTTGGGATGAAAGAAATTCTTATCTTCAAATATTTCGATCCCTCAAGTTGAAAACATTTCGTTTGTTGAGGAATAGCGATCGCAGAAGATGAGAAAACTTCGGCTTTCGTACCAAAACGATCTTCGGTGATGAAAAAAAGGCTGCGCAGGCAAAGAATCGATCTTTGAAGATGAAAATAATTTCGACGCAGGATCGAAAAAAGCACCGGAACAGCATGGGTTTTGTTGGTGTTCGCTTCGCGGCAGAGACAATTGCTTGAAAATGAAGTTTTGTTTGTGTTTCGTATGAATATGTTTTTGTTGGATTTGGTACACGATGATTAAAAATTAATTTTACATGGTGTGGGGTTTGAGGGAAAGTTGTGGAAGTAAATACGTAAAATATTGATATGTAAAAATATTAATAAGTAAATTATTTTCTACCATAAGTAATTCTAATATATTTTATACATATTTCTATTACAAATTTTTATTAGGAATTACGTATGTCTTAAGTAATGTATTAGAAAAACATTAATTGAGAGCATTTGCACCTCGATTGAAAGCACTGATTGTGACGCGTTACATTCATCAATTTTATTATCCGACGGACATTTGAAACATGAATTCAAACCTTTCTTTATTTATAAAATTTGTTACCTGTTGCTACCAATCCTTTTTCATTCCAAAAGTAATTATTTTCAAGGCCGATATACAAATTTGCCTTCCATTCATAAATACATGTACATATGTATGTATTCAAATGCCTACCTGTAAAATTTATTGCATATATTCGTAACGAGCTCGCAGAAAGGGTTAACCATTTCCAGCAAAACGCTCAATTAATGTTTTTCTAATACATTACTTAAATCATACATAATTAAAATTTGTAATAGGAATATGTATAAAATATATTAGAATTACTTATTAAAAAAAACAAATTTACTTATTAATATTTTTACAATTTACTTATTAATATTTAACGTATTTACTTCTACAAATCCAACAAAAACATATTCAAACATAGTCTCTGCCGCGAAGCAAACCATCCAAACACCAACAAATTCCATGCTGTTCAACTCTATTCCGCTGCTTTTTTCGATCCCTGCGTCGAAATTATTTTCATCTTCAAAGATCGATTCTTTGCCTGCGCAGCCTTTTTTTCATCACCGAAGATCGTTTTGGTACGAAAGCCGAAGTTTTCTCATCTTCTGCGATCGCTATTCCTCAACAAACGAAATGTTTTCAACTTGAGGGATCGAAATATTTGAAGATAAGAATTTTTTTCATCCCAAGTGATAGTTTTGTTGGAAGATCCAAATTATTTTCATCGTGAGCGATATGTATTTTTTTGAACGAAGATGAAAAAATAAAAATCGCTCATGAGTCAAAACAGATTTTCATCTTTTGTGATCGTTTTTTTGTGAGGGATATAAAAAACGTTGTTCGTTTGAGGGATATATTCCGAACCCTGATTTTTATGCAAGCTGTCAAAATTTAAATCTCCACAAAATTTGAATCCGTAAAACTACTCGTACGAACCTTTAATGAACCAAATCCAATCCATCGTCCTCGATCCCTGCTCTCCACGATAAAACACGATGCTCTGTGTTTTGTCTTGATAAACTATGTTAATTGATGTAACTGTTTTTTGTTGTTTTGTTAGAATTTCTTGCCATTTAAATTAAAATGAAATTATCTTGTTTTAAAACTCGATTATTTTTTAACTCTCTCAGTGGGATCGAATTGATGTCATGTTATTCGCTCGCTTGTATGCGGAATTCAGTATGTTCACTAAATAATTTATGCTGACATACTATAAATACAAAAACACACACACAACTATTCGAACTTATCACATGCACAGCATACTTCCATCCTTTTGTTCATTTATAAAGCAATAAGTTATAAAATTTGTACCCAGGAGAAAAAAGTACGGAGTGACTCAAAGGCAGTTGAATCGAAAACAATTTTAAAGGAAAAAATGTTGATTGAGAGTTCGTTCGTATTCCTGAATACTTTATTTATATTCTAAATATGAAATATCAATTATAATTAAATAAAAATTTTTATTGTGTTTGAATAGCATTCAATTAAAAGCTGTGCAAATTAGAATTTCATTGCATTTAAACAATATACATGAATGCAACATTATATTTGCATGTGTAATGAAATAGTTTCTTCATTCATTCAATCAATCATCATTTTTTTCTGTCTCTTCTCTTCGTCGACCTGCATTTAAACAATACGTTTATCATGTAAAATATATTGTATGAAACGCACTTTAAATACACCTGTAATTATTATCAAATCTTGTGTTTGTAATTTTGTTGCATTTTCCGGGTCATTCTTTTCTTTCTCTTCACTTCTCTTTCACTTCTTCTTTCACACTTTCGCTGGTTTTGTTTATTTGCTCATTTGTAAACATTTTGTGGCTATCGTCTCATCTGCATGAAGCATCGTCTGCTTTCAGTCTTAAAAAATAAAATAAACAACAAAAACCTGCAAACAATAAACTATAAAATTATAATAACAATAGCAAAAAATATTATTGTATTTCTCTACAAAAGAAAACTAAATACACGAAAATTTATTGCCTGAAATTTTAATAAATTTTGTGCAGACTTTTTATGCAAAACTTTTACTGCACGTGATTTTCTGCGCTAATTGTTGTCATTGTTGTTGTTGTTGTTTTTATTGTGATGATGATTATTTTTATTGTTGTTTGGTTTCGTTACACACTCTAAACATTTCGTCAAGTTTATATTTTTTATTATTTATTCGTTTGTCTCTTTGTTTCTCTCATGTTTTTGCTTCTTATTTAAGACGAACGCGGAGCTGAATTTGATTAAAAATTCATACAAGAACAACATATGCGCTCATTACGAATTAAATTGGAGATGAATAATTAGATATTTCACTATGTTTCTAAACTAAAGTCTTTTTAATTTTTAAATTCAAATTAAATCTTATTTTAATTTTAAATTAAAACTTTATAATTAAAGTTGAACTGTAAAAAATGTTCCTTTTTTAAACCTACATTTCTTGACGTTGCTTTCTCTCTCTCTCAGTTTCTCTCACTCACTGTCTCTCTCTCTCTCTCAGTCTCTCTCATTCACTGTCTCTCTCTCCCTCCCTCGTTTCCTGGTGTTGTTGATTATTTCTTTCCAAGGTTTTTTGAGGTTTTCATATATTTTATACAAATAAATTGCAAGTTTCAAGGATTTTTTCTGCGATGTGATATGTATATAAATACGTCAGACGTGGCGTGACGTGATGACTGTCATTTTGGCTACGTTTATCGTCGTTTCTTCTTCTACTTTTTTTCTGTATGCACTTTTATATTTTCCCAAAACCATAAATTGTTGAAATACTTTCAGAGATAACTGCAAAGACATCCCAGGTGACGTCATTTAAATTCATACATGACCCATTTTTAGTAAAGCTAAAAAAGCAGTGAAAAAATGCAGAGATGAAAAATCAACAGAAGAAGGGATAGAAAGATGGTTTTCACCGTTAAAAGAAAAGGCGATACTGAGAGAGAGAGAGAAAGAGAGAGGGAGAGAGAAAGAGGAAAAGAGAGAATTTTATATTGTACCCCATATGAACTTCTTTGATTTAACTTTTCCGTCTTTTATTTTGTTTATTGCTGTAAAACTAGAAATTTTAACATAAAAAATGTTGCGTATTTCTAGGCATTCCGTGAAATATGCCATGACCTGATTTTTAATGTCTTTTCTTTGGTTTAAAGTACTTAAAGGAAGTTTGTTCTAGTGTTGTTTTCTTCTTCTTCTACAGTTTCTTCTTCCACTGCAGCTCCGTTATTTGTGCTTCTTCTTTTATTGTTTTCATCCTCCTCTCGTTTGTTTTAAAATCTACTAAAGAAACAGAGCAACAAGCATTGGAAAACTAGAAGCTGTAGCAAAACTTATTAACTGGGTCATTAAAATACCGCAAATAGAATAAAACCAGGTGGGTCAGTGTGTGGAGAGATAACGGTAAAGGAAGGGTGGATGAGAGGGAGGGAGAGAGACATCAGTAAAGACCCAACAACAACAGCAACGAAGCAAAGTTTCTTGTAAAATATTCGTTCTTGAATGTGGTTTTCTCGGCAAAGCTTTCTCTTTTACTCACACTTCTACTCTTCTTCTTCTTCTTCATGTTATTAATTCTATTTCTGCAACCCATGCGAAAGTGTTTCCTGTGGCTTGTTTTGACAAGTCTTCAGAAGTTTTACTCGTTGTTTTAGTATTTTTGGTTTGGGGTTTTGATCTTGGTTTTCTTGATGTTGTTCTTCTTGTTGTGGTTCTTGTTTAGCGTGTTCTTCTTTCACACTCCGGATACTTCAACAACATGTAGAATAAAATTCTTCCCTTTTCTTCTTTTTTTAAATTTTTTCTGATCGCCATCCATGCCACAAAATATACTCTTGTAAACACAATCCACAAACACTAATTTAGGAACAAAAACAATGTAATCGCTGCAGATGCAGCTGCATAAAATGGCAACAACTACGAATATAAACAACAGCAACACTAACAAAAGTTCTACTTTGTAACGAAATAATTTTTTTTTAATTTATGAACTCGATTTTATTGCACGCTACAAAATGATTTACTTGTACAAGCTCACAAAAATTGAAAAGATGAAGTGGAAGAAGAACAGAAGTAACAGTGGATGGAATACAAAGATTCCAGAGCGAGGTCCTTCCTTTGTTGGTCTTCTACTCACTCTACTCATTAAGTTAACGTTATTGCTTGCAGCTATTTAAGTAGAGGTGGTTGTTGTTGTTGTTGCTGTTATTCCTGTTGTGTGTATTGCTGCTATAATAAAGGACTAGCAATAATTAATGGTTCCACAAACCATTGTTTTTGCCAATGTTTGTCTGCAGTACACTCAAAATTATTGCTGAATAACTGAATCATTACACTTTACACATTTAACTTCAAAATTTAAGTATTTTACAAATGTTGTTAAGTTAGTAAAACTGTTGTTTCTTAAAGCAGACAATTTTACTTTATTACAACGGAAGTGTTATTTAAGAGTTACAAGTAATATTACACAAATCTCGAGTAAATCCAACAGCAACAAAAACAACAGCTTTCTTTCGTGCCTTCTTGCGTTTCGTTCGTAAGTAATTGCATTTGCTTTGGGGAATTCGTAACTCTGGAGTGAAATAGAAGCGTGTTTAATCCCACACGTACTCAGACTATAAAAAGTGGCTTGAACGGATCCTGAGTAATGAACTGAAGTCAAGGAACTTAATCTTGATTTGACATTTTTATTCGCACTTTTTCTTTAAATGATAATACAAAGGCAGATGTTTCTACATTTGTTTCAATGGGTAGAGGAGGGACCACCACTATTGACCCTTTTATGATAGTGCTACACCCCATATAAACATCGTATACAATTTTCATTGCGTGTCGAAAGCTAGTTAAATGTTTTCTGTGATTTTATTCACCTTCCGTGATTTAGTGCTAAACTGAAAAAGCTTTCAGTTTCAAACAGATTCAATACGAACATTAATTATCCAAATTAATCTGCTTTAAAAAGATATCTTAATATCACTATCATACTATCATGATGATACTCCGCCGAATGTTTTTGCTCCTGTCTAAGTTAACTATTTAAGGGATTTTGCGATTTTGCGTGATGCGCAAACAGACGACGTGATCATATTCACAGTAATGAAATACAGAGATGCAGCATCATGTCTCTGTTTCATGGTGCATCATGGTTCACCTCCTCAGTGTCGAGGGTCATTAAAACCAACCTCAAGCTGATGATGAGGCTGTCCAATCGGCTCACGAATGGTTGCTCCATCACTATTTCAACGCTGAATGCTCTGAATGGAGCCCCCGCTGGTGATTGTGATTTTAATGCATTTTCATGGTAGTGTTTTCTCGGTGGTCACATGGCTGAGCTTGTATACCCTCCGTGCCAGCACCAATTCAAGCGTTTGTTTGCCGGGTTGGTATCAGAAAACTACCGACAACAAGGACGAGGACCAGCCGAGGACGGGGAGTGGAGCAGAGACGGGGAAGAGTACACCTTTAGCTCAATTAAAAGTTGCTACTGTTGACTGAAAACTTTTATTATTGTGAATAGCGTGGAAACAGTTGGGAAAACAGTTTTTGCTGCTTGATACAAATAAATTAAATATTTAGAAAAAGTTTCAATAATTTAAAAAAAAGAAAAACCAACATACAAGAATCAGTAAATCTAGTAAAAATTATGTGTTCTGTTAAACTTATTTTGTGATAATGAAACAATTTAAGCCGAGTCACAGTCATCAAAAACGATTTCCCCACAGCAACTGAGAAGCCTTTTTTAAGTTTTTAGATAGATTAAAAGTTAAGAATACTTTCTTATAAAATAAACTCCTCCTTAATTTCTCCTTCCTTCCGCTTTCTTATTTCAGATTCATGACGATTTAGAAAAAGATCCCGATTATTCTGGCTCTGGTTTTGGTCCAGATGACGAGGACTCCTCTACCGATCATCATCAGTCAATTGGTAATTCGGGCAAATCGCAGCATACAAACGACAACGACTTCATCTCAAGCAGAACCTCGAACAGCGGCACAATCATTGGCAGCAGTGGTGGCAACACTGGTAGCACAGGCATCGTTGACAGCACCAACACTGGCATCAATTCAATTGGTAAAGACCACCAAGAACATCATCATCAAGAAACACCAGCACAACAACATAATGATAATAACTCAAATAATCATCCATCTACACAACACACAACTACAAGCACATCGTCATCACTCCCTCCATCCAAACCCAATGATCCGGCCAATATACCTCCACATTCCCCCTCCCCCACCCTGCCGCGTAACGATGACGATGACGACGACGATTTCGATTTGGATGAAACAATTGTTGAAGCCTCGGGCGATGGCAGCGATGATCGTGACGACGATGATGAAACCGGCGACGATGATATCGACCAAGATATCATTGCGCGAGTTCATACTCATGATTTGGACGCGGCCAAGCCGCATAATGTTGATCATGACATCGATCGCGATCGCGATGATAATGATGACATTGAAACCGAAATCGACGGCGGCACTGATATCGATGATGAGATCAAGCATCACATCCATCCGTATCAACGCCCGAATCTGGAAGAAGATCGCAAACACGATAACGGCGACTCAGATCTCGACATTGATGACGAGAACAAAGATAAGAAAATCGTCGATGGTGATGGTGATGTTGATGTTGATGGCGACAATAATGATAATGATAATGATGCTGAAGAGGACGGCGATGACGACGATGCGGGAACCGATGTCTACACGGATGCTACCGTTACAAACGAAGGAGCGCCCAAACGACGTCAGTGCTTTTCAGTTCTGTTATTTGTCTTTGTTCTCCTTTTATTTAGTAAAATTGGTTCTTCTTCTTCTTATCGTTTTCCTTCCTGTATCAATTGTTTTTTTGTTTGGCTTTGTTTTGCTTTACGTTTTGTAGTAGTTTATTGTTTGTTTGTTTATTTGTTTGATTTGTTTGTTGTTTATTGTTATTGCTTTTATCACCTCTCTTTTTGTTTCCGTCCGCACCGTTTCAGTGGTGAAATCGCTGTTTTGGGAGCTCCTGACAGCGGACGCTGAGCGATGACTCCCAAAGCAGCAATTTTTTCTGTTTCATTTCATTTGTTCCTTTCATTTGTATTTATCTAGATGCTTTTGATTATTTTTCGCTTTTATTGATTTGCTTTTGCGCCCGTAGGAGGTATTTTGTCTTAATTTATAAGTAGTTCACTTTATCATTGATATTTTAAATCTTTATTATTATTCTTTATTATCTTTATTATTATTAAACGGAAATATTAACAATTTTCAATTAATTTTAATAATTTAAGAATTTTATGGTAGTGTAGGTCGAAATTATTACCGAAAAAGTGCTCCCAGGAGAAGGAAACTACCAAGAAGGGGTTCTATTAGAAAATGAAATCTTAAACTGATTTAATTATCTGAATTACTTTTAAGGAAACGTTTAAAGATCACACAGAAATTAAGATTCCTTTAATTTTTCATTTCAAACTTTGTTTATAAAAAATATCCTGAAAGAGCTAAAAGAATTCAGAAAATTGGTTAAGCTATAAAATTAATAAAATTAAAATCTTGCAGAGATATTAGGAATCTGTTGGAGTAGAGAACTTAGAGAACTTTAAGAGAAACAACAACACATCCTTTTCTTCCTCGCTTTGCAAAAAATTGCGGCATGCTTTTAGGCATTCACTTAATACGCAAACAATCAGCCACCTCTGATTGCTCTCTTCATGAAAAATCAGTGCTTTTGAAATACACTAAAATTGCGGCTACAGAAAATCAATAAATCTGCCAAAAAATCACGACCCATGAACAGCCCCTCAATTGATCTAGCCCTGCCCTTATATTTCATTGAAATGTTGGTTCTTTCCACTCAATCAACCGATGAAAAGTTCGCTTTACGCTCTAAACTTCAGTTAAGTGTACGAATTACAGTCACTTGTACTCGCACTCGACGCGCTCGTTCAATGCAATCAAAGCACCGACTGCAAAATTTTGCGAGCGATAATTTTAGCGAAGTGTTATTTAAGTTAAGCTACTTGAAAGTCTACTCTAAAGTAGAATCGAACAGGGTGGCGGGTGGGAATGCGGACAGAGACTTGGGAAACTCGCAAATGGGAAAAATGTTGTTCGAAAAGCGACGGCGACTTCACAGACGGTACCCATAACGTGCGAAAATGGTTTAGTTTGTAGTCGCATTTGTTCGAACAGCTTTTCTAATGCTGATGCTATTTTTAGTAAATGTTTACCTTCTGGTAATGGTCCATGCTGACGGAGGGGGAAATGGAAGTGTGTGCATGTAGTAGATAAGGACCGAATTTTAACATGCATACGGTAATTTAATAGAATAGCTTTTTAGATACTTGAATTTTCAGTCAAATGCTGCTTTTATATAAAGACTACGGGTACATATTTTAGCATTTTAGGGAGATCACTAAGCGGCCCAACGTCTGTTGGGGTAGAAGTAAGGTTCATATATCCGAAGGCTATATCGAGTAGGTACCACAGAGAGTGGTATATCTTTAGAAACTCTGCGATGAGTAAAATAATGATGAGAAAATATATCTGCAAGTCCTTTTATTCTTGAACAAGACATTTTATCAGTCTGTAAGCACTGTGTTAAGCACTGTGTTGAAACTAATAAAATTGTTAAAATTTCCTTTAAATAATAATGACAAATACAAATTAGACAAATATGCACAATGTATTTATATATTTTGTTTATTATTACAATTAATGCAAATAATTACTAATGAATTTTTTTCCATAATTAATTTCTATGGATTTTAATTACAAATATCACACCCTCTGAAAAAAACTCCTTTATTTAGAAAAATGTACGACTTTTTTGTTTTTTCTTTATTCCAACCTTTCTTCCTCACTTTTGATACGTTTTTCAAAATTATTTCCGAATTTCTTTTTTAAAAATGTTACTTTTTAAGTGGTTACAATCCTCTGCTCAATTCTTCCGAAGTATATTCAACCGGAAAAATATCGCTGTTTCTTTGTCTCTTGTTCAAAAGCAACGAATATCGCCGTCCATCAAAAGTCCACCACGTCTACCACGCAAATGAAGATCTCAAGCATCAGCATCAGTGTCTATAAACTCAGAGCACTACAAATTGATTACATTTACACACGTGCACACACACACACATAAGTTCTTTAACACATAAACACATACGAGTTTGAACTCTGTAGCTTGTCATTACGTTGTTGGATCATCATGAAATCGCGTCATTCCTTAGGAATCATATCACCCTCAATAACATATGTATTTCACTCTGTAATTCACTCCAGTTGATATCTCAACCGAAGTATTTAATCAGTCATTCATTCCTTCAATCTCATTCATTGTTCGTCAATCATTCATCCAGTTATTCATTCATTATTCGTATTTAATGCATTTTCATAATTTCTTTAAAACTATTCTTCTAAGTACGTAATAGTAATATGCTTCATCACATTTTCGGTTTGGTATAATTCTAAATTGTTTATTAAAAGCATAAAATACTTTTCTTATGTTACTGTATTATTTTTTATATTTTATTTTTCTGATTACTTCCACTTTTAGATTGTTAAAGCATAGTTTTAGTGCTTTTAAGATTTATTAAATATTTGAAATCAGTTTAAATACGCTGAGGTTTGAGGCTTTTATAGCGAAAATAAAATATCCGACATTTCAGTACAGTTTTAGGTCTCCTTATGTTTATTGATTTAATAATGGTTAACACAATGTGTATATTAACCGATGTCACGTATTCTTTTCTGTATTCTGTATTTATTATACTAATTTTAGGCGCCTCGAGTGTTTGGTTTTGAGTGACATTAAGTAAGATTTTTAGAGAACTATTATATACGACTTTTAAAACACATCATATTCATCTGACTTTATAAATCGATCATATTACTATAAAGCAGTTAGTATTATATGTATACAATATGTGTTACTTAATGTGGTTTCAAGTTCACGTAAGCAATCCGTTTAGCTACGCATATAGCATTCTATATATTTTATAGGAACTTTTTCTATGTTGTTCATGTTTAAGTTCTGCATATACTCTGAATAACATTATTTTGATAAAAATAGTTTTCAGAAAAAACAGCACTTCCAGGTAAGCTTGTTATAATCGTATTATTGCAAACCATTATAATAAAATTACTGATATCTCATTTCAATAATGTACTAAAAGAGTGCCATACTTTCACTATACTTTGAAATTCTTCGAAGAAAAATTAGACAAATTTTGGTTAAGAGTTCTCAATTTATTCTAGTTTAATGGCATAAAATAATGATTCCCAAACTAACTAAGGAAAATATTGGAAACGCGTCCAATCTTATAATGTTTGAAACTGATTCCAAGCAAGAAGTATTCTCCTAGGGTTGTGTTTTCTTTTAGGAAATGTTTTTTTTTTCAAATGTTTCCTTCTTTATACTGTTTGCTGGTGTTCAACACTGTTACAGAACTTTTCTGTTGTCTTATGTTTCTACAAAGTCTACTAAAATGTATATTCTAAAAATTATACCCTTCTTCTTCGGTGGCAAAAGTGTATCACATTTCAGAACAACAACACCAGCAACTTATCATTGCTCATTAACGATGACTTCCTCATCATTCAAACGTGAAATCTAAAGCCATATGCATCCGTTGGCCCCATCAAAAGCAACGACAAAATTCTAAAATAATTATTTTTTTAGTTAAAAAATCTATTCACAATAAAAAAGTATCCCCAAAAATAACGTGGCTTTTTTCACTGAATATTTGCAAAGCACCAACAGCAACATTTTGAAGTATTCCAACACTCCTTCCTCCTCCGACAGCGCCTCCCTCTCATGCTTTCAACAACTCGTTTTAATCCATGGATAACAGAATCCTTTAAAAAATTCATTTCACTAGCACATGATTTTTAGAGACGGGATTCCAAAAATGTTGCATATGCACTCGATTTACTTTGTTTGACTTTGAGTGTGCACACGAAAGTGGAATGGTGAAGGTGAATATGCCGGTGAAGAGGTGGGGGGAGGCTACGATAGCTAGTATTGAGCTCAGAAACCCGATAAACAAACATTTGCCATTTTTACTCACCGAATTCGCCGATTAATTCAGAGTTTTCGGTGCTCTAAAATAATGTTTTTTTTAGTTTTCTGCCATCGTTTAGATTTTTTTTGGAGGTACATCCAGCCACATGAGTCTATACAAAAAATAAGTTTAGTTTTAAGCCGAAAGTGTGCCAAGTATAAATTTCAAGTCGCACATTCGTAGCTGTCATGAATTCTTTCAGGATTTTGACATTTAAGTGTTATTTATTTCGACATAAATTTCAAGCTTCCCCATTTTTCGCTACCAAATTCTGGGTTCTCTCTTCAGTTTTCACCCACTTCACCTCCCCTCCACCCGCCCTCCACATATTCTAGATATTCGTACATTTTTCTATAAAAAACGCGATTCCTTTTCAGTCCCTTTTTAACCTTTTTTAAACCGCATGGTACAAAAAACGCCAGCCTGACTCTCTCACTGTTCAGATCACAAACTTTGCATGAGTTGGCAATTAAATGTATTTTCTTGTGCCAAAAAAACGGAATTAAATTTTTCCCTCCAAAAAAAGCCGCTTCAAATATTATTTTTCACTCACAATTTTCCACATTTATTTCTCGTTTATTTTAATATTTTTAGTTACTGAAAACCATTTACGATGCGACTTTGATGTGCTGCTGACGTTGTGGAAAATCGCAGCCGCCCCCCGTCCCCTTCCCCACTCTTGCTCTTACCTCTTCTGCAGTGAGCTTTCAAGTGGGAGTCTCTAAAAGCAAAAAAAAGGTCCGCTTTAATCCCAAAAAACGTAACAAAGTCGCGCTTTTCGTTCACCAAATATTATCACATCAACTTCAATGTGTTGCCGTTCTACGCTGTATTCCGCGACGCCCTTTAATCCCCCCTCCACCCCTTACTCTTGCCGCCACAATTTTTTTGCATTAGCAGCACTTTTTTGTACACATTAAAAAAGCAAAACAAAATAATAAAAAGCAAAGCATTTAAAAAAGCTTGAAAAATTAAGCGTCGCTCAGCTAATCAGCTTTTTTATTTTAATCTTCCGTCTCCTCTGCTCTCTGCTTGCCCCCCTCTCCACTCCTCCCACTTACGTCTATTTTTGTGGTCGGGTTGAGTTGGTTGCTTGAATTTGGTACTAATTAAAAGGGAATTGAAGCATCCACGGGAGAAGTTGTTAGTTTTTGCTCTTGTTGTTGTTGTTGTTGTTGTTGTCATTATCCTCCTTTGTATTCCGCTTTTCGTGGTTTGTATATAATACTTGCAAGTGTGTACGTTTGTTAAACAGAGTTTCTGTTAATTAACAGAATCTGTAAACAACATTTTAAATTGTTTTATTTCATTATTTAATGGCTTTTCTCCGTAAAGAAAAAATAAAGTGCACGACTTCACTAATTTGCAGATGAGATTTGTTTTTTTTTTAGTTTTTCTTTATTGAGAAAATTTCCTCGTTGGCCATTTTTTTCATTCCTTCATAAGAAAATCTACCAGATGTTTGACTTCAGCAAAAAAAAGAAAGAGAAAAAGAGAAAAACTGGCATTCGATGTTAATTTATCTTCAATCTAGTTCTCTCTTTTTAATATAGTTTTTAGCTTTCCTTAGAAACTCGTTTCTCTGAATTTATTTATTTTATTTTGAATGATTTTACAAAAATAAAAATTTGTATACGTTTTCTTCTGTGATATTCATTGATACAACTCTACGAGATTAAACAAATTGAATTTGAAACTTTAAAACATTCGAAACGATGTTAAAACACTAAAAAATTTACAAAAAGACGAATTCCAGATGATTATGATTTAGCGAGCGGAATTTAGAAAAAATACATTCCATTTATGTATTTTATTTAATGTAATTGATTGGATTTGATTTAATTGATGGAATTTTGTTACAGTTACAATTGAAATTTGGTATCAATTAACCAAATTTCAATTCATTATCGATTTTTTATTCACTTTGTTCATATTTAGGATTGTGTATTAAGATTTCGGACTTCAGAACTCAAATTTAAGTCTTTGTACATTGATTTTTGTGTCTTCTTTTGTTAGTTTATAATTCATAATACATTTTTTCTGTTACTTTTCCTTACAGTGGAGAAGTTTACTGGATCTGACTTCTTCCGTTAGAAGTCTTATTATATATCTGCTAAAGTGTACGTGAACTCGCTCAATCTCTCATTCTCTCGGTCAAATGAGTGCATATCTACCCTTCCCTTTATACATATGTACATATGTATCTATGTACATCACTTGAAACTTTTGAACTGCAGTGCAAAATCACATCACATCCACATCACATTGTTTAGATATCTCATGGCTTTGCAATTGCTAGTCATTATTTTCGTATAGGATAACGTAGAGGCACCATAACCTCTACTTCCTTACACTATTATATTGAATTGGTTGTTGTTGTAGATGCGGTTTATATTGTTTTTGTTGTTGTTTATCCTTTCAGTTTGAGTGCGAATCTTTCCGCTTGACTGTTTGAAGCCTTTTTGCTGCATTCATGTCGCTGTTTGCATACTTTTAGGCTTCCCAGTTGAAGTGAAGCCTTTTTCCAAAACGCAATTCTTGTTGTATGGTGTTTTCTGTTGCATTTCGCTGCGATTGAAATACGACTGAACAAATAAATCCGCTTTTAGTTTATTTTGAAGTTTTGTAGCGATTCTGACAATTCGATTTTCACTTCTTTTATTTACTTTGTCTATTTTTAAAGCTTTTTAAAAGATTATTTTTTGAGAAACTAAGTGAAATGTTGTTTCTCTTTCTCTCTCACAACCACAGACATAAAAATAAAACTCAAAAGATTTCTTTTCACTCTACTTAAAAAAATGCACAAATTTTGTTCACCTCTCAAAAATTAAGTTTGTCTACTTTTTAGTACTTGTAATTTTTTCCCGCAGTTCTGCTGATGTTGTAAATTTTCTTCTTCGCTCTTCTCAAATCTACTCTCTGTCACTTTTTTCGTACTCTTTTGCAATTTATGGACTACTGAGTGGTAATTTTTGTTTGTTTATCTTTCCTTTTTGATTTTTAGTTGGTTGAATGAATGTTGAGAATGTGCTTTTAAAAGGAAAACTGAGAGAAAAACAACCAACAAACAGCTACGAAAAATTATCCTATCCTTGGCAATGATGTTTGTTGTTGCTTTGTTGGTCCTAGTGATGATGATGCTGTTGTTGTTTTTTGTTGTTGCTTTTCTTTTCCCAAATCCACTCGAGTTGTTCGATTCTCTGTGTAAAACAACGACAATGAGAAAAAAACAACTTTTTTTCTCATAGATCCCGGTTTTTATTTCTTTTTTTGCAACTTCTTCTCGAGTGGACGCTTTTGATTGTGTTTCTCTCTTTTTGAAGTCGTCTTTTGGGCGAATCTAGAAAATAACATTACATTTCAGACTATTTTCATCATTCAAGTACAAAACTAATGCATGTATGGATTGTACTTTGAAAAGTGAAAAACTACTCTGAGATTATTTGATTATTTTATTTATTTCTAAAGTAAAAACTTAAATTATATTCAATCATATTTCAATTCAAATAGCCTTTTTTATTACTTTTAAGAGTCGTTTTCATCATTTCACAATTTTTTAAATTAAAATGAAACCTTTTTAAATAAGTTTTTAAATGTTAAATCAGTAAAAACTAATTTAAAAGCAAATTAAAAGGAAAACAAAAAAACTTCTTTAAACCCTAATAATATTAAATACAAGAAATCAAAAAGACATTCATATTATATTAATTTTGCGTGCGAGAATTTCAAGTTTTGTTTTCTCTTTTGTACATTTTAACGTTTTAAACTTGTTTACTTTAAAATTGTTTTCATCTTTTTGTACATTTTTATTTACTTTTCAGCTAACCCGCCATCATTTCAACCTTCCTTTTCACATCTGTCAACTTTTTTGTGTCCTTTTTGTCTTTTGCTCTCTCCCTCCCTGTCACTTTGATTGACAATCACAAAACCCTTAACCTTTCCTCATTCTCACTTCTATTTTTTGCTATTATTCAACAACAATAAACAAAAACAAAAGAACCATGTTGACAACCACAGTTTTTAGTTTCTGGGTTTTAACGGAAGTGTGACAATGAAAGAGAATGAAGAGAGAGGGACAGAAGGAGAGGAGAGGCGTGTCTGTTGGTCGTTGTATCCGTGTCCGATTCATATCGAATTCGTGCGGAAAGTTTTAATAAAAGCTTAATTTTAAAACTTTTGTACTTGCATCAGCGAAGTAAAGTTTTAGTTTCCATAAAATGTAGGAAATGCGAACATTTTCCAGTTACCCGAATTTGTTTTCATTATACAAAAATTGCATCTCTGGTCTCCTGTTATCCCTTTACTTTTGCTGTTTAATTTTATCCCTTCTGTCCTGTGTTCCTTGCCACTTGGATCTCGTATCTTCCCTGCTCTCTCACTTCTTTCTTGTTTCTTATCTCTTGTTCTGTGGTCTAGTTATTCACTCATGTCTCTTTTTCATGCGTCTATTTTTTTATCACTAGTCTTAATTTGTCTTTAACTCTTCTCTCCTCCTCTTCTCGCTCCATCCTGGTTATTTACTCTTCACTCTTTGAGTATTAATACTCTTTTCTATAAAAACTATAGAAGTTTTTCGCTTCAGATTTAAAAATATTGCATTTCTGTAATGTCAACTCTAGTGTCAAAGCTTTGTCTCATTTTGTCACTTCGTTTTTTGTTATGTAACACCTTTTTTCTGCAACTTGGACCAGATTTTGTTGGCTGAGGTTAGTTAAGAGAGTATAAAAACACACAAACCTCTTAACCAACCTTAAAAGAAAAAGCAAAGAAAACCTCACAATCCACAAACTACAAACAAAAACCAGGGAAGGCAAAAAAATAAAATCCTCGATTGTCATAATTTTTTGTTATCAAACTTTTTCAAACTACGATTTATCAATCTAAAAAACTTTCTTGTTTGTGGCTGCTTTTTGCTGATGGCGAGAGCTGTGAAGAGCTGCGAATAGAATACGAGTACAAAAACAACAAAAACACCAACAATAACAACAAAAACTAACAACTGTCACTGCTGTGTTTTGTTGCTGTTGAGATGAAATGATGAAAATGAATGTGAAAAATCTTGAGTTTGTCAGCAGAAAAATAATTCTAAAAACGCAAACTTTTTCGCAAACTCGACTAAGAAAAGTGGACACGTAGACGAGGTTGTTGAAAGAGATTTAAAATTGAGAAAAGGGAAGAACAGAGATTAGAAAGGGCGAGAAGGAAGAAAGTGAAAGAAAGTGATGGGGAAATGACCAAGTGAAAGCATTGTAAATTCTGCACACAGAACTCGGTTTTCAGAGAATAAATCGAAATGAATGGACTGAAACTGAAAATGATTTATTATCATTCAATGACATTATGTTCATTTATCCTAAAATTAGTACCCGAACTTTCAAAGGATTCAGTTAAGATTGATGACTGAAATTTCAAAGCAACTTATCGCTAAAGTGTGCATTCAATAAGTTGATGTTTTGAGTATCCGACGCCCTTTCGTGTTCCGAAGACGATTCATGTTCCGATTTGAGGAACGTGATAGTGTTGAGGTTCAAGTGTGAGTCCATTCATAATGATTCACTAAATTGAGCATTCATTTTAAAAGGTGCGAGAAGAATGACAACTCGCTTTGTGTTGTGTTGTCATTCTTATCGAAAGTCGAAAATATAACAGCTTTTATACATAAATACGACCTTTTGAAGTTTATTTTATTTGTGTAGAAATATAAACCACAAATGATTAACAAAAGACCTCTTCATGGAGTTACAAAAGACACGAAGGACGATAAGGAAAAATTACGAACTTCAATTAGAAACTGTAATTAATAATGAATGCAGTCGATTGTGGTTTTCATTATAAAGGACCAACAACGACAAGAATTTGACAACAATACTTAGAGTAAAACTTTACAAATGCGATAACCATTCTCTATGTTGTTTCTGTGTGTGAGTGTGAGAGTGTCTTTGCTTGTGTGCTGACTTTACATCTACATAACTGTTAATTACATAGTTTAGTTATTTGAGCTGAAATTAACAACAACAATGATTGTAGTTGAGGGTGGTTCTGGTTCTATTAAACTTTGTTGTTGCTCTTGCAAACCTTGAGTGCTCGATGCATATTTAACGCAATCTAAACTAACAATAAACAGACAGAGAGTTTATTTGTCCATTAAGACGAAAGGGCAGATTGTCATCAGCATCTTCTTCAGCATTTTCGGTGTTCATTTAGAAACACAAGTTCAGGTCTTTAGAAGGCTTTAAATTCAATGAACTTAAGACGTTGATGAGTTTAGATTTATACGATCTTAAAATGTCTATAAATCGAAACACATGAGTATTTCTACAGGTTTGGACTTAAAATTTAAGGCAAATGAAACAAACGAGATCCTAGCTAAGAATTAATTTCAATTTAATGATGAATCGTTTGAAGCTCTTAAGGATCAAAGAACCAAAACACAATCATGCCATCATCGTATACACATGATTGCATCTTATCGTTGTTGTTGTTAATTATTGTTGTTGTTATTGCTAATGTTCGAATCGACTGGCATCCGTTTTTGGTTCATCCTTTCCAGTTTATCGCTTCGTTTACACATCAACGCGTTTTGGCTTTGTTTGGCTTGAAGCTGCAAATCGAATTCAAAGCAGTTTTAATTCAATGTATTGATTGAAATTATAAAATATTTGCTTATTTTACACGATTGTTCAAGCATTGACAATATGATGACATTTTTTTAGGTTTTGTTTCTATTATTTGATTTAAGAAGATTATAAGTTAAGTATAAGTTATAAGTTCTTTTGCGCTCAGAAATTTTGCATTTTCAGGTATTATTTTGGAGTATAAAATAATGCTTTGCAAAATAAACGTGGCTGTGGAATTTGGCAAACTCTTCTTCGATTGTTCAAAACCATTCTACGGATTTCTCTGTTTTTCCAAGCATTAAAAAGAATTTTAAAAAACTTAACGAAAAAGTTGTTCTACAAAATTACCAATTAATCTCGCATTTCGACTTCTTGGTCACAGTTAACTAGAGGAAACATAAATAGAAGCGAACATAATGCATTTTAGAGGTAGTCCTGTACCTTTCTTCGTCCTCTCGTTCGCCCATTTTTACATATAAAACTTCAAGAGACTAAATTAACATTTTTACACTGACATAATAACCAACAGAGAGAGATATAGAAACAAACAGGAAAGTCAACATACACATGTATGTATTGTGTATAGGCAATCATGCACTCACACAAACACAGTTGACACAATTAAGGACAAAGGAAACCACAGAAAACAAAGGATAGGAATGAATCCTTAAAGCTAAAATGTAGCCGTTGCTGCAGCTGTGACTTGATCTAAAAAAGAAGCAATACAATTGAAATCCTGTGTGTCAACTCACAAGGTAGAGCGCAGAGGAATAGCTAGCGATAGACAGAGAGAGAGAGAGAGAGAGATATAAAGGGACAAGGAGAAGAATTGAGTTGGACTCCGCTTCCACTTTATGAACGAATGACATACAACGCATCTGTTGGTTGGACGGTTGGCGGTTGAAGGGAAACAACAACAGTAACAATGCACAACAAATACTCCCAAGATTTGTTGGGAGTCCTCTCGGACATCATCAGAAATTGTTGCTGGTGGTGTTGTTGTTGTTGTTGTTGTTGTTGTTTTACAGTACGACTAAATAACAAAAACGAAGGCAAACTTTTTATAAATCGAACGAAGATTGTACTGATTATTGTTGCTATTGTTTTTGTTGTTGTTGTTGTTATTACTGTTCTTGTGGCTCCTACTGAATTTAACCCATGACTACCGTTATTTGGACCCTAGATGAAAGCCTGAAAAAAAGGAAACAAACGAAAACAAATTTGTGTTTGTTCAGCAATTAAATGACGTAATTTCTCTCTCTATCTCTCTCTCTCTTTCTCTCTCTCTTTATCTTCTTCTTCTCTCCTTTGCTATTCTACTCTTATATTTTGCTGGGATTTAATTGGAATTAGAAATGTTCTAAGAAATGAAATCATGCGGAGTAAAATGGTTTTTTATTCCTTCTGTTATTTGCAACAATGCTATTTCAGAGAACACTAGAAACTAAACCATCTGCAACATTTTAATTCCTTTAATTTATTTATCATTTTATTTATATGTTCATGCATTTAAAAGGAACAGGCTTTATAGCTATCCATGAGACATGGATATCGGATATTCATGGAAAATAGTTAATCGAATCGAATCCTTTTCGGGTCATGAAAATATTACTTTTATGATTTATCTGTTCAGACATTTTTTGCAGAACAAGTTCACAACTTTTAATTCGTTAAAAATTCACTTCAATTAACTTGTAAACGTTAAAAGTATAGAAATTGAGACATCTGCCGAACAACTTATATTATTATTTATATATTTATACGAGTATTTGCCGAACTTACATATGATACATACTTATATTTATTGTAAATTATAATTATACTTTTAGAATAGTTTAAGTATCGATGACGTTTCTTCTTTTAGCAAAGAACTTTCTTTAAGATCTCCAAGAATTTTAACCAACAATTTATAATTAGTATATCATTAGTATAACATACATATATATATATATAGAGATGTATATATGTAGATGAGATATAAAGTAACTGCTGTTTGGGTGCATTATAAATTTACTCTTAGTTTATATTGCATATAATTACACTTTGAAGAACATTTCGCCTATTTACCCTTATTTATCACTTGTAGTTAACTCTTATTATTTTTTTGCTTCAGTTGAACTCATTTTTAATGTAGTTTTTGGTTTTATTTTTGTAGTTTTTGATTTTTTTAAACACCATCTTTAAGTAGATTCTCACCTCTCTGTGTCCCATCATCATTACTACTAACACTACACTACTACTAACACATGATCACATCGACAATAAAAACGAACAAAATAAAAGAAAAAAAGTATTTATTATTAATAAAAATGCAAAATAAAAGAAACATTCATACATAATTACTAACCTTTAAATTTGTGACATAGCAAAGTTATTCATATTAAATAATTCGTATTTTTCCCTTCCTTCTTTTATTTACTATAATTTTTCTTTGCAACATTCAGCTGGCACCAATCAAGGTACCATCCACGAATTGGACTCTACAAACGTCAACAGTTTGCCGACAGACACTAAAATAGAGCACACGACCGGCAACGAAGTGTTAATAATGAGCGACGATGATCGGACGACGAGCTTCTTTGCTCAGCCCGGAATATTGGCAGGTGAGTTTTGCTATTTTTAACATTTTTGTTTATTATCTATACAATATTTCAAATTTAATGAATATGTGTTAGTAATAATTTTTACTCCATCATTTAATTGATAGAAATGAATTCCTATCTGGTTCATTTTCTACGCAATTATTGTTAAATTTCACTGTTATTTCTTCGTTTGAACTCCATTCTAATTGATTTGCTTTTATTTCTATGCAGCTGTCATCGGAGGTGCTGTCGTGGGATTGCTTTGCGCCATCCTCGTCGTCATGTTCATCGTCTACCGCATGAGGAAAAAGGACGAAGGATCCTACGCGCTGGACGAACCGAAACGCTCGCCCGCTGTCAATTCGTATGCGAAGAATGCGAACAACCGGGAGTTCTACGCTTGAGGAGGCGTAACCGCGGGGGGTGGTGCTCAAGAAGTGCAGGTTGTAGTGGAGCTTCCTGCGCGACATTAAATTGATCAATCAAGCCGCCGATCAATAGTGGGACGTGTAAAGTGGGGCAGCGCCGAAAAATTGAGGAGAATAAAGAATTTAACAGCAATCACGGGAAGAGAAGCTCCGCGGAAGAAGAACAAGCAAACAAATTCTCCAAACAGCATTTTTCAATAACACAAATATACAGAGAAAGAAACACTACACTGCAGAAACTCAAAACACACACAAAAGTAAATACACACACACACACACACTCACTCACTTAAGTAAATTTCAACTGATAATCGTGTGAACGTTTCTACACTGAAAGAAACGAAACCATAATAATGTGTCATTATTATTTCATTTGAATATTTCCCCCTTTTTTTCTCATTGAAAGAAGAAACTATTTTTTATTTAAACTTAAGCTAAAGTACTAAAAACTACATACTAAATTGTATTTACAACAACAACAAAAATTAAGGAAAAAATATCAAAAAAACGGGAATAGAAATGGATAAAACTTCAACTATTTAAGGGAAATCTTGAAATAATCTAAAACAGGGGCGGGTTCACATAACATGAACAACAGAAAAACAAACAATGAATGCGTATAAGTAAAGAAACGTATAAGTAGAAGCTAGTGTAAGTGTAACAATAAAGATAATTGATAATTTAATTAACTTAACAACTTAATGATAAAGATGATGTCTACTATATATATAAATAAACTTAATTGATTTGAATAACGAGAACAACCGAAAGAGGTTCTAAAATAAGTAAAGAAATTCGATGTTTGAAATTGAAAATTTGTTTGCAATTTTCAAGCAAGAAGAAACTCAACATCAAAAATAAGTTTTGCAAGTCAACAAATCACACGGAATCAATTAAAATAACTAAATCAGTTTAGAAAAAATCATGATGTACTTCTAAGCATTAAAATAATGAATTAAAAATAATACTTGTGTATTTAGCATAAATTTATATACTATAAAATCATATACGCATATATGTGCATATATTTGAAAATATATATATATGTATGAGTATAAAAAGTATTAAGCGAAATTCGTAGCTCGTAAAACTGGCAACTAAGCAGAAAAAATGGCATCTACACAAACACAAACCAACTCTGCAGCAGCTCTGAACATTGCAAGGAAAACATTTAATTTAAGTTCACTAGATTACTGTTGGACTAACTACTCTTTCGTTATTAAATATTATGTAATTTCTTATT
Organism: Myopa testacea; assembly: GCA_949629155.1. Classification (NCBI taxonomy): domain Eukaryota; kingdom Metazoa; phylum Arthropoda; class Insecta; order Diptera; family Conopidae; genus Myopa; species Myopa testacea. The sequence goes on along the minus strand of OX451346.1, from coordinate 47,224,223 downwards.
TTCTATAATTGTAACCAAAAAATAATCAATTTTCAGTCTGGCTACATTTTTCACCTTTCTGAACACAAGCAACTTTTGTGCAAATTATGTTAAACTAAAAATTCATTTGTTATTTTGCAGAAATACATTATTTAGTTTACGTTTCAATTTATTGCCATTTAAATTTAGAGTAATAAACACTTTTGTTACTAAGGATTGTACACAGAATTATTATTGTTAAATTTACAAACGATTTGTTAAAATTTGTTTCCTAAATCATCGACACAGTTACAATTTTATGAAATATCAAAGGAGATAATTTTAGTTGCTCTTTTTTATTTTCTACAATATCACTTTTCAATATCGTCTTTTTATTTATAAATAAAACATTTATTTTACATTTATACATTTTATTTGTAAAAAGAAAAAGAAACACATTTTCACTGCAATATTATTGAATCTAATCAAAAGAGCGCCAGATTTGCCTTGTGTTTTCACATCATATCTTATTTTGTAGTTTTCCCACCCGTTTATTTAACTCCACTTAAATTCAATCAAGCAATCAAATCAAATCAAATCACACTATTTTTTCCATAATGAGACTTTTTATTATTGTAATTTATTCTTAATAATTATACAGGAAAAGTACATATTTTTTGTTGAATGAAAACAATGAAGTTGTTGTCTGTTAAGTTTTCCGTATATTTACTATTAACCAAACTACTTGTATAACAACCGTGAATTGCAGCTGATTCTCAGATAATTTCGCAGCATAATTTTAGGCTTAATAACCGATAGAGAAACAAATCAACCCATGTATGAAACATACTAAAACATAAGTAAAAACTATCTGGTGTGTGTTCTTGAATATGTATGTTAGATCTGTAATCATTGCTGCGAGAAACCAACAACACTGCGTATGTTCTCATAGATGAAGCCATCACCTGCTTATACCCAAAGAAAATTGTGTGAAACTTTGTAATACTTCTGTTTGAATATTCATTAATTCAATGTACTAAGAAAATTATTTTTCTTATGAATGAACTCATAGAACACACTTTATTTTTATTGCATTATTTTATTGAATACACACCTACTACACTGCGTGAAATTAATTCTATTTGTAATTTTTTTTAAACATTGAAATGGAACGGTTTTTGTAATGTTTAATAATTGAATTTTGCTAAAATAAAATGGAGAAACTGAAATTAAATTTTCCTGTTTTTTTACTATTTTAAATTATGGCTTATTTTTACTAAATAAAATGGATTAAATAGCCACATAATGTTATATCAGAGAAGAATGGAACGCATTGCAAAAAGATACAAGAGCAAAGTTCACCTCCTAGCCAACGATCGTCCATTTCATCATCATCTCTCATCATCGGCGCTCTCTTTCGTCGCTAAATTTTGTGGTTCAAGTTCACTGTTTTTCTTGTGATTGTTCTGGCTTCAAGAGATGAATAAGCAACGAACCTATTCAGCGTGTAATATATTTATTTATTTATTATTAAAACGTAACACTAAACATTCCATTAAATAGAAACTTGAACAATACATTGAAAACTTAAACAATTAATAGATAGAGCATTGGGATCCATATCATTGCGAATCACGCCTCACTTCACATGTTTGACTTCAAGAATGGCTTCAAATACTGATGAAATATTTTGGGAACCGGTGTTTTATTCAAAGGACTCTTCTTTGCCGATTCAAAAATGCGCTCATAGACATTGCCATCGTATGAGCCCAGCACCGATCTCAACGAACGATCGCGATAATCGAAGCCATCACAAATGGCCACCGCATCGGGACGTACCTTCTTCAGAGCCTCCTCCAGACGCGTTTGCAGAGCACTCAAATCGGATTCGGTGAGAGGAATAAACTTGAAGAAGAAAAAAAATTTAATTAAATTAAATTAAGGTGCATTCTCCATACATTGATATTTATAGAGAACTTACACGCAGAATATCGCTCATATGACGGAGCGTAGTGTGAACCAAAAAGAGTTCCAGCAGGTTGCGCAGAACGTTGTTCAATGAAGCGGACCGCTGACTTGCGGCTCCTCCAGTGACTTCCTCCAAGAAAGTGGAGCAGATGAAAACCCGTCCATGCAGCTGTTGAAAGTGTTACGTTATTTTGTACAATGAACCATGAATCAATCAAAAACATATAATTGAACAACAAAGTTAGCTTAATTTTGTTATTTAACTTGTTGGCTTGGTGTTGTTGGTCCCCTTGTGCATTATGAACACTTTTAAAACGTACTCACCTCAGCCGCTTGAACGTACTCGATGCCCGTATTATTAGCCGCCTCAGCTTTTGTCTGCCCATCTTTTAAACGCTGAGATAAATTCTCAAAAGCAACACGAGTTTTACTGAAATTTGTACCAATTAATCGAAATCACTTTAAAGCTATGTAAGTACTGTAGAAAGTTCTTCTTCACGTACTTTGCTGCTACAAACTGAAAAGCCTTAATTATGCAGTCCCAGGAACCGGTCCATTTAGGGAACTGCTTCAGAGCAGCCACTTGCGTCAGATAGACGACAGTGGGCGGCAACTGATCACCGTCCTGTACAGCGCGCCAGGCTTTCATTAGAAACCGTCCGACCTGCAGTAAAAGCACAGTATTTTCACCTTCATACGTGCAGGCAGCCGCAGCATCCACAAACAGCGCACCCAAGTTTGATGCAGCCAAGTAACCATGGCCACCACAAGCCAAGCGTAAGTGCTCCACACCTGCGGCCGAATCCGATGTGCAGAGCACCTTCATGCAGCAGGCCAACGTGTGCATTTCCGGTAACCGTGAGTACTCGCCACGTTCGATTTCGGCCGAAGTCTGTTGATACAACAAATACAAGGAATTCGCCGACAAACGGTGTGCTATTGCGATTGCCAACTCTGGAAAGAGTTTCAGTTGCTGAGTCACGTGATCGATTATCTGCGGCTCTGGCTGACTACAAGTTGTAAATAAGAATGATGATGATGATGAGTTAAGAAGTTGATGTGCTTACATGGTTATCAGTTGAACTTACTTTGTGTTTATGGGACTCTGCCGGCGCACCGCTGAGTAGCGCGTTGCAATAGTCGCCGCCATGCACAACATATTCGCGTTGTTCAGTGACACCAGGCAACGCGTATAGACCATGGTGAAATAGGCCAATACAGGGATGGAACCCTTCCTAAACGTTCCATCGGGCAGAACCTGAGCGTTACGCATCAACATATTGGTGCGTGGAATGCGAACATTCTTCAGTCCCAGGTATCCGTTGTTGTAGCCGAGGAAGCCCAACTTTTTGCCGACCTCGCCGATGTCAATGCCGGGCAGCGGCATGTGTGTGTCCTCGTCCCGCAGCTGCACGTAGAACATCTGAATGCCTTTGCGCTGGTTGTTGATATAGAGTTGAGCCACCAGAACGCAGTAGTTGGAACTGTGGCCCACTGTAAATGGATGTGAAAAGTAATGCAATTCTAGCTGCAACCAGATCGATGTTGAAGATATAGACAAATATTATATCTTGATATAAAAATCTAATTTCAGTTATCTTCTCGAAAGCGATAGTATAGTTAAGACTTCAATGTCATTCTGCAAGTTCAAATTTCTTCTGAGTAAGTATCCTGAGACAAAGAATACGCTAAGATAACCTTGAACGGTTTTTATTTAATGGTTTACTTATTGTTATCGAAAACTTGCTCACCTATCGACTTGTGATAAGTTTTACGATGCTAAGTGGTAAAACCTGGACTATAATTGACTATCTTGACCCTGTCTCGTTTTTATTACACGTTATTAAGATTATCTCAGTTGACAGCAATTCCTCACTTTAATTTTGTGTAATTAACCTCAAGCTTTCATAAATTAATTCAGCGTGAATTGCGAATAGAAATGTTAATGAAAATCCTGCTTGGAGGCAATTACTTCTTTTGCGCAATCACCTAGAATATTTCCAGGTATTCCGTAGCGGGAGCTACAGGCAACATCTTGCTAAACTTACATCCTCCGGGCCACCATTTGTAGGAGGTCAATGTTGGTGTATTCAATACGAACTCCTGCGTGTTTGGGTCGTAGTCTGCTCTGGTCTCCAGACCACGCAAGAACGTACCATGTCCGAGCTCTGTCTGCGCATACGTTCCGCATATTTCGAAGTTTTCGGCACGTTTGCCAAATCTTTCGTACTGTTCATCCGTCGCTTCACTCTTCAGTGCCGTGGTCATCATCACGAATTGAACGGTAAAAGGATTACCCGCTGGCTGGATGCTCGACACCAGGGGCATGTAAACGGAGTTACTGCAAGGTTCAATCAATCAATTTTAATATGTACTTTTATGTAAATATTTCATGTCTAAACTTACGGCCAAATGTCGTTTCCACCCGGATTATATTTCTCCTGCAATATACGCAATTTCTTAGCGACCTCGATGGAGCTTCTCACTGCGGAAGTATAATGCTGCTCGTGGGATTGATAATGTACCGATATATCATCTTCTGGTATGTGCTCATGAAGGTATTTTTCTGTAATATACAATTAAATTATATATTGAGCCGTAGAAGAAAGCCGTAGATAATTTTGGTGTAAAGAGGAGGAAAAATTAATTTCTTCGCATTACTAATCTGGCATTGAAATGGGGAATATGTTTATATATTGTATTACTCTTTGTATATTTCATTGTCATTTACTGAATAAATACGAATTTAGCAATACTGAATAAATTGTTTCTAATTCGTTTAATTAATAACAATAATTTAATCGGTACTTTCTTTGTTGCAAACCATAACACTCTATAGTGCATTTACATGTACAGTGCACTCGCGATAAGATGAACAAGCAAACATGTGTAAAATCCAATGAAAATAACAACATACTGTATTTTTCCATTGCCTATTGTAAAAGAAGGAGCATGAAGGGAGCACAAAGCCTTCATTCGTTTAACATAAAAAGTGTTGTGCTTTAGGGAATCCCCAGTTTACTTTCTCTTATTTCCCTTTCATCTGCTAATATTCGTCATCTCTGTGTCCGCATTTTTAGTTATTTATTTTCGGCTAACACGAGTTCAATTTAAAAAGGATTAAGGAAAACCCGAAGTTTTTAGGATAAAAGATAAGGCAGATATTTCGGAGCACTTAAGGAGTGTTTACAAGTTTACCAAAAGTATGGCGTGGCGAAATCTACAATTTGTGGACCTCTTTTTTGGTCTAAGTACTTAAGTTTTGCGGCTGAGTTTTTAGGCCATTTTTTGAGAGTAGTAGAAGAATTGGAGCATAGAATAGGAGTAACTGAAAGCCAACTTTTTAAAATTCTATAATTTTTGTCCCCAAGTGATGGCTTCGTACATCACACGTGCCTCTATTCTCGTCTTTCACCCGACAACACCCTGTCACCCACACTCACCTAATTCGCGTTTGACACGCAACTTATCCGCCCCTTCGTGCCACCACGTCTGGAACTCGACAACATCAAAGCTGGCCGTGTCACGCTCGGCTTGTAGATCAGGATTCGTGCGCGTTGGTATTAAAGTTTTCGCTTCCTCGGACATTATTTCTTCTATCGCAGTAACTATGTATATTTTATCACAGTAAATCGTTTGCAGAAACCTGGTTGGTCAACTCGCGCCAGGCAACTGAATAAAGAATTATTGCTGATTGTTTTTAAAACGATCGCTCGAACTCCCAGAGTAGACTTCAATAGCTAAGCTGAAATGCACTTATCACTTGATACAATTACTGAATGATTATTGCCAATGGACATCGGATTAATTACGATTAGGGGAGTGAGAGTGTGAATAGTTTGCAATTAATTTACTCCGTTTGAAGTCTATCCAACACCGTAATCTATTGATAAAAACCTTATGAAATAAAACTATAAATCTGCTGTTACTCTTCTTATACGATAAATAATATTAATATTTCTATTATAGATATTAACAACTATTATTTATACATGGCAATTGTACACATGCTTTGACGATTCACGATTTAATTATAGCACACAATGTAAATATTGTTACATTTTATTTATTAACCAACACCGATTCTAAGGAATAAAAAATCTCTGGAGAACTTACAGAAAGCTTTGTTATTGTATAAAGCTTTTCTGCTTTCAGATGTTGGACTTCAGAAATGTGTTCAACAGGACTCAGATTTGGCCACTCGTACGCGGCTCGCCCTGTACGTCTGATTGCCCTTTTGAGAGGCTCGCTTTCGATCCCTACTTTTTACCAAGTGAATTATTTCCAAACGAAGCTGGAAAGGAATAAAATAAGGTAAGGAAATACCTCCGGGAAAATATCTTGCGTGCAGAATATCGCTCATGTGACGAAACACAGACTGTGATTGCGATGACTTTCTGTACTGGAAGATGAACACATACAAACAGAATCGAAACAGTGAGTACCTCTAATGGAATAAACCTAAAATACACCCAACGCCATTGTATTTATGTTTATATATGTATGTAAATATAACCATACAATTTTAAAGCGAAGACTAACATGGAAATGGGATTCCGTTTTAAACATGCGAAGCACCTTTGGCAAAATTATGGAGCGCAATGATAGGTCCTGGCGGAGGTTTACTTAACACTGTCCAACTGAGCAGGAGTCTCTTTCAAATTGAAAAAAACTTAAAATTACCTACTACATACATGGAAGGAACGCAGTTAGCAGCATATAAACCTACTTACATGATAGAGTGTCACAAGTGCACACCATCTGGAATCAGTTATCATGTGCATACGACATCCTGGTTCTCATTCTAAGGTCTTGGGTTACTTCCCCGAAGTATGACTGCGGCTACTTTATTATTTAAAGGTTCGTTCTTAGTTCCTAAGAATTATTTTCAAGAATAAGAAGCCATCTCATTACACACTCGCGGACAAAGTACTAGTATGTACATACATATGTACACATTAATGTCCGTTTGCTATCTCGAAACAAAATTTCATTTGCTTAGTCAAATGATCAATGATCTGAGGCTCTCGTTCATTTCAAGGAGAGAAAAGTATTTGGAGTAATTTTTATTAATATATTTTTAATAATTGGTCCCTAATGCAGATTATGTAAAAATTGGCGAAAAAATAAAAAAAAATCGTTTTTTTCTTTAAAAAACACGTGTATAATATGTAATAAATTGCATAATTTAAAAGGGCCGTTCCATTAGCTTTAATTTGGAATCAATCAAAAAGTTATTCATTAATCGCCCACATTCATCGCGATCACGTTTTTTTTTTACCATTCGGATTTCCAAAAATCAGGGCTAATGGGTTGAAGTAGATTTGTTCCATACATGTAATAAATAATAAACTGAGAAAATGCTACATTGTCCCACGTTACATTATCAATGCGTTTTTGAAGTCCTCTCTTGTTGTACATTCTTATCAAGAAAAACAGAAACGGAGCAGAACAGAATCAGCTGCGGTGTGGTGAATGTGGTTAGTTTTGATGGCGGTTCCACGATATATAATTGCTGCTTCCACTGCTTTCATTCACTTTTCGTGTGCAGACGTTATGATTTGTGTGCCAGAAGCACAAAACCATTTTCAAAATTAAAACTGAATACACATTTCAAGGAAACAAAATAAATTTCAAAGATTTGGTGCTTGGATTAAAAGTTTCAATATATGTACGCGAATGCATGTATTTGCCTAATGTTATTATGTTTGCACATTATTAGATAAGGAGACCGAATACACATGTGAAGAGAAGATAATAAGTCAGAAAAAGACTGGCTGCCAATGCAAAGTGCAAACAGAAACGAAATAGCGATCTGAAATGTTGCAGGTGCCTTCGAACAAAACTGTTTGTAGTGTTCTGCTCACTACACTTCTGATACTGTCGGAGATCGCACGTGAAGCCATGTCCTCCTCATCATCATCTTATTGCTCCAAGCATGATCGTGGTGACGAACTGGTGCAGGATCAAGCCCGCTATGACTTCTATCGCATCTACAATGTAGAGTTGGCGACACAGCAGCACATCGAGTTGCTGCAAAAGCTTGAACAACAAAGCGACAGCCTAACCTTCATTGGACATGCACGAGAAATTGGCCAGAAGCTGTCTATTTTGGTGGCAGCGCATCGTGTTGCTGACTTTTCCGATCTACTGCAAACTTACGATATAAAACACCGAATATTGGTAAGGTTCTGCCTTCAGATGGAATTATATTTAGAGTTGGATTACCTTCTTAAAAACACCATCTTATCTTATAGACGTACAACTTCCAGGAGAAAATTGATAAGAACCTTCGCGAAGTGCAGCCAATCGGGACAGACTTGAAGAATTTCGATTGGAATCATTTTTATCACTTGGAGACGATCTATGAATGGATGGAGCACATGACTGCCAAGTTTCCAAATGACCTTACTCTCTTAGACATGGGGAACAGTACCCAAGGTGTTCCAATAAAAGGCCTCAAATTGGCTCGCTCCAAAGACAACAAATCGATATTTATTGAAAGTGGAATACATGCCCGTGAATGGATCGCTCCAGCGACAGCAACATACATCATTAATACGTTGCTAACCTCAGGCGATGTGGGTGTTCAACGCCTGGCCAACAACTACAACTGGATTATCTTTCCTTGCGTTAATCCCGACGGCTACAAGTACACTTTCGAACACGACCGCATGTGGCGCAAAAATCGACAACTTTTTGACACCTGCCGTGGCGTAGACTTGAATCGTAACTATCCATCGCATTGGAATTCAACTGGTTGCAGCTCTGACCCATGCCGCTACGATTTCGCGGGTCCAGCGGCAGCCAGCGAGCTAGAAACGCAGCGTTTAATCGCATTTGTGGAGGAACATGTTGCCCAGGAGCAAATTAAAACCTATATTGCTCTGCACTCGTACTCCCAAATGCTCATGTTTCCTTATGGACACTCCAAAGAACACATCCCAAACTACGATGATTTAAGGGAGTTCGGACAGAAAGCAAGTGCACGCATCAAGGCTTTGAGCGGACGTGAGTACGTAAGCGGCAGCTTGTTTGAAACTATTTATCCCTCAAGTGGTGGTAGTATGGATTGGGTCTACTCTAACGCGGGTATCCCAATTGCATATACATTCGAGCTGCGTGGCCCTCCCGATAGCAAGGACCTGTTTATATTGCCGGCAGAGCAAATTGAGCCAACGGCAGAAGAGGCATTCGCAGCTATTCAGACTATAGTGGAAGAGGCGGAGAAAAAGGGTTACTACAAATAACTGACAGCCAGGAGTACTTCGGACTGAGTTGCGCCAACAATACAAAGGCTTCCGTTTTATTGAGTCCGCTTTTATACTAATACATATTCATTTAAACATATTTTTATAAATATTTCTACCAGTTTTTTTAATAATACATTTGTATGTCTAAAAAAAATCATTGCTAAATTAATTAAATGAATCAATTTATTGCTTGTTCTTCCGCTGTTATGCTGCATAAAAACAAATATATTTTTTTACAAATAAAAATTCCGTTGTAAATTGTGCTGTTTTTCTGGAAGGCCCGGCATTTATGAGAATTGTAAACTGAATAGTTTAGCTATAATTCTGTCTTCATTCGGATACACATATGTGGATATATACAAACATTTTTATGAATTTAATGCTGTTGTAAGCAATATGCTTCAATTCTTCTTAATTGCACTTGTAATGTGATTTCTCGGCGATAGATATGGATCGAATATCGCATGTATTTCCACTGCGCAATCTGAAATAAAACGACACAAGTGTCAATGTAAAATATTTGATCCAAATTTATTGAGAACGTACCGTTTTCTTGTAAAAACAACACACGATCATATAACACAACACTCTCAATCAGTGGCGCAAAAAGTAAGCGAATTGTGTAAAATATGACAATGTTTTTCCAATGAAGTAGATCCATCGGAGTTTCACTTGTTTGTAATTCAGCGGCCGTCAGCGTACTCGCAGGCAGGCCCTGTACAGCTTTGACAAAATATCTAATACAACAAATGCAAATCATTCAGTTGATATTTCAATAGGAAAAGAACTCAAGAACTAACTTCTCGAATGTCATTCCTGATGTATGCTTTACACTGCGTAATCCGCAATGCTTCATATTCGGCCAGTATTTTAATAAAATTCGCTCAGCGGCCGCCCGGAATGAGTGCACTTTTAGATCCTCGTAATTGCCCGAGCTTAAGCGCTCAGAATACATTTCAATTGCGTGACAAGATATCTCACGTGACGTATAACTAAGTTGCGCGAATCTTGGATTTTGGAGTGTGCTCAGAAAGTGACTCAAAGGATAGCCTAGGGAGACAGATTCAGGCTGCGCTTCTCTCGTGCTCAATTTCATGTAGCAACAGCCCACGAAATCAAGAAATTTGGCTTGTTTACAGACAAGGAACATCTTCATAAGAATGGCACCCAAATCACCGCAAGGGTGCAGCCCAATGATGCCGAAAGTGAAGTCAAGAGTAGGTAAGTCGAAAGCTTTACGTATGGTCTGCAATAACACGTGAGGTTGCATTTCATTCGTTAATCGGAGTGTCACGTGTATTGGGCGTTGAAAATGGGCACACTCCGCGATGGTAAGATGCTTTGCGGTCACGCTTTCAAACTGGGAATCAATAACGCTGCTTGTACATTATTTATTTACAAATGAAAAATATTAGACACACTTACCAAGCTTGCTGATTGAGTGCTTCTTGAACCTCCAGACAACACACTTTGATGCCATATCCGTAGCCAAGCACTCTCGCAAGATGCCCGAGCCCAGCGCCAAAATCAATTACAAAGTCTACTGGAGTCCGGTCTACGGAGCGTTTACAAAACTCTGCCATTTTCTCGATTTCGTGCCGTTTTTTTGGCTTTACAAATTTCGTAAAGAGATTACGTAGCTTTGGGTGTTTGAGTAACAGACATCGCGTCAAAGGATTCTTGAATAAAAACTGAAGTATTAAACAATTACAGATATTGCATTACGAGCGAGCTCACCTCGTTTTGTACTTTTCTAGAAATTGTTAAATCCTTAAGCAGTTGTCTGAGAGTCAACAAGGCCAGTGGCCAAATACACTTCACCTGTTTGTCTGCCGGATCTAACAAGTAGCTTAAATATTCAGGCGGAAACTCCGTAAAGTGGATACGCCAGGTATTGGTCAACTTTGACCAGTGATCATCAACATAGAAATCCTATGGCATATGATAAATGTGAAAATTGTAAGGAACTAATTAGGCTTACTTACAAGTACATATGCATCAATCAGCCATTCATACATCCGAATTATATTTAATGATTTCCATATTTTCACTTGCAAACTAGCCGTCGAAAAATCTTCTCCCATCTTAACAAATGTCCAACAAAATAGTTTGCGTACAAGAATGATAGAATAAGAGATTGCGCATGCAAACAAACAAAAGTGGTTTCCTTCGGCGTATGGACGTAATAGCGTCTGTGAAAGCACTAGAGTAACAGCACATGATACAGTTGGAACAGGTCGAATGTTACCCGAATCATCCGATGTTGTTGTTGTTTTCATTGGTGTTGTAGTTTTATATGGTAACTCCAATAACGATAACAGATCTTGTCGGTCTCCTACGGTTTCCCTTAGTGACCGTTATTTACAACAGAGAACTGCAACGAATACAATAAAACGAAGATTCGAATCAATTCTCCCGAATTAGTGAACCGATTTAAAAAAAAACACCTGCAAATAGCTTACTAACTCTAACTTTGTTAAAATGCAAACGTTGATACAGTTTTCTGAAGAACTTTATTTGGAAAAAATTAATAAGTACTATAAAAAATAGTAGTAAAAATAATAAATGGGATTTGCGGGAAAACTTTTCCAAAAAATCTCTAAAAAGATAAATTATAGATATTAAAATTACCTTTCCAACGATGTATATATCGTTCCTATATGTGCAGGGATTATGGAGACATATGGCATAAAAACTTCAAACTTTGCTGGCTCAAAACTCGTAAACGGCGGGATGGGGGGGGGGGGCGAGGGGCAGGGTTTGTTTTCATGTGTAGCTATAACAACAACAACAAAGACAACAACAATCACACATGTCATGTCTTGATTGTAGCCAATTAACAGACCTCTTCATTATTGGTATTATTCAATCACAAACATTTACATTAAAAATTATTGTTATAACCGGTGTGTAGCCGCCACGAAACAAAATTTCAATACAAATACTTATTGACGTCATTTGACGTCCTTGTCAAACGAAAAAAAATAACGGACCTCCGCGTGGCGCATTATTAATTTTCTTCTTTTTATTAACCTTGGTTGGTTGTAAGTACATACCTCACAGAAAACTGTCAATATGAAGACACTGCATGTCATGTTTTCTTGGATAGTGTGAATTCGGTTTAATACTCAGGTGAAGGAAAAAGTTAAAAAAATGCAAACAGCTGATACAGGAACAACTTGACATATGAGACACAGAGAAAAGCTGCATATCCCAGAAAGATGCATGTCGAAAACACTGCGTATTATATTGTATATATGCATATATGCATACATATGCATATTATCTCGAATATGCATAAAAGTGTTATGCCTTGAACACATAGAAAATCGCACCACGAATATTTCGGTGCGAACTGTCAAAATTACACGGCCTCTTATGGGAAACGAGAAAAAAATAAAATTACGTCGCTGCCTCTGCTTGCGACTGCGAATAATGCTGTAAACACATAGAATGTAGCTCAACTACACCAGTCTCGGCAAATTGTCAAAAATCTGCGTTGCTGAGACGCCGCAGAGAACATCTGGTTTAATTTTTACAAAATGAAATCTGCAAAATCCATTCTAAAATAAAAACTAATACATAAATAAAGCTTAATTTAATATTATTATCATCTAAAAACTCACACAATACGATTTTGACTCAAATATTAACTCAAATGTTAAATACCATGTAAACAATCATAAAGAGAAGGAGAACAAGAGCAGCGACAGCGACAAAATTGGAAAATTTTCCAAAATTGTCGCCGTCATTGGCAGAGGCAGCGGCTACATTTTATTTTTTTCTCGTTTTCCATAAGAGCCTGTGTAATTTTGACAAGATGCAGCTACATTGTCGCGGAGCTACATTCTATGTATTTACAGCATAAAAGGCAGCTGCGATCGATTTGAAAGCGATTTGTTCGCAGTCGTCGCTCTTGTTCTTCTTATTTGTGTGTGTTTACATTGACTTTGACAAGCCGAAACTTCGCTTCGGCAGAAGATTTCTGAAAGTTCGCACCGAAATATTCGTCGTGCGATTTTCTATGTGTTCAAGGCATTAAATGTAAAAAAATATGTAAGATTTCCTTACATATTTTCGTAAGAATGAATTACATAGTTTTTTGACAGGATCAGGCTAAAAATCGCGACAGCGTGCATACGGAAAATTTGAAATGCTATCATCAACGTTGATGACTATCTGACTAATCTGACAGTTCTTACCAGAGATAATCTCTGGTTCTTACAAAAACACAAGAAAGAAAAATGGACCGTTATAATTTTGAAGTATCTCTTGGTAAATTAAAAAATAGCTCAACATATACAAAAGAACTGGATTTTAGGTAAGAGTTAATAATTCATCAACGATTTTTCGAAAAGGTTCGACAAATCCTCCCGACTTTGCTGTCGTGGTGCCAGCTTTGTAATGCGTTCTTGCGGTAAGGTACCCTCAACTAAGTCTGGAATGTCGGCTGCGGTGAAACCCAAACCATATAAACCATTTTCGATGCCGGCCTTCTGCATGAAATCGCGTATAGTATCACTGAGAATTTTACCAGCATCCGATAGCTTTGCATTTCTTACATCGGCTCCCAAGAGTTGTGCGGCTTCTAAGTGGCGAGCTGGGCATGCTGAAGCAGTGAATTCAAACACAGCAGGCGCTGTAATTACTACGGAAAGGCCATGAGGGATGATGGGGTGATCCTGTGAGTAACCCTCAGGACTGTGACTGCGAACGTTACCCGATATAGCATATGAGAGCCCATGGCACAGGTGTACGCCTGCATTCCCGAAGCCCACTCCAGCCATGGTGGAGGCGAGGTGCATTTCTGAACGTGCTTTCAAATTTTGTGGCTGAAAGATCGCATCAATGAAGTTGTCTTTTATTGTGCTCAGAGCGAATCGGGCCCACACATCTGAAATAGGATTGCGGCCCTGGTATGGAGGTCGAAGACTAGGATCGGTAGGTGCGGGACCACGCTCCCGATAATCCACCGCAGTGAAGCTCTCAAGCGCATGGCAAAAGACATCAAAGCCAGAATATGCCGCAACGCGTTCAGGCATTGACATGGTATGCAGCGGGTCAATTAAACCTAAATAATCGAGTTCGAGATTAATTTCGATTTTCGAAAAGGATCGTGATTAGCCAGTGTTACCTAGCTTGGGCTTTAAGAACCTGCTGGAAATACCAGTCTTCGCATGTAGCTCCTTGTAGTCGAAAATTGCAACACCAGTCGTCTCTGAGCCTGTGCCCGATGTCGTGGGGACCGCGATCATGGGCTTCAGATTTACTGTAATCTAAAAAACAATTACTTCCATGCAAGCTTTGCAGTTTCATCTCATAGCACCTCTTTGCCACTGCCTATTGGCTTGTTAACGTAATCCAGGAATTCTGCGTTTTTATCACAGCTGAAAAGATTAGCGGCCTTGCAAGTGTCAATTGCGGAACCGCCGCCAATGGCAACAAATGCATCAAAATCTCTCGCCCGAGCAAAGCAGCCTGCATGCCAAAAACTCTCGTCCGTGGGTTCGACGCGAGTTTGATCATAAACATCAAATTTAATGCCATGCGATCTAAGCGAATCGAAAGCAGGCTTAACGCTAGACAGGTTGGCTACCACAGGATCAGTCACTAGGCACACATTACGAGAGCCCCAGTTGTGCAGATCAGCACCAAGTTCCGCAGTAACTCCAGGTCCAAATCGTACCGTCGAAGATGACATCTACGGAAATGGAAGTAATTCAATGTGTAGAGTTGTTTCCTGTATTCGTGCATTCCAGCTGCATTTAAGAACTCGCCTCGAAAGCATACTCCGATCTGCCAGTCTTTTGTGGCATCCATGCTGTAGCACAACCGTGAGAGTGGGCCGGACATCTGCAGCTGTATATTAAATCTGATTTATAATTGGTTTTAAAATGGGCCTTCTTCTAAACTTACGAATTGCTTACAACAGTGTTAATTAAATTTAAAACATTCCTCCGGGACATTTTTGGTTGTCAGCTGCTGAGAAATCAGCTGATCAGTTCTTGAAGAGAGCTCGAATTGCACTATGTTACTTCACAGTCCACATTCGTTTCTTCAGCTAGCGTTAAACCAACGAGCAGTGTTATCAATAATATAATGTTTTGCATGAAAGCTTTCGATGCAATACAAAAGCGTTGTGCTACTATAAAAATTTTATTTTCTTCTCATATTTTGTCTGATTACTAAATAAATCTAATTAATTTCTACTATTACTACTACTCAAATTACTATTACTATCATTTAAGAAAAATAACTAAAATTATTTCTGATTTGCATTTCTTTAAGTTACCCCTGTTAATATTCTCCTTTCTCTTGTGCTGTACTTTTAGAGGCGATCTAAATGACCGACTTTGACTTCTCTTTCGCCGTCGATGGCAACAGCAACGATACGGATTTTGCTGGCGATCGATCAGATTTCGAGAAAATGTGGACCGCATACGAAGAGGAGTTTCAAGAGCTCCAAAACAATGACAAACTGGAAAAAGCATTTGTAAATCAACTGAAGATCGTAAGCTCTAAAGAACATGAGAATATAATTTAGAGTACGAGTATTTTGAATATTTTGTTAAATGTCGTAGCTTTACTATGATAAAATAAGATAACTTCGTGTGGCTGCATACCTCTTGTGGGTCCCAAGAATTCAGTTGTATACGGCCACTGTTGTGATCACTGAGTGATTCTTAATCGATCTTAAATATATTCATGTTATTTATTTTAAATCTGTATATTAATAATGTATAGCGTATGTAAATATTTGTTGTTATATAGTTATTTATATTACTTAAATGAAGAAAATGATGTCTGCAATTTTTATTATTTTCTATACGGATAATCTAACATCCACTCATTTTTTATAAATATCGTTTTATCACAGTTATATTATATGATCTCGTTTTATGTCAACTATTTTGTTCACAAGGTATGTTTTTATACCGCAAACCATTTTGTGATTTTATATGGTTTTAACCTGAATATACATACAAATGTACATATACTCGTATAAAAAGTGATATAATCGCAATTGCTAGAAGTCATAAAGACAAGCTTTTAATATTTATTTAAAAATTGTTTCGTCTTTTGGTGAAGCGATGAAGCTATTTAATATAAATGTATTTATTATTAAAAAACCTGCTACAAAAACTTTCTTCTTTTATTTCGCTATATGATTGATTTTTCGGGGAAATTAATATATAATGAAGATAAGTTTAGTATACATATATTCACGTATAAATATGCATTTTATACATATTTTTAAAATGTAATCTGTTTCAGAAACTTAACCATCGCTCTCAAATAAAACCGTGACGTTCATAATTTTCCACTTGTTGCTTCTGAAGCTTTAAAATCAACTGTAAATCCAAATCAGGGTTGTACATATTCTACTATACTACTATTTGTTAATATTGCACCTACAAAACAGGGACCGAAAGCCCAAGTCTAATTTAATTAGTTTGCTAGGAAACACCAGCAGAACAGTTAGTTTATTGCTAACACGAAGAAGCAGTTTTTTATGTACCATATGTAACTGCTTTTCTATTTATCATTCTATTTTGCGTACCATATTCCTTATTCGTATCCATAAAATCGATACAATTTTCGACGATTGCGCAGTGCACAGAACCTTCAGAAAATTCTTGGCTAATTTTCACAGTCCACTTGCACCTCATTCATTTTTCAGTCATATCAAATATTCCTGTATTAAAATCGAAATGCTAACTAAAACTAAGACTACATTATTCCGTGGAACATTTGTTGTCCTGCTAATAAATATGGTGGCAGGCAGGACATCTGTCTATTCGCATCTCACTCCGAAGGAGAACTACGCGTTCGAGAATGCGTTGCTGGCAGAAATCCTGAACAGAATGGAAAATAATATCCTTCCAAGCGACACTTATATCTATCCAGGCTCTGAGATATCTGCGAACCTAGCACTCATGCCGAGAACTTACAAACCTGGTGCCACAGGCAGCCTATACTACGAAGGACTCGAGGGTGATACTTCCAATCCTTCTATTCGGGATCAGGAGCTGCTGCAACACAGTTCCTTGTGGAATCACCAGTTCATGTCTGGCGGCATGGGCGATGGTCCCAATCAAATGAAGACGACCATCAAAACAGATGCCAGTCTGCCGGCCTACTGCAACCCCCCCAATCCCTGCCCGTATGGCTACAACGATGCTCAAGGTTGCATCACCGATTTCGACAACACAGCAATTTTCAGTCGAGAATTTCAGGAATCGCAGGACTGCATGTGTGATGGCGAGCACATGTTCGATTGCCGCAGTCAAGGAAATGATAGGAATAATAAGAACGATATGATGACAACCGACATTGAGAACTTCTTGATGCAACAGCTACAACCTCTGAATGAGAACTTTCTCTCCAAGAAGTTGTATGTGCCCACTCAAAACGCCAATCCATTCCTGAAGGGAGAACAGCTACCGATAGCAGCCAAGAAAGGAAAACGCGTTAACTGAGAACCTTTACCAGAGCACTTGGTGCATAATTATGTGGTATTTATCAGTGTTTAGTGGTATTCGTAATTTATTTTATGTGTGGAACAATATGCAACAATAAAGTACATATTTCCTTAAGCTTTCAACATGAATATTTATGGTGGTGGATTATAAAGAAACAAATTTCTCTTTTGAACATATGAGTACTAATAATAATATCTGGATGTATTCTAAAATAATAATACATTATATTACATATAATATACAACAAAATAAGAAAAGGAAATGCTTAGCTTTTAGAGATAATTAGCGAATGTTACATGCATTTGATGTAATTCTCTAAGCGATGTTAATTTGTATATTGTTCAGAAATGCTTACGAAATGCTTCAATACGGTTTAACCGTTTTTTAACCGAAAACTCAACGACGCATTAAACTGACAAATACTACATCACTTAAGAATGCTGTTGTGCATGATCAAGATGCTGTTAACCTCAGTTCCATATCCTGCCTCTTCGCTTTCCAAAATGTGTTGATATCTTATTGATTCGTAGAAAATTAAAAAAATTATAAATGCTAAATAGTAATAATTCACAAAGGAAAATGTCCTGCAGAGCCAACGATAATGTTACCTAAATTCAGAGGCCAAAACTTCACTGAAGCAAAGTGAATGCGTTGCTCTCCGCAATTCATAATCAGATTTGAAGACATTTACGAGTACTTCTAGTGGCATGAAAGCATTGTATCGCTATCTTCAATATAACTTTAGCACTTAAATAAAGATACTCAGTTCAATAAAATATACTTTTCAGCGTCATATCGAAGAGGAAAAACTTCTATTAATATATACTCACTTTCCATAAATTTTATTAATTTTTCTGTCCTTTCGCAAGTGAGATTAGAAATTTCCAAATTATTGTTCCGTTTATTTTTAATACATATCGTGTATTACTGTAAATTAAGCATATAATTAATAATATTTTCAATTGCTTTAGTTTTAATTTTAATAAATTAAATGAAGCATAGTTTTTTCTGTATAACCGAAAAAGTGAATCTTCGAAAAGGGAAGTGATTGCAAAATAATGGTGTGGGGGGAGGGTGGAAGGTTTTAATATTAGTTTATTATAATATAGTACAAATGTGTTTGTTTTATATAGTATACATTTCTGTGAAACTAAGTTATTGCGTGTAATTTGCTTGTGACTAAAGCCCTACATTCAAAAATTGTTCGCGTAAAAGTGTAAGATTTTCGACCATGGCACTAAAAAACTGTTGCCTCTGCGGAAAACAATTCTCCCAAAATAAAACGATCCTAAATCTATTGGTAACCGATATTTAAAATATGTTTAACAAGCTGCAGAGGAAGGGGGGGAGGGGGACTGCATCGCCCGGTTTCTTATTCAATGTTGTGAAAATTAAGTACTGTAATATTTGTTGCATACTTAATACTTTTGAATGAAAGTTTGAGTGCTCTCCAATTATTTTAATTAGCCTTACTTATAAAATGCATGTAAACATAACGTTTCCGTTTCCAATACGAACACACGTATGTAAGTATATATGTAAAATTGTGTACATACATAGTATATAGAACTATTACTAATTATTATCAATTTTTCTTTAATTTTATTAACGAAGATGTCTGCTTCACCCTAAAATAGAAAAACAACTCTGCCAGCTGCGTTTCTCCAAATGTATTTCTTTTCATCCATCGAAAGTCTCTTCGCTTTCCTTAAACCTGGTTAATTGGTGAATATCGATGCACTTTTGGCTGTTTTGGTTCCTTCGCGGCTGCTTTGATATCCTCGGACAGCTTCTGGTAGACAATCGAATTCTTGGACGAGGCTAGCAACGCCATGCGATAACGTTCGCCCCGTTTGCGCATCACCATCGCGACTATCTTGGCGATAGCCAACAGCATGATGATCATGCATGTCAGGACGATGATTGCTGGAATGAGGAACCGGAAGCCACTATAGTAGATGCGTCCACGCTCGATGATGATCTCTTCCGTATCCGTATCTTCGTTCGAATTGTCAGACTCTTCGCCGTTAAGCAAAAATTTATCTGCGAAGAAAACATATAAGTAGAAATTTTCACTGCTTTCACTCTGACTTCTCGTCTCTCTGAATACTTACTTAACTTGTCCTTGGTTTCTTTCGATAGCTCGATCTCTTCAACGTTAATGTTATGATCATGCAGCTTTGGTAAGTCCACTCTTTCTGCTTTCTTTTTGTCGAAGCCACCGTAGTCATCTTTGTCTTCTTCTTCACTGTTGGCATCTTCTTCCTCCACATCCTCATCCTCGTCCTCGTCCTCGTCGTAATCGCTTACATTCTCCTCATCGTCGTCGATTGCCTTATCTTCTCCACCGACATTCAGATCGTTGTCACTACTGACATCACTTTCGTCATCTAATTGATCGTTATCGACAACTAGTTTGCTTGAGCTGCTATCCTTCAGAACGGTCTGAATTTTCTTCAACTTGGTGTTTTCCACGATGTCTAACAGTTTTTTGGCGTCTGCATCCAGATCTTGTTCGACGTCTTCAATACGTTTCTCCGAAATCTCCTCAGTTGTAGGGGTAGGCAAGTTAGCATGGTGTTTGCACACCTCTCGGGCCAATTTGACCCAACCTTCCTGGGTTCGGAAGTCGGTCAAACCGACGTCAGTCTCCAAATTTTCCAAAGGAGGGTCTCTGTTGGGCATCGTATGCGTGTTCACGCTCACGTAACTAATGAATTCCTGGAATTCTTCGTTGCATTTCAGCGGATTCTGAGAGACGTCCAAAGTGCGCAAGTTCTTGAAGTTCTTTACGTCCGCCGAGGAGATTTTCCTAATCTGATTAGCAGAGGCATTAAAGCTGCGAAGGGTCTCATAGAACTTGTACTTGCGCCCAACACCGTACTGATTGTCGGTCAACAGGGAATGCAGTTCGCACTCGCTCACATCGAGGTGAGTCAACTTATTCATGGGCAGGAAGAGGCGTACAGAAAGCTTGCGTATCGGATTGCCAGCTAGATTCAGCTTAGTTATGTCGTTATTCTTCATAAACATCAACTCGTCCAACTTCATAATTAAGTTGTTGCTCAGATCCAGTTCGTTTAGCTTGGGTAACGTGGCGAAGGTGTCGGGTTCCAGATTGTTTATGTTGTTCCAAGACAGCTTTAGCGTGGCCAATCGTGGCATGGTGGCGAATGTCTTGTGGCCGAGAGCGCCGATTGCACAATTCGAAATGTCCATGAAGTAGACCGTGAAATAGCCCGTATGGCTCTGGAATCCATCGGTGGGCAACTGACTCAGACGTGGATTGTCATTCAGGCGAATTACGTCCAGCTCAGAGTTCTTGAAGAACAACAACGACGAGACTTGATCGATCTCGTTAATTGACAGGTCAATATTACGCAAGTTTTTGAGGGTCAGAAAGGAGTCTGGTTGGATCTTGGTGATGCCATTGCCCCTGAGTATTAAATTGGTCAGACCCTCCATTTTGTCAAACATGCCATGATGAATCTGCTTGATCGAGTTGAAGCTTAAATCGAGCTGTTGCAGGTCGGCGGTGCAGAAACGAAGGTCACCAGTGATTTCATTGTATTTCAGACGCAGAATAGCGAGAGCGGTTTGGTTGAAAATACCGTGTGGTAAGGTCTTGAGCGAATTGAACGAGAGATCAAGTTCCTCGAGAGATTCCATAGTGTCGAATACACCCTGGGGTATTTTTTGGAGACTATTCTGTGACAGATTTATGTAGACGACGTTGGAGAGCTTTGAGAATGCAGTAGGGTTAAGTTCCATGAGGTTGTTGCTTGACAGATCCACTTCTTCAAGGCTTGAAGACTAGATCAGAAAGGAAGATCAGACACGTGAACAAATCTCTGTGATTCAGATGACTAACTCACCTTCAGTAAATAATGCACACTTGACATGACGCTGAGATCGTTGCCAGTGATTGTCAGCAGACGCAACTTTTTGTTGTTTGCAAAGGTGTCGGGATTGATGATGGCCAGGCCTACGTTAGTCAGGTTCACTGAGTACAAAGCGTCCAACCCATGGAAAGCCGACTGATGCAGATACTCAATGGTGCAGTTGGCAATCTTGATCGTGGAAACGTACTTCAAGCCAATTTTTACAAAGAAATCGGGACCCAATAGTATGGGGTACTTGGGACCGACATCGGTGACAACCAGATCTGTGATATCTGACCCGAATTTCTGTTTGCCAAGATCAAGTCTGTAGGGGAGATATATTAATACATTGTATTATAATAATATTTGATAATACGAGTTGTTTACCTGCTGCAGGTGGCCACGAGATAACTGTTGATATTGCGGGCGCATATACAATCCCTAGGACAAGGCACGTTTTCATTGAAAACGATTTCTTCCTCATCAGCGATCTTATCGCCCTCTTTGTTCTCGTCGTCGTCTTCGTCTTCGTCGTCGTCCTCATCGTAATCATATTCCTCGTCAAAGTTGTCAGTGTTGTTATTCATGCTGTTTTCGTCGTCCTCTTTTAGGACTTGCTGCTCCTTAGGAATCTGCTAGTTTAGAAAAGTGTCGGAATATGTTACAGTGCTCGCTAATATTTCCGCACGAGTAAATCGCTTACCTTTTCTTCTTCCTTTATGGGTTTCAATCGGCTCACGATGTCCTCATGCTTTTTTTGGGTCTTTCTAGTATCTTTTACTGTGGCTTTGGATTTCTTGGTGGGTTCAGGACTCGAGTTCTCGTCAGGGTTGTAGTCTTCGTAGTAATCGTAGCTGTAATCATCTTCGTCAGTGTCATAGCTTTCATCACTTTTGTTTTTGATCTTATTGTTGTTGGTGGATGTCGCACTATCGTTCTTCTTTACGGGATGCGGCAATATATTGCTGTTGCTATCATCAATAAATCAATATAGTAAATTATGCAATGCTTTCTCAATCCAGAGGACTAGGAAAAGGAACTCCACACCTACCTCAAATGGTCAGCCAACGCACCATGGTATTTGGAAGCCTCTATTAAATCGCTTATGACTTCATCACTCATCGGCTCTCGCGGCGTTGTCGGGGTCGACTTTCCAGCACTGGTTGCACTCGTTGTGCTCGCCGCTGACGGAAGCTCCCTGACTTTGGGCGTAGAGATCTTTATGCCGCTACTGCTATTGCTTTTTGGCAGGACATCCTCACTGCTCCCTAAGTCTTTGTCGCTGATGTCGTCATGCACGATATTCAGGTAATGCGGAGAACTGCTGAGAGAAACTTGTATGGCGCCTATCGCCAGGAGCAGCAATAGCACCAGTCTAGGCTGGCGACCCATTACAAAGCAGGAACTGGAATGGAGAGAAAAGCACTCGTGAATTAAAATGGACATGTCTACATGTTATGTTCGCGATTCCTTATAACAATTAGTCTTCAATTCAAGGGGTAAAGTGGATGTTAGTAGTAACTGGCGCTTATTTAGTATAAGAAGTCGTTAAGTGATTCTCTCCTACGTTCTTCTTGCGGTTTTTCTGATCTTTCAAGCCTATACTCAAATTCGATTCATTATGCGACGCAAATAACGTTTCTTAAATACAATATATAAATAGGAACGTTTTTCAATATCATAATCAGTAATTAAATTACTGTTGCCTGATTTCGAATGTCTTTAGTGGTTGTGTCGAGCGTTCACGACATGTTTATCAGTACGTGACGCAATTCTGTTAATTATTTGAGGGCGTTCTTGCTATAAAAGATTATCGATTTCCTAACTAAAAAATAGTAAATGAGTCAATATAAGGAAAACAACACACGTTTCTTCAGTTTTATAACACTTATGGACAGGGTTGAGCTTCTGATATTCTCACCAGGAAAATACCTGTGACGATTATACATACGTACAAATCAGATTCTAACACCATACAACCAGGACGTGATAAGAATCCGTGATGTGTTCATGTCGTAGTAACTGATTGAGGATAGGCCAAAATAGGCGAAAGAAGGCATTACTTTTTTAAATACTCGTAATTGTTTCAAATAGAATTTTGTAGAAGTACTTTTTTAATAGGCAATTACAATCAGATGGTCTCCTAATTTGCAATTAGTTTCAGAGGGAAACATTTATAGTAAATACAGCAAGTTAATTAAATAAAATGATTAGTGTTTCATGAATACAAAAACTGGGCTCTTTATTCTAAAATGTACGAGTATCATGTAGCACTGAGGTTTACAGGTAGTCGGAGTATTTCCATGATTTACAAGTACATAAGTATTAATAATCGTATCGGCGACACTCCTAATAAACCAAATAGTTGCATGTAAGATTTGTTCTACATACGAGTAGAGTTACAAAAACTGTAAGACACGAAATTTCTTTAGATTCAAACAGAGCTTCTCTCTCTAACATGAGTTGCCGGAAATAATGACAGACGAGACACGCTATAGTTTTGCAGTTTAAAAAAGAAAATTTATCAAAAGGAAAACAATAATGAGGTGAGAACAATAAATGAGCTTCTTATCTGTTATCTATTTCAGAAGATAAGATATTAAATCACATTCGTTGTGTGAGGGAGCCATGAGTAAGTAGCTGGAGAAAACACTTTTGTTTCCAAGTCGATTTCAGGATTTTAGTAAATTGTGGGTAGTTAATTTAGGAAAATTGATTTACGGAAAAAGGTAACTTTAGCATGAGAAAAAAACCACTTTAATTTTATTTTCCGTTTTTATAACCTGCTAAAGTGCGATCAGTTTCAGTAAGTTTAACCTGCACAAGTTGACAGAAATCAATTCTTTACTCTTTTATTCTCCGGATCGATTTCAATACTTCGCTTATGTAATAAGTTCGTAGCTTTATTGCTTAATTGAATAATGTTATTAAATGTACTTAATTGCAACGAAAAATCAGGTTTCTTGTAAAGTGCTTTTCGAATGAAAATATTCAATGAAAACACTTATTTTTGCAGGTTGAGTGAACTCGTTAATAATAGCGAGTGCACTTGAAGAATCGACATGCGAAAGCTGCTGGCCAGGCAGTGGAAAAACGCGAATAAATAGCCTCAAATATACACCAAGGTTAAATATTTAAACCCCACTCCCCTCCTTTCCTGTCTTAAAATTGACCATGCACTAAAATTTAAATCACACTTTAGAGCAACTTAATAGGAAAATGCAAATGTATTTGATGCCGAATTCTATTAAAATATTGACAGCTTTATGAGCTACAGAAACTGCAAAAAATTATAGCCGCTCCACAAGCGGACCGCCTCAAAAACTCTTGAATTTGAAGGCCCATCAATTTATCTGCATTGAATTAAATGTTTGCTGCAAGCGTTAAATTAGCTTATCTGGCTGTGTATCTGTCAGTCTGTCTGTTTGCTAGAGCTTTGACAATGAGTGCTCTAGTCAGTGACATTTAATGACTGACGATGCGTTGCGCTACGGTTATAACTTAAAGTACAACGTAAAGTCATGGAGTGTTCCACCCATATTGATATTAAATATTATTTGGTCGCTCTTGCATCCGAGAAGTCTGTGGAGGAGTGCCGCTTCGTGCTCTTCTCTCTCTCTCTCTCACTCTCTTTTCCTTTCCATCTAGCTGTCTGCATCGATGCCAGGCACTTGAAACTGTTTCGTGTGTTAATATTTTAAATATTCAAGAGCATCAATTCAGAAATTCCTTGGAAATTACGAGTGCCTGCATATTTAAAGTATTACTAACTGGTAATTTATTTATTCTGCAAGCTGTTTTCTTGGTTTTGAGGTTGTGCAAATATGTAAATTTTGCTAGATGACGAGTATTGACAGAATCTCCAGCGATATGGATAAAGTTTAATAGTGATAGCTTTTGAAAAGACGGTCTTGTGTTGTATTCAAGATGATCGTGTCCAACGATGTCACTGTGCGGATTTTATGATAATAGAATCTCTAGTTATTGTTTTATCGTTATAGTTTATAATTCTTCTTTTTCATTTAGTTATTTGAACCTTTTCAATTCGCTAAGGTATTTAATTTTGTCGTTGTAAAATTATATCATTAATTTGCGATTGTTATTTATTTAAGTTGTATTTGTTTTATCCTCATACTGAGTGATGTGAAATACTTGTTAATCGGATTATTCTGCTTGTATGATCTACAAATTAACATACACAAACGTACTCGCAAGGCCTTTTATTGAATGCTTAACGAACTCGTGCGCCGATCGAAAATGTAAATTCTGTCCATTATTTATCGAACTTAATTATAATATCTGTAGATGAATACTTTGTTTTTGCATATTTTGTCTGATGGAGGGTGCAGCGGCTGCATGAGACTCACTGCACTTTACATAATAAATTAATTATCATCGCCGACGTTGTAGACATGAAACGCTAACTGCGTATGCGCGACGACGCTCATAGCGGCTCACAGCGCCTGCGCCACCCGCAATCGTCTATTAGTTAAGAGCTTCAGGCCAAAGCACAAAAGCGCCCGACACTGATTTGCGTAGGTGATGCATGCATGCGAAGAATGCTTGATTGCATTCATTGTCAGCTGTCTCTTGTGTTAGAGTGAGACGCACCCACGTCGCAACGACTGCTCATGCGACTCCTGAGTGGATTTCTACGACAGATCGTCGCTTGACTTACACACGACGCGTTTAACTGTCGGTAGTTAATTAGGAGAGCTTCAGAGTTTCTCTTTCCTTGTGGTGGAAATGGAATACGGAGAAATCATGCTGATTTCACAATGATTTGACATGTCCAGAAAGTGATTCTGAAAAGCGCACTTGTATTATAGCCATGGATATTCCGGACGGATTATGATAACGATATGTATATCGTAGAAAACAATATCAATGCATATAAAAAGGTTCGAACCGAAATTTCGCTTTGAGTAAACAGCATAGTGAATTACTGCCAGATGACTTGATGTGAGAAGTAATACTCTTGAAATAAGAGAGCTTAAATATATAATATAAGAACAAACAAAAATGTCTAAAAAGGGTTCGTTTATTTTAAGCCAGTGGAATATTCAGTTAATAATTTAATAAGAAATTAAAACAATGTATTTGTTGAAAACCGCTTGAAACAGCTGCGTTTTAATTGAAGCCGGAAAACTGGCCATGATGTGAATGTTTGCATAAAGCAAAACACGGAACAACACGTCAAAGTGCAGGTGATGAAGGTTTAAAAAAACTTGATAAAAAGCGTTCGAAACGGTTTGATTTCACTGCAACCAGTTTTATATAGTTATTTTATTCAACAGCTCGGATTTCATAACCACTCAACAATATTTGTTGCTCTTCGGCTTTTTGCCTTAAAACATCATATTTAAAATATTTGTTCCTTGTTTATTTTTGGCCAAACTGTTATTTTTTAATTTTGGTTGCTTAAAAAAGCACAGCTGCATATTTTTATGTTGCTTACAAATGAGAGGCTGAAAAGGAAAGTTCAAGAACAATTGTGAACCGACGGCTGTTTCAACTTAATTTGTTTATTTTCAAGGCACTGTTTCGTGAAACCTGACAATTTAGCGCTTTTTGCTCCGTATGGCTACGAATTTGCGTCGTCGATCGGAAATGAATTCTAAATGCAGTCTATGACTCAAGTTTATTCACTGTGAAACCGAAGCCCGAAGCCAGTATAAATAAAAAGTCGTCACTTTGTATAAAATATTCACCCGATTATTTTAACACAAATATTTATAAATTTTAAGTGTTTGTAAATTTAAATATAAGCATTATTTAAACACAGGCATTCATCAAAAGTTAATAAGTGGCTTACTTAGATAATCACCTCATAAACTGTTGAATGAACCGGGTTTCTACGATTTACTGAATTTACATCCGAAATTCTTTCATTTAAAAAGAATGAAAATCGGATTATTCTTTTTCTATCTCTTCGGTTTAAAGAATGAGAATCAGTAGCTTTAAAAGTGGTCTCATTGGTTCTACTTTGGATTGCATTTCATTATTGAAAACATGATCAACTCCTAAATAATCAACCAATCAATGATGCTAAGATACAAATTTGTTTCATATTTGAATGGATTGAATATGAACCCTTTTTGAACCCTGAGCAGAGAATAAATGTAATGGTATCAAAAATATACTTTGAAATAAACAAGCTTTTCATATTTAAGCAAAAATAATTGTATTTATTTATAACCTATCAAAATAAAATTTATATTTCTAGTTTATATTACTTTTATTACCGAAAAATACTGCAAAGATATGAAAGACCTACCCATAACTACTAAGTTATATGACTCTGATGTCTCCTGAGTGTCTGTATCCCACATAAAATAGATTATTTGAATAGTTTTATCTTAAAGAAACTTCATAATTTGGAGCCTTCCATTCCATTTATTAATCTCACTGCCGTCGATTCAAAATAAACATAGAAATCCACTTAAAATTATCGACAAATTGAAGGAAAAACATATCTACTCGTATATGTGAATATATGTATGAGTATATAAAAAGCTTTCAGTGACATGCAAATATTATCGGAAGAAATAACATTCAACAAGGTAACGAACCAAACCGCTTAACCTCGAGCATTAAGTTGCTTTAATATTGAGACAAAGCTAGCCGCTGTTATTGAAGAACGTTGGTTAGTGCTTTTTTATAGAATCTCTACGAAGTCGAGAAATCTCAGTAATCATAACAAACTCTGGACCACAGGAAGGGGAAACACGCTAAACTAGAATCGGCAAAGAAAAGTGCTAGACATTTTCCGAAGCACTGCGATTTACGGAATCGGTGACTTCCGTGAAACGACTCAAAAAGCAAAGACTGAACTTACACTTTGCTGGCTGATCTAAGAGGAGGAAATAGAAAAACACTTGAGGTTTTTCAATAATATTTTTCCCACTTTATATCTTTACTTGTTTCCATCTGTCGAATTTCTAGTGAATAATCTTCAGTAACATTCTTGATCTTTTCACGCCTTAAGTGCTCGTTCGCTCCTCATACGACCAACACTTCCTGTGTTTAAGAGAAAGAGACCATTAAAATCCAGCAAAGTCCTTGAAGTGCAGACTAATTAAGATGTTTCCTGTCGGTGTATTCAGAATACCTACAAGGCGATTCCAGTTTCCGCACTGGCAAGAATCCAAAGCGAACTAAGGCACTCACATCACTAACGGTACCGGGACATGAGCAAAGGATTCATGTGGCGTTTCGCTAAAAATGCACAACCTTTGGACTGCCTCAGCTAAGGCGAGGAAAGCGGAAGAAACAAATCCTTGTCTGGTTTACCCACACCGATCCGAATTGAGCATTTCAGCACGCACAGCACAATTGTTGTAATTGTTATTTAAACACTTCCTTACTCAGTACTCGGAAGTGGGGTTTCTTTGCTCGCAAGCTGACTGTGATTCCCGCTGTCATCCACAGGAGCGACAGAATGATCACCTCAGCCAGGTAAACTGTCTACAACGAGTATATATAAAGTGTTGTTGTTACATCTGCAAGAGTAGTTTGTTCAAAAAATGATTCTGTGTCCGTGTAGTTTTTCAGTTTTGTGTTGTTGCTGATGAGAATCCGCTTGCTTAGTACCTGGTTGATGATCACGGATTCTGCTTAAAAATACCAGTATTTCTGCCAGCCTGCTGCTGAATTTCTGCCCAGCTTCAACAGTATTCAAGGCACTTTGAACCTCCGTGAAGAATCCACATATGTTTGTTTTTGTCTGAACCTTTGGTGAAAATGATATTTGATATTCTTTGGTTTGCACAGTATTTAGCTGAACTGACCATAGTCAGGTATTATTTAGGTAGATCGATGATCATACGTATTCATGAAGTAGAGAAGCAAACCTCTCTGTTTATAGAGCTGTTCGGGTTTTATGTGGGTTCAGTAAATATTCTGTGTCGTATAAGGTTACAGAAATTTGATGGAAGATTAAAGGCGGCTGAAAATCGATCCTATCGAACTTCTAGACTACAGACAATTTATTTAAACTTCCAACATACCTAAAATGTTTGCTACATTTAGGATAATTTGAAGAGTGTGGATTATTGTTAATCGATCGGCACTTGTTTCGAATATTTTCAGAAATTTACTGTATTTGATATCGTATTGCAACTCATTTTGTGTAAGAAAATCGATCTTGTTTGTCGACTTTTAATATGCTTTTCCATGCTTTGCCCCATAAATATACAGAATACTTAGTTATACAAGTACATAAACACATAATGTATACATCTATACAGGATTTCAAAAGAGATGTTAGAGAAGATTTAGAGAGATCAGAGATTATCAGCAGAAAGGTATATAACAAAACTGTATTATGTACTACGAACAGAGAAAATGTTACAATTGATCAGAAATTACCTTACAGTTTCTTTAATACTGATTTAATTTTGCTATTATTGTTGCTTTTGTCTAATGGTTTTTTAAAGTTTAACCATATTCACCTTGTTTAGCCAACAAGTAATATTATTAAAAATCGCATCAATAATAAAGTTTTAATTTATTTCTACAGATTTAATGTTTGTCCATAATTGACGAAATATCACAAAAATGAAAAAGGAAACCTTTATTAATCATCAGGCGATTGTTTAACGGAAATTGCAGCGAATTAGATCACGCTACCGAGGAACCCAGGAGTTACCTGAGGGTAGCATATGAAATTAATAGAAAAAATTTAAATTTCCGTGCGAGGAGCAACACGAATTCCTTGGATCACAACATCTAATAAATGCATAGTGAGTGCAAGTGAGAGACTATGCTTTGTAGACTGAAATTGTCCAGTCTTCCAAGGGTCACTACGAGGCTCACTTCTGATGTGGCTGAAGACGACAGACAGGTGGCCACGAACAGAAACTTCCTTCGTTAGTATTTTTTTTGTAAGGCAAGCCGCATTTTTTCAGTAATTTCTTTTTTTTTTAACGAGTTAAGTTTTTGCAACATTTGATAATTTCAGCAAAAGTTTCTTCCACTCAACTAACCTCAATTCTTAGCTCAGCCGCAGCTGTCGAGTAGTTTTGGCGTTCTTAAGTAGCTACCCGTTCGTGTTTTATTCTGCTGAACCCAGACATTCGCCAACTGGCGAAATGTGGTCAATGTTGCTAGTCATGTTCATCTTTTTTTTTAAAAACTGGCATTATTGGCATTTTAATTTTGCGTCATGCGGCTCTTTCTTCTGTCCGTCTTTCATAAGAGAGGTAGCGTCGTCTTCCAAGTGGGACTTCTGGAATTCGGAGACTCTTGGAGGGATCAAGTTTTATTGATTTTTATATTTATACGAGTTTACACATACATATAAGAGTATATGTATATAAATAAGTATAATATACATACATACATATTTAATGTACCATAAAATTTGAAGATATTTGAAGGGTTTGAGCCGAATAAATTATTAATGCTAAAAACGTATAAATTAATGAAATCTTCTTTGAAGTAGACTTTTGAAATCAAGTTTAGTAAAATGTTAATCAAATTAAAATCTGTCAGGAATCAAAAGGAATTAAAGTCTATCAAATAAAAACAAATCAATGTATGGATGGGACTTTCGATTCTTGTAATTTTTCATACAACAACCGTCCAGGTTGGGTACTTTTGGGACAACCCTCGTACCAAGCGACCACTTTATTGAGTATTCCTTCTCTTCCTGCAGAGGAAGCGGTTTGAGTCTTCATTTCCACTTAACGGTTTCAATCTAAGCCATGAATTTCGCCTCACATTATGTATTTAGGACTTCGTCGGAGTTTTCGGTTTACATTCTGGGTCTGGATCTTAATTTCCATTAAGTTTTAGTATGGTATAGTATATTTTCTACTATTCTTTATATTCCACTTTATTGATTACGTTACGTAGTTCATTGACAGATTATTTTATTTAGGGTTCAAGTTTAGTTCAAGCTCTCTTTAATTGCAATTCCGTGGTTTCAATTACAGTTTGTAATTTCCTGGTAGTAATGCTCAAGGTAACACACCCAGACCCTATTTAAAGTCTAAAAGCCTAAACAAAGTATTTAAAGACAATAATTTTTGTCTCCTCAACTCAGTCCAAACATCAAAAACATGGCTGGCAGCTGACTTCAGCTTATTGTGGCCGCCACTCGAGTAGACTGCGCCGCGATGCCCGACACACGTGTACGTGTCTAAAAACATAACGTGTGCATAAATTATTTTTCTTTCCACACTCTTGGCTCTGCGGCTGCTGCTGCTGCCGACGTGGCCAACAAGGTGCAAATATTAAATACATACATATTTGTTTACGTATTTGTTGTTATTATATACAAAAAAATACCTCAAACATAATCTTTAAAACAAACACATCAAATTCTGAAAACCTACCGAGAGGTGAATAAATTACTAGTACCTTGGAGATGTATTCATCTGTCCAGTAGAGCATTGGATCGATTCGGCTGCCGGTTGCACATCGAATTGGAGGTACTCGGGGGCCTAACAACCTCACAAAACCTGTCAAAAGTCTCCGCGCTTCAAATGTGACCATGTTTAAGGATTAGGTTATAATTTTGCTCGCCAATTTTGTACACTTCTCCTGTTGTACTCTCACTTTATCCCTGACTATTGTACCAATTTTAATCCTAATCTTGAACAAACCGAAAATCATATCTGTGATTTTGAGTACGAGTACAACTTTTATTCAGTTTTGAAAATTGCAAACCTTGATTTCTATATTAAAACAGCTTATTGGTATTATTTTGAGCTTGGATAATAAGCGCTGATTCAAGATCAGATTTCAGAAACTTAAACTGAAGTATCCATTTCAATAAAAGACAAAAAATCATATAAATTATAAAATAATGCCAATGAGGAATGGCCTGAATAACCTTCAATTTGAACTCAAGTAGATTTTACTCTAGTAATTTTATTATGTTTAAAAAGAAGGTTATTTGAAATCTCCAGCTTGTGTTGCTTTAATCATACTTCGCAAATGTTTGAGGTAATCGAAAAAGTGTTCTAGTATTTAGAAGAATTCAGTGTTTCATACTTAATGATAGTTAATAATTTTATTTACTGAGTGATTTATGATCATAAATCCCCAAGAAATCATCAGAGCACTCGTTTCAAGTAACCACTTCATTGAATTTGAGTGAAATATTGCAATGCTCGTATATTTATTATGGATGACACTCGCAGTTTATAGATATTGTAATCAACAGAAAATAGACTCTCACGTAGCGTTTATTATTGAGGTTACATTTTTTGTAGCTTGAAAACACGGAGAACTGAAGGCATCTGAATTCAGACCACCCAAGCCAACAACATTCGAATGCAAATGAAGTGTTACATTTGTATCATTATAATATGGCGATTCCACACCTCTCACTCCGGTTAGGCTCGTCCTCATCGACGCCCACCATCGTCGTCTGTCGGAATCGGCGTCAGCGTCGGCGTCGTCGTCGGCTTAACAAAGCCTTTGGGTTTTCTGGAAAATTACTAGATACTCGTATTTGTATGCATGGACGCGCGATCTCGCGATCTTGTCTCTGAGCTCTACACTATTTTTACCTGCATACGTTTTCTTTCTATTCTAATTTTGCTTCATTTTGTTTTATTTTGTTTTGTTTCTAAGCTGGAACCCGAACCAGACCAGGCGACACATTTTCCATTAAAATAACAACACATTTTTCATCGCCGCTTCTGTTGCTGTTGACATTTTAGTTAAAAACAGCAAATTACTGGCCACAAACCTTAATAGCCTAACTTGTCTTTTCTAACTCTTCAGGAGAATTATTAAGTTTCAGTTCGTTTATTTATTTATTCATTTATTTTATTTTTTTGCAGAATTGACCACATTTTCTACTTTCCTTTACTGAATTAAGTACAATGAAATGTAAAAACAGAAAGAGTGCTATATTCGGCCACCCTACACCGTATCTTAAATACCCTACACCTACCTTCAATTTCAAATTTTAGAATTTCTGTCTAACGTAAAACCCTGGATCCGAGTAGTACCCTGGAATGGAGCTTAATATCAGTTCAACTTTCCACACAGGAATTTATGTATGTATACTAATCATGTATGATTTGTGGCTGTTGTTGTTGTTGTTGTTGTAATTGACTTACTGCCTCTCAGCTATCAGTTACATTCTGGTGCTATTGGTCACTCTGTTGATCTACTCGTCTCAAGTTCACCTTAAAGACGTATGAAGTAAAAAGGAGGTTTCATTGAAATGCATTTCGTGCTTTTTCAGTTTTTGCTTTTGTGATTGCCCACGAAAGCTCACCACAGTCGTCGTTTTGCTTGATTACAAAAAGCAGTTGAATGACACAGAATTTCATTGTGTAGGGGCCAAATGTACTGATTTCCACAACCAAGTGTTAAAAAGAGAACAGAAAACGCGAGGTGGCGATGGTCCAGTGATTCAAACCAGTCAGCTGTCCCCGTAGTTTCCATTGGTCATTTATTCCGCAGACATTTCTTTGCGAAGGGATTCCAAGAGTGATATTTGTGGATTATTTAATTTTATTATAGTATATATTTATTCTGCTACGTTGTCGCTTTAGAAATGCATTTTATCGCATTGCTTTCCATTGTTTTAATTGTTTTATCTCAATGCCTACAGCTAATGATCGATCTTGACCAATATCGGCTGACAGTCTGACATTTAAGCTGAGTGTGGATTGGCTGAAAGTGTATCCGAATATATTTTGAGCGCTTCTTACACGTCAGACCACTTTGCCGCGCGCTTCAAAGCGAATCGATACTCAAGACACTTCATTTGGTGAAACTTTTCTGTGGTGCTGAACGGAGGTTTTAATTAAGTCCGCTTGCAGTGCTGCTCAATGTTTTCACAGTTGTTTCACTACCATCGAATGACTCACAGGCCAACATTGTCACTGGATGGCATGGACGGAAAAAAGCGCCCACGCCACGATGCGGCCAACATGAAATATTTGCCGCTTGCAGTCTATTTTATGTTGTATGGCTTAATAATGAAGCCCACAAAGCCGAGCTTAACTTAAGCCAAGCGGCAGAAACGTCGCTCATGAAATGCGTGCATTTGCTGAACTACCTCTCAGTGCGCCTCAGACCCGGCCAAGTTCCCTTCAGCGTGACTTCGAATGCTGTAAAATTAGCATTCATTACCGCAAAAGTGCCAACCGCGGCCCAAAGAGAAACCCGCTTACGGTTTTGCTGCCCTGTTCACCCGGCCGGGGTAAAGAAAGACCAGGAAAAGCCTTGGAGCATTGGGAACCCGTACCGCAAGCAGTAGAGAAGCGAGTACCTGGATCTTGTAGATAAGTCATGTTTGGCGAAATGTTTACTTTAACGTACGATGCAACGAAATGAGGAACAAGCCGACGACGACGACGACGATCTCAGAAGAATGCAAAACCTGCGTGGAAATTTCGTAAATAATTCTGTAGATTTTCGCTGGTCGATAAGAAACAGGTTCCAGGAGCGCAGACAGAGATGAAGCGGTTCTCTGGGGCGAAACAAGCTCACCCTTTAGCACG
This sequence comes from Myopa testacea, assembly GCA_949629155.1. Classification (NCBI taxonomy): domain Eukaryota; kingdom Metazoa; phylum Arthropoda; class Insecta; order Diptera; family Conopidae; genus Myopa; species Myopa testacea. The sequence goes on along the minus strand of OX451346.1, from coordinate 47,189,205 downwards.
GACATTAATTTAACTTTAGAACTTAATAAAGATTCTGAGCAGGAAGTGAGCGGCTTGTAGATTGAAGAACTGGATACCAGAAAGAAGCAGAGAAGAGGGCTGTAGAGGCATAGATGGGGCATAGATGGAGATATACATATAATCCTTCATCCAGTCAAGAATGAAGTTTGTATAAGCACAGCTATTAATCATCTGCAACGCCATATGTACCATTTCCGGTACATCCATAGCGGCACTCTGTTGCTAGTTGTCTTTTCTGTTTTTATGCTTAAATTTGATGGGTTCCCCAACTCATTTGCAAACGAAATCAAAATCAATTCGAGAAAATGAAATCATTGACAGAGACTACGATATGTTCAAATTATATGGTATGTTCGAATGATGAGCTTCATCGATTCTGCTCGAGGTTGAGGTAGAAACGATTCCGATATGCGGAACGTAACTGAATTAGATTAGAATTCGCAGAAGACTTATTAATTCAACGCTCAATTAAGCATCAAGTTATATCACCAGACAGCTACGTGTATATGTGTATATATACAGATATATGTATGTATGTAATTCTTTTTGCAAGATTGTAAGCATTCTAAATTCTTTTATTTAAAATTCCAAATACATGTTCAGATCTAACAAGAGTGCAACGATTTCATAACAAGCCACGCCTTTTTTGCACGCTCGTGTTAAGGTTTATTTTTGCCTATAAATTTACAGGAACACTTCAAAATACGAGTACGAGACTGGCGTATAATTACTCAGCGACGAGGGAGAGAGTGAGAGGAAGAGAGTGAGTAAATAGCAGCAACTAATAAGTTCACTTCTACTATTTCAGTGTTGGAAATTCGCTTGTGATGCGCTTACTTCACAAGCTCAACTTTAGAAGCTGTTTGCTATGCAATCGTCGTTGACTTTAACCAGGTTTATCTACCTACTAAAGCAGTTGATGACATCATAACTCGTTCTTGTAGTATTTCATGCATGTGTGGCGTTTAGTATTTGTTCTCGATTTAAGTTGCTGTTGCTTTTGTTGTTGTTACTGACTGTATTCAGCTAACAATAAACAGTTAACACTTCTGTGTAAAACTTCAATAATTTTATTATTTTTTTAATTTCTATTTGCCTTGTTTTTAGTGATCTTTTCCAGTAACATTTGAATTGTTTTGTTTATTAGTTTTCTGTAATGTTTTTGTAGTTATGAAATGGATTCTTTGTATTCGCTGTTACGACCTTTAAACCGAATAATTGTGCAACATGTTTAACATACTAAGCCAGATGTTTCAATGTAAGTGGTCAAAATATAGACATATTTTCTAGACTGTATTTCAGAAAAGTACATGACGTTTACTGCAATATATCGTATACAATATGTGTCGATAATATATGTTGTATATTAATAACAAAACTGATATTAGTTTCAATTATAATCAGGAAAGAGTGCTTTCTTAAGAGTCGAATATTCGTTCTCTGAATATTTGAGTTCATAATTGATCAAATTTGTCCTTAATACTTTTTCCACTTAAGATATTTAACAACTATATCTAAATAACTATTATACATATCATAACTTATATAAAACATTATCAAAAGTGGTGTTTGGAGATTTTCACTGTTTTGTAATTCATTGAATTTTTATGAAATATTTCACTATGTATATTGTCTTTACTGAGTTTGGTTGTGAAACGACCCTGATATACTCGTAAGTACATTTAATTATTAATCCCTGGTGACAAGATATGAGCCGTGTATTGTATTTCTTTTTAGACGTAAACAAAACAAAGATTAAGTGAATTATTTCGACTTATTTATAATCTGCACACAATGAACTCCTTTCGTTATCAACGTCTGACATGATGTTGAATACTTAAGCTAATTTAATTCATTATTAAAAAGCCGATTTAAATTCGCGATAATAATACACGATTATGCAGTCACAGGTATATTAATGGTGCAACAACGATCGGGAAACTGCACTTGTTTTCTTTTATTATTGAGTTTATTAAATTATTAAGTGCTTTTAAAAGAAAATTTTGTTTAAGTCTCAAGTTTAAAGAATTTATATTCATTAAAACGGAAAAAATATGTATTTATTTGAAGCTCTGAATGATGTTATACAATATTAATGGCGATTATAGTAGTTATGTAAATCATAATACAAATCATACGATATGGGAACAAATCCCCAATCAAAATATGACCGAAAACTGGTTTATTTTACAGAACAAATAAAAAAATCAATATAAAGAGAAAAAGTAGCATAAGAAACACTATCAAACTGATCACAGAATATCCGAATTTTAATGAAAACAATATCAAGCATAACATTTAACAACCTACAAACACGACGATGACAAAACCGGTAAAGCAATAACAACAACCAAGCAACAACAACAAACTATTGAACCTGGTTACAAATGGACTCCAAGCTGAAGTCAAACTTCAAGCTGGGAAAATAGGTTCCATTCAATGGGGAGTTTCAAGTGGTGAGTTTTTCGCTCTCTATAGCTTGCCTGTTACCACGGTGGGTTTGGTGAGTTGATCCAGCGCATCTGAACTCAACTCAAATCAGGCTGAAATGCAGCACGTACAGGTTTCATGACTGCTTTTGATTGTTGTGTTGTTGTTGCAATTGGTTTTGTCATTGTTTGAACAAAAAAGCGAACATTTATACCACTTTTTCTCCATAGCTGAAGATATCTAAATGAATGCACACACCCATACATAGGACATGTTTTTCATTTGTTGTTGCTTTTTTACTTGGTGTCGGGTTTTGCGTAGGTTTTTAATTGTTTCTTGTTGAGTTTCTTTTATTTTGTACAAAAAAGTTGAAGGTAAAAAATATCACGAGTTTTAGTCATCAGTTCGGATGACAACAACTCCAGTGTTTGTTGTGCCATACTTTTTTCCCTCTTCTTGGTAAAATTTCTAAGATCTCGGATCTCTTTAAAGGTGAACTTTTGTGTTCTGCATACAGCGTTGATACTCTCGTCACTCCTTCCTCGAATTTCGAGTGCTAAAATGGGATGGTGACGAAATTCACACTTTCTACTCTTTACGGCAGATGCGAAAACTGAGTTTCGAAAATCAGATTACGTAAAAATTCGTAGATTAAAAATTGTGAAAGTCTAAAGTAAGCAGATCGATGATTAGAAAAGTTGATCGAATATAAAATGTAATCGAAGAACATGAGCCATGAACATGTTGAGAAACAACATTGACAGATGTTATCATTCATGCGGGACGATCAATATACCTGTAATCGTGTTTCCTGACTAAGAAAGGGTAACGTTTGGCGCAAAGAGTACGAGAAACAGAGAATACTTCCCCGTCCCGAAACAAAGACGGTTTTTACCTACGATGTAAATGGTACCTGAATGTTGTCTGGCGATAAAAAAGCAACGGGAAAGCGTGCACACCGCCAACACGCACACAGCGTTTTGTGTGTATTAACCACCACACACACACACATGCACATTCACTTCTGTGCGAAGACGTTAATTGAACGGCGTGCTTGTTAACAACGGTTGGCATCTCAGCGGAGAGAGAAGACTGAAAGAGAGCGAGAGCGAGAGAGAGGAAGAAGTCCCTCAAGCTGCTCATAAATGCGACTTAAATAAATTTTCCATATTTTGTTGGTGTGCGCAGTGGTTGCTTTCTGGTTGTTTTATTTGTCCGAAAGGCGAGTGCGGTGAGTTGCAAGTTAAAAGGTAAGTTGAATAGAAGCGAACGATCTACGCCGAGATATCATGGGACCTCTGTGAAGGATAGAGCAGGCGGACTAGCTTGGTACTAAACGCGTAGTGTTGCTGTTGCTCTCCGTCCTGCTTGTTCTTTCTTTGGTTCGGGTCTTGAGGTGCCTCGGACGGACACACGCACGAGTACTTGTGGTATAGTCCAGGTACACTTTTTCAATTACGAGCGGCGAATGTTTTCGTTTTAGTGGCATTTCCGAAACAGGAAAAAAATGGATCTAAATGAAGGACTTACATTGCGTTTGTGATGAGAATCCTTTTCGTTAATCCACAAGTTGAAGCAGCTGCCGCGCGAACTGTTGTAGTTACCTAAAAACCGAAGTCACAATAAGGTTGAAAAACAGAGAGTCTTAGTTTCACCAAAAATCGAAAGCGTGGATTTTTCAGAGTTTTCTTATTATTTTTATTATTATTTTTATTGTTTCTTTGCGTCGAAGCACCGTTTGTTTGTGTTCAAAACTTTTGTAAAATTTCTGTAGAGTTATAAAAGCGGCGAAAATGGAAGAGCAACGAAATGCTTGTCGTTTAGCGTGTCCGCAACACGTTGGCAACACCTGTTGATGTCAGACTGAACTGAGCTCCGTTAAAACTGTTACGCAGCAATCAAGCGACGACGACGAATCCTCCAGAATGAGGTGAGTTGCGCGGCCCAGCTTACTAAATAACTGAAAACCGGTGCACCACAGGCGGCAAAACACACAGATACTTACGCACACACTCACACAGACTCTGGTGCTGCTCTTTCACACGAACCACACTTTACAGATCAACGAGATGAGTACAAGAGAGTGGAGTGGCCAACGTTCAGAAACTGCTGGAAAATCAATCAAAGCCTCTCAAATCGAATACACCTCATTGTTAGATAGAATCAGATCGATTCTTTAACCCTTTAACACTTCTTAGCTTCGGATACAGCTTCTAACTTCATCTTAGATCAGGTTATTTTTATATATATTCAAATCAAGCGATAGTTATTATGTGTTGTATGTATTCGTTTGCTATAGAAATATAGCATATATAGAAAGAACTAGTTTAAGCCTTTCACTTTCCTCCTCCTCCTCCATTTCGTCAAAGCAATTTAGAAGAAGGGGAATAAAAAGAAGAGTTGTTGAATTATTTATTTGCAATGAGTTGGCATCTGTGATTGACTGTTATGAAATCGTATAGAACTGTAATTTTGCTTTATTATATTAGTACATTAATGAATATTGTATAAAACAATTAAAGCTGGTTTTAAAAAGTAGACAATTCGAAGTTCGAAAAGTTTAAATAGCAACCCAGGGATTAAAAACAAAAAAATAGAATCAGTGATTCTCACCACTTTTCAGTGGTGGGTTTCTTCAGTTGAGTACTTGAGGCAAACCGAAAAAAATGGAGATCGGAAATAAAACCAAAGTTACTATGTATAAAAATCTTGAATGCATTAATTCGGGCGTGAATAGACGTGAAAATATAAATGATAGTTAACAAAAGTTAACAAAAATTCACCAAAATCGGAGAAAAAACAATCTGCTCTTCTTTGCTTTGCCCATCATTCTACCATGATCTACTGTTTGTTGTTGTAGTTTGAAATTATGAAAAATTCGAGTTTATTTTTAGGCTTCCGAATATTTAAAGTGATAAAAAGTTAAAGCTTTTTGTTTGTATTGTACCGGCGCCTATTGCATGGCACAAAAAATAACGACTTTGATTTCTTCAATTTTACGAATTATCTTAATTATAATGTTATAATTTATTTGTAATAAAAAAGCCTATAAATAAGTTATGATTTTATTGGGTCTCGAAACAGAATATATAAATTACAAATAAATTTCTAATTTATTATAAATATTAATCTATTTATTAGTTTATTAATAAATTAAAAATTAATTCAACCGAAAGTCGAGATTCACTACGTCAGTTTTTTGAGAATTTAGAGAATGGCGATCATTGAATGGTTCATGACTTGGTTACAAAAATATCATTCCGTACAGTCTCAGTTAAATTACAGTACGATATAAACGAGTGTTTTTATTATTATTAAATTATTTTATATTTTGTGTTATTTTATAATTAATACGGTATAATAATAGTCATAATATAAAGTGTTTTATTAATAATAAAAGAGTATTTTATTTACTAATTGATTTGAAAAAAGGTCCTTTTGATTTAATAATCTTTCCGCAACCGTAGCCAACTCTTATGTGACGCCTCAATACTCCTGAGTCCTTGAGTCCGACAGATATTTAGTGAATATTTTTTTTTTACTTTTATGAACAGGTTGAAGTAGTTATAAAATATTAAAATACTTCGCAGTATATGTACGTTAATTTCTCTATTTTTTTATAAACAAAATACTACCCACAATGATTAAAAATCCAATGCACTGGATCTTATTGGATCGAAATATGGACCTTTTTGGTCAATACACAGGTAGTAGCGAAACTTTTATGAAATGTCTGTGTTTTTTGGGAAACAATTTATAGAGCCAAGAAATGAATTTTTGAAAATGCAGCAATAAAAATAAAACAAATTATTTTCAGATCCAATCAGAAGCTGATCGGGAACAGAGAAATCTTAAAACAAATTGTATTGTAAATTTATTAATTAATCTTCAGAAGTAGAAAACGAATTAAATCTAAATTAAAAGTAATATCAAATTAGAATCTTCAATTTCTAAACCTATTGAAACTACGCAATAAATTCTAAACATTCTTAAAATGTTGTGATTGTCTCAAAGCTGAACTAAAGGAATGAAATCTGAAAAAGGAAGACGATCCTAGCAATCGTTGTTCCTTTCTATACAAGTTTTGAACGTTTTCTATGAACATTTCAAAAGGAGGGAAGGGTGTTTAAATGAAAGGGTAGAACCTGTGGAATCAGAAACGAGTTGAGGAAAGCGTCGCTTTACGTTATGTGGAATAACAGGGAATCAACAGTGCTATACAACTAAAAAACAACTATAAGAGAACAAGAAGAAGCAGCACTGGGAACAACACAACAAGAACTACGGTAAAAGACTTTTAAGCACATGATTTAGCAAATAGAATTCGGGATTCATTGAAATGGAACTCTGACAGCAGCTGGTCTGGGAGAAGAATCACGCGGAAGACAACGTAGTCGCTTGCGGTGAGAGCGTGGATGTCGTTAGTTGCTGGACGCATACGGATTCAAGTCTGAGAATCGCAAATAGAGAACATTGCTTAAATCAAATTGCTTAGTAACAAAAAAGAACGTTTAATATTATAACTCTCTAAAATGCTAATAATACGAAACTTAAAATTCTACAAATGCTCAAGTTGCTGCGTTTCATAAGAACTTAGAAACATAAACGAGAGACGAGGAACGTTTTATGAGGCCGAATGAGAGCCAAAGAAAATGATTGCCTTTTATTAACAAGGATACAAGAATCTTCCAGGTCAGCTCCAAGTTATTCAGTTTTATTGGTTAACCACAAATTTGAATCAAATTACATGTGATTTCTCATCATTATGTTTTAGTGCCGCGATACGCAGTGCCGCATCTACTTTGAAGCCCCATTTTAGTGTGTATCCTGTATAGCTTAAGCCATACTTTCTATAAGTCAGAATCAGAAATCAAAGGCACGGGTTTCTGTGTGTTTTTTCTGCGAATTCTGGATCCAAAGAAACCAAAAAGCATTTTGAACAAGCAACATTTTGAGGCAGACAGCCGCAAGCAATAAACTACAAAAATAATGTGATCGAAATATCCGTACAGAACCAGTTTGTCAAGTTCAAAGCATCGATTTTGACTGCGGTTCGGTGCCAATACAGTCGCCAGTCGAGACGCCGAAGCGGAGTGCAGTATTGAGCGGTTTTTTTGAAGTGTCGACTGATTTGCGTCAGTCGATGCGTCGGAGATTTCTTCTGGGTGTACTTAATTGCAGCCCAATCGATATTCGTTGCACTGCTCATAGTTTCAAGTGCAATCTTTAAAGCAGAAATCTAATGAATTCAGGAGGTCGAAGATCGTTTCGAATCGATTGCGTCCTTCGGTTGCTTTTATCAACGAGCACTGCACGAAATTCAGTGATGATTCGGTGGCCAGATGGTTCATGCTACGTAAAATTGGGATTGTGCTTAGAATTTGATTCGGTTTGTGGTGGTTTCGGTGTCTTAAATCTGTTGATTGAATTGCTGCCGATCTTGAGTGTCCAAGTTTGTGTCGAGTGCCACAAAATTGTTGCAGTTTCTAGTTTTGGCTCGTGCTTAAAAGGTAAGTTATCCAAAATTGTAAATTGGCAACGTTTTTTATTTGGCAACCTAGTTATTTGGATAGCTTTTAAAATCAATAAACCCCCTTTTGAAAAATCAATCAATAATATTTGTCAATAGAAACAAAGTTATTTCCAATAAACGATATTCTCAAGAAAAAATATCTCCATAAAGTCGCAGTTGCCTCAAATTAACTACGCGCTAAGAAATTCGACACCTTTTCCACTGGGATTCAATAGTAAAACAGAAGAAATGTAAAAAGCGAACAGAAACAATTCTAGGTAACCATAAACACACAAATTGAAACCACGGCAATGCAATAAACCAGAAAAAACACGAAATTAGATTCACTAGATTCACTTTCTTCCTGAAAATGTTAGCATCAGCAGCATCGATAAAAGTAAATCGTTTCGGAATGCGGGGAGGAGGAGAAGAGAGAGCAGAATAACATGGAAGTAAAAGCCTCAAAAACGACAAAATTTAAATGGAAGATAACCCAAAACTAATAGATCTCATCTAGTTTAAAGAGTGTTAAGGCGTAAAAAGATCAAAATACTGTTAATTTTGGTTGCTGCGAAAACTGACAATCTTGATGATGAAGTTAAGCTGACCGCTCAAATTTTGAAAAACGCATAATTTTCAATATTTTAACACGGAGGAGCAAATTGATGTCGTTATCTGTGTGGACAATTTACAGCGTGATCGTGAGGCTGAAGCCGCATTGCAGCCATCGATCGTCGATCGTGTTGAATCGAAGATACAAATTTTTCCATGTTGAATTAAAACTGGTTCATTACAGTCATGCAAACGAGAAAACGAATTAAATTACGAGAAATCTATTCTTTGAATGTTAAACTGAACACAGTCACCGTTGGAAGGGAACACTTTGGAACCAATTAATGATTGAAATTAGATTGGAATCAATAATAAATGTTAAAAAATTTGGAAAATCTTTCAAAAAAGATTGAGATTGCAGTGAAGTATTCAAATTCCTGCATATTTCAGTTATTTATATCGTGTGACAAATATTATAAGCAAGGATATAAGCGGACCTATAATAGAAATACGAAAAACATGCGCGATTGACGAAGTATGAGTGCTTCAAAAACCAATGATTTATGATGCAATCTGATTTCCGAGAAGGATTTCTGAAATCATTAATTTGAACCACCACTTCATCAACTTCATCTTCTATGATTATTTAAGCTGCATTTTCTCATTAGAAGCCACCGAATCATATGCATGATCAGTCTATAGATCTATCTCGTTGTCCAACGATCAATCGATCCATCCAACCACCGCAACCGGCAATTATTCGGAATTTAAACATTGTTTACGATTTCAATCAGATCGGTGATTTGCGCCGATAAATAAACTCCTCCCAACGCTGAGTCTCGAGCTAACTGTGCGGATCCGTCGATCCGTCTCCCGGCTCCTTCAGGGATTCAACTACATGCAAATCGATGTCCACGACTCTCTGCGACGTCGTCGCCAGTCGACTGCACTCACTGCACGGTGGAACGGACACTTAAATGCTCAGGAAATGACAGCATTTAACGAAGCCGCAGCATTTCCTTGCCGCAGCGGAGAAAAGCATCTGAATGCAAGCGGAGAATCGAGTCCAATGATTGGGTTTTTTGCTGTCCGAACCGAACATGCAAATGTTGATTGTGCTTTTTGCTGGTTGGCTGAATTGGCTTTTTAGTTAGATTTTTTGTCCCGCAACGTTAACAAAACTTGTTTGCATTGATTTGCATGCGGCTGCGAATGAGTGCTTTTGAAAGTCAAGATCATTAATCAAGAGACGACGTGGAGTTCAGATGTGGTTTTTGCTATGAAAGCTGATTAGATTTGTTCAAAAAATTTGCGCAAAATTAAGAGAGCTCAATATTTACAGAAAGTATAATAATCTGAACAACAACAAACGAAATCCGCGAAAATCTCTGGCTGCGTCAGCTGGCCGAAGTTTGACGTCATTCCTTACAGTCAAACTGTGCTTTCAAAATACTGGAATTTGTGACCGGGGAGCATATAAATTATTTATCCTTGCTTGTACTTAATACGAAAAAAGTCAATATTGCTTGGACCATGAGGTAGACTACGATAACAACAACAACAGCATTGAAAGTAGTGTCCGCAGTGTTTATCACTCGTTTGGAAAACTAAATCTTCCAAGCTGTTTGACAGGCGCTGCCGGCCCGACTGCCATCGCCGAAATGACTCATTCGGGAGTCTTAACGGACCACAAGTAAATAATTTAGCCAAACTTGGCAGCACTGTCATCAGTGTCGATGCGAATCGGGGGAAAGAAATGCAAACGATTTATTCCATAGAAGCAACCTATATACTATATATATGTACATATGTACATACATACGTATATCGCGTGTTAACAAAATCAGCAGGAAAAAACAACAGGCAGAAAAACAACACATCGCACGATGTATTTTCATCACTGACGTTGAACACAGTATTTCACCGGTTTCGGTGGCAAGTTACCAATTTAGGTGAAATACTTTCATTTATTTTTTGCAGTTGCCGTGCAGCTTCCATCATCACCAACATATTTGGTTTGATGACGGTTTTTGCTGAAGGCTGTTGCTGCTTTGAGGCCCCGGGTTTGTTTTGTTTTGCTTGACAAACGTGTTGACGCTGGTGGGCTGAAGCTGAGATAAACGCTGATGCTGAAGCGGCATCTGAAGCTGAGGATGGGGTTGAGGCTGACGCTGCACAACCACTGAGACCGAGACCGAGACTGAGAATGACGTTTTATGTTACGTGTTGCGTTTTAAATGACAGTATTTTACAAGTGATATATAGTGATTATAGTTGATATATAGTGATATAGGAGATTTCTCTCGCGCCCGATTGCAGGAAGTGCACCAGAAATCTGAAATGGGTATTGATATTGATTTCGGGTCGTCCGACTTTCACACGAAGGATTGTAGAGGTTAATGTATTCTTCTAGCAGATCGCCAAAAGATCTGCTAGTTGGGCAGCGTGAGAAAGACACTCGTATACAGGGACGGCTAAATAATAATTATGAGTTCTAATGACGATGGACCAATAACAAACCAAGAGATAGCTTGAAGTGGGTCGCTTTGGGAAGTTATACCAAGACTCACAGCATGTTGACCCGGACACAGCATGTGTCCTTTAGAAAGTGTGCGAAGTGAGGCATTTTTGCAGCTGTTCATACCAACTTTCGGGTTGACTGTAATCAACACTTCTGGGGACACTCTTTTATCGACCGAACAAGATTTCACACTGCGTTGTGGATGCCGGGGTGACACCTGCAGATGGCAGGGTCGCGAGTTTCAAGGAAAATAAATAAAACTTTAATTTTTAAGTTACTATGCGTTTCTTCTTTCCATTGCCCAACGCTTGTCGTTTATTAAGAGTTGTCTGTATGAAGACTTACCTTGGCGAGTGGGTAACAAGGACGCCCACTGCGTCGGCGAAGAACTCACCCCTTGACCTCGAAGTTTTTCTCTCAGCCACAATTCAATTGCGGTGTTGAAATACTTGATGCATGGTCTGCGGCTACAACCCACTTTCTGTTGGCTTCACACTTCGATTGTAGACAGATCAGAGCTCAAGAAAAGCGGCAGCACAACAACAAAAAAATGACCAGGTTGACCTTGCGTCCCCATAATAACTGTAAAGTCTGGTCTCAGCTTCACAAATTGGCCAACAGTTTGTGCTTCATGCACGTGAATTAAAGAAAAACGTCATCTTTCTTACACCATTTGTTGCTGGTTCCTCTTCCTCTTCGTTTCCTCCCCCATCCCTAGATTTACCATACACATTTACACATTTATGCACTTATCATATTTCCAGCTTAAGCTCCTTGTTCGTGGCTAATAATCCTCGCCAGCTAAGACAACTTTCCTAGCATGCGACGTTGTCTGCTGTCCGTCTGTCTGTTGCACACATAATTTGCGCATCATGTCTGTCCTGGTTGTGAGTAGTTCGTGGTTGTTGGTGGTTGTTGGCGGCCGAGTGGCTAGCTAAGCATGCAGCTGTTCGGGTGGCAGGACCACCTGCGCCGTGCTGGAAGATGCTGACAATGTTGCTGCATCCAAGTTGTTGGGGCCACCTCGCGTTTTTGTCGCGCACTTTTTCCATGTGCAGCTTTGTGGCATAAATAAATACGTACGCAGCTACGAGTCCCGGCCTGTGTGAATGTGTGTCTCTATGGTTCATTTAACTTATGAGCTGTATACAAATCCGCTCTTTGGTCACGAGGGGAACGGGGAAGTGGAAGTGGTAGAATAGAGACTTCACCAGTTTTCAAGTGCAGCTGATTTCTATCCACTAGAAGCGTTGCCAGAGTGATTTGATTGATTTGTTGGCTCTTCGGACGTACATCGCTGGAAAGTGGTACTTCTTGAGTTGGAAAGAAAGGAGATTCGCCAAGTGAAGGAGGACCATGCTGAGAACTTTATTAGTTGTAATCAGTATCTATCAGATGCCTCAAGATCGCGGATGTGGTCTTTTGTGGACCTTATATTAAAAGAATCCACATTGTTCAGTGTTTAAATGGTGGAAGTTTTGCAAATTTTCAGATTCATCGAAATCAGTCAAGATCCGTCACCTAGCATTGGAACTCCATCTTCGCTTTATTTTTCGGGAACCATCTTCTTCTTCTTTTTATCATTCCAGAAAAAATCTTCTAGAGCCAGTACTGGCAAATGGTATACATCGGCGCTCAAGGAGTCTACTTCTAGTAACTTCTATGTAGTAGTTTGATCTCGAATACAGTGATTTGCTGATTCGAAGACTTGTTTGTGGAAATCTCACAGTTGGCGGTATCGGGGAAGACCGGCTGATGACACGTAAATGGGACCAGTTACTTTGTCCACGTTAGGAAGATCTTCTTTTCAAATCGATTAACACAGCATAATAATAAACACAAAAGCGAAACAAATCATTTGATCAACAGCCTGCTCGTCCAGTCTGACTTCGTTTGGCTCTGAGCGCGTCCACATCCAACAATTGAGCATCGCAATGATTGCGCCGCTGCACCGAGTTTATAATTTGGGCGTGTGGGCTGGAGACCGAAGCTCGTTAGTCGTAAATTACAAATTATAAGTGGACATCGTGGACATCAAGCAGGAGGCAAGGAGGCAAGAGGCGACAGCGGTTCCACGCCGGCAAAAAATAAAGGAACATTTTTTATTGAAGAGCGACCACCAGAGCACGCAATAACGCAACCCTTTTGAGGCGAATAAACGGTTTTAAGATAAAAACAGCTACAAAAACAAGCCACAATGTGTAGCTGACATCGAGCGAGCGAGTTAAAATATAACCACAACAGACACCAGCTGCAGATACAAGATACTTATAATGGCAATGCACAAGATTTCATTAATGAATTTAGTGGAAAACTAAACTACGCGAGCACATGTTGCTGGGCAGGGACTGTGTTCAGGCTTTCAAACATGCCGGTCATCATAAACATGATCAAGTTCGTCATCATGGGCCAAATCGCCGGCGTCGTGCCAGACAAATCAGCGCCAATGAGCACGAATATTAATCGCCACAACGTGGAGCAGGGTGGCGGAGGAGGGACGGGATTAGAGTTGAGTGTGCATCGTGGGTGTTGCTTTTGGCAGCAATGATCGCATGGTGCGTCTCTCTGTACATCGTTTCGAATCGCAACGAAGCTTAACAACACCAACGATAACCAATAACAACAACAAATTTAATAGAAATTTTATTGAAATTGATGTGGTCTCTGGTGTACAAGTTAATGAGTTATTTTCGCGAGCTCCACCCATGTCAGCGCTGGAGCTTCATCCAACTTAATGGCGAGTGAACGTACACTTGTACCTGTTGCTGTCAATCACGTGGTCCATCTTAATCTCATTTCATTCCACATCTCATAAATCGTCTTGTAATTTTCTTGAAGTAATAATAGATCAGTACTTTCTTTTTGTAAATGGAATGTTTATTAACAACTCTTAGTTTTCCAAATGCTTTTCCAGGAAATACACCCGAATTGGATTTGGCTTTAAATATGCACACGTAACAATAACAGATTTTATGCACATTTTGTTGTGAGCATTGTCATGCGATCGGGTGCTTCCTGGTCAGGTTAAAAAGCACGAACAACAGTTTTCACACCGAGCAACTGACAGGTTTTTAATTGCATCCAAATATTATTGCATGTGAGAGATTTTCATTTAAAATATTGAGGAGAATTGAGAAAAAACAGCTTCTGTTTTCGGAAACATATTGTATCTATATACTTACATAGTCAGCAAAAGCATTACAATAGCTTTCCCTACAAAAATGTTTTCGTATTTCTTCAAAATACATCTACGTTTTAACAAACATCGCTTTCATAATTTTGAAAATGAAAACTCAACAATCTTCTGTAATTTCTAGTTACGAGTAGGTTTTCGTACTTTTTAGTGTCTTAAAAGTCTTAAAGTCCGTACGTTATAATTTCTAATGGGAAATAAAATTTTTCTTAGAAACTAATTTCACTAGGAAGGCCTGAATTCGGATTTCATCCAACGGCTCTCTATTAGAAGCAACTGGTTTTTCATTAGTGCATTCTGAAAAAAGTCAGACGAGTTGGCGACACTTAATAGACACTGAAGTGGATTTTGACTTAATTAAATCTAAGATTGGCAAACGTAGTGAATGCAAAAACGGTGCGTGCATGCATGCGGTGTAGTACTCATATCCCCCTCCCTCCCTCCAACGCCGCCCATTCACCAGCTGTACCCTGTGTTTGTTTGTCATGCGTGCATGAAGTGTGTAAGCTGAACGGCCACAAATAAAGCGAACGTCATCCGAGCAGAAAAGTGGGCCACCCCGTTGCTGGAACAGAAAAACACTTCATTGCTTTTATCAGTTGCATTTGATAGTATTTTTGTTTCTTACTCGTATCTTCCTTTTCTTCCACTGAACAATGACTGTCTTAGTTTGAATAATCAGCAAAGTATTACGACAGGATTTATTTTTAACTTCTGATTGCATGAAATGCGACCGACTTCATTCATTTTGATTTCATTTCCTAATTATTGATTCCTTTATTAAATATAACAAACTAAAGTATTTAGTTATGCTTGGTAAGCTATTTTAATTGTAATGATGACGTCAAGACGTATCTCTCACGATGAACAATGACTCATGTTTACATAGTGTTGAGTTCTTCAGAGATTGAAATGCACTGCAATAAAACTATTTTTATTTAAAGCAATCTTAATAGTAAATTCAATAGGTAAAAGTGGTGCCCCTTTATACATTTGAGGGAATCAGGAAAGCAAATAGAAATTTTAAATAAAATTTAATTGCAGTCTTAGAAAATCTTGATATCAAAAACGATGTTGCAATAATTGTTGCTCACCTGTTGAAGCTTAGAAGATTGATGTTTGTATTTGCTTCAATAATAATAAGAATTTAGCCCCACACAAGGCATTACTTACTTATTTAGAGCTTAGTTAGTTCTTAACTCTGCTTAATCAAGCTCTTCGAAGTGACAACCATTTATTTTGTCCGTGTTTTCTTCTTTTTCTGCTTTATCTTTTGCACACATTTATAATGGAAGTGACATAAGAGCCCGCATATTAGAAGAGGTGACAAAAGGTAGACCACAAGTGTCAGTGGAAAAATATACTGAAATGAAAAAATCAAAAGCAAAATGATTAGATTGCGAGTGCAAACAATAATTGAGGAGTGAAGGAATAAATATTTATTTTCCGAAATTGATTTGATCAATATTTTGCTCATTTGTTTGCTCGTGCAATTTAAGCAGCAAACAAAGCTACAATTTTTGTCTAACTTAATTTACTGCACTCGAATTTGATGCAGTGTGTTTCGGCGCAGATGTCGCTTCAAGCATCCACTGTTAAGTGTACCGAAGTCATTACATTTGACTGAGTTGGATAAAAAATACTGCTTATCAAGACTTGCTTATCATAGACGCGCCCGAGCAACCAGCTGGAGATCTTTTGAATCTGTCTGTGAATGATATTAAAATCTGAAAAAATCGTTTACAACAGCAAGTTGTCAAGTACGTGTTGCCTTAAATTTGAAGAGTCTATCAGATACGAGTTGACGAGTCAACCGTATGTATGTCAAACATCACGGCACATACCACGAAAACTTGAGGCAGTGCATTAGAAAGGCTTTATGTTAATCCCAATTAATTTAGTCTCTGTAACGACCTTGAAGATGCCAAAAGGATCTCAAGGCAATAGAGTCGTTAACACTGAAAATAAAATCAATGAGATCATGAGACATGATTTAACTGTACTAAATCGATCGACAATTAAATACATAGAAGGCGCATTAAATATCAATATCAAGATTAACAAACAGAATTCTTATATACTCGCATGTATAATAATAATATGTAATAATAATAAATGCAAATTAGACATATGTACATCATTGTACATACTGTACAAAATATTACAATTGTCCTTAACGTTTCCATAAACTTGGTTCATATATCATATTAACGTACATTATGTAGTTTGATTTGAAGATTTTCACTAATGACTGACTGACTTCTAACCTAAAATTAACAACTACCTACTAACCACTGACGACTACTATGAAGTTGTCTCTCTTTAGCGTGTAACTCTGGCAGAATTAAGCAACCTACACGGTTCCATTAGCAAGTTTTCAAACATGACATAATTTCTTCAAAATATTGAACTTCATTGAAAAAGGTGTCAATATTATGTGTTCATATTATTGTATATATTATGCTGTAAACACATAGAATGTAGCTCGGCGACAATGTAGCTGCATCTTGTCAAAATTACACAGGCTCTTATGGAAAACGAGAAAAAAATAAAGTGTAGCCGCTGCCTCTGCCAATGCCGGCGACAACTTTGGAAAATTTTCCAATTTTGTCGCTGTCGCTGCTCTTGTTCTCCTTCTCTTTATGATTGTTTACATGGTATTTAACATTTGAGTTAATATTTAGAGGCAAAATCGTACTGTGTGAGTTTTTATATGATAATTATATTAAATTAAGCTTTATTTATATATTAGTTTTTATTTTAGAATGGATTTTGCAGATTTGATTTTGTAAAAAATTAAACCAGCTGTTCTCTGCGGCGTCTCAGCAGCGCAGATTTTTGACAATTTGCTGAGACTGTTGTAGCTGAGCTACATTCTATGTGTTTACAGCATTATTCTAAATTCACGTTTCATATTCATTCAATTCGTTTACAATTTTGCTAGATGGATTTTAGATGGATCATCCGTCTCCTCAAATTTGGCCAGAAAAAAAAATGTCTTTTTAGGCAGACATAAGTAACTTACAACATAACCTAATAACTGGTGCGTATTGTTTTTTACTCCGTGACTACGCCACAAAAACTTCTCCCTCGCAGTGAATAAATATTATTTAAGTGTCTATATTTGGAGCAAAGATAGGCTCAATCCACTGTCTCAACTATTGAACCGGAAATTTATAAATCCCAAGTTTTGTCATGCGTGAAAACATCCGGTAATCGGATGCTCCACCCCGCGCTCCGTTACAATGAAATTATGCATCGATCAAAACGATAACAATAAAATATTCTACACTAAAAAATTAGATGTTTCATTATACTGAAATAGTTTTCCATATTAAATCTGAATGAAATAACATTCAATGACAGAACGCCTTACATTACATTATACTTAAGTCAATGAAAGGATATAGAAATTGAAAAAAACTAAAATAAAGGAATAATAAAATAAAATGAATAATTGAACTTAAACTTTAAATAATTCTCCTGAAAGGTAGAAAAACAGCGTATAACTGTATAGGCTGTATATCTGGCCACAGATATATACTATTCTACACTTGCCACGCCTTCTTCTGTGCATCACAAACGAATGCACAAATTTAATATATAACTCGTTCGACTTCGGGTGTAGGTTATATATAAATATAAAATGAGACAATATTTTACAAGATATAAATATCAAGTACAGTTAAAAGTTCTAAAGTATTTAAAGAGTATATTAAATTTAAAATCCAAAAAAAAAATTTAATTAATTGAATTAATAAAATAATTTGTAAATTAATTAAGTTGTGTGAAATTAATTAATTGAATTAATAAAATAATTTGTAAATTAATTAAGTTGTGTGAAACGTAACAAAATCTTAAAGTTAAAATTCATGGAATGAATTCATTCACTTCTAGTCTTTTGCGGTGTACAAAAATACGATTCGGTCAATCTTAAAATAGAGGAAGTTAGAGTAGTTAAAATTATGTTTAAATAAAGTTGTAAACTGCAAATGAAATATGTTCTTTTTATTAACCCAATTATGATTCTATCCGTTAAAAGTATAAAAGCCACTAACTGATGTTTTACTAATTTTAGTGATATTCTAAAGAGTGAACATCGTTGCTGGGCGAGGTCTTTCCGCCTGACAGTCGGCTTGCCCAAAACTGGTGACTTATGTTCGGGTGACTTCAACCTGGCGAAGCACGTTTGTTGCTTTACAACGTATTTTGTGATCACATACGTTCGGCAGTTAGTTTTAATTATTATTTTAAGTTTCTTGTACTTGACTTGCTTACTGATTTTGACCTGTTTCTTTTCATGCGTTTCCTCCAAACATTTCGTGGACTTACGTTTCGTTTTAATGACTTACCATGATTTCAGGGTGTGTTGTGGGTGTGTAAAGTTATTAATTTCAATAATATTTGGACCCGAAAAAAGACAAACTATATACTTATTACTGTTTGTAATATGGAAGAATAAAGTTGCTCAGATATACCCAAGTAACCTTAAGACTTTGGGTATAATGGGCGTGGCCTTCCCAACTAAGGGTTTTGATCTTTTATTTTTTTACTTTTATTTGGCAGATTTGGATGATTTCAGAATTTAGTACCAGTTCTAAGAAATGTGCCAAATATAATATTAATAAAGTACTAGAAAAAAGGTACACATTTTACACGAGGAAAGTTGATATTTTTATCTGTAAGATCAAAAGAAGCAGTTAAGTTTTTATTGAAAAAAAAATTTATAAGGAAAATGAATGAGCTAAAAAATGTAGTAGAAGTGAAATAAAAATAATAGAAATATTCTATTTGTTATTATAATTTTTAACAAATTTATATTTAATCCTTTATCATGACAGAATGATATATCGTGACATTTCTCTACAATCAGCACATATACAGTATAAAAAACGATTGTTGGCGATCCTTTAATCCACGCATAATGTTTTATCTATTTTTGCTTGCTGGTGACATTTGTTTAGATGGATCAATTTTAACCCTTTAAATCGCGTGTAGTGTGCTTGATTTTATCTGCATGGCTCTTTTCTAAGGTCATATGGGTGTTAAGACGAATTTCCATTTCAAATTTTGTCGATTCTAATTAAACAATAATTCAATTATGTCGTTGGACATGTAAAGCATACAAAATGACAACAAATATTTTTGATTATTGATAAAAAGTACTCGTATAACATACAATATTTTCTGTGGAAGTTTCTTATTATTGTTGTTGTTGTAGCTGCGTGTACCTGTGCAACAGCACCCGTTATAATGTTTACATAACTACGAAAACACGCGGCTTTTAGACGTGCCACTTACTGACATCGCTGTTATTCTTGGCATTACAATGAGAGAAAAGCTGAATTTAAATGAGTTGTACTGCACTCTGTAGCTACCGCTATTTTAAAACACATTCCAGCAACTAACTAAATAGCCGAAGGGTGGCAACCTGTGTAATTTTCTAACTGAAACTTCAACAAATCTTGAGAGCCGCTTTAAAGCAGGTTGCCACCTTATTAAACTATTCATTGTGGAGGCACACACAAACATACGAGTATGTACAAAAATTATGTATGCCCACAGACAGGAAGTATTTTGCCATGCTTTCAGTTGTTTTTGTAACCCCGTTTCAATAGCTTCATCGACTTCATTTTGTTTGCACGAGTGCATCCATGAAGGCAAACAAATCTCTCCCATGCTATTTTCACGGCTGCAATAAAAATTATAATCGTGTTTCATGTGATTTTGTTATTGATTTAATACTTGTGAGTTGAGGTGTTGAGATTGTGGAAGTGTTTCGTGGGTGCGACGATTGAAAGTGTATTCTTTATTAAGGGGGGTAATCTGTATTCTTTCTAAAAACGTTTCTTTCAAAATAAAATATTTTTAAACCATTACATTGAATTTAATAAAAGAATTTAGTAGTGAAGTTATATTTTTTTATGTCACTACGTATATCTGTTGGTATTTCTTTTTCTATAATTTCTATTTCTCTTGTCTAGCTTCTTGAGAGTTACATTTTATGGTTGGTCAACCAATTTTATGGTATCAATACTGAGTTCAGCACTTCCTAAGAATTCGGGACTGAAGTGTATAAAGTCTGTCCAGAAGAACTTCCGTCAAGGAGTTTCAACAAAATACTCCCACAAAAGAGTCAAAAGAACGATTAAAAATTCGAATTTAGGATTTCAAACTTAATTTTTCGTAAAAGTTTTAAAACAATAAAAAAAACTTTGTTCGGTGATGGTTTTTTTTCTAAAGTTGATTGCTTTATTCATTCATTCTTCTGATCCGTGGTGTTCTGTTTTCATTTAAAAAAAGTACAAATTCATTCAAATTATTCACATCAAATTGTGGGTCTTCGAAATGTTGGGATTCTACTGGTACTTTACACTTACATCCAAACGTTTGTATCGCGATCTCGTAGTCTAACGTTTCGCAACGCGTTTCCGGCATAAATTCGCGTTGAATGGTGTCAGATGTAGATTCGAAGCCCGCTTCCCTGCCCACCAAGACGCCCCTTGTACAGTGGGTCTTATATACGTATGTATTTAGAGCATCATACATCTCTGTGTGTGTGTTTTTTTAAACTATGTTTTTGTTTATTTTGAACCGTGTTTCCATAAAATCCAAACAACAACAATCGAAACTTTCCTCTGCAACTGGTAGCAGTCTTATTATTGTAGTTGTCGTGCCTGTCATGAACTGTCAAATGCGGTCAGTATGGTGCACTCACTGACACACAATTCCATTGACATCTCGGAACAAAAGATGCGCATTCCGCAGTCATGTGGTACGATTTTAAATTAAAAGCGGCAGCAATCGAGGCAACGACGACAGCGAAATCGCCAAAAAATATAAGCGATCCAGGGAGAATATTTATTGTGTTCGCCGATTGTGCGCCGGATATGCAGCGGTTTTTTGATTTTCGTTTCCTTTTCGGAGTCGGTTTTCGTTGGAACAGCAAATTAAATTCCAAGTTTAAAAGAGTTCATGCTAATTTATTTTCGGTAATTTTGTAGTCTTACTGTTTTGATTGCTGGGCGACGGTTTCGTCTGTCACCCGAAAAAAACGCAACTTTCTTGACCAAACATGGCATAAATATGCCATGGCATAAGTGAACGACTGAGTCGTGTATCTAAGTAGATGCCATGGCTTATAACAGTAAAATATAAAGCAAAAGTGAAGTCTTGTTTCAAAAGGAAGAAACGTACAAGAGTAGGCACTGAAGTGCAACTTCACTCAACCTATTCGCCAGTTTTAGCCCTCAGATGATATTCTAAACACAAATAATAAACTCTTCATAAGGTGAAGAGTTTATTGGAAGAGATTTAATTTAAAGACGACATTCGATTCAAATCCAAGACAACCAGATTCTTTAATGTGCGATATATTGTATAAGATCGGAATTACTTATGTGCATACATTTCAGAATTTTCCTATGTACCTGTCTGATGTTTCCATTTCTGATTACGTAATTTAAGTAGATAATTTAGACTCTTCAGAGCTTGCGTTTAAATTTCAATTCTCTCAAAACGAGAAACAATTCTACAAAAGTAAATAAACACGTTTCGGGTTTTGTTTGCTTTCCCCATTCGGGATTCTTTATTTTAATTGTTTATTGAATGACTTTTTTAGGAAAATAAATAATATTGAGTTTTATCATGTGGGTTTTGTTTTTGGTGTTTTGTTTCTTTCCAAATTAAAGCGAACTCTGAGTACCAAGACAACCGAATCGAAAATGCGTCAAGTTGAATTCACTGAAACTGGTTGACTCCCAAACAGTAGACAGTAGAAGTGATGAGATAAGTGAGAACACATGTTGTGTGATTGCAGAGAAATCTGTATATCGGGTTGATTTCTGAAGAGATAATAGACCCCTATACTATTGAATATACTCTATTATTATTTTTACCAGAAGGTGTTATTTAAGTTCAGTGGAAGTTTCAATAAAATCTCATCAAGTTTCATACAAATAATCATTTTAATTTCACGCCATCGCGTGGGTTTGCAATGTAAAATTCTTAACTTTATTTATATATACATAATATACTCGTATGTATATATGTATACATGTATATAACTGTTGATTATATTCATCTTGTGATTGCATATGTCTGAAATGTAAATGAAACATAATCCGTGGCAAAGACAAAACGGAAATAAATTGTTTTTGCGGTCGTGTGTCTATAAACGGAGATCATCCCACTCTCCAGATATCCGTATCCAGATGTCTATCTACGTGAAGTAGGCTGATGGTGAACATGATTATTAATCACATGTTTTAAGGTCGGCCACTGACTTTGTCGACAATACATTGAAAAGTTCACTTCAATTGACACAGAAACTTAAAATTTGTCTCATTCGGTCGATGTACAGATTTACATGTATAACAGATGAAAATACATGTAAATACGAATGTAATGAATACAATACAATTACAAATCGTATTCGATACAAATAGTAAATCGAAAACTAATGATTTTGTCAACACTGCGACTTTCGAATGTCTCTTTGATTTATGATCATTTTTTAGCTTTGACTTGAAATTGACTTGAAATTGTGAGGTATTCGTTTATTTTCCACGTAAACATGTCCGTGTTTTTCTGTGTGTGTGTCTGTGTCTGTGGCTGTGTGTGATTTAAACTTGCCCTCATATTTTTTGTTGTTGTTTTGGGCTCTGTTTAATTTTGAACATAATATTTACATTTTCATTGAATTCTTTCCAATCCAATTCTTCGTTTTCGCGAGTTTTCTGTCTCTCTGCTTGACTTCGCATGCGCTATCTGGCTGTATGCTATATACTCAGATAAGATATTTATATCAGGTGTAAATATTTGTTTGTTGCTCTGGAAACGTTTACATTTGTGGAATAAAAAAAAAAAAATTACGATAAGAGAAGAGAATAAACATTGCTGTGTAACATGTCATGTGACAACTCTATTTTACTATAAAATAATAATAATAGTAATGAAAATAACGTTAATTAAGCCTTCTTATGATCTTAAAAACTAATCCAAAAAGTCATCGATTTGATATTTTCACGTAACTGAATTTTTGATGTAATTTCAAAAACAAATCATTCACGAGAAACCGCTGTTGAAGTAATGACAAAAATTCCAACAAAGATCTTGAACATGATGAATGAAAATTATGAATTTTGTGATTTCAATACAGAGAACCTTTCAAAAGATTTGAAGCCAAATGAGGCTGTAAAAAATAAACATCAACGCTTAGAAGACGACGTGTTTTAAATAAATAATTTATTCTGGAATCAATGTGAAGAATCTCTGTGATTTTATGTCAACGCGGTGTTGTCAATGAGCTCATCATGCTTACTCGGTTCCTCAGACTTAATTTATGCCCGAATGGCGCTTCTCCATTCCGGAATTCTTCTGGTTCCATTCAAACTCCATCTCGTTTCCACGCAGAACCGCACGAATACTCAACACAGGCGGCCGACAGCCGGCGCTCGGGTCTCATTGACTCGGCGGATGGCAACAAAAGTAGACCTCAAAAGGTCTCGACCACCGATCTGCTGCCCCGGCTCACCGCCCACCGGGTGTTGACTGCTTCTAACAGACTTTGTATCACGTGTGTTGTTTTAATTTTCTTTTGTTATTCGCTTCTTCAGCAGGCCTTCGATAGAATTACAACAAAAATAGTGTTACAATGGAAACATTTTTTACCGCAAAATGGTTCGTAGGTGGGGGGGAGGGAGGAGGAGAGTAGCGCAAGTGGTGGTCGTTTCTTACGATTTTTGCTACAACAAAAGGGTTAAGTGAAACACCCCACTTTGCGAGGAATTCCATTGTGCGGACTTACAATTTTATTACAAATATTCATTGAGTGATATCAATCATAAATGAGTTGTCAGTCGTCCCTATACGAATAATTAATAAAAATAATAAAAATAATAATAATAATTTGTCGATTGGTATTTTTTATTACCGTAAAAGTATATTATATAAATCCAATAGGTACATGAAAATTACAGTAAAATAACAGTAATTGAAACCTATTTTCATCCATGCCATTTGGACGATTGTAAAAAACAAGGCGGCTCTTTAAATCGAAATGCGAGTTATGATTCCATGAACCTAGAACTAAATCTATGAACTTTGAATCGAATCGGATTATGAATTCGTTCGCCAATTCGGGGAAGCCACCCACTCCCCGGTGGGTGCAACCCAAAGTGGGTTGCAGACAGACAGTTTTCCAATCCAAGCCAGGGGCTTCTTGGACTTCCATTTATCATCTTCGGTTGATGAATAATTTATAATATCAATTCTAGTATTGCTTAAAGTACGAGATTCTACATTATTTTTTCTACTTGGAGTTCTGTTTTCTATTTTAGTTGACTTCGTATCTTTTGCGGTGGAAGTAAGGTTTGGGTAATCGAAAAAAATGCACATAAACGACAGATAAGATAACGAATTTCATGTGGAACGTTCTGTATGTTCTGTGACAGTATTATTCGCTATTTCTGAAGTGTGTCGTAGAGGAGGTGTTTTAAAATCCGCTATCTAAAGGAGCTGCACTCCTAAAGATAGTCTTACATTACATAAGAAAAAGTAGACACAATGAACGGATTTCATTAAATGATTTCATTCATTCACACGAGTGACTTAAAGAGTCACAATCACGAAATTTCCACTTTTCCACAATTTCATTGATGTGTTTCTATTCTCTCTATAAATATTACCCCTGATCTTATAATAGATTCATTCACACGAACGTGAGAAGGCAATATGTGAATATATTCTATAGTTTTGATGGAATATTTGTATATGCACGTGAAGAATGCATAGCATTCTTCCGAAACTATAGATGCCAAGACCTCTTCTTCTTCTAGACCTCTAAAAACTGTGTTTGCATTGCAAGCACCAACAATTCGGAGACGAGATCATTCGGAAGAAGAAGAACATTTCTCTTGGACCGAACAGAAACAATTTTGAACGCAATTAATTGGATTCCGTGTGGCGATGCTGCGGCTGCTGTGGATGCTTAATGGTCGCAGTGATCCGTCGATAAGCGGATTAGAAAGACACTCCTAAATAGAAACGAAGAAAGTAAACGTGTGCAACGTCCAGAAGAATGGTGAAGGAAAATGCGATTCATTTGGATTTCGGAAAACATGTCGAAAAGAGGTACCTGGTTGGCAGCAATGTAGGAGTCTATTTTGTAAATAGAATATATTACAGCAATAGAAAGAAGAGAGGAACATCTTTTATAAATGTTTATTCCTTTGATCAGTATTTCAGAAACGCCCAAAATTAAACAGACAGACATTCGAAAATGTAAGTGCCAATAAAATACACACAAGTATGGATTGTGTGAGTTTGAGTGTGTGTGGCTCGTGTACTGCTCATACGCGAAAATAAGTCACACACACACACACACTTACACAAGCACCTTCAGCCTTCAATCTTCTCGTCGACTTTGATAACATTATCAGTAGGTTGCTCAGAGACTGCCTGCTCCTCACTGAACTTGGAGCTGTTCACTCTTTCAGTGCTTCTCTGCTTCAGTCGGTGCGTCGATCGAATTGGGCTCGTTTAATCGTCATCCGTGATTTATAGCGGTGATCGGTGGAGCACAGCGTGAGCGCTGTTCGCAAGAGTGGCGAAAACTCTCCGGTTGTCTTCCCGCTCTCCGCCAGAGTGAACACCCTCTGCTGAGCGCACTTTGCGTGGTCGGCTTAATTTTTGCTCGGCTCAGGCAATGAAATATCCGAGGGGAGACCCTCTTCCCCCGCTCTGAGCCACTCATAGTTTTTTTTAAGTTGTGCGTACGATCTTCTCTCCATGCGCTCCACTCCGCAATCCACTGTCCCCATTCTCCATTGAGCTCTCTCCTGACGTGCTTCATTGCTTTCGTTTCGGTTTTGGTCGTTTTTCCACTTTTCGGTCTCTCATTTCTGTGTCTGTTGATTTTTTCCACATTTGGTAGATAAACGAATACGTCGACGATGCTGATTGTGTTGTTGAGTTGTATGATTTCAAAGGTTTTTAACACTTGGCTGCTACGCTGCGGTTATTTGACGAAAAGCTTTCGTGTGGAGCGGTTGTGGTGTCGTTCGTTCGTTCGGTTCCGCGCTGTGTTCGGTTGAATTTGGGAGAATTTTTTGCAAACTGTTGAATGTATTTCTGTGTCATTCCAAGTGTTCAAGTGTTCAAATCAAAGAATTTCTGCTGCTCTAAAACGTTGAGTAAAAACCAAAAATTGTTTGTTTAAAATTCGCGAGATCTGCTCCACGGTGCGAATCGCCTTACTTTTCGCCAAGTTGTCGCAAATTTATTTGTCGCGCTCTTGGTGAAAATTAAAGAAGAAGATCGCTTTGCAAAAAATGTAAATACATACGAGTACATTAACAATTCGTCGCCTGATTTCGTGGGATCCCGACATTGCTGTTGTTGTTGTTGCTGTTGGAGGTGTTGTTGCTGTTGTTGGTGTTGTTCTGGCTGTGGTTTGGCTGCCAGTTGATTTCAGCAGCCTTTCAACGTCTGACAGTCGCTCGTCGTTCTTTCAACCTGCTCGTAGGCGGTTCTGAAGAAAAAAATAAGTGTTTATATTACTCAAGGATTTCGAGTTCAGTTTTGTGAATAAACGTGTTCTTAATAACGAGAGAAGACTTGTGAAATGAGGTGTTAAGGCGAACTAAGCGTAGGTTCTTTATTAGAACTGAAGTAATAAACAAGATATTCATAAAAAAATAGTAATAAAACATCACAGAATCTCTTCTTTGTTTTAAGTATTTCCATAATTTTCTTTAAATAATCAACTCAACCAGAGAGTGCTAAAGTGACTTAAGAATTATTTACCTTCATTTAGTTGCACAATAAAATGAGACAAATGAAGCAAACAGGTTTAAGAATTAGTGGATGAGAGTGATTAAAGTTAATTGGCGAATCAATTGAGAATTAATTACATTCAACCTCCACAACATGAACGGTATTCCGATTAGCCGAGTGTATCTGAACTCCTTCTAGTTACTGAGTGACTTGCGATTTACTCCTAGAACACTGATCATTAGCGACAAAAATCGGAATCTTGTGAGGAATACTTTAAACGCTGCAGTAATTCGAACAGGTGGAGAAAATGTGCAAAAAGCTTCAACATTTTCCATAAATTATATTAGAAAACACCAGACAAAACAGGATTTGTTTTTATATATGCAAAAATATAGACACAAATTATAAAAATGATTATTCACGAGTATAAACTAATTTAAGAAAAAACTCTGCCAAGTCGATGTTTTTTCATTAGCTTTTTATTATTATTAATTTATTTAAAGTGATTATAAGCCGCGGTGTAGATAATAAATTGTTATCGCCTCCTCTTCATGCCTGAATTGAGAAACGGCACCCAAACCGAAAGGAAGGCAAAATAACACCGATCTGAAGTATTGAAAACATAATGCAATATGTACCTCCATAGCATGGGGATACTCAAGTGAGAGAGGGTCCTTTAGAAACTGTCAACATTTGGAACTGGGAGCTAAGGTACTTAGAACTGCGCAGGATCATCAGATTGTTAGAGGGGATTGGGGCCTACACAAGAACTGTAGACTTTGAGGGTGACGTGGGTACTCCTGATAACATAGCATAACATGTTCCTAGCCTGGTTGTAGCAGGGTTCAGTTTACACTTAAACACAAGGACCATGTTAAGGGCAGGTGGTGTTTGCGACTTCACACCCACTATAATTCTTTATACTTTTATAGCCCTAATACTATTAAGTGTTGTGTTCAAATACATAAGCTGAATTATGTACTGACTAGTTTTTATCACTTATAAATTATATTCTCAACTCAAGCGGGTAATGTTAGTGAACTATTTTATAAAATTGTCCTATTATTTAGCTATTTAGTGGTAGTTTTCGGTTTTCTAAAGAGATACACTGAGTTATGTAAATAATTTAATGAAGGTAATGAAAAAATCGTTCCAGAAATCCGCAGAGCAGCGATAATACTTGAATTCGGTGCCGTTTTATAGATCTGCAAAATAGAATCGTTTCGGAATCATAAAAATTAATTACATGCAGAAGTTTGTTTCTTATATTGCTTAAAATACTAACATTATAAATACGTTTCATTGATTTTTGTTAATGAGGCAAACAAAAAATCTATATGAAGTGTGAACAAACGAAAACAAAGTCTTTTAAGTTTATTTAAGCAAAAATTGGTCAAAACATACGCTTGGAAAAGATATAAAATGCTGCCATAATGTTAAAGCTTTTTTAATTTATGAAAAGTGAAAATAAAAAGAGGTGAAAACACAGAAACTACTTAACTCGCCACTGAATAAAAAACACTGTGCAATAATATTAAATAACAGGAAAATTAACTTTAAAACTACATACAAAACAATTAAATAACTAAAAGTAGCAACTCAATTTGACTGCAACAACAACAACAACAATAAATCAGTACAACAGAAACTGATATTAAAAAGTAAAACATTACGTTTCGCCGAGTTGCATATGAAAGGTTAAAAAATTACTTAAAAAACAACTTTGAGAAAACGAAAGAAACGATAAAAAATACACTGTAACCCATTAAAGGCGGCAACAGAGTGTACAATGAACAACAAATGCATCAACATGATTGCTTAAGCTCACAGCAGCAGCAGCAGCAACCGCAACAACAACAACAACAACAACACCAATCATAACAGCCACAACAACAACAAATGTTACACGTCCAATTTAAAAAAACCGAAAGTCTTTAATTAGACGTCTTAAAATTTTTCATTTCATTATTACTGGTGTTAGCCAATAATACGAAATATAATTTCTATAATTATAATTACAACAATACAACAAAGCGATCGGAGATCGAAGTCGGATTGCGACGGAATCGTCTGCTGCCCACGAATTCGAATGCATCCCAAGTTTAAGTTTGAGTGAATAGCAAGAAAACAGGCAGTTTAGTAGGCTATCCACGAATTCTCAAGCACCCTACTTGACTAATTTACGCCGTTGTATTATTTTATGAATTGCAAGGAGTATTATTATAATTCTATTAGTTTGTCCAATATTTCTGTTCATTACTATTGTTAAAGTTAACCTAGATTCCCAAGAAAATGTATGAATAATCGGAAACTTGAGAGAAAGAAAAATTGTTGATTTAAAGTGTATTTTATATGGTAATATTACACTATTAAGTGATCGTTACTCGCGTAACTGTCAGTGCTCATCGTCAGTACTCGTTACGTCCTTTTCCCCCTCGATCATTATACTCCTATACTCTAATATATCCTGCGTATGTGATCATTAAGTAGTCGTCGAATCCTCTACGTTTTCTTTCGTACGAGAGACAATTCGCTGCACAGACCCGTTAACCTTGCGTATTCAGATTATAAAAAGATCTGAGTAATAAGTTATTTAGTAAACAATTCGGTCTTTTGTCGGTTTATTTTAGTCTCTCTATGAAAAGTGCAAGTTTTTTCCTTTTTTTGGAGCGCTATTTAAGAGGTACTCACCGCAAATAGTGCGCTGACGTATCTGGTTGTGTGTTGATTCTTAAAATGGTATAAAATAAACAGTATATGTACAATATTGTACGTCTAGAAAGTTTTTAATTAAAAGTTGGCTGGCGGGGGTGTGGAGTGGGGGTAGATGAGAATAAGATGATCGAGTATTTTTAGGCTACATACTAAAGTCTGAAAAATATTTCATAAATATTGAAGATGTATTTAATACATAGGATTGATTTGTATTTTGATTAATTAATTAGATATTAATTAATATTTCAGTGGCAGCAAAGACAGATTCAACAACTGAATTGAATTAAATAAATAATCTGCTCTAAAAAGTGGTGCAATCCGAATACAATTCTCAATATTCTCTAATAAGAAGCTTCACGAACACTAAAGAAGTTGAAAAGGAAATCACAGTGAAAAAAGTGCTTCAAAGAAACACTAAAAATAATTCTGATTACATAAAGTAAAGTAAAAATAATTCACATTATTCACGGCTCTGTGAAAAGTGGATGAGCTGTTACAACAACAACAATAGCAAGCCAAACAACAACATTTTCTACTCGTCGAAAGGGTGAGTTCGATTGTAAATATATGTGTATAGTACTCAGTGATGAACAGATAGATACTCGTAGAACACCTTCGACTTTACGGATTTAACGGAAGTCTTTGTTTTTATTTATTTTCTGGAAATGTTTACGGCAATAATTAATGAATTATAATCGTTGAGATCCCTGTGTGTGAGTGTGCTTATTTGTGGTTTTTATGGAACTTTATACAAGCATGTATACAGTGGCTCTTGTGCACAAATTTTAGCACATTACATTATTTACTCGGCTTAATTTGCTGTTTCTAGGAACTGTGAAATCATAAAGAAACCTTAGAGTCTAGATGTTGTCTGCTTTAATAAAATGAAACCCTATTATTATACTTATACTAATATATTTAATACACAGTTTACTGTTTTTATACATCTAAAAACTCAGCATCAAAAATGATCACAAATGAAATGGAAAACATTTCATAACATTTACAATCTACATTGTCCGACCAGATTTAAATGAAACTTAAGTGACTTGGCCTTTTTTGCCGTGTATTTTGAACACACTCGTCGAAACATGCCACAAACTTAGTCACTGTTGGGTTTAGATTTATTTGTTTTCTTCTTATTTTATAACCTTTTATTCATTGCTTTTGTTTACTAAAAGTTTCTTCTAGCAGCATATTCTTCTACTTTTAATATTTTTAACTAAATATGAATGCAATTAATAATAATGAAATGCAGTATTATTTTTGACGATTTATATAATATAACTTTTATCATAACTTTTAATAGTTTGAAATTATATGTTTGCAAATTATGTATAGTATATCATATGAGGTATGATGAATTACGTGTATATTCGTATATAAGCAGTACTCTTTCTGGGTATTTTAAATATTTTAGAAATAGTTTTGGAAATTCTGTTTAAATTTTTGTAGAGTTCTGTTTTCCTAAAAAGTTATGGAATTTTACGGAATTTTAATTTTTTAACATAGTATATTCCATTTATTATTAAGTATAATAAATTAAACTTTATTAATTAGTATTTTAATATCTGGCATGAACTTTTTCCATGTTCGATGTTCGTTCGATTTTCGTTATTGGGTAACATTTCTAAGCGTGAAGAGATGAGTGCTGTGTTTTTTGTTGTTGTTTCACTTTGCGTTTTCCTTGTTCAACATTTTGTTCACTTTTACCGTGGAAATCGTTAAATTTCATTTTATTTAATGAATTTAATTTTCATTTCAACACAGTCCGTACAAAACCACAGCAACAACAACAACAACCATACCAGATACAAGCTTTTTACCACTTGTTGTAATACTCGCAGCTGTTGATATACGATTATGTTATGTTGTTAGTGTTCACTATATTATCTATTGTTGTTGTTGTTGTGTAATAAATAGCCACATAAATGTGGATGATTTTGCAATAAAATATTCCCCACCCTGTCGTAAGAGAAAGAGGGGGGAGGTAGCGGGGGCGCAGGGGTGATATTGTAAGTGTGAGTGTGTGTACTCTTTGTTGTACTTTTTCATTTTATTTTCCGTTTTTCTCATTTTCTGTTGCTTCTACAAGCTACAATCAACCACAATTTTTAATGAGGTGCAAAGTTTATTTGCGCCTGCACTCCCCGCTGCCAGAGGGCGCTGTTATCTTTCGTTTTGCGTAGTAATCGAATGATAACAAGAAACGAAAGAGGAAGGGGTCCGGGAAGGGAGGGTGCCGGGAAGGTGGGTAGGGTTGTTAATAAAAGCTATCGTCGAATCAATAATGTCGCAATTTTCTGTTTCTTCTTAGTATTTCTTTATCACGAAATATGTATTGAATTTAATTTATTTTATATATGTGAACTTTTTTTCTATATGTGAACAATATTTTTTAAAAAAGTTTTTAAAATCCAGTTTTTAAAAATTACTTAAAGTCCATTGATTCTTTTTGAATTTCACTAAAAAACTAATTTACTTTTTTAAACTTTAAATAATGCTGAATGGAATTATGAAAAAAGAACAAACAAAAGATAAACAATTCTAATCTTTAATTTAATTTTTATTCGAGATAACGTAATTATTTTTAAGTAACAAAAATCTACGAATCTTTCACTGCTCTTTGCAGAAAATATTCTGAAAATTAAAATTAAATAAAAAAATAGATGAAAGATTATTGGTAAAAACAAACACTTAACTAGAACTTATTTTATACTAAAATATGTTGGAAGGACACAGAAATAAAAAGTAAATAAGTAAATTTCACAAGAAAAAGCGGTGAGAATTGTATTCCACTGAAATGAGCACAGCTGCGAAACACATAAAATCAAAAATTACTCGCAATTATTTTAATAGTATTATTAAAAAAAATACCGAAACGAAAACGAGTCTAAACACATGTTGGATTACTTGAACCATGTGTCGGTTCTTAACGCGGTTGGCGTAAAGCGTAAGAAGTGTGAAACTCAGTTCAACGAGTGCGGTATTTTTAGTTATACCCTACACCCGGGGGCGAAAGTGTATATTAAGTGTGTCCATCCGTTTGAAAGGGCAGGGAAGGAGGAGTGGTAGGCGTGGAAAAGTGTATATATTCTTGATCAGCTTCAGCGCTGTGATGATTTCGCTGTCCGTCCGTCCCTCTGTCTGTATTTCTGTCGGTTGAAAACCTTTTTAAAACCGAGTAACAGTATGTATATCGGAGTTACATACTGTAACTACTGCTGGAAAAATGGTGAGGAGTGAATAATTGAATACCTTTACATCTAGGATCAATATTCATCCAAATATAGGTGTGGTCCGTCCACTTTTTCATATACATTTATGTAATTCATACACATCATGAGGGTGTAGGGTATTTCAGCAGCGCCCATGCCGGAGTTGACAATCGTTCTGGTTTATTTATGTGAAAATTTCTCGCAGTGAGAGTAAAATTATTCATTCATTTACGAAATATGATTCGTTTATCGGCTTCCAGTAGTTCCATATTTATTACTCTTTACTCGTAATCTAGTCACACTTTTTATAGGTTTTATACGATAATTTGACTGGCATTATATTAGTAAATAAAAAAAACAAATAGTCAAAGCTAATGGACAAATTGTTGATGTTTTATTTGCATGTAGTAAGAAATACCGAAGTTCAAATAATAAATTAGATGGATATTATTTAGTGTGCATTGTTTTCTTGACAACTTTCAGTTTCAGTGGATCACTCGATGTAGTCTTCTTCTGTCAGATGGTGCGAAGAAAACATGTGGAAGGTTGAATGGAATGGAAAACGAGAACAAATATGGAACTAGTTGTAGTTTTAATTCCTTTATAAAGACATACACGTTAACAAGTTCGAGCTGGTTCTGTAATAAGTTCCATTCTGGTTTCTCTTCTTCACTTTCTGCAAAGCATGTGGTGCCAACCTTCATTCGCTCCAAGGAGTGTGGCACTAGAAATCGATCTCCATTCTCATAAATATATAGATATTTTCAATGTTCCACTCAAGTGCCAAGTGTGACCGACCCTAGAATGTTTACATAACGGTTCTGTCAAGTGTATTTGCATGGAGGTGGTAGTGTGTTTTCTTTGGGTTCCGTTTTCTCAAGGTCTCGGTCAACAGAATTCAGCTCGTTCGGGCTGGTGTTATTTATTCATGTTGTGTGATTCCACGGTTTCCCCCCATTCCACCTGATGGAGTTTGTTTTATTTAATGAAACTTATGTTTAGTATCAAGCTTATCAATAAATTGTTTGCACATGTACAAATGTATCAGCTACACACAGACACTATATACCACTCAGAAGTCTACCACGAGTGCTGGTTTCAATTCCGTATCGATGTTGTTCTTGCTTTCGTAATATTGTAGTTCCAACGGCGAGGAAGCTTTACATTTCTACAAAAATAAATAAGTAACCAGACGCTTATGGAGTCAACTTCAACTTTTAAAGAATCATATGATTCCGATATGCCGTGGTGTTGAATGTGTGTAGATTACTTTTCGTAGTTGTTATTTTATTGTGGTTAATCGTATCTGCGGCTCAAAACTGTGTTAACTTGTCAATGTGACTTCTCATTGTTTTTGGTAAATCGAGTGTGTGTATGTGTGTTTGTGTGTGTTTAGTCAGCGAACAAATCGTTTGACATCGCAGCGCTGAGAGGAATCGGTTGGTTGTTAGGCGCTCACAATCCAGTGATAAACAGCAAAAGTATTTGTTTAGAATTCTGAACATCGGAGAGTGTATTAAATGAGTTGATGTTCTTTTAGTAAAGATTCGTTTTTACACTATTCCAGAGGGACCTCAAACGCATTACAAAGGAATGTGGGGACGTTTAGCTTCAAGTAATCGTCAGAAACGCATCGCTTTCAAGAAGAGACAGCAACCAGCCATCAGCAGCTGCTGCTTTTAATCTAACAACGACAACGCATCCGAGGCAACAGAAACAATATAACACACGCCCTCAACGAGTATCACGTCTATTAATATTTTTAAAGATTCAGTCGAAATGCTTTTAAAAGAGAAAATAAAAAACACTCCCCTTTCAGAGTGCATTTTGACAAATGATAACTACAAATACCATTTAAGCTTCAGCTCAGTAATGTAGCACACAAACACACACACACATATTTATTTATACACATAGACACCTCGTAAATATCACATGTTAAGCTGCAAACATTGAAGATTAGATAAAACTACAAGAGAAGAACAAAAGAATCGCAAAAGCTGGCAGCACTGCTGCTGTTGTTGTTGTGGCTGTCAACATTTATTTGTTTCTGTGCTTTTCGTGGTTTTTATGTTGTTTGGCTGGCTGACTGGCTGGCTGACTGGCTGGCTGACTGGCTGGCTAACTGGCTGCATTTATCCCGAAAACATGGCGACAGCTGATTAGTTATCAAAAAAAGAAAAGAGTGGCTAAAAAAAGGGCAAAACGCCACCAATTTTAAAATTGTTCTTCACCGGGAAACCTTTTTGACTACGAGATCTGGTCATGGATTTATAATGTTCAAATGCAGGCATATCCAAACACTGATCCTAAATTATTAAGAAAAGAAACCATCGTTGCAGCTGCAACTAATGAGTGTAAAAAACTCATAAACACATTGGTTATTATTATCGCATGAGACTTTTGCTTAGAAGCGAAGTAAATCAAGGCGATTCCTGCCAACCTAATCGATTGTGCGTTTAACCTAGTTTTAGAAGCATTAATCAGAAGTCGACTGCAAACAAGCCGCTACAAAATAATCAAAAATGATGAATTATTGAGGCATCAGTGCTGCCTGATGTCGAGTTCACATTCAACGCTCTGATAACAGTAAAGTTTTTATATTGAAAAATAAAAAAGTAAGAAAAAACTCGCACCCGTACTCATTGGCAAAAATATTCAACTGATGGTGACAGCGGAAGGAGGGGGCGGAGGAGGGGGAGAGAACTGGTTTTGTTTTGATAATGAAGTTCGTTGATTTTGCTGCAAGTGGAACGTGTTTCAATGTGAGAAACGATGTACAACACAATCAGTGCATTTAAACCAAAATTACAAATACATATTACTAAAATTTGCATTCGCGATTTAATTTATTAAACACTTTTTTACATTAAAAAGGTTGCTTTTTTCGAAAGTGTTCTCTCTCAATTGCTAACTCTCTCATTTATCGCATGCGATATTTCAACTGCTGGATTGCGTGAAGTGAGTGGAAAACCTCAAAGCAAAACAGAAGCTGAGCCAAAATAAAGTGAAACAAACAGTGCAATTAGCGCACCATCGTAATCATTTAGCATCCATCTGCTCACATGAACGGAATGGAGCAAAAAGAATGCGGCAACAACGACGAACCCGTGTTGAAAGCGAAAATGCTGTTGCGGCAACCTTAATTGAATCATCTTCACATTGACACCAGCTGAAAGTGCAGTGGAGCCGCAGACAACAACAACTACAATGAACATGAAATAGCAAACAACCAAACAACAGAAACATCACATCACATCATCAGCTACAACAACACAACACACACACACACACACACACGTACGAGTATCAGAATAATTAGCGCGTCCTCGATGAAAACGTAGCAAAGTAATTCGTTTTGCAATAGTTTAAGTTTTTCCTCGTCCTCATTTTACTCGTACATTACGTAAAAAACAATTCGCGCTCAACTTACTTAAATGCTGAAATTACTCGTAGAAATGTCAAAGATTCCAAAGATGCTGCTAAAGTGAAGGGAACTATTTACTCAATTTATTTATCAATGAGTTAACAAGGGAGATTTTATTGCATGCGATACTTTTGTACATACATATATAAAAATGTAGCGAAAACTTGAATTTTGACTTTTGAAGCCTCCTTCTCAAAACCCGGCAGCCCGGGACTTGGACTCAGCGGTTCCTTTTCTACTTTTCATTTCTCAGAAAATAGCTCCCACAAATAAAAAACAAAATATTTATTAATTCAAGTATATGCAAATCCATGATTTGTTCGAGTAGTAGTCTGTTTTATTGGTGCAGGCATACCAACTCCGAGTACGTTGTTAGTATAATGATAATAAAAAGCAAATTTAATGTTTATTATTTTCAATCAGCAGAATGATACTTCTTCGGCTATTATTCGAAAATACAAATTCTAATATTGACATTCCAAGTGTCTTTATTATTTAAAAACCATACAAAATAAATACAAAAATAGGTCGTATTTTGAAAAGCCAAAGTCTGCGTCTGAAGAAATTTGAAAGTAAATAAAATTATTTCGTAAACAGATTCGTATTAAAAACTGTGAATTTGCAACAAGCAGGCGACGCCGCCACCTCTCTGGCCTTCGACGACATACTCTTAAAGCCACTTTTACAAGTCTGCTTACAAACTTTCTCATGGCAACAAAAACAATTAAAATTTATATCTCGTGATATAAAAAAGCCCTAAAAAATGCTTAATCATCGTCTGTCAGTAAGCGTGAAAACACTTGCGCTCGCTGTCGTTGAACTCGAGGTTTCACAGCTTCATGCTTCACTTGAAAGCCTTGCTTTATTTTTTTATTAAAATCGCCTTTCGATTGCTTTTAATTTCCACGCTTGATTTGCGAACTTTCACACTCACTCAGAAGTGAAGGTAGCATGAGATAAAAACACGATTTTCACCCACTGAGAGAGCTCTCTCCCTCTCGATAGATTATTGATCAGTTTAGAGTTTAATATTGATATGTTTAAAGAAATGGCCATAGATTAAGATGGATAGAGCAACCAGCACATTTCAAAGCACAATAAATTAAAAAGGAAATTCAAATCTTACAGCGTTTCTTTTCTTCTTTTGCAGCTGCAGGAAATAAATTGCATCTGAAAATTACAATACTTGGATTTATGTTTTCGAAGAGGTAATTATTTGCAGATATGTACGAATACGTATTTATTTTAGATGGGAGTAAAGGATGTTTTATGACTATGACTTTGAAACTAAGCAAACACAAATCGAGCACGATCTGGCATAAGATATACATGTAGATGTACATATGTTGTTGAAAGTCCATGAAGAGCGGCTTTAAAGCTGTGACTCAGCCGGTTGCCGGCCGGCACTTTTTATTAAACTTGAAAGCTTATCATGGCAAAGGAACGATCGCATGCGAGCGCCACACATTAACGACAGCAACAACAGCACCAGCGGCAACAACAGCAGCTGCTGCACCCATTACTGCAAGTAAAAGTCGTTTAAAGAGAGATACGATCGTCGGCGATCGTGCTTCGAAATCACTTAGACAGCCGCTCCTGGCAGCACTGACACTGGCTGTGGTATGAAAAGAGCGTCTCCTCCCGCAACCCCGCTCAGTTTACGTCTAGTGTTCGCAGGGAGCTGGAGATGCAGTAAGTAGCATGTCGCTGTTAAGTGATCGAGCTCCTCTGCTGCTTGCTTTGTTGCCTGTAGCCCGTGGCTAATTCAGTCCAAATTCTTACAACTGATTGACTGCTTGTGTCTGTCTTCTGCCCGCGATCTCTAGTGATGTGGCAACAACACGTGTGCGCTGTGGGCAGTCAAGGAAACGATCAATTCACAAAGATTGGAGCAACACAGCAATTTCAGGTGTTCGGCTGGTCATTTTTTGCCAGAACGTGGTCAAGTTTTAACGTGAAAATTGGCTGACATGTCAATGTTGCTCACCTGAAATTGCCAGCAATCAACCTGATGCTCGCACTCACACACACAAGCAGGTCTGATCTGATGCCGCACCTGGCAGTATTTACGTTAACTAGTCTTCCGTCGTGTCTTCTTCTTTTCTTCTTTTCCTCTGGACCGCAACTCGAGGTGCTGCTAGACTTCGATGCTTATCTTGGCACGCATGCTTTCGAGTAAAGCGCTGAGTAATTCCCGCAAATAGTTTTGCAGTGGTTGGGCTCGAAAGTGCTTCGGAGTGTTTTAAAGTATTCTCTTAACTGCCGATGCAACAAGATTGCAAACAAAACATTTCAATTATCGACAAAGCTGCACTTAAGTCGGACTTAACTACTGCATTTTTGGATGATTGTCTTTAAATTTCAGTGTAAGTTTAAGCGACAAATATTTACTGACAAACACTGACACTGTTTATGATATTATTTACTAATAAAAGATCAGAAAATCTTATGAAAGACGAAGATGATGTAAGCCAATCAAATTATGGATGGGAACAGTGGGGAACCTATTTTAAATGAACAGTGGGTAGTGCCAGCCTCCACTGATAACATTTGAGCAACTTCTGCTTTCTGCTGCAAGCTTCCAAGGCTTCGAACTAAGCAGTTCGTTATTCGAATACTCCCAAGAAATGCACACCCTTTCGACGATTGTCGCCATCTTCTGTGTCCTGATACTTGAGTGTATCTACTAGAATCTATGAGGGGAGGGGAAGAAATTCCGTATTTTAAAGGTTCTTCTTTCGCTTAGGATTTAGAACAAAAAAAAAAAGATTCTGTGACTAAATTCTATGCAAATTAACACTACAAATTAGCAAATATTATTCAAATATTAATTTACTCTGCATCACTCTAAGTTTAGTTTGTTCCTCCGAATCTTTAGTTCCCTCTCTTTCTCACTTCAACCGCTCCAAACTGCTCCAAACTGGTCGAAATTGTTTTTACTTTTAGTCCTCTAAAGGAAAATTCTACCGATTTGTACACTGATATGTTGCAACATGTAGATGTGTATTATTACAATAATACAAGGTACTATACAAGAGTTGCTGCATCGTGCATATCAACAAATTCTGAGACTTTTGAATTGAGTAATCTATTTTAATTAATTATTTGCATATCAAAGCTTTTCTGTGAAATGAGGTAATTAATTGTATTCATAATCACTTTCATTAACACTTTAAATCTAAAAATAGTTCATGTATCATTTGATGTACAAGTGTACAAACAATAACAATCCCAGCCACATTTTCACGCTTGTGGAAAGATAAACAAAAAAAATCCTGAGAAATAATACGAAATAAATGTTCATGCAAACAAATTATTTGCCTCTTCATTTAGTAGTAAAACAAAGGAAAATCTAGTAATAAAATAAAATAATAATAACATACAAATGATTCTACAGAACACGTAATGAAAAAATGGTCCAAATTTGTTATGATAAATTGTTGTTGTTCACAATTACATATTATCTAATAATAATGGATGACCTGAAACATAGAATCGTTCTTTTGAGAAACCGTTGTACACGCGATGATCGTTAAATGATACTTAAAGTGTAGAGTGGTGCAAAGATAATCCGATTACGGCATTGATTATTACTTTATGGAGCATTCGCTATATCTAGTATTCAAGTTTAAATGAATAAATAAATATATATACATATTTTATCCCTAATGTATATCATCCATCCTTGAAGGTATATCAACCCAATTTTAAAGAAATTTTCTCTGATCAATAAAGCAAACTGATCCTCATAAAGTGGATCCTCCTCTGAAGAAAGGCGTTAAACTCAGCTCTGAAGCAACCTGCTCAAGACATCCCCGATGTAGACATTCGTTGACTGCTGTTTCTTTCTGTCCAAATTAAGTCAGTCAGCACTGTCAACTAAAAATTCGCTCACGTCTCAAAATTAAACGCGCCAGCTGACAATCAGCAGGAAAGCAATTATTAAATCGTTATTGTGCACGGTCATCTATATAATAAAAGCTTTGCAAAAACAAGTCAACTAAAATAGTGAAAAATCTAAAACCGCTGGACTGAACTTGAACTAGACACTAGTTGGCCCAACTGTGGGTTGCATTGGATTCTAGCTGAGCCGGCGCGTCG
This sequence comes from Myopa testacea, assembly GCA_949629155.1. Lineage (NCBI taxonomy): Eukaryota > Metazoa > Arthropoda > Insecta > Diptera > Conopidae > Myopa > Myopa testacea. The sequence goes on along the minus strand of OX451346.1, from coordinate 47,148,738 downwards.
GTAGTCAAGGCAACCGTGCGATGCAAACTTGAGTGAATGAAAACTTGAGCAAAGGCAGTTGTAGTAAAATATGAATAACGATAAACACGAATGTAGCACTTGCGATCGCTACGATTGCCGCGATCTCGAGCGGATCGGCTTGTTTTAGTTTTTAGTTGTGATTTATAGCAAAACCGGAAATGGTGATGGCTGCGGCGACAGGCAGCTGATGCTATGAAGCAGGAAATGCAATTCGGGGCGAAGTTCAGCCCATATATTTATCTTGCTATCTAAACCTATCCCTGTTCTCTTCTCCTCTTCTTTGTCTGACGACCCACTCACCTGCTTCTTCAGATGAATTCTTCTTTAGAAGTCTATCTGTTTCAGATGTATAGTATTATTATTTATCTTAATGCTTAATCTGCTCTTCGTAACTTTAATGAAAGTTATGAATTTTTCTTTTATACTCGTAATTCTTCAGATAAAATATTTTCTTTAAGTTCAACGGAGGTATTTTAATTGATTTTTAAGCGGCGATTAGTGTTGATGTTACTGCGATCAATTATAAGCAATTATTGATGATTTTACGAAATATATATTTAACACGAGTTTGCTTTCAACTTCTGGCTCATCTAAGCTCAGCTGCGTTCCTAACCGTTACCCAAAGTTATAAATTCCTCGACCACATTAAATGTGATGCATTCTTTAACTTTAATTTACAAGTATTTAAACTTAAACACTTTTACTGTACACTTCACCCTACTGTTTCGAAAAGTATCAGTATCACTCAAGGACGAGATTTAATGAAAATTAGAGGAGACACGTTTAATTAGCGATCAATTTCAATCAAATTCAACCCAACCGAACACTCGTATTAACATTGAAATGTTATCGAAGTAGAGTTCTAAGAAAAACCTTTCTAATGAATTTAATTAACTGGTCATAAAGTACACGTTATTAAATAAGAAGCCAGATAAAACAAAGGTGATGAATCGAGAGGTTGTCGGGTTGAAAAAGATTTCTATTGTCATAGATTTCAACTCTTATGTCGAGTGAAGAAGATCCTCAATCAGCAGAAAATTAAAAATCGAAACTTAAAGAAACTGATAAGCTGAAGTATGTAATTTATTCATGAACCAGAAACCGTGATCTGTCTCCTAAAAATATGAACTGGCGGAGGTTGGCCAGGTACAATTATGAATTATGTACTTATAGTAATTATACTCATTTTATTATGTGTCGAAAAGGAAATAATTACAGCTGAACTGTACATAAAATGTACACAAATAAATTAAAAATGTTGCTAAGCTGAATTCGAACTACGTTTAATGAAATTCATATTAAATTTATAGCGAGAATTTTATTAGAACCGGTTTCTTTGCCAATAATAATCAAAATACACTAAAATCACGTAAACAGTCAGAAGTCAACAAGTGCTTGTAAATCAGGAGAAGTCAAGAATAAGAATAAGTCAAGAATTCCAGAATAATCGGTTGGGTCGGTCGCTAGCATTTGGTCCATCTGACATTCAGTATTCCAAGCTTTTAATTTCGATTCAACACGTAAAATAAGTTGATAATTTTATACACACATACATTAAACAATTCATTGTATAGAAAATATGTATAGAAAAGAAGGGGACATAAATTGTCATTAAAATCTCTTGAAGCGTGGGTGTAAACAGCACAGAATGAGAGAACATTTCTGTTCCATCTGTCATCAGCTGTGAGTGACACTCAACTGTACGTTTCTAGTTCAGATGCTTGAATTATATTCTGTGCCAACTTGTTTAAGAATATAAAAGTGCATATTTTTTGGCAGCTGAGAAACAGTGGGTTGAGAACAGAGTGAGTACAGATTCTCATTTTATAGAGCTTTTCGCGGAAGAGAATCAGCCTTGGTTTTTATTATCCATATTTATAAAGTGACCTCCGCCTGTTTATTTTTAATGGCTCATGATTTTTTAAACTTTCGGAGTCGGCTTCAAGCAATCCAGCCAAGCAGCCCATCAACCAACTACAACGAAGTAACAATTAAATACAGAATACAAATTATGCTTTGCACATTCAAGGAGTTGTTGGCATTGAAGTGCTTTATTTAAAACCCTGTTGACCGGTTAACCCCGCCAACTCTGGACGGTTGCGTGAGGCATAATAAAAAATAAACTGTACTCGGTTGTCTCTAAATGTTAAGTTGCAAAACGATAAAATCCCCGAAACAAAGCTTCAGCATTTTGCAAGAATTCGGTTAAAAAAATAAAAAAAATTATAAATTAAATAAAAAAAGCGATCAAAATTTAGCGGAGCTGAAATTAAATTTCGAAGGTTTTGTATCATTAAAAATCACGGCCGAATGACGTCATACACAATTCTGATTATTCTCCGGAAAGACATTAAAATAGAACATGCATTTTTGCACATCGATAGTAAAACACTGATATACAGAAATTATAAATATGTACATATGTATAAATGGTTATACTTATATATGTATGTATATCAGAATCAGATATCGGAATCAAGCTGTGGGCAAAATAAATGTCACAAAGAAGACAGCAAGCTATTGGCAATTAAGAAGAAGTTAGTTCAGTACAGTATACTCAGTCCTTAAAAGCTAATATAGTGAGCTCTCTCTTCCCGTCTCGACAGGGACTCTAAAATAAATCAAAGTCTCTTTCAATGGACTTTAATTTATACATCACACAATTTTTGGAACACTCCGTATGTGGTGCAGTTCGTTGGCTGAAAATGGATTCGGCTCCCTGTCGAAAGAGATCGCAGCTACCCGTTACTCACACTTATTCGTTACTGCTCTTTCGAGTCGCCCAACTTCAGCGTGGGTGTCCTAACGACGTCGTGCAACGTCCAGCAGCGGTGCATACCTCTTCGCACCTCCAAGTGTGCCATCCCCAAGCGACGACCAGCTCCTCAATCCGTGTGTAATACTGAAAGGAATCAAAACGGTCGGTCATAAATTTTGGGCTGCAATTTCTTTGCCCCGAAGGTTTTCGATGCCGAAAATGTGTATCGCGATTAATAAGAAATAATAAAGCTGTCATTTGTATGAATGACAAACAATTACCCAGAGTTTGTAAAGGAGCACCAGACACCCCGGGCTGGAGAGAAAGGTAACCGGCAAAGAGCAGCCTTTCTCTTTTCAGACAGCGAAATCCAACTCGCCGTTTGTGGTACTTCTTTTATTGTTTCTTGTTGATGTTTATTTGGTTTCTGCATTAACATGTTTAACATACAATACAATAGATAACAACTCTACTCTAACTTGCAATCCATTCGAAGATCTGATCGTATATTCGCGGCGATATCTATTCACAATCCTTCCTCGTTTTCCACTTTCTTCGTTTGACTGTTTGGTCGCCAAATTGAAATTATTTATGGTTCGAAGGATGACCTCACCTCACTTTAAAATACAAAATGAACGGCCACCTTCTGGCAGAACTGAAGCGAATCTTTTAGAATTTGCATTTTGATTAAAGTGGGAAAGAAAAACCGCAGAATGCAAACTAATTTCTGCTTTTCATCGCAACTCATGTGTTCAGAATTCCGCCCGCATTTTATTTTAATATTCTAATAATATTTTAAATTTGCATTTTGACGCAATCATTTCAAAATTTGTCGGAGTCTAAGCATGAATAAATACTTACTTCATTTAAAAATTATTCTCGCTCTCCACGAGATCTATAAATTAAAAGAAGAGCAAGCATACCACTTCGCTAAGCATTCTCTCAGACAGACTTCCGCTGTTATTCTGCTATTATTATTCTCATGTATTACTTCGATGCGTTTGATGGTCAGCTATCGACGTTCACTATCACAGTCGATCCAGTCGGGTGCCTTTTTCTGAGCCGCTTCAACGTGTTGCATGAGTTCGAATACTGAGGCGTTAAATCATGAGTTGCAACTGGCTGTGTTGCCACTGGCCAAAATATATTATTTGCGCGGTTGCTCTTGTTTTGTGGTTGATGTAGTTGTAGTTTAGCCGATGTTGAGGCTCATTTATTTATTTTTATAGCAGGCAGCGAGCGAGGCGTTGCCATAACTTGAACTTGATTTTGACTTCTGATATGATTTGTTTTTCGCATCAAAAGCGATGTTGATGTTTATGATCATGTTTGTGTTAATGTTTTACTTGTTGCTGCGACTTGTTTGTTACTTAATTGTATAAAAGTTCGTCGTCTGTGTTGTCCTCTGGCTCGTTATGCTTTAAAATTCAATTTATATCTCATATCCCAGGCATTCAGATTTCTGTTATGATTTCTTTATTAAAATTTTCATTTTCTCAAGCTTCAAAAGAGATGATTAGACACATTTTCATTCAGCAGAGATACTCTAAAAATTATTAGTTTTTGAAATAAATACTAGCAAATATTAACCCCGAGCATCACAAAAACTGACGTCGGCCAGATCACCAGCAGCTGATCCTCTCCTCTCATCCCATTGATTGGACTGTGATTAAGCCATGTCTCATCCATGGTTGTGTATCGATGCTTATAGATCGATGGTTGTCAAGCATTTTGAAGACTTTCAATCGATTTAATATTTTAACTCTTAGTTCACTACCTTTAATTAAGTGGTCGACTGTTTAGTTTATTAAATAGCCATTAAATTGAAACATAAGTGAAAGGTGACCAAAGCTGCTTGGTGTCTTTTCCTTCCCTTTACTATCAGAGTTTTGCATTGACAGCAACTCGTGAGCTGGACGAGTGCAATGGACGACATCAGCTTGGCCAAATCAAATAAAAGACACGTTTTCCGATTTTTATTGCCTTCTGTTGTTTTCGGCTGTTAAACTGCAGACATGCAAAAACGATGCACTTCATCCAGCGAAGGCGAATCGGCGCTACGACACACCTTCGGAAAGACAGGCGTGAAGCCCATTTTACATTTCTACAATATATGTATACATCACCATTTTAATGCGTCACAGTTGGCAGTCTGACACAAAGTCGTTGGTACGGCGCAGATGGCTTTATGAACAATAAAATCTTTCTTAATAAGTCCAAATGTGAACAATTTATAAACAGCAGAAGTGGACAAAAGCAACTGCTATCAGATTTTGAATGATCATCATTTAATTAGATTTCCGTTAATCAAGAAAAAATCGCGCTTAGATTTGGCGTGTCTGTGGCCAGACAATTTGTAGTCGTTGTTAGTGTTGCTGCCTGGTTTGACTCAGTGAGGGAGGCAAGGTCATTCAATTGCCAGATTTTGACAGCTGAGATTTGCGAAAATTACTGCATCGCTTTGTTTTGCTTCACGAAGAATGGAAAAAATGGAAAAGCAATTCATAAATCTAAATAAAAGTCACAAACAACGGCTGCATCATTTTATTCGGTCTAAATTAAACTGATTTTATATTATTTCGTTCGTGTACATGCACCGTGTTTTATTATACATTATATACAGACATGTGATTTCACTTAATCCTGGTTTAACTCATCATCAAGTGTTCATGAAATTGTTTTTGTATGGCAACAAATACAGCAATACAAATAAAACAAATACAGTAATACAAGAGATAAACACAGACAAGATACAGGGAATGTTCATTTTCAGTTCGAGTTTAGTGTTTATTATTGACCTTCTTTCTTCCGACTATAATTCGAATTTTCTTCGAGACAAACAATTAAATTTCTAGGATCCCGATCCCATTCAACGTTAGCTTGAAGTAATCAGTTCTTCGCCTTATCTATCACGATCGAGAGTTGATTGCTTACTTCTGTAACTGATCGCGATGTAATCCTCTGTAGCAATCGCAACGTCTACCTGTCGTGTGCGAGTGCAACCGTGCCGTTACATAAACCTTATTAGTTTAGAGGGCGTTCATAACTCGAGTTCTAAGTACTTGTTGCCGATTGAATGAATCGAATCGAAAATTGATTCGATATGTTCTTTTAATCTTTCCTCAGATCCATTCTATAAGCTCTTTGATGACTGGATTCCATCTTGAGCAGTATCGTTGCTCCTCTGATCCGCTTATGAATTCACGTCTTCCTTCTGTCCAGCTTTCTTCGGTCCATCCAGTGATTTGATTATGCATTCCATTTATTGATCAACATCTCTGCCTATCAACTGTAAAATATATCTGATTTGATGTACGTACATATATCAAGACTAACTCGGTCCGTTTTCTACGACATTGATTTGGCCCCATATCATTCTATTCGACCGAATTCTAAGTGAGCTCAGAAGTGGTCTGTTGCTGTTTCCGTGCGACGTATGACATTTAATGCCGCTACAAAAAAGTGGCCTGAGTGACAAAAAACAACGTAAATGAAATTATTCGCTTAATTTCAATTTCATGCCCACACACACACACATACACGTAGCCTCACGCAAGCCGCGAGGTGTTAATGACACCGAATTGGTTCATGCGGCGTGCGTTCGCGAGACCGCGTGGACTGTCAACGCGCGGCCGGCGTTTTCACAGCGCAGCGATTACAATCAAATCAAAAATCGTACGATACACTTTATAATGAAAAAATTAAAACATCACTTTTACTCATTTCTGCAATGCTTCAATATCGTTGCCAAGCCAAAGTGATGGGTTGTTTGTTAGCAGTGAGCGTGTTAAACAGTGCGGAGTGGGCGGGAGAGCGGCGGCGTGGTCCCAAAAGTGAGGCGGCGGGTGCAATTAATGGGTTGTCCACCTTGGAAGCCTGTCAATGATCGCAAATGGAGAGAAATCAATTGGAGATGTCATCAGTAATTAACGGCTTCATGGCAGCATGGCGATTTGCTCGTTTCGAGTGAATAATTGGCGAGTTTTAGTTTTTATTTTTGATTTCGTTGACGTTACTTTCACTTTTTCTCATTTCTACTCCTACCAAGGATCGAAATCTTTCTAATTATAAAAACGCCAACCAAACCCAGCCAGCGTCTGCACACACACACACACACACCCAACTTTGTCCAGATGGCAACAATCTGTGCTTAGCTACAATTTGTTTCGCTGGTCCACTTCGAAGTCAGACAAAGTGCATTACATTTGCACGATTAATTGACTTGAAGTAGTGGATTTACATAAACCTCGTCGTCGACTACAAAACAGCAGATCGCCGTCATCAACGAGCTACCAACAGCAGCTACTTCATCATTGACGACATCATCATTAATTAAATTAGACGCGATATCAACGAGCGATCAGCGGCACGTAACGATCTTTAAAGGCACGCACGAGTGACGGATAGAGGAGGCAATTAGTTCAGTCGCGGAATGAATTCTGTCTCCATCGGATGCGGATGACGTATGGATGAAGTGCAGGTGACCGAAATGAACCCCTGAGAACATAACACAACGCTATCTAACTTCAATCGATCGCCGCAAATTCACGAAACAGTCAAGTAGAACATCTCGATGATTAGGAGTTCGTGTTTTCCTGATCGTATTTCCTGAATTGATATACATGCAATATAATTTTACTTCTTCAGGAGCCAAATTCTAGAGTCGATTTGCTCGATTTGAATCAGGTTGACTTGGTTCGCGAATTCTTCAAAGGAAATGCAAGGAAAAACAGATCAAATATTTTGACTATGCTGATTATTGATTTTCTGAACATGGTTCGGTGATTAATTGAATAGCACATTATCTCGTATCAGAGTGAAATACTACTAAAAGAATGGACATGGTTCACTACTTCTAAACTGTTTTTTTAGTCTAGTGGCGGCCGAAATAAGTTTTGACGGAAAGCGAAGAAAACTTGTTATAATTTAATCACTTGGTATTTTTTTATATAAGTCGGCTGTTGTATCCACTGTACATTATAATTCTCAGTTCTTGCCGCTTGATTCTTTTTCTGGCAAAAAGACTCAGACACAAATTTGGGTCCATTATGCCTCCAACACATGCGCAGAAACGGTCCAATTGACAAAGTGAAGCTAGTGTGAGTGAATATTAATCAGAAACCGGCTCCGGCACAAAGCAATCTTTCTAAGCTTCCAAGATCATTTGAAGTGCAAAATTTATTCGAACGACAAAAGCGATCTCAGCAACAACAACCACCCAAATGGCACTAAAAGAGTCACGATGAATTTTAAGTTTTCTAAATGGTGAACATTATGCTAAATAAATTGTAAGAAAGGCAGCGGAAGACGCAGCTTAAACAAAACAAATGATGAATGAGTGTTGCATAAATTCACAGGAATAAAAGAAGATTTCGCAAACGGAGAGAGAAAGGAAACAACGGAAGACGGAAAACAAAATCGCCAAACATACAGCGGAAAGAACTCGTTCCAGCATTCAATCGAGCGCCACTGAGAATAAAATTAAAAAACAATTGAAAAAAACTATATCTTCAGAGTCGTCGGGAGGTTGTGGGGAGGGTGGTACGATTTGCTTGTCAAAAGTGCGAAAAACGCGTGCAGATTTATGGCGAATGTAACAACAACAACTACTCGGCATGAGATATACTACTTAAACTGTTTCACGCATGCGTAGCGTCGTCGTTTGATGTGAGTCGCGGATAGTTTTTAATTGAAGACACGCTCAACTTAGCACAAACTCGCATGCGATATTTAACCACTATTTTTTTCTCCTCCTTTTTTACACAAGTTGGAAAAGTAAAACACATTCACGTTATGGATTTTACATATCACTATGAATGCTTATGAGAAAGTGCTCAGCGCCCCTCCCCCTCCTTTTCCCCTTTCACTCAGATCGGTAGTTTTATATTTGTCATTAAAATAATGTATTGTGTGTCTGCAAACCGTGTCAGAGGATCTTTTCGAAAACATAATCACTTATGTTGTTCTGGAACATTTTGAACTTTTATCCGGATCCCCTAAATTCTGTCTAGACGCTTCTTCATGTGAGTATCTCGGTAAATCGTTCGGTTTCAAAGTTTTGACTTTGAACTCTTTGCATGGCGTCCCTACTCGACTCGTGCCCATTCAAGCCACATCAGCCGGCCGCCATCGATACACCGGTCACTCAGAGGTACATACATATGAACGGGTGCATTCAATACGCTGTTCTACTGCTCTAATTTGAATTCATAATCTTCTATTAGTACTCTTCCAGCGCCGATCTTGCTGCCTCCTCACCGCGCTTGCCTCCTCCACAGCTTCTTTCTACTCACCTCATTCATAATCAATTTGCTTCTATCCATTCCACTGGCTCGTACTTCATTAGTTCCGAGCAGTCGCTAAGTGGCTCCGAATGCGGCTGATTGCCGTAGACCGCTTCAGTTGTGTTAGTTGCACTGGACGACAAATGGATGCAATTGCAGTTATGGACGCAAGTTCGTTTATACTGGATGCGTCGGTACACCGCGCGCCCATACACCGTGTTGGCGGCTTTGATTAAGCCTTGCAAACCGTTCATTTAATCCACTTGAACTGATGTCTGTGTTGAATGTCGCCGTCCTTCCGTTCGTCTATTGCCCGATTTTGTTGCATTGACGCGTGCTAAATAATATATGTACATATAATAGAATCAATCTTGGCTCTAGCGGGTACGTTTTCTGACTTAACTCAGATTTAAATGCTTTGTTGTATGAGGAAGAAACACGAGCTCACCGATCTTATATACAGTCGAAATTTACTTGATCCCCATTAATGCAAGATGTCTCACTCAATTTACAGAACTTCGAAGATTACAATAGTGTTAACAAGTTTTACCGGGTAGAGAAGTTGATACTTTGGCAGGGTTTCAACTTCAACCGGAAGCCTATCGATTTAATTAAAGTTTAAAATGCAAGTTTTAATCCAATGCAATAATAATGAACATCGAATTTTGTTTCCATTTCAGCTAACATCCTGCATCCCACCAGATCCGAGTGAGCTTCAGTTCAGCGTACGTTTCCCGCCGCATCCCAACGGACCCCCCACACGGCTGCAATATGCTGCCCCACACGCCGCAGCGTCAACGGTTCGCCGCCGCAGCCACGTTCTGCACGCTGATCTTCGTCACATTTGCAGCGGGGGCATCTGAACAACACGTCAATGCAACTGACAGTTCGCTCCAACCCCAGCCCACCGCATCCGCGGGCAGCAGAAATTTCAACTGCCCCGTGGACTGTCAGTGCGTCCTTACAGAAAACACACACAAGCCAATGCTTCACGCCAAATGCTCCAGCATCGCTGACCTGCGCTCGGACACACCGCTGCGTGCTACGCTGCCCATACATTCCATAGATCTTTCGTATCTCGGGCTGCCACGCCTATCGCACTCGCTCGAGAAACTGCGCGATCTTACGTCCGCCGACCTCTCGCACAACGAGCTGCACGAAATCCGTCACCTCGGCCGCCGCATCAAGAAACTTAACCTCAAGCACAACCGCATCACATCCGCCAAGCTGTCGAAGCTGCCACAGCACGTCCAGGTGCTCAATCTGCAACACAACGACATCACGCAACTGCCACTTGAATTCACGAAGTTGACGCAGCTGCAGAGCTTGGAGCTGAGCCACAACCAGATCAACTGCTCCTGCGAGACTCTTGAGGTGCGAAATTGGCTGCAATCGCGGCATGTGTTCATGGAGCATCCCGTCAAGTGCATGCTTCCCGCGGAGGTGAAGGGCAAGCCGTGGCTGCAGGTCAAGCAGGCCGACATCTGTGACAAGGAGAAACGTGGCTGGTATGCCGACGCCGCAGCTGAGGAAAACGAGCTCATGCTGGGCGATCAGCCGGCGATCGAAGGCTCGGCTGTGCACGACAACGAAGAGGACGACGAGGAAGAGTTAGGCAAGGCTTTCATGCCGATCGACCAGAAGCCGTCCAAGTCAGCCGAGTTAAAACTGCCTGAAGATGTCGAAGGTTCTGGTGACTTAAGTGAGGTAAATCTGTCCTTGGAACTGGCAACCACCACGGAACCGCCCATGCTTCTGGCTCGCATGGAGGATGCATCCAGCACCATGACTCTGCTGGCAGATACGGCTAAAGAAGATGAGGATGGCTCGGGTAGTGGCGGTGGTATACTAATCATACCACATCTGGCACGAGGTCCTCTGGTGCTAGATGACTTTGACCAACCGGATTCGCAGGAAGATTCGAATACAGACGACAATTTCGACAGCAAACCTTCTGCTGATATCTTCGGAAATGGCATGGGCATATTCGATGGCGAGAAGGCCCAGGAGCCCGTAACTGAGGATGAGATTGTTCCCGTTGTCCAAAACGAAGAGCTCGCGCCGGCAAACGGCGGAGAGGATGGTGGAAAAGTGACAGAGGATATTCCAGGTGATACAACAGAAGGCGCGGCCACGGGTCCCATCGTCATGCAGGCCGAAGCTGGTGCGAAGGACGACGGCAACGCGATCTACCTCCTCCTTGGCGTCATTGTACTAATTGTGATCGGCCTGATACTCTACGTGGGCATCAAGCGCTGTAAGAAGAGCCACAGATATTCGCGCGATGCCGAAAATGCACGCTCCACCGAACTGCTCGACATGGACAAAAAGAATTTAGGAAAACCAGTTCAACGAAACGGCAACGCCATCGAGCACGCACCTCTAATTGGCGAGAAAACGAAAGCGGACCTCGCGAAGCCTGTCAGTGGCACTGGGAAGAAGCCCTACGATGCGAATGATGTGAAAGACGGGTCCACCACACAGCAGCCGCTACTCAATGGCAACGGAATGCCTGCGAATGGCACCGCCAAAGGACCAGCGGAATCAAATAACATTGCTCCTGAAATACCCAGGATTATGGACTCCCTTGGCAGTGCACCACACGAATACCACCCGATCACCCCCCGATACCCGCCACCAAAGTCCCCGCGCGCATCCAAATATGGGCATCCCGAACCGAACAACAACGAAGATGTTTTCCTGCCCTCATCACCCAAGTCAGGTCGCTACTCACCGGTCTATTCGCCAGAAACAGGTCGCGTCAAGATCAAGCTGACAGAAACACCCAAGCCGAAGACGCCGATGCTGGTCACGCGCAGTAAGTCGAATGCCGGAGACATTATAACGACTCCGATACGTGCGGCACAGCTGGACGTACCGGAGGTGGACCCATCCCGTTGCTAATGAATTCAGAGACCACAGAGTGCACCTGATTAGGAGTATCATGTGCGAAATGACATCTAAACAGGAAACAGCACAAAGAAGCCAGCAAATTATTCGCAAATCTTTAAAGAAGCAGAGGAACAGAAACAGAAACAGAAGAGGAAAATAATCGAAAAGGGTTTGTAATTAATGGGGGGAACTCTATTCCAAATGCATCCAATTTTACCGTTTCACTTTGAGTAGGGACAACAAACGAAGATAATTGAAAGCTTCCCAAATATGTTTGTTCGTTCGTTGTTTGCTTTTTATCCATTTTCGATCCGTACCGTTCTCAAGTTTAGTTTGTTCCTACCTTTCAGCGTTTGAGAGATCTCGAGATCTCCGTATTTTTCGAATTTTCTTTAACACTACTTTCTCTAGTATTAATTTTCGAAGAGTTTCCGGATTATTCTTTGTAGATCAAGTCTATAGTCTTTTGTCATTTAGAGTTCTTCCCAATTTTTCTCAACTTGTATTCGAACTCCGTACGTTTTCTGCCCATTTTCCTTGCGAATGTTATCCGAATTATGTTACTATTTTGATTCTGAGCAAATAGTTTATCTGTATACAGTAGTTTTTTCGCAGACACCTCCATTTTAACCGACTAAAAAACTATAAAATCTAAAATGTGCCAAAGCAGTGCCTTATTTTTATGCTCGAAGGATGCGTTTTACAAAATCCAGGCAATCCACAACAAAAACCGCTCTAACAGGTCGTTTAGTAAAATATAAAGTGACACTTACCGGGCGTAAATAGAGTGTTGCCCAAGTGAATCTTCCCATTTGAACCAACCGTAAAGCAACGCAAAGTGTGTGGTTAGAGAAACCCAGAGTCGTGAACTATTCCAGCAATAGTCGCGATATTTGAGTAATAATTCTAAACTCGAACACTTCTCAACGCACAGTTTTTAAGCAGAAAAATGTGATAGGCTATAAAATAAAATGTAAGTCAACATAATTAAGAGAAAGGAAAACTATATTTTTGAAATGAACCTTTAAGCTCTTGTTAAGTGTTTATATTAAGATGTGAAGTTCGGAGAGGTCCTTCAAATGTTTTCTTAGTTTCATTTATGTTCTTCTCCTTAAGTTATAATTAATACCAAAGTACGTAGTTTTGTTAAAGCTGTAAATGGGTTCGCTTCTGCTTCCGCCAACTTGAGGTAGGGGAAGTTTTCGCTCATCCGCTTTAAATAATTCCCAGAAATTGTTTCGATAACCTTCAAGCTGCCCGTAGTTTGAACGATTCGTTTAACTTTCTCTATTTAAATATATTGATTTTGTGGAAATTAATATTTTTTAGTTTAGTAAACTCTCTTAGATTTCTTGCAAATAGTGTTTGCTATTTGATGTTATTTATATGTACATTGTTTAAGTTCAAGGATACTATGAACAATACTTGAAAATCCTATAAACACTATTGTAAATTCTTAGATTATTGTTTATTGTGTAAATGCATAAGTTTATTTCAACTAATTTAAATCAATAAAAGATATATTTTCTAAATAAAGATGCGTATTCTTAATCAACGAAACGACAGACTTCGAAGGTAAGATTAATTGTAAAACCGAGCATATTTAATGAATTTATATTAAAGTTCGATACTATCGAACTTGCATAATATCGTGGATGTCGAACTCTTTGGAATAAAAGGAGTAGCGAATTGAAAATTAATATTTGTTTCATCGATTAGTTCGGCTGAGGTCAAAGAGGTCAATGAGCGGGTCACGCTTATTCTTAGCACAGTTGATTATTATATAAAAATAATTATTAAAAATCTGCGTTTCTCATTTAATTTTAGGTATATTAATAAATAAAACTAGATTATAAAATCAGAAATTCATTCTGTGAAACAGCGTCCAGAATTATTTATTTGTGTAATATTTTGGTGATGATGAAACTGACTTTTAATTTTTCTATGCTAACAATTTTTCTATGAAAACTCGAGTTTTAATCGACATGAACAAATTGATTTAAACAGCAGGTTTCAAAGAATTCGCTTAAAAGTAATTAAATTACGTATTTACTGTTTATATCGAATTTACTTACATTTAACTAAAGTTTATTAAGCATTAAGAAATGAGAAGAACTTCTCGTATTTCTTGTATACGAATTTCTTAGCAAAAGCTAAGTTCGTATTTCAATTTCATAATACGAACTATTAAAACAGTTTTTTTGTTCGCTGTCCTTGGCGCTTAACCTGTCTTTTACCGATACAAGAATCCATGCCCCGATGTAGACCATTTTTACAGGGTAGGCTATTGGACAACAAATTAGAAGTTCTGCATACGCAGAAAAATTTTAAAAAAAGATTTGTAGTGTTTATAGTGTTGCTTTAAACCAAAAACTTTCTTTATGCAATAAAAAAACATAAACATTTGAAAAACCTAATACTTATAGGCCCAGTTTTTCAGTGCTCGTTTAAACGGCGTTTAACCCTTCTGTCAACGGTTAGGTCTGGCCAGACCTTTTCCAACTTTGAGAGCGAGTTGTAAAAAAACTGTTAGGGGTATCCCCATGAAACTTCCTGACTTTGTCAATTAACTAATTATCTGCCTAAATTTTTAAGAATCATGAAGATATATTGAATAGAACGGGAGTTCTAACTTTTTTTTCAACTTTATACCTTTCGTCAACAGATAGGTCTGACCAGACCTACATATAACTTCAGGCGAAATATGGCAAAAAAAATTATTTTTTATTTAGGTAGCTATGATTTTAGGTTTTTCCTTTACATAAGGGTAGAAAATAAAATCAGGATCGGTGCAGATGACTGAGGTCAATATAAGAAAAACCCGTCATTATGCTTACTAGTAAAAAATAAAGGGATTTTGGATGGATATGTTTTACCAAAAAGGGTTACGTGATAATATTGTGGGCGAATATCTGCACCGATCCTGATTTTATTTTCTCCCTACTATTGAATAGGGAGACTGCAGAAATCTGTATGTCTGTCACTTGTTCGAAAGGATTGACATCTAATATCATTTTGCGAATGCATGAGCTTGTGTTGAAAATATAAAAGCAAAAGATGGTTCACGATATATGTGTATCATTTAACAAGTGAAAATTGCATAAAAAAGACTTTAGATTCTGAACATTTTTACAAGAAATATATAAGCATTCCATAAAAACGTATCAGTTAAATTGGAAGCGATATATTTTCAAATTTGTCGTTACACCTGAAATTGTTGCAAAAAAACAAATGTAAAAGCTAGAACGGAAAGGGAAAAGTTCAATAAGTAACATCCAAGAAATACTCGGCAGTGGACAGCGATTAGAGATAAAGAACTGTATGCATATTTTGGAGTACTGCTAGCTGCCGTAAGTATGGTGAGCCTGCGACTCATCGAATGTTTATCCGAGCAAAGGAATTCTGTACACCGTAAAAGAACGAGACCAAGAACGGGAACATAATCAAGGATAAAGGCAAGAGGCAAACTTGGCGGTGGCCACTCTCCTTTCTCTCCAATATGCTGGACATATCTGCTCTGGCTCCATTCATCATATATAATATTTCACATCAGTCTGAATGCACACAAAAAGCGAATGCTCGCCGGATTTTTTGGAAAGCTCTCGCAGAGGAGCTTGCGACTCCATATATTGAAGACCTACTAAGAAATCCGCAAATAGTTGAAAACTTTCCAGTTAAAAATGCACTAGTCAGTTTTCGGAATACCTCAGCACTCATTGAACTGAGCACTGAAAAACTGGCCCATAGTAATTTTTATATAATTTCAAACATATATTTTAAGATTTAACATCAATAATATGGATACATATTTTATTTATATTATATTTAGAAAAATTTCTTTAAAACGGGCTAAAAAAGATGTAACTCATTGCTAAACCAAGTAAAACGTTAAAATTTTAAAAAAATGTATGCAGTTTTATAATAAAAAAACAATGTTTTTTCAATAAAAAAAACAAAAAAGCGTTTCATGGTATTCAAAACTTAAAAAATAAAGAGAAACTAATCAATCGCACAATGTGTATTCCTAATACACAACATTATTATGTATTTAAATTAACATAAATTCAGTGTGCATAAATACAGTGTTAAGGATAAATTCCGTTTAGATTACAACCTCTTTTTACTAAGCAAACATAAAATAATAAGGTATAGAATATATTCAACCGTTTTTATTATGATCATTGGTTTTAATAGATTTAATTAAAAATGTTTATACTCGCAGTGGCGATTGGCTTAAAATGCAATCATGGACCAACTATTAAAGAAAGTGTAAATTCAATTAACAATCAGAATTGGTTTAATATTTTAGTTTAGCCGTTACATGTTTATTATTTTCTTAAATTTCCGGAGAGATTTCGACAAACTAAAATGTATGTATTTTGTATAAAAATTCTGCCAAAAAAAAAAAAAACAAAAAAAAAGTTTTTTGTTAAACTAACCCAAATTAATTTAACTCAAATTAGTCTCATTAGTCTCTCTTGATTTCTTCAATTAATTTCTGACATCTTAAAACTATTATTAATTTTTCGATAGTTCTAAATCGAATCGATCTTCTTATTACATATATATATTTACATTACATATAATAATAATATGTATAATCCTTGATGTTAATAATTAATAATAATTAAGTAATATAATTAATAATAAATAATTAATAAGTAAATAATAAATAATAATTAATTAATTAAATTTTAATAATTAATATCAGTTATTATTTATTATTTATTATTTATTAATTACTTAAATCAGTAAGAAAATCAATAAAAAAACAATAAATCACAATAATCACATTCATAAATTTGTTTGTTTGAAAATTGAATGTGTTTTTATTGTGAACATTTTTCTTCATTTAAACAATTCACAATGCACTTTAAATGCATGCAGCGCAAAATGGATGCACACAATTATAGAAAATTTTCGTCAGTACCCCCCTTTGCGTCTTCTTCGTCCCGCGCTCTATCGAATGTCCGTCCACGGCTTTTTTTTACGAAATATGCACAGTGCATACAGCAAAATGCATGCATTTTTGGCTACTATTGTGAAGACTATTGTGAACTTGTATTGTGTATTGTGACTATTGTGACTATTGTTGTTTTGAACTGAAATTTCGGACACTTTCGGAAACTTGTTTGTGAATTTGTCAAAGAATTTAACAATATTACCGACAGTTTCGTTTCAAACCGTAAATAAACTCTAGCTTTGACATTACCCTGATGAAATTTGCTTGCATAAAAAACATAAGCAAGCCAAGTTAAGATAAACCTTAGATAAACCGGGTGCAGTTCGGGTCATCAGTTAGTTAGTAGTTCATTGTGAATTTATCAATAAATAATTAACATAAAACAAAATTGGGCCATCAGAAAGTTTCTTTTAATGATTCGATTTTTCCGACTTCTCGGCGATTCTCAACAAATCTTATGACCTTTGACCGCTTTGGTTTTGGGCACAACCCGTGATGTGTTTTCGTTTTCACCACGGGTGTTCTCAGCGATTCTCAAAAGAGTGTGTTTTGTGTTTCGTTCAATACTTTTAGGTTAGGTTACTTCGTCGCTTAGAATACTTTTAGGCAAAAGTCAGATCAGGTTCGGGATATTATTTTTGAATTTGAAATGAATTAATCGAAAATTGGTGAATTAGATATTGACCTTGTTACCTTTAGTTAATACAGTTAATTTAAGTACAAAATTTAAGACTATAATGTATTATCTTAAAAGCTTAATAAAATTACAGTAACTAAGATACGAATAATGACAAGAACTTGCGGTAAAAGGTAACTTAAAAAAGAATAGAAAGCTCTTTCAAATTCTTTAATAACTGTAGCATAAACACTGATCCATGTCGAAAATCCATATAAGAGCACTGGTATCTTTATTAATTTTATGTTAGAAATGTAGAAAATTTTAATTCATTTATTCACACAAAAAACCAAAAAATTGAATATTTGTCGATCCCAGAAAAGTCATCAATTTGAAAATCTTCGATTTCGGTGTTTGAATTTTCGAACTTGAAACTGTTTAGAGCCAGTCGCTTTGAATTTATTTCATTTACTTGATAAATATTAATAGGTACAAGTGTAAATATATTAAATAACAAACACAGATTTATAAACATTTCTTACATAATAATTAATTATTACAATTTACAACAAAACTGCAACCATATTGAAATATGAAGTAATGTGGATCTACACTAAACTTCTTTTTCTACTTTAACTTTACTTCGTTTTTCTAGTTGCCTCGCCAGCCACCTACGTGACGTATTTCCGGAATCCCTTAAATTGCATGTACGTGTATTTCCAATAAATACAAAAGGAATAAATACAAATCAAATTGGAAGCTACATTTTCTAAACTCATTCTCGATACTACGTAATGACATCCAAACGTCTGTGATTGTAAGCAGTAAATCGACACGATTCGTTGTTTGGAATACCAGGATGAATTCTTTAATTTTATGACTTAAATCATTGCTATATAAATACATTTTGTGCCTACGATAATACGATTTCTACGATAAGAATGTGATCTACTATAATGTTCATTCCACATTTATTGCCCGCTTCTTTCAGAACAAAGTCTCCCTCATTGGTTTGTGCACTACTACAATCGGTTCTCCGTCCGACGAAGACGACTCCTTGTCGGCTACAGCGGCGGCCGCATTAAAATTACCACTGGCACGTCTACTCGACGAGTTTCGGCGTTTTTTACGTCGTCCCGACTCCACACCTTTCTCAACATCCGAAGACGAATACTCGAAATCAGGCATCGAGGTGACTTCGGGTTCGATCACCAAGTGGAAGTCGCTGCCATCCGTGGAGTTCGAACGCGACTGTGCCTGGCCGAAATAGTCGTCGATGGCCGGGTCCAGACTGACGCCGAGATTAGTTTGCAATTCCGACGCAGATCCTTGATGCAAGGACTTTAGGGAGATTTGCGACTGTGAAACTATACGCTTCGGTCGGCGACGTGCGAAAGGGCTGCTCGGCTTACTATTCGCCTCAAACTCCGGGTCGGTTAGGAACTCAACGCTGTCTGCTTTTAGGGTGGCGCGTTTAAAAGGCGGGATCTCGGCAATCTTTGGACGGCGTTTCGTGTATGGACTGTTTTCGTAACTCTGGAAGTTTGCTATTTTTTCGGCGCTCTGCAGATTCTGCGCCTTCAGGTGAGAGGATGCGAAACGGGAGTCGTCTATGATAAAACGACCACCCGAGTTGTTGTGATCTATTCGATCGGTGCGCCGAAAGGCACCTACTGGCGCCAGACGCTCCTTGGCTCGATTCGAAAGCATCTCTTCGCTGCGGAAACGATGGCAGTTGTCGACTATTAGATCCTCCTCCTCTTCGTGGTATTCCAGTGTGTATTCCTCCGGATTGGCGCGGACTCGCTCCGGCTTCTTGCGTGCACGAGTGGATGCGGTCAGATCGACCATCGATTTAATGGGGCGCTCGAGTTTGGGCATAAGTAGCGCGTCCTCGTAGGATGGCAAGTTCGTTTCATATGGATTGGGTGCATTGGGAGCCCCTTCCTCCTGCAGCATGCGTGCATTTTGACGACGTCTGATAGAAAGAAGTGAGTTGAATGTAATTCAGTTTAATTAAATTCCATTGTTATATATTCGTGTATGTAAATATTCGACTTACATCGATTGCATTTCCTCCTGATTTCGTTGATATTCACTCCGATTCCTTTGCTGATGGCGGCTCTTGATGATTTTCTTGAAGCACGTGTAAAGAAAGTAGCAGATCCCGATTACCACTAAACTCAAAATAATGGTTACCCAAAACTTCTCAGCCGTGCTGCTGTGTCCATGTGTTACCCAGACCGAAAGGCAAGCCGTCTCCCAGGTCCGGCCATAGTAACTCGTGGGAGAGGCGCAACGAGTGTTATCCTTGTCCTTTAACTGCAAGGAAGAAGGCTTAGCAATGCGATATGTGTGCATGTGGACTGTATATGCGCTACCTTCTGCGGTTCAGCGGTCAAATAGTCGTAGAAATCTATAAAAGTCCCATCGTGGCAGTTGCAAATCCAGGGATTGTCGCCTATCCAAATCCTGTCCAGGTACTTGTTCGATCGGAAGTACTCTGTGGGGAAGGGATTTGTGAAGCGGTTGCCGTTCAGCCAGAGACTAGCTAGTTCCGGAAAGCCGTGGAAGGTTGTGTTGTGCAAGGCAGACAGTCTACAAGATAGGAAGAAAGCAAAGATAGATAGATAGATCAGTTGGTTTTCACAACTGCTCAACTGGGGTTGAGTTATTACTACATGGAGCTAATTTCAAAATAGATAAAGTACCCCCAAAGGGTGGACAAGTACCATATGTGGTTAAGATTTTTGTTTAAGACTCACCTGCAGTTATTCAGGTGAAGTTTTTGCAACGTTTCTGATCGCATGCCACCCGGGAAGTCGCGAATTAGGTTGTTGGATAGGTCCACGCTCTGTATAGCCGACAGCCCCGAGAAAGCAGAGCCATCAATTGCAATTATTTCGCACCAGCTTAGATCGATGTCACGCAAAGAATTGGAAACTAGTTTCGTAAACTTCTCAATCACGTTGCGACTGAGATTGACGACGACCAGAGCATCGTTCGCGCGAAACAGATTTCGGTCTAAGTGCGCTATTTCATTGTAGGACAGGTCGAGCTTCGCGAGACGCTTCAGGTTGCCAAAGGACTTTGCATCCACAAGACGCATTGAGTTG
Organism: Myopa testacea; assembly: GCA_949629155.1. Classification (NCBI taxonomy): domain Eukaryota; kingdom Metazoa; phylum Arthropoda; class Insecta; order Diptera; family Conopidae; genus Myopa; species Myopa testacea. The sequence goes on along the minus strand of OX451346.1, from coordinate 47,128,088 downwards.
TGCCCCAAGTCCAGGATCTCAATCAACGTGTTGTTCGCAAAGGCGCTCGATGACAAGGAACGCAGCATGTTGCCGCGCAGACGCACTTTCGTCAGAAGAGGTAAGCCACTGAGGTCGATCGCCTCCAGGTTGCAAAAGGAAACGTCCAGCTCGTTCAACGAACTCGAGGAGATGGCGCCATTGGGCTTGGACCCCAAGTTCAGGGATGGGTTCCAGGACAAGTTCAGAGACTCTAGATTGGGCAGACCCTCCAGCAGAAAAGTGTTGATATTTTGCAGGCCACAGCTGCTCAGCTCCAGCACGCGCAGCGAATGCGATGGTAACGATGGCAGGCTGGACAGTGCGTTATTGGACAGGATGAGGCGGTCCAGATTGGGCAGTCCGTTCAAGATGACATCACCACTGGCTGTGGCGATGCTGCAGTCCCTCAAATCCAGGTGGTTGAGGGACTCGCTGACCAATGTCAACGATGGGTTCTCATTGGTAAACGTGCCCAACGTGTTGCCCGACAGAACCAAGTGCTTCAGACTGACCGTGTGTGTGAAGGCTGAAGTTGGATTAATGCTTTGCCAACTCTGGATGCTGTTGTTGGCCAGGAGTAGAGTGCGCAGGGAAAGAAAGCCTTGCAACGCACTCTTGTCGATGAACTCGATTCGATTGTTGGACATATCCAGGTAGGTGAGTGAATCTATGGTGGCCAGCTGGCTCGGAAACTCGACGAAATGGTTGCTGGCCAAATTCAGGTGGTCGATGGGCATGTTTTCTAGGTCCGGGTAGTCGACGAGACTGCGGCGTGAGCAGTCGACCTCGAGGCTGTCGAGTACCCAGGAGCATCTGCAGTTAGCGGGACACTGGACCGCAAATATGTCGGCGGCCAACACGGCGAGTGTCGTCACCAGGGTCAGGAGCCACGATTGGGGTCTCCATCTTGACGAGGGCACCATTTTGCACGAATGGTTTAGCTACGATGCATTTATTACGAAACTTTTGGATGAAGCTGGAAGTGAAGGAATTGAAGAGTTGATGACATACATTTGAAGTTGTGTAAACTAAAAAGAATTTCGAAACGCAACTTAAATTGCATCCATGAAAAAGAAGTGAGATCTCAAAATAAAGTGAGACGACTATCGTATATCTCGCTTAAAAGAGGTTCAAAATGCCTTTAAATTATCTGTATTTTGCATCAATCTAAGCAAACAGTTAAAATTGCGTTTCAAAAATTTACTGTGCTATCGGTTGATGACTCGGAAAGTGTTACAATCGGATGATACACTAAAAAAATTTAATATGTATATCATTTAATATATCATCGCTCAGCCTTCGTATTTTATAACTAAACACATTTCTCAAGGACTTTGATGAGATTTTGCATTCCGATTGTGAAATTCGTATGAGTGCAAATAAGGATCTGAATTCAAAAGTCGGTAATCGGTTCATAATACTTGCTCAGGACTAAGATATGTTCAAATAGCTCTTCTGATATTTATAGCTTTTTATCAACGACCATTGGACTAGAAATGGTTTCATTACGAATGACGTTTTCAATTCAACTTTAGTTACGCCTCGCTTTTACTCTGCTTTTAATTCTGATCTTGTTTATAAAAGGCCGAAGCTTAATCTTATCACTTTTGCATTATCTCACCTTTCAGTTTTAGTTTCAGTAAATGCATTTCTTCACTGACTAAAAACGGAATGATTCGAATATAACTTATATTTTATTAATAGTACATTTTTTATTTGGTTGCATTATTTTATTTAATAAAAAATTAAACAAAAATGTAATGAGTGTTAAACAATTGGATTTACAGAATAGACGTGCATTTAATCAACTGGTTTTGTAATATTTATAGACACAAACACACCGTCCACACAAACTTCGATAACGAGAACTTGACAGCTTCACCTCCGTAAAATATTTGTGAGAAACTAGAGATAACTAAAGAGATAGAAGAAATTTTGAAGAAATTTTTCGACGATCTGATTTTTGTACTTTGTAAACTGTTGTGTATTAAAAGTGCGTGAAATGCATTATAAGAACGGATTTTAGTGTGCATTTCATTTATCAAATATTGCATTTTCATTTAACTTCCATTTCGTTTCATTTTCAAATACATCAGGCACGATTTTCTTCCAGGCGAATTTGTCAGTTGTTCTTTGAGAAAATAATCAAAAAGCCGAGTCAATTATTGAGCGAAGTCTACACGATTCAAGTAATAGATTAGTTATACTCGTGCTTTAATCGGAGCGATATATCGAACTTCAAAGGTATTTTTCCGACCTCATAGAAACAAAAGCTTTGCAGTGAAGCCGACTACGTTAAATATTTTTCTCTAACAAACGGGGATAAAATCCTGAAGTTATTCTTTGTGTAGGTTACACTTTAACAATTCATCCATTTTCACTAAAAGTGGCCTAAATTTTGGACAGTTTCTTTAATAGCTTCACTTCAGTTCTTCTGATTTATCGAGTTACTTGTTTTTACTCCGCAATCGTTTTCAAGACTACTTCTCATTACTCACCTGTAAATACCACAGACCGAATCCAGCCCATACTGAATCCCTTTGGTGTCCGCTTATCAGTTTCGTTCGGGCGTTATCGATGTGCTCAGGTAGGTGGGCGCATATACATATACTACATACTCGTATATTTCGTTCTCCTGATTAGATAAGCTTCGCTGAGACATGCAGAGAGTTTTCGAGTATCTACTGATTATAGTTGTGTACGATTGTGTGTGGTTTAAAACTATTTTTAAATCGTTACCTCTGTGAATATCAAATACCGAATATTTTTGTGACGTTTAAACCCAAGGAATTATCTATAATATAGTTTAGTACATATAAGATTTCTCAAATGAAACCTTTTCGAATGAAGTTTTAATAGCGAAGAAATTGAGATTATTTGTGGCGAAAAAAGAGATGTCTAAAGTGATGTATAAACTTTTATTCTTAGATTTCAATAAATTTGTTTTTGTCAACTAACAGATTTTATTTTTCTCGGTTATTTAAGAAAAACGATATGCAAACATACAAATATTTGTTCGATTATGTGTGCGAGTGTATATACTCGTATTTGTGTCGTCATCTTCCTTTGATTTATTTTCGGCACATCTGAAATTGCACCCTTCGCCTCGCAATGCATTTTCATCCCTTTTCCGACGTCACTCACTGCCAGTCCAAATAATGTCCTTGAGTTCGCCCGACCCTGCAAAGCGTGTGCATCCTTGCACTTCATTAATCTTGTCAATCTGCCGTCTTCATGAATTTCACACGCTTTCATTCATGCTATCAACAGTGCAACATTCCTCTCTCAGCCGGAGTTCGGCTTCTTGCTCACCTGCTTGCCTCCTTCGCCAGGCTGCCTGCTTGACTCTGCGAGGAGTAAATGTCCTGAACATTAACTTAAATGTCTGCTGTTATTACTTGGGAGAGATAAACAACTACAAGTGAATTGCATTTATTTGTGAAATGCATTTACCAGGTTGTCAGCTGATTTGAAAGCTGCTCTTTACTTTTGAAGGGGTCTTCAGTGACCGGGTTGGGTAATTTTTTAGAGGTAAAAGAAGAAGGTTTCTGAGAAAAACCCGAAGAAACTGAAGATCGAGGAGGCGAGGAGGCGAGGAGGCGAGTAAAGGACTCTGCTTTCCATCCCATAAATATGTGCTCTGTTGAAGAAGGTTGCCACTGTGTTGCCACATGATAGACAAAATTATTTCGTGTAGTTTTAAAAAGAATTCCCTCTGATTTTCGTCGAAGTTTTTCTCCTTAAATAAGTATTTATTTATTTTTATTCGAGAAATCTAATGTTTTTACCGCAAAAAGAAGGAAATACGCTGATAGAGTATTTAAAGTCATTGTCAAGGAATAAAAACCCCCCCACTTGTAGACTTGTAGAAAGAATCCACCCAAAACAAGTTGTCCTTGCAACAGAGGAGTTCATCGCGGAGTTGTTGACGTTGTTGTTGCTGTTTCGGTTGCTAGTGTTGACAGCTTGTCGTAGATTTATTGTAATGAAGCGTAGACGAATTGAAAGAGACAGACAAGGGTACAAACACGAACGCAGGGTATGAGCGCAGCCAGGATAACGAATCAAAGGACGAAGCTCAAAAATCGCTGAGTTTTCAGCTAGGATATGCTTTGTTTGGGGTTGACGAGGGGCGGGGGGGGGGGGGGGGGAGAAGGGTATAAACAACAACAGAAATATTAACAACCGAGAAACGCTGTTGGAGAAACGCTGGTTGTAAGATTTGTGTAGGTGAGTACGTGTGTGTGTGACTGAGTGATGTTGACTTGACGAAAAAGGATCAACTACAAATGATTTAAAATAGTCGTCGTCTTCCTCGTTGTTGTGGCATCGAACAAAAATTGGAAACTACACAAAGCTTGACATTGTCGCCATCCGCGCGGACTCGCGCTGACAGCTCTCATGTTTCGCTCTGCTTCGTCCTTCTCTCGTCGTTCGATAAGTCAGTCCTTCGATAATGAGCCGCATTACACTGATTCCTTAGCAGCAACAATGCGCCGTTTCTGTTCAGTCCTTTAATGAAGCGAAGCCATTGACTGCGCTCCGAAGGATAATTAGCTGTGTCGCGAGGGCCGAGACGTGCCATCGTCCTCCTGCGTCGCCTGGCGCTGAGAACTCGAGCAGTTGAAATCACAAGTTAATGCGCCAGAAGTCTTTGCTTTGTAAATGGATTGATTTTTTCGAATTTAATCTTAAAACTCGCACTTTTAAGGCCCTTCTTTGGGGGTTTTTGTACGTGTTTTTACTGCGACTGCTTTGTTGTTGAAATTGATGTTGGGTTGAGTTCTTCACAGACCTTGATTTTCTCCCATCGCATACTATTATCCATGCTTTTTGATGATTTTATGGTTTTCGGTTATTTTTTCAGCTTTGCTTTGATTTGCTTAGCTCTTTCCCTAAGCTTCCCCTGCCCCGTCCATTGATGAGGATTTACATATCGTAAAAATGTCCTTGTGGCGATTTTCTATTCAATTTTATCAGGCTATCTCAATCACCTACTAGACCTGTACGCTGAACTAATAAATTACTTGTAAGAAATCACGAGTTATTTTCAGTGCTCCACGAAAAGAGGTCTCATAAAGATAAAAGCTAAAAAGCAGGTAAATTGCAACGAGCAGTCCTCATTTTACTCGAAGGAAGTGAACAGAAGCGACGCCACCGACGAACATGACTCCTAGCAGTTGCCAGCTACAAACAAGTCGCCCCAATGATCACTTGGAACAACAAAAGTAAGGACGAACTCTGGCCGGCTCCAGGGCAACCATTCATTGTTGCTGCTCTGGAGTTGTAAACATTTATGCAAACATTTGCTCGTTGCAGTTATTAACGACACAACAAGTGTTGTTGTTGCCACCGGAGATGCATGAAGTGAGAGTGCATAAATTACAGAGCTGCACAAGTAGGTTGCTTTTCCGTACTGGAAGCTCTGCTCTTCTTTCTTTTGAGGCACCAGAAGAAGCGTTTGTGCTTCGTATCGCCGCAGATACTTTCGAGTGAATCCTTCGGGCGACGTTGGCATAAGTTTGCAGCTCATTACTAGGAGCGCCGTGATAAGAAAATGTCGCCGCGCTGCTTCCGGCGTGTGTGAATGGGAGCTGAAATGTCCTTGAGTCAGTCGTAAGTACAGAAATCCGAGCAGAACGCAATAAAAATGAAATGGATGAGATCAAATCGTGAAATTGAAATAATAAAAAAACACATTCAGGAATTACAAAGACAGAACTCCGGCCTGAGCTCTGTTATTATTTACATTTTTGACGAATCACATGCTAGATAAGCACAAATTGTGCTCGCATATTATTGCGCTCTGCTTTGTGTGGCATACTTTCGGGGGCCGCTTCTTGTGGTTGGTGCCGTTGTTGTGGGAGAGTGACGCGGCTGACGCTTTGTGTTTATCTTTATGACATCGCCAGCGATTTATATTCGCGTTCCACTTAAAGCGCGCCCATGCGAATTGCGCTGCAGTTTCGTGGGCACACTGTAAATTGCTGTTACAGGACGTTTTTTTCCTTTTCTGTGGCCTCATCCGATTTGCAGAACAACAACTCAGCCTTAATTGAATCGTCATAATCAACATCATCGTCATCGTCAACTACAACCGTCAGCATCATCATTGAATTTCTTATCTTCCGCAAAACTGGAGACAAGCAGCCGCGTTTCCTTTGAGCCATCAGCGTTGGGAACCGTTAAGTTCCCTGTCCGCATTTCGATGTCAGTTTGTATGTCAGCCTGTGTTTTGACAACGCTCACCCATCAGCAGCACCTTCGTCAGCATCTCTACCAGAGCCAGCCAAATTATCTACTTTGTTGTCCCGTCCATCAGATTCGCTCCTCGGCCATTCAGTCCTCCCTGCTCTCGCCTCCTCGCCTGGTCGCACTTCCGCAACGTCAGTCAAAAAATCATTGACATTTTTTCGGAGGCTGGGGACAAACTACTCGAAATTCACCTCAGTTAATTGAATTTCGGTGCATTCTTGGGGTTTTCTGCAATAACAATAAAAGTGCTCTAATCTTCATTGCCACACAAACGTACCCAACGTACGGGGCAGCGTACAGTTCTTATCCACGGAACGGGACATTTGAAGCTGTCCGCATTCCACCGGAAGTGGTTTTGTAAACCGAAATGAGCTGTCAAAAGTTTTCTCTCTGCGACGTTCAGGTTAACTTTGCAGCCGTTGCTAGATCGAAACGCCAGATAAATTTAAAGCCTTATTTTCATCGTAAAATTAATTCTTTATTAGACATCATTTTTGTAATGCAGTTTTTTGGGGAAAAAATTAATATTATTACAAATATATTCCAGTGCGATCTGGAAAGTGGAATTCTTCTTGAAACTTATTGTGAAGTAAGTCAAAATATGGCTCCATATCGATGTCTGTGTATATGAAGCAAACTGCTATCAGAACAGACTCGACTTTTGACCAAATCTTTCCTGTTAAAAGTCTACACTCATTGATTGCGGTTCATGTTTTTATTATATTGCACTAAAGATTTCAATGCATTCATTGTATAAAAACAATCAAGATTGCTTTCTGGTGATTATTAAATATATTTGTAAAGTCACCAGTTTTATTATTACGAGTATTTTGCGGAATCTCTGAGTATGTTTCGAGCATTGCGTAGCTTTGTTATCAGTTCAGCATTTCCACCGGATTTTCTGTACTAAAACAAAAACATGCTCTGGAACTGCCACCTTCAAGTTCCCTGGAGCACTGGAGGTACTTTTTAAATAGCTTTAAGAGCAATAAATTTCGATTTTGCCAAGTTAAATGCTTTATGAATTATTTGATTACATCCAGTCGTGCTTTCGATGGAAGGATGGGTCGGTGGAGGGGGTTAAAGACTGGAGTAGAGTTACGATATCAGTCGCCTCGGCTGCACCGTGGAGATGGGGTTAAATTGTCTTAAGCATTTTTAACATGGCGCAGCGCAACGTGGCATGCTTTTAGGCACGACAGACCGGTGATAGCAGAGATGATTGCTGCATCCCGCCACCCCTCCTCCTCCGCCTTCGACTACCGGGCTGACGTAGATTTAAAATATTAAGACGTTGCCAGATTCCGGGCACAAGAACGGCGCTTCTGCTGCCGGGGAGGGAGGCCACCGAAAAAAGGGTAATAAATCAATTCGTATTAGTTTTTCGAAAATTTATTCCTGCGGCAAGACCAAGACAGGGCATACAAGACGCCGGAGCACCACCTCCGCCGGTCGGATTGCGTTGTCTGCTCCGAGACAGAAGCGCAAGCATCTAATGAGAGAATCTCTGGTAGCTCAGAGCCGCTTTGATATCAGCAGACAGCGTCACTTGAAAACGCCACGAGTTGGTTGGTGCGGGCAAACTTTGCCAGGAGTTAAAAGAAGTTCATAAGAAGTGCGCTCCTTCCAGCAGAGATACAGCGATTCTCACCTTTCATAATTTTTGGTTGGGTTGCTTCCTGTTTCGGTTGACGGACGAGAGGGCGGGGGCGGGGGCTAAGGCGCGTTACTCTCGCTTAAGCCCTGCCATAATTCATTTTAAATGATAACTCCTCGCTGAGCTTCATACAGACCGCAAAAATATTCATATTCATTACATCGTTTTGTGGAAATTTCCTCCGATTCCACAGAAAGTATGCAGTTTTTGGCGTTTTTCAAGGACCCTGAAAGATGTGGGCCCTTCTTACTTTGCACTCTGTCGACAACTTGTTGGATTTTCTTCGCAACAACTTTTTTGGCTTTTTTGGATTTTTGGCTTAATAGCAAATGTTAGAAATGCTTTATTGTGCTTATAAATGGCCAGACTTTTTGTTCTTTGCCCAGTGAAAACAGTGCTTTATTCATGAATTATCGGTTCTTGCAAAAGGATTATCATTTTTACATTCGTAGGACTCCAGCGTCTTCGCAGAGGACAGGACGTTTCCTTGAGGTCCTGGAGTAATAACAGTCGAGGTAACAATTCCTAGAAGAAGCCATTAAAATCCAGGAGACGTTGATTTTGTAGGTAGACTGGCAGCGATGCTGCGGTTTAGGCAAATCGCTGGGGGGTAATTTTGTATTACGTAATTACAGTCGTAAATTATTTCCTTTCCACGTTTTCGGTGGTCCGCAAAGTGGTAAGAAGTTTATTATTCGAATCGTTCATTGAAATGAATTGCACTGAGTTTTTCTAGATTGAATTAAATGAATATTTTGCTACTTTTCATGGTGTTAATTTGCAAAAGTTTTAAATTAATGACAACAACTTATCATATCATCCATTTGTGAACAAACACGTGGAGAGTTCCATGAAGAGGGGATCCAAGATGAGGAAGAGTGCCAAAAAGTGGAAGAAAAGAAGCACAATTTTACTTCTTTGCTAGTTTTCTTTATTTATGTGTATAAATCTACGTGCGGCCTTTTTAAATACTTAAAGCAGGATACTGTCTTTATTATTATTGCCGAAAGTAACACCTGGCGCCCCTTAAGCACAACTACTAGAAGTTGTGACTCAGAACGAGCTTACTTAGTGCAGGAGTAACTCATCCGAAGGTATCAGAAGTCCGCAACTCATCATCGTTTCGATGAAGTAGCACTCTCTCCACCTTCGCTCCTGTCCTTTTGAACTAATCACATGAGACCGTTTAAGATGGCCCTCAAGAGGGTCGCCGTTTTACTCTGCTTGGAAGTCTAAGCGGCTCAGCAGCACGTCTTTTCTCAGGACTGATTTCGGATGTGTGACTGCGGCATTAAAACCAAGACAAAAATGTTATTCTTATTAATTCCATGCAGCACATGAACCTTGCGAGCAGGACGCACGAAGTGTCATCAAAAGATAATAATTCTTATGAGGACCAGGCACTGACTGCCTGGCAGGGGCAAAGGACCAACGCGGCTGGCGTTTAAGATTTACCAGCGGTAGAGCGCCTTACGTAACGTGTACGGTTCGTATGGCAACAAAGGCTTAAGCAAACACTTCCGACGTCCCAAGCAGCTTCCTGTCGGACAGAGCGGCGATGAAGCAAACAACCGCTCGCCCAATACACTGGCAGTGGACGGGAGGCGATTATTATTTATTTTGTTAATTATTCCGGCCCCATTCGGTGCGACTGCAGAGGGTCTCAGGACCTCCGAAAGACTTTGGGCAAATCCTTTGCATAATATATTTACTTTCTTCGGAGATTCTCCGGCACCGGCTTCATGTCTGCCGAGCCTGCAAGCACACCACCTCCCCATCCTGCGTCGCTCAGCTCTCTGCCAATCTTTTCGTTCGAAAGCCTTCGCTCGCAGGACACACATGCTTCCAGGCTTTCTTCTTAAGCCGTTCACAGTTTATGTGCGCGCGCAGAATGTTTTACTTTCGCTTTATCCCGGTGCTAGCGTTGGGAGTAGCATCGTTCTTGTTGTTGTTGTTGTTGATGGTGATGGTGGAGGGGTTGCAGTGGAACACCAGAACAACACGTCCACCGCTTTGTGCTTCTAATCAAACGTCTTAAGACTCGCACTCGTAATTATTATTTATAGCGCTTCGTGTAATTTTGTTTTTTTTCATAGAGGATTTCTTTGTATGGCAATTATTAGTAGAAAATTCTTTTGAATGGTGTTTAGAAAGTAGTCTCTTCTGTTGCGGAAGGGAGCCATAAATTGTAGCGATTAGTGCAACTCTTTTATACTGTCTTCCTATCTTCTAGCATCGCCGATTACTCAAGCTTAATCATTTATTTTATCCTCTGTAAAGCGTCAATATTACTGGACCAATTTTATTGTGACCTCAGCGATGGCGATTGCAATGAAGACCGCAGGTTAAATTAAGCGGATTAAGTATTATCTTTTATATTGCTGACCAGAAGAGAAAAGGACAGGTCAATAGCTCCACTGTTATTGATGAGAATGTCTGAATCTGTGATAATTTGATAGAGTTTACATCAAGTGCAGCTCACATCGAACATGGAAAAGCACATGATTTGGATCCTAACTTCCCCCAATAATAATTATTATTAAATGCTCCGTAGTAACATGTTCAGGAATCTTTTTTATTCTTTTCTTTTTTCTTATTTCAACGTCAGCAGTCTTCATTGACTGTGAGTGTTCTTCATTTCCATTAAGTTTTTGAGATCCACTCATTTCAGGTTGATTAATTTGATTATCTTCAGTTGAACATCTCATCGATAATGAAGTCCAAATAATTGTTTACTCCAGAAGCTATTAATTAATGTCCCCAATTAAGTGTGTGTGTGTGTGTGTGTGTGTGCTATAAATGAATATCCATTAGAAAATAACGTAACAACAACAACTGATGAAGTACAAACATAAAAGGACATTCAATTAACCACAAAACCCGTGAAGGAAATCAAAGCAAAGGCTTCCAAATCAAATAAAAGCAGGAGATCACGAAAAGAACACAGAAACCATCAGACTTTGACCGCTAAACACTATTCACACAAACGCATGCATCCGCAACACACACACACACACACACACACACACACTGCTCGGCACTAAGAGGAATAGTAAAGTAAACATAAACACAAAAAGGATATTCCTCAATTTATTAAAGGAGGCATTAGAAGCGACTTAAGACAGCGAGGCCGTCCGTCGCCGTCAACACCACGAAGGAAGAAGGCTGCTCCGAAGCTAGAAGGACGAAGTTTTAAGCAGCTACTAACTCACACACACACACATACAGAAACACACACACATAAACAAGGGAACGGAGGGAGATATTTTGGCAATTAAGCAACAAATAGAAATGACTCTACTGCAAGGACATCTCAATGCATCCTGCAGTCGTTGGAGCAGTTTTCCGCTTTGTGGCTTTGACTGATACGCCGCAGCAATAAAACTAATGAGCGTGCCAAGGACACGAGAAAAGGACTCGTTTTGGTGGGAATCACTGTGATTGCGAGTGTGCTTGTGTGTGCTCTCGTGCTGCAATTTGGCAAATGAAGAATAAATATAGAAACGAATGAATGTCCAATTAAAGGATATACATAAGTAAAATAAGTCCATTTTGATTTGTGATGCCGGGCGCAGGAGTAAATACATGACAACGAAGGGTGTGGTTAAGAGGATAATGAAGTATTGAGATATTAAAGCGAATTAGTAAAGATAACTGCGTCTTTTGCTGCGACAGGGTTTTCTACTGTCTCCATCTTCTAATAAAGATAATTTCAGAAACCAGAGGTTATCCTAGTTAGCTAGTGCATAAGAAAACGTGAACATTTTTAACGATTGCCAAAAATGTTTATAAAATTGTACAGATTTCCTAATTCTATTTAATGGAGAATCTCATTCTAACTCTTGTACTCATCCGGAAGAATCAATCTTTTAAAAAGTAGATAAATTCTCCTAAGAATTCTTTGAAAAAGAATAAGAGAAAAAGATTACTTGTATCATCTTTTTCACTATCGCACTTAATTTAACATTATGAGGTGCATTTCTTGTTACAACATAAAAAATGAACACGCTTTTCGTTCCTAGAAAAAATTGCAGAAAACATTTTATCATGGAAAATACAATAAATTACACAAGAGAAGAAGCAACGCTGGAAAAATTCCAAAGATTGCAGAAAAGGAAGATGCAACTTTGAATGCATAAGCAAGAGTTATGATTTTTAATACCAATTGGAAACTTCGAGGAATTCCAGAAGTACTCGTAACCGAGCCCTCGAAACGCGGCTGCGGAAAACCAGAGCAAAATGGAGCCTTTTAATTAATGGATGAAGTTGTTGAGAATTTTTGAGCACGCGCTCACACAGCAAAGACATAGTAATCATTCCGGGAATTTATGGCGCACAAGAATTATGCAACAGAGTGAGTTACGGAGTGAGTTGCAAAAGAAAATGTTTAGCAAGTCCGAAAGCGGGAAGGCGGGAAGGCGGGAAGGAAGGAGGGAATGAAGCCAGCCGGAGAAGCCAAATAAAAAAAACCCAAAAACCTTCATGAAATTCGTATGCTTTTTCAGGTTTTTTCTGCAGCGAATTCTAACAGAGAGAACAAAGTGCTTGCGTTGCTCATGCGGGGTGCGGGGCGCGGGGCTGCTGTGCTGTTCGCCAGCTCGCTTTAGTTTAAGTAAATAAACACAAGTTGCTACTCGGTTGTATTGTTTTTGTTGTTGTGCTGATTTGCTGCTGTTCATGCGGGGCGTGTTCAGTGTGTTTTATGTATTTTTTTGCTAGGACTCTTTTTTTGTAGCTTTCCTGTTGCTTTTTGCTGGGAGGAGTGTTGAAGTTGTTTTTGCTTTTGCGATGGTTGTAATTATTATTCCTTCCGTTCAGATGTGTTTGGCTTGTGTAACTGGAAAAGTGGGCGGAACTTGTAGATTATATTCGATTACGAGCAGTTATTAGATTTAAAAAAAACACAAAAGAAGGACAGGACGTTTTTCACTCTGTCTCTCTCTCTCTCTCTCTCTCTCTTTAAGAACTAAAGACCTGTAAATATCTCAGCTTGATTGATATAAATAGAAGTACATATCAGTTGCAAAGTATATTTTATATTCATGAAATTTAATAGAATCCGAGGCGTAGTGATAACTTTCCATTATATGATCTTAGAACTTGAAATTTATTAACGTTCTTATTAAAGTGCGTGCACAGGGAGCCAGTTGAAACTTCGGGCCACCAACGCAGTGAAATTCCTAGCGTGATAAAATATCTAAATTACAAAAAAGTTGAGATAATAAATTGCGCCACTGGCTAAGTGGCCTCCGCTGCCCCTTTTCGCACAGACGCCCAGATACTCAGATGCCCACGAAGCTGGAGTTCCTCTCCGGTTCGCGCTGCTCGGGAAAATATTAAAAAATTTCCAAACACTTTGTTTCATAAATTCCACGGCCACCCAACCACACAAGCGGGGTTATGAGACCCTACCCTGGCTTCTGATGCTTGTATTGCTGACTAATACGCCCTCACATGGAAGAAACGAGCTCACGAAGGTGGGGCAACAGCAGCAGCAGCAGCACAGGAAAAATGAGTCCTTTGAAATAAATAAACTCATTTGAAAGAATATTTATTCGCGTCTTCTTATCAGTCCGAAATGCAAAGCGGGCAAACGGTGCGGCGGAAGAAGGAGAAGCAGTAGCAGCGTCTTCAGTGAAGGATAAAGAAACGAAGACAGAAGTCGCGTGAAAATAGGGAAACACATTAACGGCACCGGAGCCGAAACTTACGAGTACATGTTCTGGTGTGTGTGATGAATACACATTGTGGCGTGTGTGAGTGTGATAACCACCGCAATGCTGTGTAGGTTGCATTCGTTGGTTTCCGTTTCCGCTTCTTCATTTTTTCTACGTCCCCCGCACACACACACACACACACACACATAGACAGACAGCACCAGCACTTATGAGCGAACATAACTCATTGTTGTCGCCTTGCTACCTTTGCCGGGTGCAGATAAAATTACCCGTGAGTGGTGTGAGGGGGAAAAGTTGCTTGCGGGTAGGGAGGGGAGGAGAAACCACGGTCTTACTACACTGCGATACACTTTTTTCCACAGTCGAATGCAGTCATCTCTGAGCAGTGTTTATTAATTCTGTTAAAAACAAAATTAAGTATTGCATACTTTTGGGCTTGTCTGGGAATTGTTAAAAATCGTTACCGCGTACTATTGATTTCAAAGCATTCTTCACAACTTATACAACAACAACCGATTCCACTCCGTTGTTGTTAGTTTATTGTTGCATTTATTTTGAAGATGAATTGATTTGGTTGACGTTGTCGTGGATCATATCATATCACATCATCTGAAGTTATCCTGAATCATTTAAATGGCTGTATAGCGTGCGTTTATGTGTGCGTGTATGTGTGTGCATGATGTCTCACTTCGATACTGCGACTGATTTCCTTCTTCTTTTCCTTTGCCTGAATGGATTCCCAAATCTTTTTCTTACTTATTTTTTTGTTTTATGCAAATTAGTTCCCATCCAGAGAACGGCTTTGAATCATGATTTTGACAACTTCTTTTCTTTAACTGCGCTTTTTTATAATATTGAAACATGTAAATATTAATCTTTAGCCATGACTTTAAGTTTGCGAATAAGCTATTACTTCTAGAATAGTCTACATACGATTTACAATCTATCTACGAATCGATTAATACTAAAATTCTTGACACTTTTTAGGCCGTGTGTTTCTTTATTTAACCTTCACATTGACAGCATACACTCGAGTATACATCATGAATTTCATTATTAAATATAACCACGATTTTTTGGTGTAATTTAAAACCGAAGTCACTGGCTAAATTATTGCTTTTGTTATAAACACGCAAAAATATACCCATAAAAAACGATACATGAAAAATGGCGATGTGAAGGTTAATCTAACCACTAATTAAATTGGAGAAAAGTAATGTACGCAATTAAAATAGTTTAAATAGAATTTAAATAGACAGAGAAGCAGAAGCAGGAGTCACGATGGTCAGGACGATTATGTTGTCTTAAGATCACTTTTCTTAATTCTTTGGTTGTAATTTTCACATATGTGGTTGCTCGGAGCAAAACCCGAACCTTTTTCCTAAAAGAAGAGGTCAGGAAAGGCGATGGTTAAATGACACCATCTGATTAGCATCTGTCTCTGAAAGAACTACGATTCTTCACAAACCAAATTCGAAAATAAAGCAGATATCAGTCATTCACCCAAAACATCTTTGTTCTTAGAAGACTCATCAATAGCAAAGGATTGATGTTCAGTGAATATTAATAACGATCTACGATTTAATCCTTTTATTATTTCTTAATTTAAATGTTAAATCTTTTTAAGTTTTTACCAGTTGTTGGATGATAGATGGCAGTATTTATTAAATCCCATCCAATCCTTCGATCCATTTTAAGATGAAACAAACTCTTTTTTAATTTGACATTTAAAATTAAGTTTTTCTTTATTTTAACTCTGGTTGAATGTAATAAATGGAGGACATCTTTTTACATTTTGGATTACTGATTATTTCGTTAATTAGAATCTAAGCTAATAACTAAAAAACTAAGGAATCGCTAAACACTTACTTTCTGTTTTATTACATTTAAATACTGTGTGTCCATTCATTGACACTTTGTGTGGATTCTTGTATGTTCGAAGTTATGTTATGAAGTACATATTCTGTATTCGGAAGTTTCTCCATACTTGTGAGCTAAATAATTGCAATGTTTTATGAACAATAGTGGGTTGATTTTTGAAGTGAACATTTTCAACAGACGGAAGGCCCGACTCATGGAGTAGGAAGGCCCGAACTCCCAAATGTTCAGTTAGTTCGTAACAAAGCCGGATTCGGAAGATGTTTCAGGGCTTTATTCAAAAGGCCGAAGCAAAGACGGTGAATTTTAAATAAAAGTGAATATAATACAAGTTATTATTATATATTTATTGCTTTGAATTTCTTGGTTTAAATAATTGTATTTCATATTAAGTATTTTTCACTAAAATGATGTAATTCTATGTATCATATATTCAGCTGTGAACATCTGAAGATTGCGCAGAGCTGTCATCTTTGGCTTCCTGGATCCGCTTGTTTCAGCAGGTGGTAATAATTTGATTATATTATGTATGTCTAATATATTGTATATATTGTAGTAATACTAGAGAATAAGTAATCAAATCACTAAAACTGAATTAAAAAGTTGCATCATGCAATAACTGGGCGCTCGAATTCGTTTAGGAACTAAGCTTAATACACACTAAACGTAAGATGAAAACTTCTTTAAACTAAATCAACTAAAGCTCTACCTAATGATATGTCTCAGGATTCTCAGAAATGCTGGCCGGAGTTCCGCTGTTTTACTTCATATAAACACTGCCAAAGCAGCTCCGTGAATGAGTTTCTGCGAAATGTTCTCATTTAGCAACGAACACTCTGCTGCTATTTCCAAGACTTAAGAGACTAAGTTAACAATTTATCTTCAATAAACGCTTCGCGGGGTCCAATGCTATCAATAAATCTGGTGCTGTCCCGAAAAGCGTTTGCCGCTCGCTTCTACTTCGGGCGCGTGAGGTTTCAATCGCGCTCCTCGTATTTGTGCACGAACGAGTTCAGCGCCGACATCTGCGAGCACTGCGACGAGTCGTACAGCGACATCTTCAAGCGCTTGCATTTGGCGCGGCGGTTTTTGAACCAGAACTGAACGTTTTTGCTCTCTAAGCGTGGAAACTTCTGTCTGCGAAGAAAGGAAGAAAAGGAAAGAAAGGAAAATTATTATTAAGTTCAAGTTAAAACATAATATACTTATAATTGCGAATGAACTTATAATTGTAGATGTTTTTGAACAGTTGAGAGTGTGTGCGAGTATGAATATAGACCGCCTCACCTGTATGGCATGGTGTTCAAGTCCTCCGTGTACTTGAGGATCAGGTTGTGCGACGGATGCGTGTTCATGGCGAACCACTGCTCCAGCTTGGGGACCTCTGTGACCGGGTCGATGAATGTACGATTTCGCTTGCGCCGCTCCTCATTCGACAGATTGGAAAGATTCAGGCCGCCCGAAACCATGAGCGGATTCTGTTGCATTCCAGCTGCAGCAGCGGCGGCAGCAGCAGCCGCATGGTGAGCGTGTGGATGACCCGCGGCCGCCTGACCAAAGGCGGGCATATAGTGACTCATGTACATGAACGACTGCGAGAACATCGAGTTGGGAACCATGGGAAAGTGCAAGTCCTTGCGCGCCGCAACAGCTGCAGCCATGTCCGGCGACGGCGAGTGATAGTCGTCCATTGGGCTCGTATCGTTCTCGTTGTCGTCGTCGTCTTCGTCCATGTCGAGGTCTTCGTCCTCCTCCTGCTTTGGCGAAGTCCGTTTGGGCGAATCTAGAAGCGGGTTTTCCTGTTGCTGCTCATGGTGATCTAGTGAATGGTTGTTGTTGTTGTTGTTGTTGCTGCTGGAGTTGTTGTTGTTATTGTTGTTCGACTCGTTAGGACCATTCTCCCCGCAGCCGCCGGCGATCGCGCTTTGTCTATCACTCGAATGCTCACTGAGCTGATTTCCATCCACATCATGTTCGTTCTTCTCGCACACTTCGTTGCTGCCGACACCAGCACCAGCGCCGCCATCTTCATCGTGGTAGCTTCCAGCACGTGAGCGTTCGGCTCTGCTTAATGAACCGTTGAGCATGTCGCGAGCATCGCTCTCTTCGTCGTCCTTCGGGGAAGAGTCTCGTCTACTGCGACAGCGTTCCTCTCCATCGTCCGCGGGTGAACTACGATTGCGCTCGTGCGTTGTCAATGAGAGCGGCAGCAGCGGTGAGCCGGGACGACTGTGATCCTCGTCCATGTCCTCCGAGTGCTGCGACATGGTGTCGATGTCCTCGGATTTTAAGCTCAGAGGACTCTTGAGATAGTCGTGAGGTATCATCATGTTTCCCTGATTGCTGCCACCCATCTGCTGACTGCCGGCCATGCCGCCCGCCACACAGAGGCCACCTTGACCGCCGCTTAACTGGCCGTGCTGACCCAGATATCCGTTCATCGTGACGTGGCTCAGCGCACCGACGGCGAGACCACCCCCAACCCCACTGCCACGCATCTCGGCACGCTTCTGAGCCGCACGCGCGTTCTTGAACCAGTACACCACGTTGTTCACATCCAGTGGCTTGCGACCTCGACGCGACTCCAGCGAGTTCAGCTGAACTACGTACGTTTGAATTTGCTGTCGCGACGGATGCGGGTTCTCCTGGAACCACTTCTGTAGCTTGGGCAGTTCCAACTCGGGATCGAAGCTGGTGCGCATGCGTGTCTTCTGATTCGGATACGGTGTGTGATGTGAGTGGTGATGATGCATGGAGGCATGCATTGCGGGATGCACCATCATGCTGGGGTGTGGTGCGGTGTTTCCCGGCACCGATGCCACTCCGTGGTGGGATCCACTATCTGTGCTGAGCAACAAGGACTCTCGGCTGGCATTGATGCCAGTTGCCACACCCATGCCAGGTACGTTGCCCGTCACACTGCCACCTGCAGTGGCGGCATGCAGACCAGCTTGAGCAGCAGCAGCAGCTGCAGCGGCCGCAGCGACTGCGGCTGTGCCCACAGGGAAATCCATGTCGCTGGGCACAGCTGGTGGCGCCGTCATAAAGGGCATTATTTTTGGGGTCATGCTCGACTGAGGTGAGAGCTGACTCGACCACCACTGGTCAAATTTTCGCCGTAACTCCTCGGAAACCTCACCACCCGGGAAGGCGAACGTGTTCTGGTAGGAACTGCGACAAATCTGAGACAGAGTAACCTAGAAGAAAGGAAGAACGACATTCTTATTATTTTATTTATTTATACTTTTCTAGGAACAGAACAGTATTTAACGACGAATGGCGAATATAAGCAAGCATTTATAGTGATTGCAAAAGATAAGGTATCCGACAATGACCGTCCATAAAAATCACAGCGGCCGGCAGTCGCAAGCACTCGAGTTACTGCCATTCGCTCGGCCACAAATTCCAATCATCGTCGACCGTTAAACCAACCTTATCATGACTTTATTTGTTTAAACTTGGGTTAAATGGGTTAATGCGTGGGGCAGCAAGCAGCTCGGTTTGGTAGCAACGCGTAGATTAAAGTGAATCAAACGTGGACAAGCGTCATTTGCAGCGCCAAGTGTTTGCTTAGATAGTTTCACCCACGTACGAGGTAGGTTGATAATGAATCTTCATCAACGCCGTTGCATGAGCGGTGAGGTGGACAGGCGAACTTAAAAATGCGGTGGTTCGGTGGGCCGACGCTGATAATACGGCGCCGCGGAATTACTTAAGCCGTAGCGTGATTTTTCTAGGGGCTTTAATGGATTTGTCTCTGCTTCTTATATCTATTTTTAATGCTTATGCAAACAGTTCTTATCACGTGATTATTGATTGCTAATGAAAATTTCGAAAAACAACGCATTGAATAATTCACCGAGTTGTTTGTTCGAGTGACTGGGTTTAGAGTCCTATAAAAGCGAAGTGGTGATGTTTTTTAAATTGTGCCTAGCGAGCCGTTGATGATCGCGAATTGAGCTATAAAATAATTTAGTCAATAGGAATCAAGAGCGCGTAGCTGGTGAATTGGCCACCAAAGGTTAAGAGATGTGTTCATAGTGAACAGGAGTTGATATTTTGGGTTATTTTCTTGTCTTAGAAATATTTCAGATTTAATTCAGAGTATATAGCAAAGTCACTTGGGATGCACCTGGGGTGCGCGATAAATTATAGAAAAGAATTCAAACCGGCTGTGAAGTGGTTCGTAAACTAACAGCTATCATATAGGGTTTTCCAATAAGAGGTGTAATTTTGATATTCAAAGAAAAATGCCATTTTTTGAGATAAATTATCGTATGTTTATTTCCTAATAAAGAGGAAGGTATACCCTTACTAATGAAAAACAATATCAGCCAAATGGCCACCACGACCCCGCTTACAGGACCATAGCTATTCAAAATTACACCTCTTATTGGAAAACCCTATATGGTAAACAAAAAATGATTTTCCAGTGATAAAAAGTAGACTATTTTGAGCATTTGCTCTTTCCTAATTAATGCTTCTTTAAGCCTGATGATTTTCTTTAAAGAATATTTATTTATTTAGAACACGCATGTTTTTTATGCTCAACCCACAACTAATCTTCCGTTTGTTGAAACGCATTCCAACAAACAGGCCCACATTTGGAAAGCTTAGTTAAGTGAACCAAATAAATGTGGGGATTACTTTAAGTCTTCTGCGTTGTTTAAAAGCAGTCATTCACTCAACCGCGTCGTTCACAACCTCCTCAAGAAATCACGAGCAGAGCTCTGCTTTTCGTGCAAAGTATTTTCGACAAAGATTTTGCATATAATTATTTTTGAGCTGTACTTTATAATCCGCATGAACTGACAACAACATCAGCAAGGATAACTATTTATATTTACTACAATACGTACTCTTCGTATTTAAACTCAGACATTCTGATGTCGCACATTGTTAATTTCTTTCACATGCACAAACATTTCGTGTAGACATATTTTGAGAATCGTGCTTCCAGGATTTCAATTGTAAGACAAGCGCACAAATGAGTGCAAAATAAATACATGCAAATCAGCCGAAGGGTTGCTTAGTGATTGTGGGTGGTTCGGGTCCGGGGTTGTTGTCGAGTAAGTGTTAATTGCCAATAGTTTCATCTGAGAATATCTATTTCAGGGACGATAAGAAAAGACTTCTCTTTGGTGATGAACAGGCGACATTAGAAGAAAGGAAAAACCTCGATACTTCCTTGTAAAATAAGGAACTTTAATAAGTCTTTTGTTCCTCAAAGGTTCGTTAATACAGCATTATTATCAGACAGGAATCTAAGGACTCAAAGAAATATTAATCTCTGAGAACAACTATAATTTGTCCTTCTTTAAAGAGCAGCTTTTATTAAGGGTCTGTATTTCCAGCTTAATGCAGAGAAGGAAGATAATGAATCAGGACGTAGATGAACTAAGCATCAATGAACTTTTCAAGGACTTAACATTAAAATTTCAAAATAAGCTCCAATGAAGGAAATAAGCACATGATACCTTCAAACACACACTACTGTTTTAAAGATCTGAAAGGTTTTAAGAATGTTTAATGAGACGAAAAAGTATCAAAGCGGTTGACTAATTAGTTGTAACTACTTGAGTGCTTATTATTTTATTACTATGAATATTACCCTCGCCCTCCCCCTTTGCGTCGTAGCCTTCACTCACCTCATCCAGGGGACAACCTGTGGAACGTAACACCGCATGCGATTGCAGCACCAGCAGTTTGAGTAACTTATCCTTGATCTCGCCGAAGGGCGAAGACTTGGCACGCAGGATAACAATACGCAGCGTCACCACGGAGGTCAATTCGCCGATGATGTCGCAAACGGGCACCAGCGGATTGTCCGAGATCTGCTCCAGCGGAATGGGTTTCCAGTTCTTGATGATGAGTGCACCTGTCGATTTAAGAGGCAGACGGGAAGACGATTAGTGGACATCTGGTGACACCAGTCGGATGCAAGCAATGAACTCACCTCTGGCAGTGTTGGCCGTCTCTTGCGAGTAGCCCAGCCTCTGTAGGGCGGTCTGCACGATTTCCGACCAGGGAGTAGCCGCTGCCACGATGACATAGCTGTCGGTTTCAATGTTCGGACGTCGCTTCCATGGATTCCGGTAGTCAATTGTAAGTGACGCTTGCAGCGAGTGCACCGACTCGACCACGCAATGCAGCGGAAGCGATTTCGCTACATGAAAGGAAAAACAAATACTCTTTATTTTGATTTATTCCAGATTTACGAGTCGAATGCTGACCATATTTGTGATTCATTCTTCACTCGCTTCACTTTTAATTAAAATTTCTGCTTAAGCTTTACACGATTTGACAAGATTTGCCAAAGTTGATGTGATTGATTTTCAAATCAAACTCAAATTTTGAAATGATTTGAAGTTTTAATAATGCTACACCTGACGATTGCTAAGTTATTTTTCGATGCTATGAATTCAGATAAGAACTGAAAGAACTCATCAAATTTAAT
Organism: Myopa testacea; assembly: GCA_949629155.1. NCBI lineage: Eukaryota > Metazoa > Arthropoda > Insecta > Diptera > Conopidae > Myopa > Myopa testacea. The sequence continues at coordinate 47,106,142 of OX451346.1, read as the reverse complement.
GCTGAATAACAGAAATGTAAAATATCTATTAACCTGTAAAAAACGCTTCTTCCAAAGACAAATGAAGAATGTGGTCTTAAGAACGTTAGTAATCTGATTTAATGTGTTTTTAAATGACATATTTGAGTATCTATGATTCATCAATACCGCTAAATGAACCAGTTTAACAAAAGCAAGACCCTTGCAGAGATAACGAAAAGCCCCACTCAGTAAATTGACTTGATAAAAGTTATTCTATGGAAACATTGGAGTGAATCATTTTAAATAAAGAGTACAACTACTAAAAACAAAAAAATTGGCTTCAGTTACATCATATTATAGCCAATAATTTAATAGATAGTCGCAGAAACTGACAGATTTTAACCATCACTTGGATTTCAACATGTTTTATCATTTGATTCAAAGTCAATTACTTTCCCTGACGAGTACTTTGTGCATTTGACAAATAAAATAGTAGAACGTATTAAACAGTAAAAAATATCTCCTTTCTAACTATAATTTGTAATGTAAACAAATATGTAGGAATGCGGAACAGTATCGGATCAAGAGTTGTCGACAAAACGTATCCGAAAATGATTATATAATATTCGATAATAAAGTTTGTCATTAACAAACCAATTGCTTCAAGTTTAGTTGATTCTTATGCACCATTTTGCTGTGCGGTTAAATATTAATTCCTCATTTTCGAGCATTCGACCATCTTTTCAAGGTGTCCAACCACCTGGTCAACAACAGCTATTTAACGAACTGTAAGGACCAGCTGTGACTACGCATTGGCCACGAACAATACGCAAAATTGTAATCTGGACGCAATTGAATTTTACAACAAAAAGATGCGGCGGCATATTATTTGGTGTGTTTTTTCCACCGAAAAATCCGCTTTTATTTTAACCTCAAATCATTGGCAAGGATAATGGATTTAATAAGTTTATTATTGCGTGCGTGTACGTGAGTATTTAAACTGCAACTGCACTTGTATGAGTGGAGTGCGCGAATTCCAGGCACGGGATGCTGTACGTAGGGCGGTATTAAGGCTTAAATGAGTGCTCAAACAATGGGCAAAATTTACAGGAGCCCGGCGAGAATATCAGCCGTTAGTTGTGCAGCCGTACCACAGAGGCGGGTACAAAAGTGGTCTGATAGGACTTGGGGAGAGATCAGGCCCATCAGAACCGCGAAGCTACCAAAGCAAAGCCGAGGCTGAGCTGCTCCACGCCATTTTGGAGGGAGGCACTTCGTGGTGTGTTCGTTGTGCTAAAGCTAACGCTGAAAGCGGGATGCTTATTGTACTGTTGTTGTGGTCGACGTACCTACTTATTAAGTGTTTCGGGCAGAAGCCCAAAAAACCGAAATCAAAACTAATGCTTTTCGCCTTAAAATATGCAACGCCAAATAAGCATTTCCTGCTGTGCCTTTCAAATTTCACATATAGTACATATGTATATGTATATGCATAGACGACCTCACTAGTTTAAACTGGGTATGGAAATCCGCTAAATGAATGTGTGTGTGTATGTATGTGTATCCATGTACATGTGGGAGTGTTGAAAGGTTCCAAAAATGCTTAATGCGGATTACGCGGTCGTAATTTTAGTAGTGGCATCAAAACTGATGCAGCCGCCTGTAACGCCGGAACACTGACGCAAGTGCTTTATTATTTTTTAGTTTTCCTCTTTTTGTTGTTTTTTGTTCTGCTCTTCTGGTAAAAGCCCCCAAGTGCAAAAGTAATTTGTAAATTGGCGGCTAATAATCATTGCCGATGACAATTTAATTTTCCACACTGGTTTACTATACACAAGCACACACACGACACACACACACACACACACACACATCGAAGCTTGCATGCCGTATACTCCACCACCTACTCTGCTGCAAATGAATTTCATTTATTTATTTTAATTATTTAATTAAATGCTAGAAATCCTCTTCAAATAAGGATTGTTCGGTATTTTTTAAAATACGCGCTTGCTCGTGTGTGTGTGTGTGTATACATGTGGCTGCGCATGGTGTTGTGTGATTATATTTATATATGATTAAAACAATAAAGCCTTTCTTTCTGCCCAAAAAAGGAAAAACTGAATAATTGGCATAATTATTAATAATTTTGCCGGTCTTTAAAGCGCTTTTCGCCCATTTTTAATCCTTTTTTCCATATAATTTCATCTCTACAAGAACCTATCTATGCTTTACGCATTTTTAATGCTTGCGTGTTTTGCGTGAACGGTATTTAATACGCTTCACCTTCCTCGCTGTGTTATTGATATATACTTAACCGACATTGCGGAAAAAAGGAGTTAAAAAGCGTAGATAGATCATGAAGGAGCCAGGAGGGAGGAACCCAGATTATTTGTGATACTATACATAGAAGGAAGTACTTAAAATGGGAAGAAAGATTCTAACGTTGATTAACTTCTGCTTCATTCGAAAAACAAAACAAAATTAAAAATTAGAGTTTTGATATCAGTAGTAGTTAAAAAAAAGAACACTTTTATGCTTATCCACTTATCTTTGAAGTCTCCGTCGACCCACCCTGATGTCATGGGTGCCACCCCAACTACAGATCCATTTGCTTAGGTCACAATCCTGGTTCTGTATGTAGTTGAATGTGTATACAAAGTAGCTAACTACTTATCCGCAGCAGGATTATCATCATTAAAGCAAATGGAAAATAAATATATCAACAGAATTGAAAATTAAATTGAATTCAAGAAATCGTAAAAACCAAAGCCAAAAAAACAATGTTAGCGATTTACGGAGTCACAACTCGATATTCGCAATCAAGGCCATCCAAAAAAGCCAGATTAATTTCTGATTTCGGTAATGAAACCTGCGAGAAAGAATGAGCTAGTTTAGCCAAAGATTTATGGACTCGCACAAGCATGCTACGCTGCGTGGGCTTCTGAAGAAATATGAGAAATAAAAATACGCGAATAATGAGCTGCGGCTTCAGCAACCAGGCCAGGAGGTGGGGACTCAGACTCATCAGATAAGGAAAGACACACAGGCAGGCAGACACCCACCCACTCGTCCACACAGCTGAGGAGGATGTGGCGCGATGCAGTCATCGGTGGTACATTTGAATTTATGAATCATAACACTTAGGGGAGAGGTCGCTGGGGCGGGGACAGCGTATTCTCCAATCTTGACTTCAAGATCTATTGACGCTCTATAGAGCGCTGCTGCTGAGTATGGCAGCGAGTCAGACCGGCAGCCGCGAATCAGACCGACAGCAGCAGCAGGAGCAGCAGCGGAGGCAGCAGATAATGTCAGATCTGTCTAAATGAGGTTAACTTTTCCGGAATCGAGCAACCGCTGCATTTCACCGACTGGAAGATGTATCTGACTCAGAGTGGAGAGGCGGAGGTGTGGCGTTTAATCAGAACGGAACACAGAAGCTTGAGGTCTTCAGCTCAAGAAATTTAAATCAACTTCTTTTCATTAAATTATACTTTGGAGTGTTAACTCACATTAGATACGAGTAAATCATACAAAACAAACAAAATCAAAAAAAAAAAAAAAAAAAAAAAAAAAAAGTATCAAAAGCATTCATGTGAAGATTAAAGAACTGCTCATCCGAAGTTGAAGGCTTTTCGCCCCGTGTGTGGAAAGTTGAAATGTGTGCAACAAGTGAGGGTTTTGCGAAGGCAGAGTAGACGAACCCGATCACCCGGAGAATTCTTACATTTCTTCTTTCACGAGAAAATATTAAAATTTCGCTAAAACTACTTAGCAAACAAGACGCGGCGTGAGTGATTTCGACTATGCACAGAGCAAGTCTTGAAGTTTCCTATTAAAAGCCTGACAATCTACAATGTTAAGCTTGCTAAAGACGGTGAATATGATGAAAGTGCAACTTTGAAAGAACACCGGCTTTATGAAGGTCCTGACGAAAAGTGTCTATCGAAGAAGAGGCGAAGAATGCGCAAAAATAAAGCGCACTGAAGTGTTAGTTAGTTGAAGTGATTAAATGTTGTTGGTGCCTTTGGGCATGTCAGGAGTAAGGAAGGACTTAACAGTGGCAGCAAGAGCAGCAGCAGCAGCAGCTTATAAATTAAAATGCACGTATTAAATCCTTCATTTTTCCATACGGCAGCAGCGAAGAGGATAGCGCAAGATGAAGGAAAAGAATGTTACGAAGAAGTTAAAGCAAAACAAACATCTGATAGAGAGCGATGGAGAGCGGGCGAAGTCTTAGTTGGAAAAAGTGTTGAAAAGTAGTTAAGCGTTAGTTTAATTTATGCGGCCAAGGATTAAGTGTTAAATGGCGAACTTAGCTATTGTTTTTCTTCCACCCTCATAATTTTACATTGAAAGGGGTCGATGCTTTTCTACATCACAATTCTTTCCGCACTCGTTTTAAAGTGAGCTAAAGTGAGCTATATTTAAGCTTACTGCGAAACGACTCAAGCTGATTGATCGCTTGTCATATCGATTCATCGTAGCTTATTTTGCCTTTCTTGACCATTTCCGGTCCAGTCTTCGCAAATCTTGTCAAATTCTTCGGAATTATAAAGGCCTGAGCTGGTCAAGCGCTGATAAGGCACAGTCGCTCCAACCCCTTTGAAACTGCTCCAAAATTTGCTTCTTATTATTAATAGATTTTTAATTTCTCACCGGAATCTTGCAAAGTTTGTACTAAATAAATAATAAATAAATTAATTACTGGGCAAAGAACACTTCATTTCTGCATAGGAGACCACTACGAATTCTTAATCCTTTGTGGCATAAACGGAACAGTGGCTATCTTCAGCTTCTCTTCATGTATACTTGTTGTATTTTATTAAAGGATTATGTTAGTTTTGAATGTAGTTTTTGTTGTCGTTTTTGTTACGGTTGGTTGTGTTTATTATTGTTGTGCCTACTTGACGGGATGACGAGGGCGAAGGGGCAGGTTTGGGATGGTCAATGCTACGTTGAGGGTTAGTCGTTAAAATTTCCATAGATATAATCTAAAATCATTAGGATGTGATAGCAACTCGTTCAGTGGGCCGAAGATTTGAAGGATTTTGAGAGTGCTTTTGAGGGGGTACTGAAAGATGGTTATTGGAATTAATTTAAAAATATGCAACATACTTTCGGTACTAAGACTTGTACCGAAGGGTTGAGGCTAGGGTTGGGGGTTGAGTGGTTTGTATAGATACGCATGAGAGTGCTCTAAGGACATGTTGTGCTCCAGCAACGTGGGATTAGAGAGAAAACTGGGTAAGAGCAGCATTGTGAATTGGGAAGTGGTGCCAAACCCTATTAGTTTGAATTGGGGCTCAGAAATCTTACAAATCATGTTTGTTTTTAATTTACAGAAACTAAATAAAGTAATTAAAACTATCGGTTAGTTTTTCTAAAAGCCTTTCCGAAATAATCACTTGTGTGAAAATATTTATAATACAATTGTAATAAAGAAAATTATATTTTTGAAAATCGACTTATTGAAGACGATTTTACTACATAATAAAAAATAACTTAATTAACTCGAATTCTAAAAATCTAACAAATTATAAAACTTCTTTGAATACCCTTTTTTTACTTGGAATTCTTCTTTCTGTCTGGCGTTTGAAAGCGTTCTGGATACTAATTCATGCAAACAAGACGAGGTTCATCTTGTAGAGTCCATAGCTTCATCATTTGTCTTCTCGGTCGTTTACTAGTATTGCTGCTAACGATGATTTCGACCAGCATCAGTAGCAATCCTTTGAGTACTTTATACTTTCTTCGGAGCGGCAAAAGAGTACCTCAAGCACTGAGACTAACTAACATCTTATGCTACAGAGAACGCTTCTAATGCCACTCCGTATTAAGGATGTTTTTGTTGTTATGCATGCGCTTATTTGTCTGTTTGTATGTGTTTAGGTTATGCCGGACATAAGCTTAAAACAAGCTAAGAAAATCTCTGCTATTGTGGAATTAAGTTAGGAGTTTTCTTGTATCTTCACCAGCTCTACACTTCATTTTTCCACTGCATCCTCTTCCAAGTTAAGTCCTTTCTTATTCTCTCAGCACTCGGTGGCGTTCCGGGCAACGTTTTCACCTGCTGAAGGCCCCAACTCAGCAGTTACCAAGTTGTTGTTGTAGAGATTGCGAAGGAAAAAGGATTTAAGCGCATTTCCTGCATATCTAATATTTATTACACAAATAAGTTGAGACAATTTAAATGCCGCCCACCTACGTTTAAGGAAGCTTTCGAGACTGCTCCCTTTTGCCCCAGGCAGGATCAGATGAATTGTCTTGCAACACAAGCACAAATAATTTCGACAATTTTAAGTCTTGCCAAAAAAGTGTAGAAAGAGCTCAAGTGGTCAAGAAACAAGGATTTCACAAGAAACGTTTCAGGTACGAGTGCTGACGTCTTCGTTCACGTTCATGATTCCGAGAAAAAGTACTCGAAATATTAAGCTTTAAGAAAAACCATGCTTTAAAGAGTTTTATCAAAATTATCCAAATCGTCAAATTAATTGATGGCTTCGTGATCATAAAGCTTCATGATAGCTTGAATAAAAGTAGTTGTGTTCGACTAATACGGAAAATTATCTTGACTCATAAAACAAGAACAAAATTCTTGCACGTGGGTAGCTAAAACATTGAAGATAGCTTTTATGTTGCTATTATAATTCCGACCACACGTACTCGTATGTAGCTCTAAGTTCGAAAGTAGTCGACATCGTTGAATCAGTGACAAATTCTTGTGAACTTTTAATAATAAGATTAAACATTTTAACATGTTTTGCAACGTAACTAATTAAAAAAACTAGTGTAAAATATTTTAATCTGCACAAAAAACAAACAGCGGAATAGAAAGTGTGCCTGTGTGTGTGATCTACGACAGTTTATTTGTAGGGTTGCCTTGAGCTTAATTTTGCTAAAATAATAATATTTTATTTTAGATGTAAAACCAACCTAAAACCAGTTTAAGAAATGAAACCGAAAGCTTTTTCAGTTTAAAAGGTATGACTGAAGTATGAGTCTTATAAGGCTAAAAAGTATTAGACTTAAAGGAATTTTCAGTGGTATTAGTAGACATCTTAGCAAGATTTAATGTGTATAAGTATGTATATACATGTATTATATTTAATAATGAATAATGTCCAAAACTACACTCAGTAATTTTTTACGCTTAACGGCGGCTTAAAACGCTTAACGAACGGCTAGAAATGCAGTTTCTGACAAATGCAACTACGACATTATTTTACATCTTTGCTTTCAAAGACAATTCTTCATTATTAGCTTAAGGTTATTAACACAAAATCTTACCAAAGAGTCAACCACCCACCCAGACCACAAGACCCACAAAAGTACCGACAACATGACAAACATGACAAAGAGACTGAGAAACAGACAGACAGACAGTCGTTCGTGTTCTTAATAATACAAAAAATGCTACGAAAGACACACAAATCATAACTACTTTCGTGGTGCAACATGTTGAGGAATCTATTTAAACCAATCATTTGTGTAGTAAACGACTTAAATTGTAGCAGAACCGAGGCACACTACAACAACAAACGACAATAAGTAGTTAGAGCACCGCACAGGCGATGTAGAAAATATTGAATGGATTTATTATACGTTCGCTTGTTTGAAGATACAAATAAGAATATAATCCAATAAGACCCTTTCTTAAGTATGTTATGATATAGATACGGACGAGTAAAAAATAGGGTACACAAGGGTTAAAAAGCGGTGCTAATGCCCCACAATGACTCGTATGCTGGAAGTGAGCCATCGAAGCCCACTTTTAATCGAAGGCACTGTAATTATCTAAACCAAATATACGGTCGAATTTGGAATCTATTATAATATTTGTTCTTCGCTGAATCAAATTCCTTTGATATTTTAGATACTCGTATCAAGAGAATAGTTCACATGAAGCGAACAGTGTTAAAATACTGAAGTAGAAGAGCGCGTTACCAAGCTACACTTAATTGGCAGTCGACCCATGATAGTTACAGAACCACAAAATTAAATGCGAAAATACATGTCGGTGTTTCGGACTAATCCTTGAAACAAGGATATGAGAATAATCAAGCACAGCAGCAACAGTTATTACGATTATTGGCTGTGACTTCAAACACAAACATCTTTCCAACTCACTTTAGACAGAAGAGCCAGACCAAAGACGAGGTTTGGGGTAGTGGAGAGAGAGAGCCAAAGAAGCAGCAGATAATGTGACCAAAGACGTGGCATGTGAAGCGAGGAATTACAAATAGGAAACTCGTAGATACTCTGGCCAGTGAGGAAGATAAAAGCTCAAGGAATAAAAGTACGATAGATGACCGGCTGAGCAAGAAATCCAAAGCCAAAACCCGATGCTGTGTGGAGCTCCACTCGGGCATTAAATACTACAGGAAGGGACCGAGAACAGCCAGGATACTCGTAGGTAGAATACTCGGATAACGTAGTATGTGTTGGCACACATGTTCACTGAAGACGGATTTAAATGTTGTCGCAAACAAGAAAACCAGTGGAATTAAAGGGAGCTGCACATTCTATGGGGTTGGCGGGATCGACATGCAAATACTGTCTGCGAATTTCCTAGGAGTGGTACAACCGGAAGGTGAGCGGGAAGCGGGAATAATCAGAAAGGGGATTAAAATAATATGTGAAGGATAAAAACCCATTGTTAACTGGTAGAGTGCAGAAACACTCGGGGTCGAGATCACAGTCATGTGGTGAGGCTTTAAGATGATGATTTCAAGAATAACTGCGCACAGAAAGGATTAAATTAAGAAAAGCATGGGGAGTGAGTGCTTGAATTGAGTGCTTGACTTAAATGCATCCAGTGAATGCCTACAGAAAAGTTCAAGCTTTGTAGTAGTATTCGGCGGCAAATCAATAATCAGCGAGCATAACATCAACAGCAACAGCAACAGCAACAACAACAACAACAACCATAATAATAGCGAATGTATACCCACTCGTCCCGACATTCGTACATATGAATGAATACAAAGAAACAAGCTTGTGAGAATCACTTAAATAAGTTTTGACATTGAATCACGTGCAGCACAATGAACATTCGAAACGATTTCAAGTCGGATTAAAGCGAAGAATGATTTCTTGTTGTTTGTGCGCTACTTTTATTTTTACAAGAATATACAGGGAAGGCTACGGCTTTTGAAGTCTAATTATTAATAAATACCTGTGTGTGGACCCGATTTGAGGGCTGAATGCCGTTAAAAGAAGATGGAGAATTCAGCAGGTAAAGAATAAGGATTTCGGGAAGGTTTCTGCGCTCTCTACAGATGGTAAAATGTCGAACGTGTTTCAAAGTTGAACTGAAAAGTTGTTGGCAAATTAAATTTTGAGAGGGTTCAACCAGGGCGATCATCGGCACACCGAATATGGACGCATTTGTAACAAAAGAAGCCAGTGTTTGGAGGGTTTGCAATCATTTTGAGGGAAAATAAAACTCTTCATTTCAATTGGAGAGTAAATCTAACAATGACATGTGTTTAACAATCATTGTTCACAGTAAACACTTTTGACGAGATTAACCCAAATCGAAAAAGGAAAAGGAGGGGATAAGTCGGGTTTGGTACCAGGACTTAAGTATCAATGATTGAATTAACAACCATATAGCTCATGATGACAATATAAATGCTATATTTAGTGATGAAAAAGCTCCAAAGAGGCTCTTTATTTCAAAGTCTTCAACGAGAAAGAAAGGTAATTTTCTTATGCAGATGATAAAAGCAAAGTTTTCATCAGAAGAGGCCTCGATCCACACAACACTCGCTCCTCGCAATCGAGTCAGTGACTTCGTAATTCGATCCCTCTAGAACTCGAAGCAAACCTTTTGAGCCACTGAAGAATCTATAAAAAGCGTTTCTCTTGACTCAACGCTAAAAAATTGCTTAATCCCTGCACAAAATATAATTCCTCTTGAGAAAATCCCTCTTAAAATTAAGCTACTTGATGACACCGCCCCTGCCTGCGCGCCATCTACCCCTCCACCCACCACCCGTCAAATCATCGCGCCATCCATGCGCGTTCCTCTGAAGGCTGCATTCAGGCACACAGACGCGTCTAAAGGATCAAATTTCATCCCCAACGCACTGGAATCGCAACTATACTTAAATCTGAAACCGAACTCGCAGCGCTCAAGCGTCGCCGCGTAACCCGAACAATCGTAAATTCGCAGTCTACGGATGCAAGTACGAGCACGCTGAACACACAGATACGCACGCACACGTAGACAATACAGATTCGCAGTTCATTGGTGGCGGATTAAGACATTCAAAGCCTGGCCGGATCGATTTAAAAGCAGCAGCAGCAGAAGAAGAGGACGAATGAAAGAAATCAGCGCTCCAAGGAGCAAACGAAAAGTTCACAAGAAATGTATTATTAACTCATACTGTGGCGGGGGAGGGGGTGAGGAGGGGATATATTATCCTTGTATGTGTGAGCATCAGTGCTGTAGTAGATGAATTTGCTGATGAGAACACCAGCATCAACAACAACAACAGCAACAACAATAATGACAACCACTCAAATGAATATTCAAATGATTCGAACGTCGTTCGGCTGAGCTTCAACTCGCTGGAACGTCTTCAAGCGGATTATATTAATCAATGTTGGTGCTTTCAGGCCAAGCATTCAACAGCAGCGATTTAATTCCTCCCCCACCACCACCGGCAGCAGCAGCAGCAGCAGCGCTGTATTGCTACATCTTTCGCTGGCAGCACCGCAACGCAACGAGTGCCGACGACGTCTGCTTAACCACCCAAGCGGGATTATATATTACTCTAAAGTGAAAGAAATTAAGGCGCACTGAAAAATAAAGACAAAAAGCAGTTGGAATACATGGACACAGCGATACCCTACTACGGAGGACGATTTGGCAAAGACAGAAGCGTGTTTAACTCAGTGCGATGATGAAAAATATAAAGAATAAATCCATTGCACTGGCATGTAAAGGAAATCGAAGAGGTACTTTTGTCGTTTACTTGTTCTACGTTTACTGGTTCACTGGTTCTGTAGCGTGGAGTAATGAAACAAATTCCTAAAGATGTTTTAAGAATACTCGTATATGTAAGTACTCGTACGTACATTTAATTTATTATTTATTCATTATTTTTGCATTGAATATCTGTATTCATAGAACTTCCATTTCACAAATCCACTCCTTCACTACCGACTGTAGGGCATCCATAGCCTCTGCAGAAGAATCGATGAATGCGAGCGAGAATTATAATTCGTTTGCTAAGCAGGAAGGTTTAAGCAGCGGAATTCGAGAAGATGAAAAGTAGGCTGGAAAGTTGTAGTGGAGGCAAAGAAAGCATGGGTTCAAAGCAAAGCCATAGCAAAGGGAGGAGAACAAAAAGCAAGAGAATGAAGTGTAATAATAATAAAGCTAAAGATTAAGGTTATGTTTAACGACATAAAAGTGAAGGACTGAACTACATATTCGAGGTGTTTGTTTGCGCTGCGACATCGACATCGACATCAGCGTTGTGATTACATCGAGAACGCTGAGTAGACTGGAGCATTTAAAAGATGTAATTGACATTGTAGGTGAGATCCACTTAACAGTTGCCCAAGATCCCAACAACAACAGTTGCCCAAGGATTAGACCTGGCTTGATGTACGTATATAAGTTTTTTGCTTATTTTGATTGGAGGAGAGAAAGCAGGTTCAAAAAATGTTCTCTAAAATAATTCCTCGCGTAGATTCACAGCCCAGTGAAAGCTGTTGTTGAGAAAACTAGTCTCACTGCTCGTTTCTGCCTTTCATAACCTTTCATAAACCGAGATTTCACATTCTTTTAACCCTTTTATTTTTCTCTCAACTGCTCAGCCATGATTTTTGCACTAGCGTTAAGTAGTATTTGTCAACAATCAACAGCAGGAACAACAGCAACGAACTTGCAGCAACCACAACAAAAACTGTTGTATCAGCAGAACAGAACTAACAACAGCAGCTGAAATTAACTTAAAAAGCAAAGAAAAGCTTTCAAATCCGATGCTTCGTGCCAGCTAATCCCTGTGAAGTTGTTTGCCGTTGTTGTTGTACAGCTATATTTTTATTATGCTTGTTCTTGTTGCTGCATCGCTGTTCCTTGCTAGCAGTGAGCTTTGCACTAACAAGACAAGCGTAAATCTGACATGAGAAATACAGACAGACAGACAGTTGGACAGACGGACCAGCTAAATAAAAAACAACAACAACGAACTGATAAAAAGCCCCAGTAACTGACACCGGGAGCAGACGCGGAGACAACAAAAGAACTGGATGTGCGAAGTGAATTAAACCAAATCCTTTGGCAGGATGTGTGCGCTTCGAAATGAAGTGCAAAAGGTCCTCATGTGTTGGCTTCAGTTGAGTAAAACTGGGGTAGATGGAGGTTGAGTTGAAATTAGCCGCAAAGATTCAAAAAAATGCTAAAAAATGACTCAACCGTTAAACAATGAAATATATTTTAGTACAAGATGATAGTAATTCTGTTAAAAGCCAGTCACAGAATTTCTCAAGAGCTGCGAAGTTGGCGATTGTCTGAAAAATCACAGAAAACCGTAAACCAGTGAATTCAGAAAAAAATCAAAAAAAGCAGTTAATCCTTTTAGATTAAATCAAAGACATGTTAACAAAAATAAACTAACAAGAAATCAGAGAAAGAAACGAAAAAAACAAGAACAACTACAAATGAGACCTCCACAAGCACCAAGTTAATGCAACGCGACAATTAGCCAGCGTTGCCACATCACACGCGTGGATAAATGAACAGATTTTGAGTTTAGTTGTCGATTTAGCGGGTTTCAGTTTCGTTCATTTTTTTGTTCTTGCATTTCTCGATTAATTTATTATGTGCAGTTGATGTTTTAACTGATGATAGACAGCACTCACTGCAGCAAGTGTCAGTTTTATTGTGTCAGAGGGGTAGTCAGAGTGGGGGTGTTTTCCGATTATCACAAACGGCTTTGCGGTGGATTTAGTGGTCAGTGTATTTAATCCTGTCTTTTAATCAAGTCATTTGCTTTAACGTTTAGTTTAAAAAATTAACGAAAAACCAACAAGAAATTGGTTTTTTTACTTTTATTTCTAAGGCACAAATGAAAATCATTTTATAGATCATTTCAGATAAGAAATCCACTCTTTTGTACTTATATTTCTATGGTTTTTTAATAATTAAATAAAATCTTAGGTTCTCTCAAGACGTTGTATGGAAACATTATCCATTTGCGATATTCTTGCCGAAAAGTGGTGCAGCGCAGGGAAATTAAAAGAGTTTCTCTAATAATTATTAATTTAGGAGAATACAATATATACTATAAAACTCACATAATCAAGAAATTATTAATCAGAATGCAATTCTTTGTATTAAATTGACATCAAAAGTAAATTTAATTGATAAATCAGGCTACCTTAAAAAATGTGTTCATACCAGAACATTGATATTCTTATTGATTTGGTTATTCTGAAGGATATCTGATATTTATAGAATCAAGAATATTTGATATTTCCTTCAGTTTCACTAAAATAATCTTGTGTGCAGAAAAACTTCTTACTTTATTGCGAAATGTTATTAATTTTTTAGGTTTTCAGTTATTGTTATTACGTGATACGATCTTTCTAAATATTTACATAATTGGCACCTCTGTTGATGGAATTTATTTATATTTAATACTTGTAATTGTTTAATTTCGCTGATATAATTTTTCCGGGTTCATATAATAGTTTAATCAATTGCAAAAGAAAACCATGAACAAATTTAAATACATTTTTTTAAATGTCAGCTCAATGCAAATATTTGTAACAATGATATAAATAACAAGTAATAAAATTTGAACTTATGTATATTATATTATTTAATGACTAACACTGTACCACTTAAACACTCAGATAAAATAACCGGGTTGGTATTTTTTACTGCCGAATTTTGTAGTTCTTATTTAAGCTCCTTATTAAAATTGATCGTCTTTAATTGTAAATATCTTAACGTTCATGAAAGTTTGGATTTCTTTTTACTCTCTCATTAAAAAGGTAAAACGGATCAATTGTTTTCCTGGCATTCGAAACAAACTAATCCCCTGCATTGAGATTTACGTATTTTATGACATTCGCAAACGAACACACTCTCACACCTACAGTACATCCCCTCACTAACACGCACACCACAAACATCAAAGAAAGCGAGCCGCTCACCAACCTTCGTCCAACATGTTTCACAGGCAACTGAAGAAATCCATGCTTTGCGCCCAGCAATTCAATGAATGAATGCTTTCGGCCCCAATGAATGCTTTCGGCTCCCTTTGAGGGAAGCAACATGTGTTTGTTGTTCAGTTCTGTTGTCGGTGTTCTCTCTGAGTTGATGCGCTCTGCGCTCCTTAAAATCGTAGCAGAGGGTGGAATCTCTCTCCGAGTGTGGCTCCATTGTGTTCACTCGCTCAAGGACAAACTGTGACTAGCGCTCTCTAGCAGATGCTCTCTGCGACCTGCGCTTTGTATGCACTCACTCTTTGCCTCTCTCTTTCTCTCCGTATCAATAAAACTATGCTGCTTGCGTTCAACCGCTTCCCATGCTCGCTCTGCCCAACAACTCGAAACGTGCGCTGCTCTGCCGGGGGATTATGCGAAATGAATGGAATTAAGGATTAATTTCGAAGGGATGTCATTTAGACGGGATAATTCTGTTTTGTATTTTATGCCCGACTGAATCAAGGCATTTGTGCGTGTGGTTGTATGAGTCAGTGCATGTTTTTACAGAGCAACGTTTGCGCGCACAGTGAAGGTCGCAGATATTAGCTCATGCAATTTTATTAACACAAGTCCATAGCTATATATGTATATCTTGACCATAAATCTTACAAATAATTTCAGTAAAATACGTACATTTCTACGTTATGGAAGTTTAGAATATATTATTATTATGACTGAACATTTTGAAATGTGTAATAAAGTTCTTCACATGTCTGGGTGCAAATGGAGCACCAACACTTGGGAAATCAGAGGATGAATAATCTGTATACTATTTCAGTTATGAACTGTTTCGAAAGCAGCAATGTTAATTCGAGCACCTTCACTGTTCGCTTATAATTCAATGCGATCCATAAAACGAAGAGTTAAATCCATAATAATAATCCGGCACGAAATTAAATCCCTTCCCTCACCCACACAATCCCCGCCTCGATGAAAGAGTGGAAGCAGACAGACGCCTGCCCGCCGGCCTGCCTGCCTCCCGCCGCGGCCAGCGTTGCCACCGCACTCAACTCTTTCATGCTCATCAGCAGCGCCAGCAGACGTCCCGTCAGAAATAGCAGCTGCTCAGTTGCTGCACGCCGGTTTAAGGATTAACAGACACAAACGCAGAAATGCCCAGTCAGCGCAGTCGTTGGGATTAAAGCTGGATCTGCTGGGCAGTGGGACTGTGTGCGGGGTGTGCTGCTCCCCTCAGTGTCCTCGTAGTCTCTTCGGGATTATGTCGCTGCTGCAGTCCGCTGCCGACGCTGGAGAATGGAGAATGCCAAATGTGAGCAGATGAATCACGTTCGGTTTCAGCTGGATTTTGTCCAAGTGGGCAAAGGCACTGGCTACAAATGCATTTATCAGCGAAGTGGAGGGAGACGGGGGAGGAAGTGGGCGAAGTGGCTAGAGCGGGGTAGCAGTGGCAGCACTTAAGTCCAGACGCAACAAAAACCTGTCAGAAGCTTTTCAATTTATTAGCCCACAATGAGCGCCAGCGGATGGTTCGCGGATTGGATTTGGGGGCGGCCGTCCAGACAGGGGGCGAGGCAGTTCACTGTGGAGCGGATTACGAGGAGATAAACTATGAGGCTGATTCTGCTGTCAGTTCCTCCGGCGAACAGGGGCGAGTATATTGAATACGAAACCGAACTGGCGCAAATGAATGTACGTAGAATATGTTTCAGTGTGTGTGTGTGTGGTTCGGATAAATGAGTCGCTTCTTTCGCAGAATATGTGCAGATAATCCTCCGATCAATAAGGAATGGAGCTCTGGCATCAGAGCCAAAGCAGGGCCGAATTCAGCATCAAAAACAGTAACTGTATATAGTATAGTCGACTTTAAATCACTGTGATATCATTCACTGACATTTAAACATGATTTTTCCGAGCAGCGATCACTAAATATTCTGCACGAGATCATAACATATCTTCGCACATTCAAGGGCCTCCTTTAAATTGATTCCTAACGTCTCTCTCACACTGCTACTCAAGTCTAGAGCCCGCTTACGCCATCCTCTATTAACAGCATCCACTTACTTAAGGACTCGCAAATAAACAAACAAACAAACAAACAAACAAACAAACAATGAAATGGCTGCAAAGGAAAACCAGCCAAAAGCAACAGAAAAACAAGAAAACAAGATCTGATCCCCCCGCAAACAAATAAACTTTAACCCCGACGGCAACATAAGGATTCAAAAAACACGGACACAAGCACACGAAGTCTGCAAAACACACAACCACACAGCCAAATCCTTAGACACACACTATGGCAGAGTATTATCCGCAGTCGCAAGGACGAAAGCATCACGAGCGTATCTTCGAGCGTATCCTGAAAATGCGATGGCAAAGCATTGCGGCCTTCAAAGAAAGGGGGTACAATTTGTATCCTTTTGTCGTGTATGTGTGTGTGTCCTTTCGCGGTGTGTGAGTATGTGTGGTGGTGTGTCTCGCCAAAGTAGAAAAACAACAAAAAAGCGTACGTTGAATCCTTTATCCCTTTATCTGGATTTAGCTCTAATCCCATCAGCCAAAATGAATAAAATTTCTAACCAAGTCTGTGTTGAACACGGCAACAGAAGTGAAGAGAAGAAAGAGGACACAAGAGAAGCGAAGGGATGAGCGACAGGCGGACAGGAGAACCAGAGTGTGAAGGACGAGAGCATCGTGCGAGTCGGTGGGGTGGTAAATTGCTCGGTGGCAAGCAACGATTTTGCGTGGGATGCTAGCTGAAAGTGGGAGGGGAAGGAAGTGTTGCTTAGCATAGATAAAGGATTTGCAATGCGATGGATTACTGCAGGGATGAACCGAGGCAAGCTTGTGTGTTGTGACGCAAGCAGATACACAGCGAATATCTTCAACAGTTTTTCAAAAAATCAATTTCAAATTTTGCGCTATGAACGACTGCAGTGAATTTATTGTTACAATGAGGATTTCAAGCTAATAAATTAAAATTTTATTGTGTTATGGACATGAATATTCAAATCAATCAAATTTGCTTATCCTCGAAAAAGTTGCAAATAAAAAGTGCTGATTATACAAAAAGTGGTGCAAATGTGCCGTCTATACACAGGATGTGTTGGTATGAATGCATGTCTATCTATCTCTCTCTAGCGCTCGTTTATCTTTGTTCTGGATAACGAACTGAAATCCTTGGACAAAAGAAAAGAAATGTTCCGAAATCCGTTCCTTCCGCGAAAGGGGAAAGGAAGGGGAAGGGAAGTGAAGGAAAGGGCGAGAAGATATTTCGGTGTTTTGGATTTCGCGTTGGGATTTGCACAAATCTCACATTTACGTGAGTTGTATTTAAAGAACTATATTACGGCTGCTAAATTTTAATATTAACTGAGTATTTTGAGCAACTCCGAGTAATTTTTGAATGGAGAGTAAGGATGTTTTTCTACTCCGTTTACAATTCCTTAGGTTCTTGAAGATATTCATATTATCACTCAATAGCAAAGGAATACGTATTAATTATCTAGAGGTTACATTGGGAAAACAGTCCTAAATAACAATGTTTCTACCTTCCTCCTCCCCCACCAACTGCGCCCCGCCCACAACTACTACTGGAAAGCATACAAAATATTTAATCCTACTTCCTGGACATGCTTCGCGATTTTGTACGCAAGGATTTCCATGAATGCGTGATTTTGGTGCATTATATGAAACCCATTGCTGTTGTTTTTGTGGTTGCTGTAGCTACAGTCAATATTTACGCTGCATTCGATTCTCGTCGGTATGCTTCGATGTTAAGTTTCAATTTTTGGTTCAATTGCGAAGGTTTCAGATTTCCAGCGCAATAAAATATTGAGTGGATTTCGCTCTAAGTGACAGAGGGAACTGCCGTCGCTTTTTTAAAGCGAGGAAATTTAATTATTAGATATTAATTAAATAATAAAGGTCACAAGCAAAACGATCCTTCGAGAGACTGAAGGAGGTGGACTGTGAAAACATGTCGCATGAATAATTGAATCAGACCCTCTGTTGTGATTAAAAGTGTCCCAAGAATGTGTCCGGGAAGCTTCTGTGAAGGGTTAATTTTTGTTATATAATCCTTTGGCAAGCAGAGCTTCATGAGCGCCAAACGTGATTTAAATCACAAACGAAAGCACAGAGAAACAAGCATTGGAATAAATGGGTCCAAAGCAGCATCAGCTGAAAAGGATGAATACAAAGCGACAGAGAATTAAATCCGAGATCCAGCAACCCCTTAAAGTGTTCTGAGGGTATTTTAGATGCCTTTGTCTCCACTCCATTCATTAGCATGTTCTAAATAAAGGCTTTGGAACGCGCTTAGCAACACAGCCGAAGTACAGAAATCAAAAAGATATCCACGCAGATACATTTTGCGCGTCCCACCAGATATTCATTGCTATCATCGAAATAATCTCGCTTAATAAGCGTGATAGCGAATGAATAAATCCTTAGTGAGTGGATGAGTGCAGAGTGATTGCGTGCACAACCTTTGCTCTTTGTAGGGTGCTTCCACTGCCGTTGTTGTTGTAGGAGTACGCGCTCCGGATATCCACGCTTTGTGAATGGAAACCAAGTTCAAATTTTAATCCAAAAATCGATATGAATGAAAGTTTTAATGCAGCACGCAGGCGAACTCACACCAACTGACGCACAAACACCCACACAGGCTCACACTTAATCTACTAGATGTACACATGCATTGTGTCTACATCTGTACATTTTAATGGATATCGTTATATCGACATTCTGGGCCTGAAAATTAATGACTTGTTTTAGCGAAGGTTCCTAGGTAAGGAGCAGGCCTACACACTCACACACAAGCACACTCAAAAGCCAAATGTGTTGGTGCCAAAATTGTAGTTTATTGTAGTACTTTATACAAAAACTTATATCTACTGTGGAAAAGAGTACAATTTATGGAAACATAATCAGAGGACAAAAGAGGCAAATTATTATAAAGCAATATCGTCAACAATCGTGCCAAAAGTTATCGAATTTAGCAAAGATTTCAATTAGCAAGCGAAAAAACGGGTTTTTTATAAGGTTTAAGCGAATAATAAATTAAAAATGAAACTTAATCTTGCTCTGCATGTCCTAAAATACACAAGATATCAGCAATTGAACAAAAATTGATATTTAGGGGCCTTCATTCAAACACAGTATCGCAGTATAGCATGAGTAGCAACAACAACAATAGATGTTATAATTATAATAACAATACAATAACATTTGCTGCACATGCGGCTCCAGCCAGCTACACACACACACCCCCGCACTTACTGCTAGACAACATTTTGCCACATGAGCGCTTCCGTTTATGGGACCCCATTTCGCTCCACCGGCTCCTGCCCGCCCCAGCAGAAGATGTGCTTAAAATATTTAGTTGGCAAAACTGCTTTCATTTTGGGAACTAAGCAAGGCTGCTGTTCAGCTAGCAGTGTGTCTGGAAGGACATGCATTGTTGTTCGGTTGGAAGCTGCTTTTGTTGTTGTTGTCGGAGTTGCTGCTGCTGCTGTTGGTGCCTATAACTCCAATACTATTAGAAATTTTAATCCGTTTATAATACGCACATTTAAGCGTATGCAAAATCGCAAAAGGTGATACTTTGGAGCTGCGACGCACGAACGAAACCCGAAAGGATCCCCGGATGTAGGACTAAGGATGCATAGTATATGGTAGAGATACTGTGGCGCCGCCTCCTCTACAATGAGATTTCGGATTTGCACAGATACTTGAATGCATGGGAATCTGTGCGAATGTGTTTGCTCACCTGTCTGTACTCGTATGTGTGAGTTGCAAACATTCGAATCCTCGAAATTTGTCCCAATTCAATATGTTTGGGCAGGTGCGAGGACAGGCTTAGACAAACGGATGTGCACCTGAACCTGTGTGGGTGTTTGTGTGTGCCTTGGGCCCTCATGTGGATGTGCCCCCGCCCCGTGTGTTTTGGTGCCTCTTCGAATATGTGAGCAAACGGCTTTTTGTCAGTGCAAATCCTTTGCTTTTTGCTTATAAACCGTTGGCAATGATTTCCTCCTGTTGCTTCTGTAAAACGCAAACATACACACACACACACAGAGAGATACACACACAGCTCCGGCTTCAGCCAACCTACTGCGCTGGGTGAAGGAGTTGCCGCATACTACTCCGAGTATAAACCAGTGGAGTGCGACTTAAAATTTTGTGCAAATCTTGTCGCATATGGGTTTGTATAACGCTTAACACTTAAACTCTAAGCTCCGAAGCATCGTCGTAGTCGTCGTTGTCGTCGTCGGGGTCCTCATAGAGTGTCATCGTCAAACGGTTTTGGTTCATTCATCGCTGACTAATTTTTTTCCCTTTTTGCTGTCTCCGCTGTCGCTTCTGTTACGAATGTCCCACTCGGTACCGGGTTTAAGGCACTGTTGCAGGACACCCTGGGAATGGTGAAGAATTTCGATGACAGCTGGATACGAAGACGGAGAATCGGTTGTCAGAGGTGATGGCTACCGCTGCTGATCATAATGTTTTACAAAATCTTAATTGGGTAAAAATAATAGTAGAGAGATATTTATACCAAATAAAATATTTGTTGGTTTAGTTTTTTATAAATTGGTCTCTCTAAAGATTTGGAAAGGTTGACAAATATTCTAAGAGTCCAAGATCAAAATTTGAATTAAATATCGCAGCTTCGTTAATCTTTTAGAGTTATGTAATGTTCGTTTATAAAAGAAATCGTGCCAAATTTGCTGACGATGATCTTTAAAACAAAGGCATGAGAAACTGAAAACCAAATGAAAAAGCCTGCTAAAGGATCTGAAAGAGAAGCAACCTGGAACGTTTCGATGAAATCTTTTAATTTTATTGAGTTAAGCTGAGGAGAAGCTCCTAACAAAAGCTTTTCAACAGCATCACAGGCACATATAAAATATCAAATCAAATAACAGTAATTCTGATCCTGCTCGTCTAGCTGGCTGGTCGTCAGCTGTTCTATGGTCTGCCTACTGGTCTGTCTGTCGGGCTGTCCTTGCATTCATCGAAAACTCTTGACAACAGAACCATCAGCAGCAGAAGCAGCAGAGGCAGCAGCAACAGCTACTGCACCGGCAACAATTCCAATGCCAACAAAGCTCGGTATCGAGTTGATCCACAAACGTGTCCTCCACCAGAGCGCAGTGCTTTTTGCATGAATCCCGTTGAACGTCACCTCCGGCCGCGCTCAATCCCTGCGGCATCCGGCGCTCGCATCGGCTCCACGTCAACTCGACTGTTTTTAACCCAGAGCATGGAATTTCGAATCGAATGTGTTACGAGATAAACATTGTTGCGTAGCACCTCATTCAGAGGCTTATTCCAATGTTATAAACACACATACACACAGATACGCACACACACACACACAAATATATCCACTCACATACATATGTATGTATACAAATGACAATAACAAACGTTGATGGCGCTGTTGAGAAAATCCTTAGCGTATGCTGAGTGGATGAAGCGGGAGCTGGAAGCTGGAGCGGGAGGCGTAGGTGGGGTTCCGAGTATCTGATGGCTGGGCGGAGGGATGGTTCGCTTCGGTTTTTGTGTTAATTTTTTCGAAAATCCTCTATTTGATCAGCATCATCAATAGCGAATGTTGTGCATTAGTATTGGTATGGCTCAGAGTGTAGTGTCTGTGTGTGTGAGTGTGAGTGAGTATGGTGTTTTCAGATGCAGCTGTACGTGTAGCAGACTGTTTGAGGCAACGAGCACGGATAGATATTTATTCGAGAAGAGGATTAGAGATTTTGAAGCTTTCTCTAAACAAATACGACAATAACAACAACAAAAGCAAACACATAAATAAGCAGACAGAGCAGAGATGCCGACATTCGTACATGGCGAACATAGAAACATTCATCAACCGGTGATGCGTTGTTATTGTATACATGTCAAGTAAAAGTAAGAGATAATAATAACAATAACAACATACTATACAAAAATAAAAGTGTTGTCAACATACGATGATGGCATTTGAATGCAAGAACAAAACAAAAATAAAAAATAAATAAAAACGGTTTGAAAAATTATGGAAAAGTTAACGACAATCAAAATTTTAACAACACGGAAATGTATTTGAATTTTCATATGTATTAAAATGTATACGTATAAATGTAGTTTTATAGAAATTCTATTTTAAGAGTGCTTAAGAAGTCCTAAAATTGAAATAACATAAAATATGAGATACCAAATGCTGATAAGTTGAGATAAATTTATACAGAACAATAAAAGAATAAACAATTTAAGATATACATATATCTATAGTTAAATGAAATAATTTGTTTATTTATAATAATAACTAATGACTAAGATTTTAAATTAACTATTCTGCCTACTAGACGAGGATGTATAATATTTCAAAGTAACGATAATATATTCACTTGCTGCCATATGGTTTTTAGAATGATCTACTGGAATCTCTTTAGAAAGTCACTAAAGAGCTGTAGCTTTTAAAAGAGTTCCCTTAAATTCAGCATTAAATATTTCACACAACAACAGGTGGTTCCAGGCTGTGTTCCATGGCGCTCACAGATTCACGCATCCGTTCACGGTTCATCAGAGTTTTATGCTGCCAGTTCTTTTGTTGCATAAACTCTCAACAGGACTTTCGTTGAGCTTCTAGTGAAATCCTTTGGACGTAGCGAGAAGGTGAACGATTGCAAATAGTAACAACGAAGTAAATTAATCTAATGAGAAGTAAGTTGAACGGGTCCGCAAGATATTCACTCACAAGACAACTTTGTGCTAGGTCATTGTTTGAAAATTCGTTCGTATACTGTGCCAATTATTTTCCCGTACAGCAAACAGCGTGTGAAAGAAGACTGTGATATAAAGTTCCAGTAAATATGAATGCTCGTAGTTTTTGCTATGGATTTAAGTGGGACATGTGGTGGGTGGGATATTTTTGAGTATATATTGAGATATTATCTACACGGATGTGTGTGTTGATAATCATCATCATAATGAAATCGAAACATTTTATATAACTGGAGGATTCAATGAATGGTTCTGAATCTTATGCAAGGACTACAGTTTTATTACGTGGTAATAATGTATTTATTTCCTTTTACTTAGCACATGCTACTATATCGGTTGTTAACTACAATTCTTTTTTTATAGATTTTTATTCTATTCACTTATATATGCACATTTCCATTTAATCCCAATACACATGCATACGCCACCAGGATTAAATTAAAAACCGCTTCTGAACACAAAAAGCTTCAAGGTTACACGAGGTTCAACCACCACATCATAAAATTATATAAAACCGGATCACAGAGCGAAACAAATAAACAAACAAACGCACGACGTCTGAAAGATTTACGCAGTGGAGTGATAAATCCTGAAAAAGAAAGCCTTATTTGAAAAGGATATAAAAGTATATCGACTTCCAGAGCAAACCGCAAATACTCAATAAGGACGAAAAGCAGAGTAGATTTGAATTTATTCGTGAATGTGTGGACTGTGTGTGTGGCTGCAGTGAGTGCGCTTGCGGCAGGACGAGGGACACAGTTACGATATCTGAAGGATTACGTTAACATTCAACTGATTAAAGCAGAAATGGTGGCATATTTGAACCCCAAAATTATACCAAAAATTCTTCGATAACCTTCGCCCAGAATGCGTCCATTTTAATCAACATCTTTTCTTCATTAATATAAACACAAAACAAGAGGCTTGTGTAATTTCAATCTCACTCAGCAGTAAGAATTTTGTTCTAATTTTGAGTAAAATTGTGTTAAAATAAATAATCATATTATTTCCAGAGAAATGGTTTAAAACATTTCGTATTGTTTTTGTTTACAATTATAAAAATAATACAATAAAATAAGTCAAATAACCAGCACTTTATAAACCGTCCTTAATAAGCGTCCTTAATAAAAGTTTTTCATTGCTTTTGAAGCCGAGCAAAGAAAAGAACCAGCAACAAGTTGCGACGGGAGTAGTAGCTGTTGCTAGTCATGGTTAGGGAGGGAGTGGGGAAGGCTGAAATCTTTCTGTGCAAACAATTACTTCTTTCCTCAACTATACAAATGTCTTTTGTCCTTTTGAAAGAAAGTATTGACTCTAGAGGAATTTGCCGCAATTTTGAGAAAATATTGTTAACAATTTCGTGAGATTAAGTTTATTTCTATTTATTTTTAGTATTTTTATATTCGGTTTCCTAATAAGAAGACTTACCATTAACTTTCGCTACGTCAAATTCTCGTCGTGACTCCAACGGCGATGGCAATGGCAGCACGCGATCACTCTGCGTTTGTTGCTGTCCCATAACAACGGCTGGAGTCAAGGCCGACGGCGGTAAGCAGCTGATGCTGCCCACAGAAGGCCCTCCCGTCGGCGCTCCACCTCCTCCCACAAGTCCTCCAGCCCCAGCAGCCAAACCGAGTGTCTCTCGTTCGCTCGGCAGCTTCGGAGTAGCCGTCAATGAAGGATTCTGACTAGAAGCTGTCGACGACAAGCGCTCTTCGGTAGGCACCGGTGAGGCCTCTGATGAGCGCCGTTCACCGCCGGCACTACCGACTGCGGAGTAGCGTGGACTTCGTGCTTCGTCTTGCGAGTTGTTAGACGGCGGCTGTTGGTTGTGTTGTTGTGCTTGGAGTTGGAGTTGATGGGGATGTAAGTGAGGATGTTGGAGTTGCTGCTGGTGTTGCCCTTGATGTTGTTGCTGGTGCTGGTGGTGAAGCGTTTGTTGCTGACTGATATTAAGACTGTGTTGGTGTTGCTGCTGCTGCTGCTGCAAGTGCAGGAGTTTTTCGTGTGTTGCGCCAGTGATGCCAGCCTGTAGCGAAGCTCGTCTCTGCAAAGAGTTGGCCTCGTCGATTGCGGTGGAAATGCTACTTGGCGGAGTGGGATTCGATGCCGTTGGATTGTGCGGAGGCGAGCGCGGATGTTCTTTTTTCACAGGAATGTCGCCAAGAGTAGCCGACGGAGATTTCATAGCTGCGGCGAGTGTGACTGGACTTCGAGTGAGAGCCAAAGCTTGCGTCTGCGATAGAAAAGAAGAAGATGTGACTGATGATGATTTTACTGTTAAAATAATTTAAACAACAATATATAAAATATGCTCTGTAATGTTCAATCTTTTTAGTGACTTCGATGATCTCGTTCACTTATAGAGAGGTTGTGGAAAACTTTCTAGCGTCCAACTGAAAGGTTTAAATCTACCAATTAAAAGCGTTGAATGCAAATGAAACGTACACAAATAATTGAAATACTTCAAAGACGTCATTCTAAGCAAACGACGACAAGAGACGATCTCCACCCGATCTGACCTCAAAGAGTGAAACAGCAACACAGCTCGCAGCGAGCGAGGACGTTTAAATTAAGCCAAAACGAAGCAGAAGAAGAGGCGCATAAAGCGTTTCACGAACGCGTACACATTTGATGGCAAATAAAAGTTATTAGAAGAATTCAGCGCCTTAAAATTGATCGACGCTGTAGAAACACAACGAAATAAAAATTCAATAAACGTAACTTCAGATCAACAAAGCCCAGTAAAATGGAGGACACTGATTCCTTGTCTGAATCCAGAGAAATCAAATAAAAACAGCGCCCAGAATTAATTCGAATGACAGACAAATCAAGTGCCAAATTCAAGCCAAATGATGCCAGCATTCAGCTTGGGCCCTCTGAAAGTCTTCAATTAAAATTAATGCGCGAATTAAAAAAGTTGTCACAGAGAGTGTTAGGAACACCAGGAAATGAAAGTAAATTAAAAGAATATAAATAAGGAGAACATCGGATATCAAATCATAGTTATTTAAAGGCCATTCTAATCATGGTTAAGAATAAAATACACCATTTGTAAATTTAAGTTTTTGGATATTATAATCTTCTATGTTTAAACCATTAAACGCACTTTTGGACTTTTCTCTTGCGTTCTTTGAGAAGCCACCGTTCTCATTTAATTTCTTTCCTCTTCATTCGATCCCAAAACTTTCTACTCGAGACCCTGTAATTTCGGCAAATTCACTAAACTTATTCAATCGCCCCTTTTGGACGCCCTTCCTGCACCAGATGGGCGTCGTTGCCGTTAGCATTTGGGTTTCCTGTCCCCAAGTCCTCATCCAAGTTCATTGCTTCTCTCCTCTTTTTGACAGTAGCGCCAAAATCTTATGCTAATCAAAGTGCG
The DNA here is from genome assembly GCA_949629155.1 of Myopa testacea. Classification (NCBI taxonomy): domain Eukaryota; kingdom Metazoa; phylum Arthropoda; class Insecta; order Diptera; family Conopidae; genus Myopa; species Myopa testacea. Next base: position 47,079,828 of record OX451346.1, on the reverse strand, counting down.
CGACGTTCGGTAGCACATTATAATAATCATGATCGCCAAGAGAGTCAACGATCAACAGAACCATCGAACCATCATCACCGGCACCGGCACCGGCATCAGCTGCACCAAACAATAGCACTCATCTGCAAGCTACCCGAAAATTCGATTTCCTCAAATTGCGATCACTCTGCCAGATCAATTCAGTCATAACTGCAGGGCGATCAATTAAAATGTTGATCGAATTTTCGTCAATTTTTGACATGTGCGGCTCAGAAGCTCCACTCGCATGTGAGCATCACAACTGGAAACAAAAATTATATACATATAACCTCGTGCAATATAATGAAACAGCCAGATCAATGTAAATTCATCGCTTCCAGCCATACAACGGAATGCATTCAGTGCTCGGTGCAGATCCTGAGCACTGAGCTGATGCTGCGGCTGGCTCGAAAAATGATTAACGCGCAAATGAATTTCGTATCCCAAAAAAGTGCCTGCTTGATTATAACTTAAGATCGATCACTCTGTCGTTGATCGCTAACTTGATGAAGCTACTGTAGCTGGACCTGGCCGTAAATACCACCGCTTTGAAACGCCAAACAGATAAAAAAAACTCGCGTTATTAAATTTCTGCTAAGCAGACGTCTTTTTGTAGTTTCTGGCAAATTTGACAAGTTGGCCAAAGGCTCTGAAGGTTCACTATCAAGGTTTATCCGCACGATCAGCGAGGATCAGTTCGGACTTGCGTTAAAAAAGGCTCAAATTCCATTCAGGCTCCAAGCATAAATGCGTTAATCAGTTTTTGCTGCGGCTGCGGCTTTTATTTGTTGCTGCCGTAAAGCCGGTTCCTCGTTCGTTCTGGGAGAAAACCTCGGAATGTTAGCCTTCTTCGCTTATTTCTTTTCTGTAGAGAGCAGAAGTTCGGAAAAAGTTTAGAAAAATGTTTCCAAAATTCATTTCATGCAGAGGCTTTTTCTGGAATTAACGGGAACCTCCGCAAAATATAATTGAAATTCCTTTCGAGAAAAACCAAATCAAGAGCTGAAAAAGTCTAACATTTTTGATCTTTTCATATCATGCCTCGTCAGATTATTTTGTTTCACTGTTCATATCATCACCTCATCACGAAGTGATATCGATCACATCATCGCATATCATATCAGATGCCATGGGCATATCATCTAATCATAATTCCGACTCAAAAATTAAAACTAATCAAGCCACATGAAATTATGTATCTCAACTCGCACTTGTTACAAGTTCAAAATCTGTCCCGGCTCAACGACGATCTTTGCCTCTCTTCTCCGTGATCACTCCACATCCTCAATTTGAATTCAATTCACCGTGAGCACAGCGACTGACAAATAACTCTGATAAAATATTTACCCTGATGGGCACTCGGAATGGATGGATGGATGGATGGTTGGTTGGACAACGCATCACATCAATTAGTGGCAGCCACAACATCAACTCATAACAAGAACAGCAACAGCCACAGCCACAGTAGTAGCAGCCGAAATCGATCACCGCAGCTTCTGTACACGAGCGCAAATTAAAGATGATGATCATAAAAGGATCATCAGATCATGGGGAGGAAGTGAGTGGGGAAGGGGAAACGATAAAAAAAGAAAGACACTTGATGGTTTCTGATTTTAAGTTGACGTTCTCATGTCATCAGTGCGTCCCGCTAATAATGCACCTCGCAACAGGCAGTCTTAGACGTCAACCCGAAATTTTGGAAGATCCACTTTTTTCCTCAAGTGTTATTGCTGCATTTGTTGTTGTTATCGTGGGTCACTAAGGCCAGAGCAGATTGCTACGTGCAAAAATGACGTAGTGGGCCGGCTCGTCTGATGGCGGGTTGTGGCACGAAACGCCAGGAATTCGACCAATTGTACGAAAAATATGAAATTAGTTTTGGCTTGATTTGAAGTCCATTCGAGCGATGCAGGCTGCGACGCTCGATCGGAACGCCAAAAATGCATGTCTGAAGCGTATGGAGGACAAGAAAACATGTCCTTTGCTCGTGTCTTTTTCTCTTTGTTGTTGTGATACTGGCGCGCACTGATCGTCTGTTTGCGATCATCTGCTGCTACTGGATTTTTAATGTGTTTTAATCAACAGAAATCTTCGAACGTCCGATGAAGGCCAGACCAGAGCGTCGTCGACGCGACCATTAGGGCAGCATCATTTTAATATGTTGTTGGGCTTGTCGCTGGTGCTTGTCGAAGCTGATAATAATAATGATGAAATGTTTCTTAAGATTGGCTATAAATTGTTGAGCAGGGGACATGTTGATGTTCGGATGTCGTTGGAAGGTTTTTCAGAGGATCGAGATCTGTTGTTGAAGTTGTTTGATTTAAGGGAATTGTTTGAATTTTCCTTACCGTTTTATAAGCTGTACCTGCAATGCATAATTTACAAGAAATAATCTTTAAAGCATAATTTATAAAGCACTTACATTCAAACAACTGATCATTATTAAAAAAGTCGCGATCGCAGGCGAATGTTAGAATCAAACAACCAATCAAAGCAATCCAGAAAAAATTAGTGCACCAATGATAAAGGTATTCACACCATACCTAAGTGGAATCAGAAATCTCCACAATCTCCCCCTTCCCCTTGAAAACCTGAGTTAAAATCTCCGACAGCTTGTCCAAATTTTCCGATAAAGATCACTTGTTGACACTTGGCCGCATTGACAGTTGAACACACGAAGCTCATGTCTAGAAGATCTTATGTCCGACATCGCTATGGTATGTCAGTCGGTCGAACAAACACTGCGATAGACATGAGCCAAGCAAAGGAGTGGATGAAATTGCCAAAATCTGGGAACAATATTTCGACAGCATACCAAAAATGGACATAAATAGCAGGAATCGCAAAGTTTGTGCTTTTTGCTTTCCAACTTTTGTTCAACCTGCAGATCGCTGTCTCGTAGGATCGGGGATCACGCATACAGGTATGCGAACTTCATTGCATGTTGTGACAAACAGTAGCTGATCGCGTGAATTGGTATTTTTTGACTGACTGCTTGCCTGCATGGCTGGCTAGCCGCAGATCGATCGCGATCGTATCGCGATGACGCGTCCAGCACAGAGCCCGTCATGATTACATATGCTGCATGTCAGCGTAGCCTATGAAACGCCTGAAGGTATGCTGCTCAGGAAGCTACAGCCGCAGTAGCAGCCACATCATCATCAGCCATCCGCTGATCGTGTTTCGCGATCACTTCGATTCCTCGAGTAGCGTCTGTTCTTCCTTTTTTATGGTTTTTTGATAAATTTTTGCGTATTCTTTTTTAGTGTGGAGCAATTATTTATGCGCTTAATGGAATTTTTGCTTCTTTTTTGCATTGTCGCCAGCTATAGGAGGATCTGGACACAAAAGATGGAGTTGGAGTTGGTGTATCCCGAAAAATAAATAATTTAAGGTTCTGTCTTTGTTGCTTCGTAGCTCGTTTTTATTATTATTATTGATACTGCTGCAGTTACTGTTGTTGCTGAGATCGGCATGTTGGCATTATTTATATTAGGGTTTTTATGTCATGGCCCGGAGCGATGGATGTGCGCTGCTTGGACGTCTGGGCGCATTATGTGCGTCATCAGAATTAACTCGTGCAACAGAGACTTTTATTCTTAATATGATGAAAATGCATTTATGGAGCGTCGAACAGAATACTTTCGTACCATTCGTAAACGCAGAAAATATAGAAAATATCGTATATATCAGTATCGCACGAATGCTTCATTTATATCTATAGCACAATCAAGTTACTATTCCGACCTACCAAGATATACTCATTTCTTCATATGATGCATACAAATTCTAAATATTTTTATACATTTCGAGTACAACAATTTGATTTTCAATTCCAATATATAAAATAGTGCACATACTCGTATAATTTTATTTCGATTCTTGATCACGAATCACGAATAGAAGAAAATATATCTGTGGAACGAACCTGTTCTTTTCTTGACAATGTTCATAGTGAATTTAACTCGATTTACTTATGTTATGATATATAAAGTTTCAGGTTCACAATTTCGTCCAAGTCCAGCCACGTAATTAGCATCGACAGGGTGGTTATCAACGCCATTTCGACTGAGGACTTTTTGAACAACTTACGCACTTTGTAAGTCTCACTTTTTATAACTAGAACCAAAAAAGTTTTATTTAAATATATTTACTATACTCATAAGTTAGTTGCAGCTCTCAGATATTGTTTCATTAACACATCATGGCTGTTCCCACTGCTAAACTTGGACATTCCGGCCAATTAAAAAAGGTCCCCTCAACATTTGCCTGATTCGCATTATTCTGCGATATGATTAAATGTGTCAAATTTTGCACATTTTTTGCATTAACCACGTAGATGTTTAAGATGCCATTTATTGCAGAAATTTTAAATTTAATTAAAAAAGTCCGAAACCAACACACGAGACACACACGAAAAGAACTAAAAGGCCAGCCATTTATGTTGCAACACCTTTCAACCATTCTTTTATCAATATTAATTTTTTCTGCAGGATTGTTATTGCCGCTGAGAGGGGCATGCACGGGGACGTGCACGTATGTGGTTGTGTATGGATGTATACGTGTGTGTTTGCATGTGTGCAAGAAGTCAGCAAAACGTGTGCTCATGCATCTTCGTACGAAGATGTTTAAAATTAATAGTTGGCGGTGGTAGCAGCAACAGCAGCAGTTCAGAAACGACAAAATGCAACTGATGCTTGCATGCGTTTATATTTCATTATTGACGACACACACACATACTTTCGAACACACACACACACGCCAACTGAGGAACGCACAGTAGCACTTTGCAATTTGACACGCCAACGTAACTACATGCAGCACAAGCACAGGGTGCTACGCAGGCGCAATGCGTCGTAATTAAGGAATGCAACAATAAAGCAACGAAAATAAAGGCAGCACAAGCGACACACCAGACAAATAACGTTAGGAAATCTTACTAAATCCAAATAAGATAAGCCACACATTCAACTGTATGCAATTTCTGGCATTTAAACCAACACACAAGCACAGTATATCACTTTAATACCATAGTTTTAAGCTGGAGCTTAAAGTGAAAATCCCGGATTATGACAAATATTCAAAATAGATCATAGATATGAGTTCCCCATAAAATCTGAGATCCGAGAGAAATTTATTAAGTTCGACATATTTATTTAAAATTAAAGTGCATTTCTCATACTGTATAAACTCCATAAGGCCCCTTAGAAAGACTCCATAAGACCCGATACGAACTTTCATTACTTCTTGAGCTGATTTCAATGATTTCCATTATTTTGCTCTGGCTTTAACGGCAACCGACTTTGACGGAAAGTATATTTTCACAGGTACCCTCACTTGGGCTTTATGATTATTGTTATTATTTCAGAAATGTTCCACTATGTTGGACACTCCTCGGACCTTCACCATCCCAAGTGCACGAAAGCAACATTTGAAATGTCAAATTATGTCCAGAACTCATACTTCTGGAGCAGAAGAAGTGCATTCCCGAAAACCCTACCACATCCCATTCCATTCTCTTCCTTTTTTGTACTCGTGCAGAAATAATTAAACGTTCATTGGTTTTGGTTTCCATTCCATTTAATTTTGGTGCACATTTTGTCGACTTTGCGTTGGGCTGCATTCTTGTGGCCCGCTGGTTAGCAGCAAATTCTTGGATCTCGCGGATGACGGAGACCGGTTTGTGATCCAAGGCAAGCCTGTAAATGGAACATTTTCGCACTAGGTTAGGGTTAAAGCGCCGTGCAGACGGGGCATGCAAACGCTTTCGGACTTTTAATTATTTTGCCTAATGGGGAATCAGACGGCGACTACGAAGACGATGTGGATGAGGACGTCGCTTCGATCCGATCCGGCGAGAAGCATTCCTCCTTCATTTTGTATGGATTTTTTGTGCTTCCGTTTTGACAGACAGTAGCGCAGCTCAGCTTTCATGTTGATTGTCAGCTTTCGTCACATGATGAAACACTTAATCACTTGATTTTGCGATGCTCGTTGATGGAAAATTTTAAATTTAAAACACTTTAAATGATAAACATTAATTAAATAATTTATGTAATGAAACGCAGAAGTTTGTAATTGCACCAGGAACAGGTTTCGCAAGATTGAAAGGACTCCCGTTTGATGAGTAGTCACTTTGGCTGCAGATTTTCCATTCTACCACAGAAAATGAAAACGTGATCATTTTAATATTGTAATCGCATATTTAATAAAAATATTAAGCCCAGAATACTGAATACAGCGCGTCATGATTGCTTTAATCGTAGATAACATGTTACAGCCACCAATCTTCAAGAAAGCGAAATTCTTAGAGGGAAAACGAGGGAGCTTACAGTTGTAAGTACTCGTCTATTCGATCACATGAGTAAGTACGTCATCAGCCGCCTAGCTCACACTTCCTGTTGTACGCTCCGGCACTAATTGTCAACTTTAATCGTTTTCATTTTCCATAACGAATCATAAAAGTCTAAACTATCATCGGGCTGCTGGCAGGCAGCGTATTCTTCGGCGATGTCTTTTATTTTCTCCTCTGCTCAATTCTGCAGCAGTAAATTCGGTCTTAATTATATATCAATATCAATGAAAAATTGATTTCCACTTGTTGCCTTGATTGCGATGCCGATGCGAAGCTCCGTTCAATTTGATCAAAGCAACACTGTGCACGCATCGTACAACCCGAACCCGATTACGTAAGAAGATCGTGGAGTGAGTGCAAAGAGATCGTGAAGAACAGAATTGGTATTAATTGCTTGCTTGCAGAATAATAAATGTGGGGTAATCCTGCTTGATTAAACATGAAGCAGCAGCGCGACATCAATTGACAAGCAAATAAATAAATCTCCACAGATACACAGATGAAAAACGGGCAAATGGGCTTAACATGGAAAGGGCACGAAAAAGGGTGCTCTCATATGTGGAGAAAAATTGTATTAGGAAAAGATAGCTGATTGGAAATCGTGACAAAATAAATTGAAGTGAATTGAAGTTATTTGAAAGACATATTAACCCATATTAACATTAGTGCCCATAGCCAAACTACATTAGCTTCAAATTGTACTGCTTTATTATCTTACTAATAACGAACACGATAAAGTAAAACTACTGTGAAAGTGAAATAATTTACAAAAGTACAGTTAATACTTTAGAAGAAGAGGATGGGCCGCTCTCCTTCGTGGGTTTCACGGAAATACCAACTGGTCCATCTGATTTCCTCCATTAGCAATGACATCTAACCACCATGCATTTGATACAGCCAAGTCCACCAGGTAAGTGAAAATGACCCACCACCATTTTATACCTTTCAGAGCCACGTGGCTGCTGATCGATTCCATTGCATCCAATCCGCCCATATTTTTGCTATAGTGACGAAGCTGTGGAATGCTAACATTGATATTCTGCTGTAATTCAGAACGATTCGAAGTTATCGAAGTTGGTCTTTCCAAAGTTTAAAAAAGATTCCATTATTAGAATCGAATATGTAGCTGTGTCCAGGAGCACTCCACGAACAGGTTTGCGATGAGTTTTCGGTTTAGAGAACGGTTTAGTAACGATTATGTTCTTGCATATGGAAGGAATGAGTTCTGATAGATTCTGTTGAGTTGCGTTTTTCCCAACCTTCGTTTAACTAACCTCTTTTCTTCCTTCCTAACCTAACCCTCTGTACATAGTTCTTATCGATCAAACTCGTCGCACTTGCAAAAATCAATATATGGTATACGGGTATATAACAATCAATATCTCGCATTGTTTCGCCCCGCTCTCTTCTTCAGCACTTCCATTACAATTGCGTAGAATATGCAAATATTACGATGCAAGGAGGGACACACTCGGTCGATCAATTATTTCAATGACTTAAATGAACTCTTTTCACTACTCTTCTAATCAACACCCTGGCACTCGCTGTTACTGATATCATAGCTGACAAAAATTATTACAACAAACTAACCCACACCAATGCATGTGTTTATCGAAACTAAAGCGTTAAATAAATGCCACAAAATGATTTTAATTAAATCGCACCAATTAAATGGAAACGATCTTCAAGCATCACCAGAGCGATCCACAATTCGTAGCTTCTAAAAAGTATGCCACAGCGAAAGGAACCATACGAGTATATGAATATATACGGGAGGGACGATCGTGGCATTGACGTCACAGAAATGACCTACTGACTGTAATTCCCCACAAACCGCTCCGCCAAGTGAGTGAGGCATCCCAGAACAGCCTCAGAGCGGTCTTCTTCTACGCATTAGCCAAACATAGCGGCTGGTGTGCGTGAATTTCTGGACCCATATTAATAAAGAAAGCATTAACTATTACTATGACGCTGACGTGGTTACGCGAGTACCGCAATTAAGTGTGGTGAGTGCGATCACTAATCTGTCGGGGTCAATCGATGTTAAGTAGAATCACGAATACCAAACTAATTGGTTGTGATATATTTTTCTGCCTGACACCCAGCTTCACTGTTAGCTCCACGACCATCGGAATTTGCACGAGAGCAGGAGATGCACGAGATCCCCGATTGTCTAGCAGAGGGCGCTCGTTACATATTCGCCAATATTAGGAAGCTATTCTGAATTGGTCAGCATTTCAACTAGTGACCTCAAATACCAGCTGACAGACTGCTAACGCCACTCATGCAGTACAGTTGCCCTTGCCTTAGTTTCGGGCACAGTCACTGTTTCAAGTTCAACTCCTGATGGCGGGCGACTTCGAACGCGTCCGTCTCAACCTGGTAGCCTTTGAGCCCGAAACCGTTCAACTGTAAAGTGTTGCTTTTGCTTCAATTCAAATTTCACATGTCTGTCACATAAATGCGCATAATCATGGAAAACAAAAACACCCGGGAATGGAATGGAATGGAAGAGGGCGCTTTTGCATGCACTTCTGCTCCTCTAATTTTCGTCGCGCATGAGTTGCTCTTCTGGCTAACGCAGGAGCCCATCAACATAATAGGAAGAGCAAATTATTAGGTGCACACATGCCCGAAGGATGACTTGAGTTCAGTTGAGTTGAGTTGAGTTGAGTTGAGTTGAGTTGAGTGTCCAATTATAAGTCAATTAACTCTGACTTTTCGTTAACAGAACGAAAAGAAAACAGAGCCGAGGGACACAATTTGTTATGCATAACTGAACAACCACACAATTTATTGCATCGGAGGCAAATGATCCCAGGATTAATCCTTGAGAAATTAAGGGACCCTTTCAGTTGGAGGCAGATGACAATTCTCTACAAAAATTAATGGTTGTGCGGTTCGCTGTGAAACATAAAAAGGAACGTTACTTTGTAAGGTATTTAACGGTAATTTCAAAAACTGTGGATGACTTCTTTTATTTTATTTTGTAATGGAATCATTGCAAAAAAAGCTGAAGTGGGCCAAAGGAATAGTTTGAAATGTTTAAATAATGATCACGAAATATTGTTTCGTTGTTAAGGAACTTATTTAAGAAACAGCAGCTTATTCGAAGCAATTTAATAACTTCGCAAACGCCAAACTCTCACGACTGAATTAATAACCGGAAATGAGAAACATCCTTCCAAACCATTTGATCGAGTATGTTTAATTATTACTTGTCCTGTTCTACTTTGTCGCGGTTCTGCATGGTTAAATCTACGATCCTTCCTATTCACTGCCAGAGGAAAGAAACGAATTTTTATGATTCGAATGTGTAAGCATGGCACTCCGTTCTACCAACTGTCATTTCAACTCTGAAATAATGTCCTTTTCTGCCGGAAAACACGACCTGTTCGTGTAAATATATGTCCTTGCTTTTATGCTTGAAGGGTTTGCATGAGAGAATTCAGAATCGATTCCTGCAGGCGTTCAATAGCAATGATCAATGGGAAATATTTATTGAATTTGAATTTTTATGTTTCCAATATTTATTGCTAATTATAAATACTTAGTGTCTTTATAGAATTAATTGATATGTATATAGTCAAGCTGCACATTCTCATGAAATCATATTGAAGGCAAAATATATTGTATAAAAAAGTATTCGCTAGGAAGGACTCTCTTGAGATGGTACCATGGAAGATGTTTAAAGGAACTCTTTCTCCTAGCTGATAAATGATCAATGAAAGACAGCTTCTATTCTTATCAAACCGTAGTCAGTTACAAGTTAATTTAATTTCGTTTCTTAGTATCTGCGAAGCGGACTGACCGGGACCTTAATGCAATTCAGTTGCTTGTGCTGTAGGTGTGTCTGTGCTGCTTGTAGTTTGGCGCCAAATGGTTTGTAACAAGTAGTTAACACTTGCAGCCAATTAATACAAAAATAAAAGCAACACTCGTCATCTTAGCTGGCAGACACAACTGAATAACACCGGGAACCACACAAGACTAGCAAAACAACAACAACAGCAGCAACGAAGTCTTTTGTTTTTGTTTCTATTACAAACTTAGTTCTTATCAAGTACCTGATGTTTATGTAGACAAAGCAACAACAACAACAACAACAATAGCAACGACAACAACAATAGCAACGACAGCAATTAATGTAAAAATTCTTCTACGATGCGAAAAATTCCCTTACTTGCATTTCACATTACACTCTGCGCAGCAACAACAATATACAAGAGCAACAACAATATATCAATGCCAGCGATCGAAGCGGCAGTTGCATTCCATATGCGCCCAAAGGTATGCAACAACTACACACACCGACGCACGCACAGGAACAATGGGCCCATTGTAGGCCTCGAAAAAAGAACCCTCGAGAAGAGACCCAGCATTCAGTTGCACTGGCTGTGCGTTCAACGAGTAGAACGCAACGCAGAAGACGGGGCGCAAATAACCGTCCGGTGAAGGGGACAGCGGTAGGGGAGCGAAGTTAACAAGCAAGACAGGAAACCAGGCTGTTGCAAGGAAAGTGGTTTCACTTTGACATTCGGTTGACTGGCAAAGTGCAAGTGTTTAGAGCGCTAAAAGACAGACAGGCAGACAGTTCCTCCGTCGGCCTCTTCGGGGTTCTTTTGCAACAACACTTCAGTTGAACGGTCGTGGCCAGGAAATGTGCAACTGTATATTTCAGAGCAGAGCAGAGTTTATGTACGAGTAGAGTCTGTAGATAGCCGAGAGGCCTACTTAGATAATAATTACAGCGTGTGGCGGGGGAGGCGCAGTCATTCCTGCTGCCAGCAGAAAGTAGGGTTGAAAGCAGCAGACTTGGAGGGGTTTCTAAAGGAACCACCGAAATTCGTAACGCGGATACGACTGCAATTCCAGGTCAAGGACGTTCGGATAACCGAAACTTAATGGACCACCGAAAGCTGCAAAAAACTCTGCACAGCTGCTCTGAGGTTGAAATTTTGCAAGATGAAATGCTAAAACGACAACTTAAGAACTTGTGTTTCATAACCTGCTCAAAGATGTTGGAACAAAAGGTGGCAGCACTCTAAATAGTTGTCCTCAGTCCTAAAAACGGGTCGCAGGATGACCGGATGCCATTATTGATTATTAAACCAGGCCGGAAGTTGCTTAATTGTGTGTGCCATCAAAAGCCGACAACATGTGGAAGCCGATTTTTGGGCTCATATTCAATGCGGCAGAAAAAACCAGCTGAAAAGTTTTTAACCCGATTGTCTGGCCGCAAATAGAAACGGATGCTTTATTTATAAGTATTTAAAAAATGGTACGAACACGAGTATCCATTCCATTCTATTCCACTGAAAGGAGTAACAAAACAACAGACTAAAAATGTTCTACCATTTTGTACAAAACTGCGATAAAACTTGTGTATCTTATTTTTAGGTGCATTAAAGTTATTTAATAAAATCTGTTGTGTGATCCTCAGCTTTCATGGCTGAAAGAAACACCTCAGAGATACAATAAAATAACTCATGTTATGATTTTCTATAGCAAGCTGTCCTTCCGTCAGACATCCTCTTCTTGATCACCCAAAAGAACGGTTAATAATATGAGAGCCACTCGAGAACAATAACGAGTCGAACAATTGGCAAACTCAACGCGTGCTGCCGTAGTTTCACTTTCGTCACACTCACAGGAATCGAGGAGCCTCCTTAGAGAGCAACAATAATTATGTAAGTAGGCCACACACACACACACACATACACACAACCCGACACATACAGCAGGCACTGTGGCAGGTCACACTGAGCAGGAAGACGGATGCCAGCAGTAAAAGTTGAGGGTGTTCAAAGACCACCAACAACAAACAACCCTTTAAGCGACGCACTCGAATGCTGCTCGTGTGCATTAACACGAGATTCTATCAACAACACAGCCAAGCGTCGCGACACTACGACGTTGGCGACGCGTCGTACCAGGAAAGAGCGTCAGACGATAAACGAAAACAGTTGCTCCGTATGGAATTCGATAGACCCCTTCAGTCTCTGGCCTTCTGCTGCTCTTTCTTGTCACATTCTTCTTCGTCTTCTACTTTTGCTACTGCTGCTCCTGCGAATTCATCGTTTTATCTACGAAATCGCGAACTCGCACCTAATTTTTGCTCAATTCAGATGAAACATTTAGTTCAGTTCTTGCGTAACCCTTCGTTTTGGCTTGTTTCCTCGAGTGCTTCCTGTCTGCCAGCACAACGGAAAAGCGGTATATTTTCGAAGGCTGCAATGCTAGTTGCTATAGTTATTTAGGGTAGATCAGCAGTTGGCATTATCTTTGTTGGCTTGAGCTGTTTACTGTGGACGGTTGTACGTCCAGCCGGCTTATCTCCCTGCTGAGATCTGGCTGCAGTTGTTTTGTTATCATTCTCTGTCGTCGTCCGTTGTTGCATAGTAAAAAGTGAAAGCAAAGGTTTTTATTTAGTTATTCTGTTGGGCGATTATATTAAAATACCTTTAGGAAATGACCTACCCCATTGCAAGTGGTACCGAGTGCACTTATTTTAATTCGAGTTGTAAGCAATTCGTAAAAACACCGAATGCACAGCCACATGTTGGTTGAAGCCGTCTGCTGTATGGGGTTGTAATGAAAAAGATATAAAGTCTCTTCTTAGTTCTTATTACAGCCACTGAAAACAGAATGCACTAGAGGCCCCTACTTCTGGTACTTTTTCACTATTTAGCCTCTGTAAGTGGATAAAACAATAAACAATAACTGACAAGAAATGGTTTTTAACTGGCCCCGGATCTGGAGTTGATCTCAACTGAACTCTGAACCAAAAATTATGTATGTATTAAGGTAAATTCCGCAAAATTATTTATAATGGATAAAAGGCGAATACTTCTCCGCGGTTTTTCATTTCATTTCGTTTCTAATAATAATAATTAATAAGTCTATAACTACAATATATTTGTTTCCGAAAGTGATGTTTTTAAAGTCTCATCTTATGAATTCTTTAATAGATAAAAAAGAGAAACATCAAATATTTTACTGAATATACAAGTGACATGCTGGAAATAATTTTTGCTTCTGGCTGCTGTTTATTTTAGTGAAACAGAAAAAAGTTCTGAATTTTTTAATACTCTTCAATGAATATTTGCAACTTTATAGAATGAACAACTCGACTTTCTACATGCCGCCCTCCGCTGAAATGAGCCGCAAATAAAAGCTAATCGTCGCACATTCCGCAGCATAAATAAATATCAAGCAAAATTTACGATTGCGCAGGAGATAAAAATTCTCAATGACGACAAAATCCTGCCAATGAGCAATTAAAACTGCTAAATTACAGTTTTATTTGATGCATTTCTAATTCCGCCTCTGATGATGATGGGGTTGTCTGATCACCAACATGATCAGCACCAGCACCAGTAACAACAACAACAACAACTGCAACAACAACAGAAACAGCATCAATGGCAGAGCGGCAGCATGATCAACGCTGTCATGACGAGCAACATTTATGATTATAGCACGCGATTGTCACAGCAAATTGTCGTCAGCATCAGCAACAACCGCAACAGAGACGACATCGAAGCGTTGCAGCAATTGCGCTGCAATGCATCGAACGCATTGAAAACATTTTTTGAATTGCTTGCAATCATCGTCATCGTGCCGCAGCCAGATGAATGAGACGCGCTCAAGTAATAAAATAGGCGACAACGCGTGCGTAAGAATGTCGTAAAATGTGATGTTGGCAACAACGGCAACCAGTGCAAGTAAGTATACAATGAACGATGACAACAACAAAAGTCGAATGCGTGCGAAAAATGCTGATCTCTCCACCTCCCGCATCTAAACACTTTAAGCACAATATTGCGAATAAGTGCGAAAAGGAGTGACAGTCGAAAATAGTGACAGTACTCCAACTACTCACAGATGCAAATCTACTCATATAAAATCTGAACACTTTCCACGTCAGTGCCTTAGCTCGGGTGCGAATTAATTTTATTACTCGATTGTCTACTGCAGAAACACGTGTTTGCGCTCTAAAACAACAACAACAACAACAGCAACAACAAAAGGCACCAACATGAGCGACTGTCATGTTGCAATTTCCTCTTCCAGCAACTCTTCTTCTTCTATGTCCTGACTTCTGCTCAACGCCCCTAACCAACGCTAGCGATCCCATTAATAAGCTATTTCTTGCCATATTTTGACATATTGAATCTATAAAGCGTATTTTAACCCAAGAGCAACAGAAAATAGCCTCTAAAGGTATTAAAAACTGTCCAAATTTTTATGACCAACTTATTTAAACTATGTATCTATGCGCGACTTTTATGCGCGTTCGTGTTGTGGAAACGCCATAAAAATTAGAAGTACGTGAAGTACGCGTGCAGCAAGTAACTTGGCGAGCGTAACTTCTTTCCGGCGTAAATCGCAGTGCATTTCTGTGTTGAACAATTTACTTTAATAGCTTCATTTAGGATTTTCTATATTAAAAATAAAACATTATATTTTAAACATTTTAAACACGAATAATGAAAAACAACCGCAGTGTGCTGGTTTTCCTTGTAAAATATATTTAACACGTGTTACGTTTTACAAAATATAATGTTTTCAGTTTTCGAGGACCATTCTTTCGCCTTTCAAGAAGTGACAAGTTAATAAAGCAATAAAGCCATAAAGTAATTCGTTCAGTGTATCGCTATTTACAATATATTCACCGATTAGTGACTGAAGAGCGTTCTTATGTAATAACTTTCCTAATAATGATACCTAATCTAACAGTATTGCTAAATATTTAAATGAAGCGACTGCAGCCGAATCCCTGCGGCTCCTGGTTGGATTGACGGATTACAAAGAAAGTATTACGTATTATATTGAGAAGATTTTCATGAAATGCCGGAAACTTCTTACAACTCCTTCCAATCTTCTCTATTCGTACGTTATTATTGATCACGATGACGTTGACAACTCTCCAGCCTGAGATGTACGCAATCGGAAGGATGACAACGGATTATGCAATAATTTATTATATTGAGCATAGAACGAGCAGCCTGAAGACATCTAATTGATCACTCTGTGTCTCTGTGTGACACTGCCACTGGCACCGAGTAACAATCATGTTATTGAAAACCGTGTCTCAGACATGACTAAACTAAGCCATCAGGCAAGATGGAACCGAACAAAAGGCAGTTCGGCAAATGATCCTTAATGATCATATAACGATGAAAACAATTGCGTCACCAGGAATCGTTGCTGGGAGGGACATTAAGAGCTCGTAAACCGGAAGAACTATAAAGTGACAGAAGAATTGGAGGAAGTGTCAAACAACTGCAGGTATCGTAGAGGAACAGTGACAAAACACCCTACAAACAGTATCCCTACCGAAGTCGTTATGCACAAAAACTGGGCATCGACGACGCAGGCTGCTACGAAAGACAATTAAAACCTATTGCAGAAAGCGTATGTAAGGTTACAACGAGGAGATTAAAATAGCAGCATAAAGATACTGCAGATTCAGCCGGAGTGAATTTCAGAGCGGGAGACAAGGAGAGAGGAAGAGAAACGGAGAGAGAAAATGTCGGCATTCACCTGTTTGCATCGGCAGCCCAGCCAAGCTGCGGCACGAGGTTACCATTTGTGCAGGACGTTTATTAAAAAATTGAGGAAGGTGGTGCAGCAGGAGGAGGAGGAGGAGAAGGAGGTGGAGGAGGAAGTGAGAAAGATGAAGCAAACGATATGATCAAATGCAACGCCACGTAAGTCACTGCAGAGTAATTTCAATACTACTCGAAACGAGACAGTTGTTGGTGTGGTTGTTGTAATACTGTTGATGGCAGTGTTGACGATTCTGCTGATGGCTGGGACCACCTTTCGCTTCTATTAGCGCTCAAACAGTTCGTAGACATGGCAGCCCCAGACAACGGATAGAGTAGAAGCGGCATTGGACATTTTACTTCCGCTTCTAACAATAAAAGCAGCGATATTTTATCCCCCATTCCCCTACCTTAGAGTTTCTTTGAAGCGGAATTTCAGATTAAGGAATTTAATTTTAGGACTTAAGATTAAGACTTCATTTCATTGGTCTGAAAAGTGTATGCAGTTTTTAACAAAAAATCCATGAAAATCTGCTTACTTTTACAACTATAGTGCGAGTAATGTGAAAGCTATAGATTATATCTGAAAGAGATATCAACACTATTTAATGAATTTTATCTGAAACAAAGTGAATTTTGTCTTGAAATTTTTTAGTTATGGTCAATATAATGAAACGGTTGTGAATGATAAGGTTAAAATACAATCGTTGAAATACCATGTTTTAACCAATGTTTGTCTTTTATATTCCAAATTCATTAGGCTTGTGTAGATGGAACTTAAGAAATTAACACCCAGAGTTCAAAATTATCGAATTATATTGATTATATTGGTAGATCGAGAGGGTTTTCTATGGTGGCGTAGGAACATTGAGCTAGTAATCAACAAAACGTACGAATTTCATTTATTTAAAGCGATTCGATAACTTTTACTGCTTGTCATAACATGTAATAAAATTGGGTTTTTTGGATTGATAAACATTTATGGTGGATATAAAAGTAAATCCAATAAAACTATAATAACCAATCGTTTACCCATTTTAATTAGGCTAACTTTAATATTTCTTAAATACAACCGTTTAGATTATATGAGAGTATCACACTTTTACTAATAATAAAACAAACAAAGAACAAACAGACAGAAAGAAGGAGAACGAGAGAGAGATCTGTTATCGATGAGAGTTTAACTTCCATAGGAAGGCAAAATTATTGCCCTAAGTGTTTAAAATTTTATACGATATTCATTAGAAATCATTTACAGTTGAAGTATGAATTTTCAATAGAAAAACGGTTGAGCAAGATCTGTATTTGTAAAGAACGAATAATGGCTCTGTGGGACTTGTTATTTAGTTCGATCCATAATGGATGTCATATAAACCGAGCACGTGTATCCGAAAAACGAAAGTAGTTACAAAGTCACGCATTGAAGAGACGTATGTATTTATAAATATATACTCGTACATAGTATAAGTAAGTTTCTGAAAACCCTACACCCGAAATGAAGAGGGTCTATAAATTTGGTTCTTCCTTTTGTATCGCACAGAAACCCGCCGCTTTTATATACAGATCTTATTCAAGATTTGGCAGCGAGTTAAGAGGAATACTTGAATATCTTTAGATCTAGGATTAACTTTATCCTAGTGGGCATACCACTTTACCACATGCCATACAAGTCCTCTCTTCATCAGTCCGAAGACAGAAGTCAGAAATCTTTCCTCTTCACGAGTTAAAAAATGAAAATGAGCAAATCTTCGAACATTTATTATTCCGATATTTACATTTCATTTGGCATTAGATCGTTGTTTACATATATACAAGTTTTATCAAATATATCGCGTGTTTATCATTTAAAATATGTGCGTGTTTAGGATCTAATTAAAACATATTTTGTGTTTAACCAAAATATATGGCACAAAATTCTAGTAGTTCATCTAAACGCGAGCTTATCTCACGGGTGATTCTATTGACTGAGTGAGTGTCTCTGACTGTGGATATAAACGTATGTATGTATATGTTCGTGTGGGTGTGTTTTCGCCAGGAGGTGTGCATACGTGCATATGTAAGTGTATGCAGCGCCCTTGCGTGTTATCATTGCTTAATCCAGTAGCGTTTTTTTTTTTGCTTGTGCAAAGTCGGGGCTATTTTTGTCATACTTAGCATTTCTTTGTGTTGAGTGTACTGCAATTGTTGTTGTTGATTGTTGTTCGGCTTTTGCTCTTATTGCCAGTGTATTTGAGCACAATGTTAATTGTATCGTTTTAATAATTGTTTCGACGTGTTCCTCAACACGTAAATACAGCAAATAGTAATTAAATTAAATAAATTATTATTGTTATTTAAACAACATATGTGTATCTACATTATATATATTGTTATAACATATCTGTAGTATATACAGTATAATATAAAAATCGCATGCCTTTCATTTTGATTAAAATCATGCTGACTTTCTCGTGAAGGTTACTCTGGGCCAGTTTAGGATGATTTTCACTTTTTATGTACCCGTAGCTTCAACTGATTTATTGTTTGATTGGATTTTCTATGATCTCCAAGAGAGTTTTGAGTTGTCAATCAGCCAAAGAAAGTCTTTAATCTTACTTCCAAAGGTGCCGCTTTATACAATATTTGAGCGAAATAACGAATCAGATTTCAACAGTTTTTGATGCGTTTTACTTAAATTCTAGTCTGTTGCTTTGATGCATTTAATTAATCAGCCACTTCTGCGCATGTGAACAAACATTTA
This sequence comes from Myopa testacea, assembly GCA_949629155.1. Taxonomy (NCBI): domain Eukaryota; kingdom Metazoa; phylum Arthropoda; class Insecta; order Diptera; family Conopidae; genus Myopa; species Myopa testacea. The sequence continues at coordinate 47,061,161 of OX451346.1, read as the reverse complement.
ATTGATTCGTAGCTGAACATTCCGGCGACTATCATTTATTCACTCCCACTGCGGTGGATAAGAAATACCAACGATTTATCGATTGCAAATAATATAATAAAAATCTCGATTAAATTGCACAAAGATTGTGGAAAATTTCATTGCTCTCCTTCCCCCCCCCCCCCTCTCTCTCTATCACTCTTTCTCACCACTCTTGAAGCGATAACAACAACTAATGTAAAATTAATTTAAGGGGTGGATAACTAAAACCGTGCTAATGAGTTGACGCTGCTTTGAATGCATGTTATTAACGACTTATTAGCTGTAAATATTGGAAATCTTTGAACTTCAGAGCAACAACAATGTCGTAATTATAAAGTAAACGGGAGTTGGTCCTAAAATCATACATCGTTCTACAACAATTAGTTATTCTTTTCTGCAGAAAAAGGGAAGGTTGTTGAGAGACATGAGTTCATGGATTATGGATGGACCTGAGCACTCTCACGATCAGGTGCAGTACCATCGTCGCCTCCGACAGCCACCAGGGCACTGATTGCTTATCAGTTTATACAGTATGTACATCCAATTTATTTAAAATGTCCGCCTTTTGAGTGGTTCTCGAGGAAAACTGTTTGAAGTTCTTGTCGATCACACCGAAAATATCCATGAGGATCCATCCTATTTTCGCGCTGGCACCTACACACGTATTCCCATAGCTTCGTGCCCCTTCTCTCCCACCACTTTGTTTCCTAATTTTTTAAGCCGCTCCTGGCATCACTGCTCGGGTGGTGCCATCATTAAGAAGAGCGTTGTTCCGCAGAACGTTCCACACGCACTTCCGTTGTGATCCTCCCTGCTTATATACTCAAACATACGAGTATAGCTGAGTACCTGTGCCTTTATCGCCTGAGTACCATGTGTGTACTGTATGGGTTGCTAATGTGTGACTTTTGCTGTTTGTCATTCCTCGAAAAATACTTTAAAAAATAATCCGGATTTAGTTAAGCAGATCAACGTACATCAGCAACAACAACGGAAAAACTATTGTAGCCTCCAATCCGCTCCTTTCTTCTCTTTTTTAGCATTTATTGTTCACTTCTTCTCCCTCAGTGCTGTGAACATTTATTTCCTCTGTTTATAATTTTTAATCGCTTTTGTATATGCTACACGATCGTCGTCGGACGACGCGATCACTCTGGGGATCAGCTGCTTATACAGGCGTGTTCTCTCTCTTCTGCGTTCAGCACTCGGTACTTCGGGTCTCCTTCCTCATTAGCTCTCCCAAAGCAACGTCATTTTAACACTTTGTTGGGCTCAGCTGTGTTTGTTTGCCTCGATCAATGTCCGTCCGTCCGCCGGTCCGTCCGTCTGGCTGCCGGCCTGGCCATGTCTTCTCCAGTCTGTCCGTTGGTCTGCTGCTTGTCTTTCGCGTTCGCCATCAGAGTCTTACTGGCTGCTGACTGTTTAGGAATTTCGTTCATTCGCGTGCAGTTTGCATGATCATGTCTGGGCCTTAAGCTTCACTTAACCCTGCATATATACTCGCACGTACGCTGTGAAATTTTCCTTGCTTGTTTGGAGCTGTTGCTATTGCAGTTAATGCCTTTAAATCGGGGTTACAGATTTTCTTCCGATTCGGGAGTGGAGCACGAGCGAGACGGAACCAGCTGATAGCAGAGAGAAGCTATATGATGGACAACAAAGCCGAAAGCTACTCGAGCACTGAAGCAGAGGGCGGTTATGTGAGGGAGCAACCTGGTGTAAAGCATGACTTCTGAAAATAGTAGGTTTTCTAGGAGTTACAATCTGCAGTGTGATTAAGAAACCAACAAATCATGGCTTTTTGAATACGATATATTATACATCTATAAAGAATTCAAATATACAAGCATTGTCCGTGCTCCGTCCATATTTAAATTATTTACTTCTACACTGACTGCGTTTTCAAACCTTCTGTACTGCGAGAATTCATATATTAGTATCAAAATATATCAAATATATTAAATACAGTTCATACAATGTAATGTATAAAGTGTAAATGAGGAATTTATGAATCGGATTTATCACGGAATAATGTGCAGATCCATATCACGAACACGAATAAAGTGACTTCTGACTTTTTAGTACCTGCTGACTCAAAGCAGAGTTTCCGATTTTCTCCATTTAAGTGACCGTTCGGGTCAAAAGCCATGTGTTATTCGATAATTATACTCCCATTTGTGAATCACCTTTTTAACACCCTTCAGTTGCCACAACAACAACGCCAACAATTAGGAACCTTAATTAATCCTTTCCAAATATAATCCTCACTTCCTTTTTCGGGCTGATGACGTTTAACTTTCTGTGAGCCTTCAAATCTTCACCGGTGACCGTATTTATTAGATTATTCGTGGCCGTGCTTCCTTTCATATTTCACAGTGAATTATAGCAGATATCTTCTAATGCTAATAGATTGCACAGCATACAAGTTATTCTCCTCCTTCTTATTCTTTTGCTTCTTCTGAGCAGACTGCAACCCGATTGAGGTTGCCTTTAAATACCAGTAGTTAAATCGTGTTCCTAATGTGCCTCAGCACATCAGCATGACTCTATTGTTGAAAGTAGTTTCGATCATTTTCAGTTTTTGTAAATTATTCAATCGCCTGAGTTGCTTACTCACCGCCCAGGGGCGTTTTTTGAAGTAACTTAACACCTCTCCGAGGCGTAATACGAGTACTACGCTTCTGTATGCGTTGCGCCTCGAAGTCTCTCGGTTCCCGTTACCGCCACACTCACTCTCTGGCCGCTCGCCTCTCTACTAGCAGTAACATGAACCTTTTTGAATTTATTTTCTTTGTTATCATTGTCTGCTTCAGAATGCGGCTTAAGTTATTAATTATTCAAATCCGTTTGGATTATAATAATTTATAATGATTAGTTTACCGCTTTGCTCAGGTCGACAGCGTTGCTGACTTCGATCTTGCGACTGTTGGGGATGGTTTCCTCTGTGGTCGGTGCTGGTGTTGTTGTTCCGTTGGCGACGGCCGCTTAAGCTTTACGTACATATCGAGCTTAATCCGTTGATATTTATTGACAGATTTACATTTTGCCGACTTAGTTTTTGCAAAGCGTAATAAAATACGCAGCGCAATGAAATCATACGAATATTTTAGGTCCGCTTTAAAGCTCGCAGGTGGAATAAAAGCGTCTTAAGTATTTATTTTAAATTGATAAACATTTTGTTGTTCGTTATACTTCCAAAGCAAGATAAACTAAAAACGTTTCCCCTTCTACACCGGATTCCCTTGGAATTCCATATTTTCAACATGTTTTCTTTTTGAGGATGAGTAATACGAGGTTTTGTATAGTCTTGACTTTTGCCAGGTTGAGGTGCCATTTTCGGTTGGTGGTCCTTGAATAGTTTACCTTTGCGGCCTTTTGGTACAAAACTACAACAAATATGAACTCTATTTTGGTTTCCATTTTTCCATTATCACCATAAAGTGTCAAGCGTTGAATTATAAGAATGTCATAAAAATATTTGAGATACAGATGCAACTTCGCATTATCACGATTTGTGATAATAATAAATCTAATTTTCTAATCGATGTGAAGAGTAATTTCAATATGAATTCGTTTGATTGATGTCTTGTTTAAAATTAAATTAAGGAAAACAAACACACAGAAACACTCAGTAATACTGCAGTAAATTATGAGAATCCAAGAATAATGATAAAATTGGGTCAAAAAAAGTGTTGTTCTTGCTTAAAAACATACAAATATGTTTAAAAATAAATAAATTAAACTTAGATATGTTTCTGTATCCATGTAGTGTCTCTCTCTCTCTCTCTCTCTCCCTGTCTCTATCTCTCTCATTCTCACCCTCTCGCTGATCGTCTGCTAACTTGTCACAAATCGGCATAATAATTTACAAAGTTTCTCTCATCTTCCGTAATCTCTGAATGCTTCATTCTTTTGCTTTCGTTTTGTGTCTGTATGTCGGAGTTTCTATCTTCAGTGATTATGAAATGATTAGAAGTGATAATTTATCATGATTAGAATTGTTATGTTCATTCCTTGAGCTGAATCATCAACACACCCGTTTTTATTCCCTTCTCGGCGATGAGTTGTGTTTATGTCACGTTGCCTGTTTCTAGGTCTCATTATAGGGAGCTCGTAGGTACCTAATGCGGAGACAAATCGGGAGAAATACACACGGATTCATTCAGAAAAATCCAAAGATCATTTCAGTGCAAATGCAGTCATAATGTCGGAATGCTTTCAGTGATAATTGCGTGATAAACTTGCGGGAAAAAAGTGCAAACGATGCTATTCTTAGTTGCATGGAAATCCGCTTTTTTTCCACTTCCTTTTAATTATCGTATTCCTTAAGAAACTGTTTATGCTTTGAATATGGCTTGCAAAGTATGTTCAGCTATAACCTGGGATGTGAAATTTTGTTTAAATTTTTAAATAAAGCGATTTGAAAGCACCATAAACACATAAGTACAGCTGCTTGATTTATTGCTAAGAACGCCATCTAATGCGATCACTACAAATCTATGATAAAAGTAGTTCATTTGTTTACAACGGAAACAGCTTGAAGTGGATGTGGGCCTGGAAGTAGTAGAATTGGGCCCTGAGATAATCGCCTAAATCGTAATAAAAAAATGAAGACGGTTCGAACGATTCATTTCGTAGCGAAAACCCATTAACTCTTTATTGTTGCCCATTATATTGAAAACCCATCCACCCATTATGGGATATCTAGAAATTCTCACTTAATTCGACACCTTTGATAATAATTTTGGCTCGACTGATTAATCAATTATAAGCTCAATCATAGATAGGAGTTAACATGACCGCTTCTGTCGGCTCATATTTTGTCGCTCTTTTCACCACCGTCCCGTCCTTCCCACCGTCTCGTCCATTAATCCATTCGCTTGTTTCACCCAAAAGTTGTGAATTCGTCCGTCTTTTTTTGTTCTAGATAAACGCTTTGTACAGAAAATTAAAAGTTCCTTCGTTGGCAACTTGGCTGCGCGTGCGACTGAGAAGTCGATGGATTATCTTATCTATGGGCTCAATGCCTATGAAAAATATTAAAACCAACAGAACTCCGAGAAAATCGGGTGCGTCTCTGCCGCAGTATTTAACGTGAGTCAAACGGTGTTTAGTTGTTGTTGTTGTTGTTGTTTTAGCATTATTACTTTATTGTGTGGCGTTTATTTTGTGGTTGTTGTTTGTTTGTTTCTGTGTTTTAGGTCTTGTTGTTGTTTTGGGGAATCGACGCCTTTCGACTTTATCCATCCGTAGGTCCCATTAACCCAATTCGCCCCGTCTAGCGTGCATCCCCGTGAACGAGGTTCTGACGCATCTGATAAGGATTATCTTAATCTGCACAAACAGCAGAGTTTTTAATCATAATTAACTGTCCCAACAGCCGCTCGTTGAGGCTTGACTTGTACTCGTTTGTTATTTACTCTTGTTGTTGTGGTTGTTGTTGTTGTTGCTGTTGTTGCTCTTCTTTATCTTCAAAAACCGAGGAGAGTTTATTTACTCGGATATGTGCTGAATGTGCGCCAAATATTTACCAATGTGACAAAAATAGGAGGAAACCTAATAAAAGCTATCCAAAGATATGCATGTGTAAAAATATCTGAAACCGTTGACAGACAGGCTCTTGTTTGCTACGATCTATCTATTGTGGCTTCCCGGATTTTGGCCCAGTTTTATTGTCGCAGGTGGACTTCTGCGCAACCTTGAAGGACCATCGCCTGGGATCAGTTTATCTAGATTTGTGAGTAATACTTCTGGAGAGTTGAGATCGCATGTTCCAGGTGGATATGGACACCTATTTGAGGGTTAATTGCAGGACCCAATCGAAGTATGTAATGTTTAGCACCTCCAAATGAGAACATAGTAAATCCAAAACATATTGTGTTGTTTACCTACAAACCACACCCTCTTTAAGAGCTTCATTCTATAAATACTTCATATAATCGCTTTTCTAATCAATCCTATCAATCCGAAGTGAAAATTTTTCCATGTTATGATAGATACCTTTTATTTTATATACAGATAGTAGAGCTATGTGATTTTTTCAGTCTTTATCATCAATGAGCGCGTTTTTTGTTATTGCTTTCGAATTTTACTTTTTTATGGAAAATAGTGTTCGGCGATGAGCAAATATTAATAATATTGTATATTTGAGCGTTAAACTCAATAAATAAATCGAGGCATTAACACGTTAAGCCTCGGCGCTGATGTCACTCGGCGTCGTCGCTCACAACTGAGTTTAATATTCGATTTTTATTTCATTTTTCTTGGCTGTCACTGCGTAAGCCGCAGAGTTAAGGAGATATCAGCTCGTGGATAGATAACTGGACACAAATATCATGTCTGATAAAGCGATTACTTAAAAACACCGCATCAACAGCAGGAACCGAACACATGACAAAACAACAGGCACGAAAACCGAAACTCCAGTCATTGTCAAGTGTTTCTAATTTAAGACAGATGAGTTAATGTTTTTAATCAATTGATTAAGCAACAAATATATAAAATAAATTAGTGTTTACTAATCACCGGGAAAATTAGTTAAGTAAGCCACTAGCGAGGGTGTCGTAAACTATCAAAAAATAGTTTTATCACAAACACAAATAAATGTAGATAAAAAAAAAAATAAATATAAATGCATAAAAATAAATATAAATAAATAAAAATAAATATAAATACATAAATATAAATAAAAGAAATAAATAAAAATAGAATATTATAAATTCAGAGTAAATAATAATAATTACTCATTTAACATAAGAAATTAAATTTTTTGTTCTTTGAGATTTGAGTTTCATACTTGATCATAATTTGTTTCATTTCATTTTTATATTGATGAATTCTGTTTTATTTAATCCTGTTTCAATTAATTTCCCATTTAATTTGCTCCTTAGCTTGCTAAAGAAGTTCAAAGCTTTAATCCGATATTTTAGGTAATTTTTTAACACAAAAACAGGCCAGATTTGAATGGGTTGTGGGTTGGATTGCTCCACCCAGGATCCATTCGCATTCCTTCCCAGCCTTAAATAACCTTCATTCATTCAACGAAAATTAAATTATTTCTGGCGAAATTCAGATTCAAATTGTTATCGATAATCTTATTAACAGAGCCTATGAAATAATACCGCCCTTAAACCTTCTCTGACAGTTTTGTGATCTAAATAAAGTTTTTCTATTCCTATAACAACTCCCAGAACTCGCGTAACTATTGTAGAAAAATTAAAAAACAATTTAAGTGTCTTCATGTCAGTTCGGAAAATGAATACTCTTCAAGGAAGTCAGTCCTTCATAATCGACTCTGCTACACGAGCACAAACGAGGCCCGCTGTTGTTCGCTCGGTTCTTCTTAAGCCGAAACTCACCTGTTGCCCTGCGTTGGCAGCAACCCAGGCCTCGGCGAAGGTTTCCATGGCGCTTTGGAAATCCATGGCGACAAAGATTTGCTACACTGATTTCTGCTTTCTGCTGTTCGCTTGTCGCTTTTGCTGATAACAAGTGTTCGGATTCGGTTTTTCTTCCCGGAGACGTAAAATTCTGATTTAAACGGTGCCAGAAACGGCCGAGAATCAAACACACGCGCTCAGCACTGTCGCCGCTGGGAAGAAGGATGAGGGATGGGTTTGGAGTTTGTTGTTGGCTTTGTGGTTGCGGCTCCTTCAGTTTGTTTAACTCTTTTCGTACTTATTATAATGCTACTTAAGTTTAGTTAATTAGACACACTGAACGGCAACGACGAAAGCGCTGCCATCGACTCGTGGATATGCATATCGGGGACGACGTAACGTGCGACGCCGCGACATCATTAAGCGGCGAACGCTAGCGTAGAACCGGCGAAATAACCTGCAGCGTGACTAACGTTACTAACGAGTGCTGTGAATTCCGAAACACTGTTTTACTTCAGTTTATCTGCTTTCGTAATTTACTTGGTACTGCGCGGTGAGAAGCGTGAAGTGCGAGCGGCAGTATTTTTACACTGCGTACTTCATCCTTACAAGAATAACAACAACACCAAGAACAAGAACAGCGGCGCAAACAATGAGTTCCAATAAATGTCAACAGCCATGTGAGGCTGGCTGTCTGACAGGTGCTTTTGGAATGCTTCGCTGTGCGGTGTGTAGGGTGTGTGGAAGAAACTGTAAATTTCTTAAATTTGTCAATGAATGCAGTCCTGTTTTTCAATTTGAGCGCGCCAAAAACTTTGAAAGCTGCCGCCTTTGACACTTTTGACACTTCGTCGCGCGATTTGATAATTAACTGTTGCAACTGTTTTGCGCGATTTAACCACTGTCACTGTAGCTCGGCCACCGACTGTCCACAATGCATGTGGCACTGACTGTTCACATGCCATGCCAGACGCCGCCTTCAGCTGCTGCGGCTGCATTTTTCCCAGACATGGCGTTGCCAGTTTTTCGTGCAATACTGTCAATTAGAAGGCTTTTCTTTATGAATACGATGTGTTGTTGTCTTTTTAAGCGGTTGCTAATACAAGCGTTCTTCTAACTGCTGACGTTGAACGCAGGGATAAAGAAAGACACACACGACAAAAACGTCCACTCGTAACCGCTGCTGGCGCACAACTGATTCTCGCTCACGAATTCATTGGCACTTCGCTCTCTTACTGCGCCGCACACACCACACACACACGTACGTCACACACACACGTACGGCCGTCGGAGGCACTCGCAGGCGTTGTGTGTGTTAATCAACAGCGCCGCCGGCTTTAACCCTCCCTAAAGATGACGCTGCTTGGTTGTTGTTGGTGCCTCGGCTCGTTTTAATGTCGGTTTAAATTGCGTTTATAGCTGCTGCAGCCAAAGCAGGTGGTGGGTGGGTGGCTGGCTGGATGGACGGTTGGAGTGGATTTCCTTGTAGTAGTAGTAGTGGAAGCAGTGGTGTGGGAAGGAAGTGCAATGAAACCACGGAGTGGGAGAACTCGTGAGAGCGGCGGATAGAAAGAGAAACCTGAGATATTTTAATTGAATGAAGTCTTTTTCTCAGCAGGTTGGCTGAGTTTCAACCATGAAATGAAGCTTTCAACCGAATGCCAATCAGATATCGTTTGAAATCGCTCTGGGATAAAAATATCTGTACTCGTACATATGTACACACACACACACACACACACATACCTATTTAGTATATTCGTATATACACTTCGCTAATAACGGTGTTTTTAATTACATATGAACACTTTGAAATCTGTGTGGAGCTCCGCTTGCGTCCAGGACAATGGACTCCCGTATACCCCTGGAGAGGATGCGGGAGCAGCACCGTGTCTGAGAAGAGCTCAAGTCAGCCCATGAGAAGATCACAGCTTCCACTTTGATGACGCTGGGTGTCCTACACAGGACAAATCCAGATCCAACTGCCACATAACTCGAAGCAAAGATGCACCAATGCAACTGCTTCTAAGATTTGGGGTCTCTCAAGTCGACATCCAGCTCTTGGATTCTTCGTTAACCTCATTGCGGATAAAGCTAATAATTTGAAGCTAAGAAATGGAAATTTCATGAACGAAAAATTCAGAAAACGAGGATTAAATGTTTTATTTGCCATGTGCTGTCCTTCTTTAGCCAAAGATTCCTCCTAAATTACCACAGAAACGAAAAAAATTCCTTCATCTTTGAAGCATCAGTGAAAATAGTGAGCTTGTACATTTTAGAAGGATTTTGAACTTCTGATCAATGATCAAAAGAAGCATCCTAGAGTGGCACCCAACACAAAATCGAGACCTCAACGAAGTGCTTTAATAAACGTTGACAGGTGACACATTTTAATGACGTTCGGAAAGCGTTTAAATTATAAAATGGAAGAATACATAAAAAGAGCAAATAATAAAATAAATACATACAAATAATTAAGTAGAAATTAATAAATGAATTTATTTATTCAATTTATTCAGGAAACTAAAAAGTTAATATGCAAAAAAAATATAGATAAACTTTAATTATTCGAAATTTTAGTTTAGTTACAATTTAAATTATTTTCTTTAATGGCATAAATAAAATAAAAAAAAATTTTTCTTAAAAAAAATCCATCTGAAAAATATATCAAAAATTTTAAATGATTACATATATAAAAATATTAAAATGATTAAATTTTAAAGCAACCGTTTTTTCTGGGCTCAAAGTTCTCAAAGAGTTCGCATGGTGGGTGAATCGTGGAGTCCCGCAGCCGAGTAACGAGAGAGCGAATGTACTGCGAAGAGAGAGAGAGAGAGAGAGAGAGAGAGAGAGAGCAGCAGCAAATACGAAGCAACCACCATTCGACAGTGAAAAGAGTAGTATTTTTAAATTTAGTAGCAAAAAAGACCACAACGAAAAGCGAACCTGTTTTGTAATAAAGCGGCACTGAAGAGTGAGCGAAGTGAGTTATAACACCCAGACCCCTCCTCCGGCCCCTCTTCCTGGTCTGCTTCTTTGTTTCTTCCCTGTGTACGTATTGCGATGGTGCCAATTTCTGGATTTACTTCGATTTCGGAGGAATTTCTGCAAACCACGTCTTTAGTTTTGGTTGTTTTGTGGAAGTGGGACGTGGCCGCTGCTTCGGCCCTCTTGTGGACGACACTCCACGCGTGCGAACGGCATCGCGGCGCAACGCGGCCGAAAGAGAGCCACGCCAGACCGGTTGAAGCGACTTTAAATACGTGCGGTCCGATGTTCCACCCACTCTGGTGCTGAGAGCGGTTCACATGTACATGTGTGTGTGTGTGTGTGTGTGTGTGTTGCTGCCACATCCCGACGGCAGTGTGTTCAGCCGAGGACAGACGAAGTGTTGGGCCCGAGATAAGAGCGCCGATAATGCGCGCGCATTACATGCGATTAATCGCAGGACGAAGGATTTAGCCAACCGACACAAGGCGGACCCTTGATATTATGTACGCGTACATAACGGCACAAATACATACGCACTGGGGCACATAGGCTCTGCCTGTGTGTGTGTGTGTTTAGCTAACAAATGAAAATACGTTGCTCTCTGAGTGGAGGCGCTTGTAATCTGGCTGCCTGTAAATAACACAGAATCGCAAAGATTTACTAGCTTAAGTCGTCATAATTTTAAATATTTTCGAGTCTAAATTACAATTTTTAATGTTGGAATTTTAAACTTCTTAGCTACTCATTGCAAAGCCACTACAAAGAATGGGTTTCCGAAACGTGACAATACGTGAATATACACTATAAACCTGTAAGACACCAGAATGATTCACGATCTGGGATCAAATGAGGGCCCGTTCAGATTGGAGACGATTGGGGAATAAAAGAGATTTTAGACGCGATGTCTCTCGGGATACTGTACGGTACATCGGCCTCCATGATGAGGCAAGTATAGAAAAATACTCTATACAGAAATAATGCCAAAACGACGCCCAGGATTCATCGTAAATTGTTTATTACACTTAAAACTTCATTATTCGTCATCAGCATTATTTTACTTTTGCTGATTATACTATATGGATGTGTAATGAGACAATTAAATATAATTTAGTAGTATTTATTTATTTATTTGTTGTTAAATTCATTGTTCGTTGTTACTCATGAAATAATAAAAATTTTAAAACTGTGTTTCAGTGGTGAACCATGCAATCTTTTTTCTAAACAGTGACTAGCTTGGGAAAATCTCCCATGCGACTTTTTTTCGTTCTTTTTTTATGCGCGACAGTATCCTGCGTGCCCTTTTTTGCACTACTTTTTGGCTACACTCTGTAGCTGTGTTCGTTTCTCACACTCTCTCTTTCTCGCTCGAACGTTGTACTGCCACAAACCAAGGCAGGTGTTGTTGTTGTGCTCCGTACTCTCCAGTGGGGTAGATTATCACTCCGTGCTGCTTTCGGTTTGTAGCGCATTTTGTTCGTTTTATCTTCGGTGGCGGCTTCGGCGTCGACGCTTTGAACGCGCTTATCTCCCTTCCACACACACACACACACACACACACACACAGACACCCACAAACTTGCTTTCGCTCCATCGCATCATTCGCTCCAACTCAATTGTTATTCGCCACTTTAGAGAGAGAGAGAGAAAGAGAGCGTTTGTGAAAAATATAAAAAAGCATCGTATTTGAAAGAGCAACAAAAAAATAGAGCACAACAAATACAAGGAAACCTGTTTCCAGCTTGGCTCCGCCCGCTCTTGATGCTGATTGGCTCAGCAGCCGGTTTCGTGTTCCGACACGATTCGATTTGTCTGGCGGCGGGTGGGGGCCTGGGCGGTCATCGTCTATCTCTGGGAAGGCTGCTTCGCGTGCGGATCGTCCATTTTCGGTGCCCAAAAATGCAGCTTCTTCTGCGTGTTGTTGTTGCTGGCACTGTTGGAGGCTTCCTCTTATTTGCTTCGTCGCTTGCTTGTCTTGCATGCTTAGTTTTTCGTTTATCTTAAGTGGTTTGCGTTTCCTCCTCCCTTGAAGTTTTTCCTTCCCTCCTTCCTTCCCTCCTTCCTTCCCTCCTTCCTTCCGTTAGTCCTGCCCCACCCCCCCCCCTCCCCCCCATCCGCGCTCCCAGCAATCTTTCATTCAGCGGGTTTCTGTAATTTTCTGCTTCCTTTGGTTTATTGCCAATGAAATGGAAGCTTCTTTGGCATGATTATAAAGCTTTTGTACTCTCCTCCTCTTCTTCTTCTCGCTTTTAATTCTCTCCTTTACAAGGGAAGCATTAATTTTGAATTTTTAATACTTCACATTCGTATTAAATGCATTCAAGTAAACTTTTTCAAAGATTCGTTGTTTCGAATCTCAATTAAATGCAAGCAAAAAATGTTCGATTCCTATATTTTTTCAATACTAGTAATAGACTAAAAATTATCATTAATAAAGATTTAAAGCCTGAAATTATTGCAACTGAATTGAAGTTAAATCAACATTTTTGCTTCTTAAAAAAGCACCTCAAATCTGCTGCATAAAATGAATCGTATCGTACTAATTTATTCTAAACAAATCAAATATAATGCAAGACGATACATAAAAGTATTCGAATACCATTAAATAATAGTTTTCGTATTTCATATACGACATAAATTAAAGTCTTCTAGATCATAGTTGAATTTGTGGACATAATATCATGTCTTTTCATACAACGAACGAGCGCATGTTTAAATTTATGATCAATACGAAATAATAACTGGTATTAAGTCCCGTCCTCGTAGTCCTTCACGTCAATTTCGATAAATTTCTTCACATTCTATTCACAAATCGGGCACATAATGGAAAAGTCGGCTGATCCGTCTATGGGAGCAGTTTTAATGTTGCCATTAAATGCACGGATATTAGATTCGATTATGATGGTCGAATATCCTGTATTCGTTAATGCAGAAGTGTTTGATGGTTATACGACATGAACTAAATGCAAGTGTTGTATGCGAAGTAAGTATCTCCGGGGCAGATAATGTAAAAAAGACGCAACACGCCCACTCTTAGAAGAGTAGATAAGACTGTGCTCTTTGCATCTTAAACTCCGAAGGGGGGCAGGCAATATAAATGCACCCATTTTCGATTACAACATATGTATGTACATCATAAATTCGTATTTCAGGTTACATGGGATACTCAAATATACACTCAACCCAATTAATTCGCGAGGGTTTGAAATTCGGCGCAAGTATGGAAGAACATTTTGTGACCCATGATCCTAACCTAAAGCGTGCTTCACATTTACAGCGTAATCTGCAGATGTGTATGGCCGGGCATCAGGAGATGTATAAGCACCTTAAGGAGCAACGTCGATGTCCGGTGTTTCATTCGATTCAAGGTGGATTGAACTTTTCAATATATGTATGTATCTTGTGATGAAGACAATAACTCAAATCAAGACTGTTTGAAGTAAAACCACGCGAAGTTTAGGAAGATAGAAATAAATATAAATAAAATAAGAAAGTATAAAAAAATCTAAATGTAATCTAAAATCTAAATGTAAATCTAATCATCTAAATGTAATCTAAATGTAGTCTAATCTAATTAGATTAGTAATCTAATCTAATAGTCTGTTATTTTTTGTGATATCTTTAAATATGCGCACACATTCGTTTCTTCGTTATACCCTACACCTTAAAAAAATCGTGTAAAAAATATACATGGCTTATGAAAAAACAAATAAAAAAATAAATTCGCAAATAAAAAAAAAACCGTGTTTTTTAAAAAAACTGCTCAATTTTCTCTGGAAAACCGTGTAAAAAAGGAAATGAAGAGAACTTTTGAATACTAAATTTATTCGTATTTAAATATTTTCACATATTTAAAAATACCATAAAAAAGAATACGATTGCGACTACAAAAAATAACACAGGCAATTACTTGAATTACATACTTAATTATTTTTTTAGTTCAAATAGTCTTGATTTGAACCACTAGATATATTGAAAAGTTCAATCGACCTTGAATCGAGAGAAACATTCGACGTCGTTATTGGGTTTTTAAAGAAATTTGTAACAGGTTGCTGCGTTTTTGGTCTTTTAAGGTGTTTATACATCTCCTGATACCCGGCCATACACATCTGCAAATTAGGTTGAAATTTTTAAGGTTGAGATCATGTGTGACCAAATATTCTTCCATACTTGCGCCAAATTTCAAACCCTCGCGAATTAATTCAGCTGTCAATTGTGGAATTTCGTCTTCATCTTCGTCTTCGCTACCATGGTACACCCTCACCTGGAACTATTATCATGTCATTCAGATCATTGTCCTTTAAAGGCCTCTCAATTATTAATTCATCGATGTCCGCCGGTGGCAAATTGTCAAAGCCTTCACCCCCAATATCTTGGGACAAAGTTATAATTTCAGAGCGCACAATTGTTGCTTCCATTATGGAGTTTTCAGTTTTGACGCATTCTGGCCATTCCGCGGAACTGACCGCGTATAATCTATATAATCGGCGAAAACTATTTATTCAAGGAAAATAAATAAAGAAAATACAGAACCAACAAAATCGTGTAACTTCTGTCATTTACATACATTCAAACACGCAGGAGTGGAAGTTGTGTAGAGTTTCAAAAGGAAACCTATTTTGAAAATCGTGTAGAAAAAATGAAATCGTGTAAAAAAAGAGGATCGGTTCCAGTTTTTTGACCGTGTTGTTTCGAAATCGTGTAAAAAAAATGCGTGTAAAACGAGAGTTGAGTGTATTGTTAAATATATAAACTTCCTGAATAAAATTATTTTCCAATAAAACATTATAACAGCAAAACTGGGCGCGGTCCGGCCACTTTTACACTACTTATACAGTATAGCAGTATGAAAACAAGTTTATTACCACGGAAATAACGTTTAAATTTGTACACAATAATAAAACAACTAAGCTAGTTATTTTGCTTTTAAAACAGGTAACGACCACGCCTACTATTTATACAGTGGCGTAGCTAGGACTCATGGAGCTCAGGACGGTTAATCAACTTGCAGCCCAAAAATTCGTAGAATTCAATAAGTCAATACTTGATTTCCAAAAGTACCACCCACGACATTGTGACGCCCGGGCGGACCGCCATCCCCGCCCCACCCTAAATGTGATTATAAGGCAGCTTTCCTTATAACCACATATTTCTCCGTTTGTATTTCACTCTATAATGTTATTGTTTTGCAATGAAAAATCTAGATAAATTAAAAATTTAAATAAATAAGACTACGAGTATTTAGTTTAATTAAATGTTTTCAAAACTTGTATGTGTAGGGTATCTACGATTCGGCCAGACCAAATATAGCACTCTCAGTGGTTTCCTTTTAATGTGGTGCTTTTGTCCTTCTTGTTTTCTTTTTTACATGGTTTTCGTCTGAAAATTGTGTAGTTTTTTGAAACAACAAGTAGTTGATTTTACTGGCGTAACGCATCCTCTGTTTTTCCATAAGCTATGCACATTTTTTTATACAAAGTTTCTGGCACGGCTCCTTGCTGGAACGAATCTATCGTCTAAAAAGAGTGTTGGACGAAAACAGAAGGTTCACAAGCTTAATAATACGACCTTTTAAACATAAGTCGATGGTACATAAATACAAAATTCGGAAATGTACCTAGACCAGGCATATAAGATATGTATATATATGTATATATAAAAACACAATCCCCGATTAAAGCAATCGAATGCTGCAATAAATATATATCCTAAAGACAGGGAACAAATCACACTTTCATTTCCAGGATAATTATCCATCTGACCAATTTTAGCTCCTAAAACGGGAGTAAGTAGGACTGTAATTCATGTTACCAAGCTTTTGTAGGAAAACAATTTTTCAGAGATATACTAAATTTATAAACGATATGATGGATTAAGGACGCTAAAATACTTTAATATACGAAGCTGATTCAATAAGTAAACATTTGTAAATACATATCCAAAATATTATACATTGCAATATTAATGTTGAAATACTTGATCTGAAACCACTGAAAGGGTTCCCGATTCTCCCCAACAACTACCGAAAGTCTTATTTACACACCTTAAAGCTTCGCAAACCAGCAACTTTTCAGGGCCCAGCGAGTTGCTGCTCCGCTCCAACAACAACGATGCGTCATCACTACCTACCGCAGCGCAAAAATCAATAAAATTATTAAAGTTTCGGTGGCGTGGTTATTTTTGCATATTTTTACATGCTGAACAGACGTGCACAGCGCGGTGGCCACGTTGAAGCTGCGTGCGGTGGTTCATTTCGGGTCATGCTGGCGTTGCGCTCGTCTGTGCGGCCTCATTGCAAACAGGGCACAATACTAGCCACGATAGCGTCCTCGTCGTTATCATTTCTTCGAAGTAATGACAAAAGACCATCCATCCACCATTCATTAAGATTTTGATTTCAGATTTAAAAGGGATTCCCGAGCAACTTCCGGCATCGGGAGAAAAGCGACTGTCAAGTTGTGCTTCCGGTTTAAGGTGACTGTGATTTTGTATGTTTTCTGTTATTTTATTTCGTGCAGGATGATTAATTCGCAATCCGAGGGTTTTTCGAAGATACAAACGAAGTTTAATAATTTTAAGAAATAAAAAATACTCGTATAATATGTACTCCACAACTTAACTGTCTAGAAACACAAGCGGGGGAGGGGGGGGGGGGGAGAACGGGGTAAACGACAGCTAATTAAATACGAGCCCTGAGTGAGTGCATTCTGGCTACTGTGCTGCATGTATGCGTTCATCCTTGTATGTGTATCCTTGTCTAGCACTTGAGGGTGCTTGTGGGTCCTGTGACACTAAGCAGTTGAGCTGCTCTTAATTAAGTTCTTATTTTCCTGCTCCTGCACTGCAAAGTAGAGATTCTTGAGTATCCTTTGGCCATGCGGCATTGCAGATGAAGATGCTGTAACTACTCCTACATACAAAAACAACAACAACAACAAGCGAAGCATGAAGTGGATGCATCGCAGCGTAACAATCTGTGGGGGGTTCGTTATCCTTGCACGGATATGAGGTCCTTGTGCACAAGTAGGTGTTGGCTGGTGCCTTGTGTCGCTGTGCCTTCGTCACCAACCAAACCAACGTCTCTTCATGTGCACGGAGCGCGATAGCACGATAGCACGACTCCGAATTGTGTCGCACTCTTCAAGGCGCACGCGCTGGATTTCCTTTACATTTGGCTTTTTTATTAGTTGCTTTCTTTTCTTGCTTTGTTTTTCAGTTCATACCCAGCATATTTATTATATAATGTAGATATATAAATAATGGAGTATATGCTTAAGAACGAGTACTTGTATAGGTCCAGAATAGATCCACATCCACGAGACCAGAATCACTTCTAATTTAAACTGAGTGGAGCAACAAATTTGAAATAAAGTGGAAATATGTTAAGAATAAAGCATGTTTAATGCTTTAAATGAATTAACTGGAAAATCAACTGACGAATGAATCTGAAAAAGCATCTAAATTAGTGTCTGATAATAAACTGGTTTACGTGAACAATAAATTTGCCATTGCCATTTTTTATTATTTCATGATAGCCGAATTGAATTATTTGAGACATCATTCGGAATTGCGTTCGATATTTTTATTTAATGTCTGCATTTGAAATCAATGATAGTTTAGCATTTCATTTGACAGACATCTGTTCTGTACAGTCCACTCAATCAATGAGTGGCCAGGTACAACGCAATTAGCAGAGTAGAAGAGCTGAAGTAATTAATTAGTTTAACACAACTAATGAATGTTTAATTAAAATCAAGTCTCTGTTGGCGGTGCGCAGAGCAGAATCAAAGGCAACGACGACAACGACTGCAGTGACATCCATGCCATGTGTTTTGTCATCTGAGTTGGCTTTTATGTCACACGATAGACGGCCGGCATGGCGCGGGGCTCCATTGTCAGAGGGTAGGGGGAGGAACTTTGGCTTTGATGCATATTCGATGTCGAGCAAATGAAATCGATACCGCGCGCGTATGAAGCGAGTAATCGTTCTCGCATGTCGAATGTGGCACTCGCACTTAAACGATGATTAGAAATGCGAAGAGCAACACGAAAGTCTCATTACTTTTCTTACTTTATCTAGCAACACCTTTTTTCTCTGCGGTGCCGCCTTCAGATCAGCCCGAAGCGATTGTTTTCGATGGGCCGGATGCCGTTGTTAGAAATGTTGCAGGAGATAACAAATATATTTTACCGTTATTAGCAGGTTGTTGTATTAGACGTGGAGTTATTAGGGAAAATGCTAAATATGCTTTGGTTTCAATGAACATCATCCCATCACCAGAACCGAGGAAGATTATTAAATTTATAGATTAGATGAGTTTAATGAACCATTTTAGCAATGAGAATCAATTCAAATGGGATTTCCTCATGACATGGAACATGCCAGAAAGTTGCAAGGGTATTTCACACTATTTACTACATGTTGAGAGAAGTACTCGTCTCTAAATCTTACTTCAACAACCAAAAACAATAGATTTGGTATACTCAACAATATATTTAAATTGTTACAAGGACAGGAGCGACATACCACCCACCCCTCTTAGACACTCGCCACGCTTACCATATCTCGGACTTGGTTCGAACTTCGACTCGTTTGAGTGTGATGAGCCGCCGTTGTCTTTTTTGCTTCCTTTGTTTTTTACGAGTATCTTGTGAGCTGGATTCTTTGGCGGCACCATCAAAGTTGACAACATCTTCCATTCTTTGTTGTTCTTTTTCCGTGCTTATCTCGTGTGTCTCAACCTCGCACTATCGCTACATGCTATTTCAGATATCTTCCTATTATTTGTGTTCCTTCAGTTTTATCGCTTATCATCTAAAATTTACAAATCGATATCTTGCTCGAGTTCTTCGTTTGGTTTGGCTGCCTCGTGTTGCGATTTGACATTCAACCCAATATCGCCCAGATATAGGGAAAAGCACAAGCGGGCCAGAGGAAGGCTCAGAGTATCGAACTAGGTACAGTATAAAAACAAAGCAAGTATGGCGCACATGACTCCGCCAAGAGGAGTGGTTTTGAGTGCTTTTCTTGCTTATACCAGGTAAATCAATTAAGTATTTTTTTAGGTTTTCAAGTTAATTATGAAACTTTGTTAAGCACAGGGTAGATATCTCTAGAAAATGCATTTAGACCTAGTATATACTATATATCAAACTTCGATTTATGTATGTATATAAGTTATTTAAGAAAAGAGACAATTCGAAACGTCAAGCTGTGCACCTTTTTTGGGTTCCATTTATACAAGAATATATAGGATGTACATATGTACATTACAGGCATGTAACCGGTCTCAAGAGATATTTTAGGAACTTTCACGTTTATTAAAATTATGATCGTTATCTCAAGTTTGGTCTTATCAAAGTTTTAAGAAGTGTTAAACTAGGAAAATAATGAACATAATTCCAGAGATCCTCTGGAGTTCCACATGCACGAATTCATGGTTTTTCTTCAAACCCATCTTCATTGAACCAATTTAATTAAGATTGCCTTGCATTAAGTATTCGAGGAGGAAGGAGGAGTGGCAGGTATACGAATCGAATGAAATTGAACACACATCCTTTGTTATATAGAGTAGTTCAGCATTGCAAATGAGTAACATGGGTCTACGCCCACAACTACTTAAATACAGACTGAATGAATCCTTTTAAAAAACCATAACAGTATGTCGGAGTCAATTATGACTACAGAATTGAATTCCCGAACATCCTGTATTAAAATTAACTACAAAAATTCAAAATAGACTATAGGAAGTTCTTTTATTAAATAAAAAATATACTCTTTTTAATTTTATAATTTTTCTTATTCAATTATCAGATATCGATATCTGCCAAATGAACGCAACGAACATTTCGACCAACATCTACAGCAGAATCGTCCTTGAGAGGAACTGATTTTTTTTAATAGTCTTCAATAGTTTTCTCATATTCCATAATTTTGCTTATTGACGGTTCTGATTCGGTGATGTTGAAAAACTGCTTGTGTTGCTTCTGTCGCTTCATCGCTGAAGATAATGTTGCGTGAGAACAAATCATCAATTGAACGATGAATGATGAGCAACCAATCAGCGAAATTTTTCTGTGCAAATGGTCACGTCCTTTCAATTCTTGTTTTAGTTTAATTTTGAAAGCACGCAAATCCTTATGCAGAATTCGCCATAAAATGCCTACTTCTTGGTAATGGCGTGGAATTGACGTTAATGGGTCATGAGCAACACTTTCACGAACAGCATCAATGGTTTCATTCGGCCGAACGTTTTCGGTCTGCCAGACTTTGGTTTATCATGAACCGATCCAGTTTCACCAAATTTTGCAACTAAATACTGAATTATTTACCACGATGGACGATCATGAATGCAGAAAAATTCACGTAATTTACGATGAGTAGTTTTTATTGTACACTGATTACCAAAACAAACTTCAATAACTTTAAGACGTTCTGCGTATCGCATTTGACTGCATTGTTGAAATTGTCTCATTCTACACACTAAATGTACTTTTGGATAACCCTTTACTTCTAAACTAACATCGCAGTCCGCCCGATTTGGGTGATCCGTCTCACATCTATTAAGAGTAATATTAAGACTTTAAGATGACAAAAGTGCTAATAGTTATGTACCAGAGTAAGAAAAGAGGAGATATATACTTCTATTATCAGATTTAATTACTCTGCCAATTATGGGGATGATTCTCTAACTTGTAATATATTCCCAAGGCATTAGGGTAGGATAGGGCAAAACGGTGGATGGTATATGAGCTTCGAGTAGCTAAAGATGTCAATCTTTATGCTTTTCTTTACTATGAACTTGCGTTACTTTCAATAACCGGGAGCGTTAAAGCCGACAGAAAATTAGGTATATTTTTTAATCCCTTTAAGTATCACTTAAAGTCAACTACACACATTAAGTGCGCACACAAATTCAATCAGTGGTCTGCTTTTCACAAAAGGAAACAGATTACTCCGAGAGTCAACAGAAACTGCAACAATACACACAAATATTGAAAAATCCTTCGTGCCGAGTCATTCAGAGGACCTGCAAATTATTTATCTACCTGTTGAGGTGACTTGTTTCGGGTGAGACGTGACCTTTGTCACAAGGACTTTAATATGACACTGGACAGGTTTATTTGAAAATCGCGACTCTGTCAGGCGAAAGACTGTTGTGTTCCTTTTTATGGAAAATTTAAAGGCTCACAGGTAAAAATTAAAATCTTTGTTCTTCAAGGATTCAGAAGTCTCTACCGCAAACAAAAATTGAAACACTCTGTCGCCATTGACCCACTTGACTCTGTTGACTTGGTTTCTCTTTCTCTCCGTCTCTCTCTGTCTTTCCCTCTCTCTCTGCCAACTGCGAGAGCCTTTGATCTTTCAATCCACGAATTCCTCCTTAATTCGAATTATTTTCCGATAGCTTAAAACTGTTTATTTTTATTTCAAAACTGAAGCAGGAGAAATTGCAAACATCAACAACCGCTACAAAGTGGCACACATTCAAGCCGCTGGTCCGGATGTTATAAGTATGTACCGATACACCAGCCCGTTTACACTGGTCACTGGTCACTGGTCACTGGTCACAACACTGAAGGGACGTGTTTCGACGTTGATGAGTATTTCATGTCGTTGAACGATTCGATTGAGTGGAACGACGAAACGCCAAATAAGAGTAGTATAAAGCAGGGGCAGGGAGTGGTTGGGGGGTATACGTTGCCGGATTCGGTGATGTTTGCTAACTGTTCGTGTGACGTGTGCCGCTCCATAATCAGTTCTGTCCGATGCTCAGAATAAAACTTCAGTTCTTCCGGTCAAGTGTGGTTTTTAATAAACATAATTTAATTATGTTCTAGCCACTGACAAAAAGACGAAAGCACCACCACAACAACAACCATACCAATAACAACAGCCACATAACGTGCTTTCAAATGGAGACTATACTGTGAATGTTGAAATTTGCAGCTCGCAAAAGTTTTACTACTTTTTCTCGGTCATCTAAATTTGGAAACTCAATGATCCTCCATCCATATTTAGTTCTCCAGTTGTATAATAAAAAATTGCAAAGTGGTATTTTTATCTGTCTAGCTACAAATAAATCTTGATCCTCAAAAATTAAATACTGAGGTTTGAAAATTGAAATTTGGTTTAGAGTGGATTTAGAAATAATCGTGGAATCAAATAATAAAAAATACGGCATAATTACAGTAAGATAATAAAATAAATAAACTGTATAAAGCAAATCAAGAAATGAATAAATAAAAATTTTTAAAAATGTGGGTTGTCACTTTTTAGTAGAATGTTTCAGATATACCATTATTAGCAAAACAATGTTTCACTATCTATCAACCTTAAAGTTTCGTATGGCGCATTTTTAAAAACTGTTCAGTGATAGGTTGGGCCTAAATTTCCATTTCGCATGAAGCATAATTAATTAAATTTCCGCTACTTTTGCCAAAATATGCAAACAAAAAGTTGCCAAATCAAACAAAGCCTTGGCTTTAGAAGAAAAAACCAATATTTGTCCAAGTACACAGATACGCAGATACACATAGAGACCCAGACAGACAGACAGGCAGGTTAAAATTGTAGGTTGGAGTTGGCAGAGAGGAGTTGTTGTCGTGCAAACGCATCAGGGCTGAAAATGCTCTAAGTGACAAAGCAACTGATTAGGAAGCAATAGGGAAAAACAGAGATACAAAATTGATAGCTCTTCAGAGTCAATTGTTCGAAACTGAAATAATACTATAATAAGTATTGGAGCAACGATCTGAAAGACTTTAATGACTTTAAAAGTCGTGCCGCCTCACCTGGGATCCACCTTAGAAATGCGTCCAAGTACACGATTGCGATTGACGTGGATTTCTTATCACATCTCCAGCGCTCGAGTGGCAAACGGCGGCGATCCTTTTTATGATCGACTAACAACCAGAGCAAACAGCCAGCAACTCTGGTTTATCGCCGAGTCTGATAGAGGTCTGCTTCGATTAATATTGACTTCAATTTGATTTTATTTGTCTGTTTGTTTGTCTGTTTGTTTGTCTACTATATTTGTCCACCTATTGTCACGAAATGTTTCCGTTGGTGGCGATCGTCACTGCGATCGAGTGCGATCGGAGCGATAAACCGCATACAATTCATTAGATTTCAAAGTTAAACACTGCAGATACGGCTGGAAACTTACACAGATAGACATTAGAGACTAACGTTAGTCTCGGCTGGTTTCTGGCCTGTTGAAGTGCTGAATTCAAGTGGAGAATAAATTCTAAAGTTAATCAATTAGCAGCACTTATAATTCTCAAGTGGTTCATAATTTAGCAGCAGTAAATAACTGGCCGCGCTGATAACTGGCCGCACGAGTTTTGATTACTCGACGCAGATACTAAATACTTGTATCGTAGTAATAAATCACAGCCGACTAAATGTGTTTTCCTAGAATTGTTTTTCTAATATCACATCCATTTCCGGAAATTCACACACTTAATCTTGTATCTTTTATTCACATGTGGAAAGCTTCAGAAATGTGATTATGATTAACGATTTCTGGAGTGACTCAGTCACTTCTTCTTTTTTCGTGTAATTCCTAAGCTTTACTTGAAGCTAGTGAGTTGGCCAGAAGATTGGATGTGAGGATGTCCTTCTTGTCATATCCTTCGTTTGCTCAATACATCTCAGTTAATTCCATTTTATTGGCCACTTTCTCAAGGCCTCATTCTCATTTAAACGACAACACAACCAGTCCTCCTCCTCCCCCTCCCCCTCTTCTAAATTACTGGGCGCATGCTAGCAATAAAGTTTATCATGCAATTAAGAGCGAATTAAGCTGCTAATAGAATAATTAATGCAATTTCCCACAACATTAGACACATTCGACCAGCAGCAGCAGCAGCACGGAAATCAAGATTCACCCACTCCTCCTCACTCCTCCTCACTGCGCCCATTGTGCTCTAAGCCCCTGCCCAGCCGTCGACTTGACTCATTACGGAGCAGAGAATATAAACGCGTCCTTGCTGAGGGCGGTTTGCCTCAAATCCTGTGTATATTTATGTTCCGCTGCTGTTGTTGTTGTTGGTTCTGCTGGCAGATCTCAGTACGGTTCTTTGCTGTTTGGAGTTCGAGGAATTGTCAAGGAAACCCTGAGATGTTGGGATGAAAACAACAACAATTATTGCAGACATACGAACACCCACTCACATTCACACAAACATTTAGTATCCGTTTTAGTGTTTTTCGCCGATGGCGTACTTCCCATCAAATACTGTCGAAAGTTGGTCGCTCGCTCGTTGGCTGTCGTTGCTCATTCATGCATTCATCGGTTTAACCGCAGAAGCACTCAATTTGTTCGACGTATTTTCGTTCTTTTGCCGTTCTCTGGTTTGTCGCATTCACAGAAACGACGACGACAGCAGCAGCAGCAAGGACGACCGTGCAAGGATACAGACTGTTAGTCAGGCAAACGAGTTCGAAGAAAGTAATAGAAGGAATGTAAGCCACGAGTTATTCAGTTGTTTCGGAGAAAGTTACAAGGCGTATAAATGGGTCTAACTGTTTATAAGGATAAATTGGAAAAATGTACATCCACCTAGAATTGAGATTATGTATATCCACTCCGTAATTGTATGAAGAAGATGAACTCTTGTATCGTGAACTCAATACGCTTACTGAGGAGATAGTTATATAAATATTTCCGCACCGATAGAGTAGTTATAAGGGGGTCCCTCTTAACCGACTCTGAACCGGTTTTTATATCCTATATCTTAAGAGGATCTTCTATTACCTAGATGTTTGCAGTATCTGAAAGGTAACCGAAGTAATTCGATGTGGTGCCAGTTCTAGCTTCTATACAGTACTATAAATAACGTGCTTGTGGAAATACTCACATGACGCATATGGAATGTACATAGGTGAAAATTCGTTATTTTACTTTTAATATTAACGATCTTATCGGACTCTCCCTGTGTCCGCTCACTGCTGCTCTAACTGAAAGGATGATTCTTATCTGAGCGGTTGATGTACCTACTCTATCAGTGAATGTGTATGTGTGTATATGAATGTAGTGTGAGTGTTATTCGAAGTGACTTTGAGTGTAAAAGCGAATGACAATCGTTCTTCCTTTTTTTCATCTAATGCGAGCGAATCTTTACAGTTTTGGACTTTATCGTCTTCGGTGAATTTCCGGTGCTGATGGAAATTCTGGGGAAGAGGAAGAGCGCAGGCAGTGAGGCTAGCAGGTGGATCTTCAAGACGATATAAGGTAAAGAAGCACTTAAAATGTTTCAAACGCAATCAAGGCAACATTTGTAGAAGCATTCAATCTTTTTCCGGATGCGGTTTTTGTTGGTGTTAGTTTCCCCCGCAGTCCCCACGGTACCGCATCAAGCAGCAACCACTGCAGTTCCTTTGTTCGTAACTTTCCGGAGGAGCTCTGCAACTTCTCCTTCTCCTTCCAATCCTGCGCAGATTTGCTTCTGCTTCTTTAGAAAATTGCATGTCAAGCGGAAACTAGTTGTCAAGATTGCTAAGTCCCCATTTTTATTTTAGTGTCTCTGTGTGCGTGTGTGTGTATGTGTTGTCTGTGTGTTTCTTGCGGTTTTACTGGGAAAGTTGAATCACAGGCAGCAGAATCAGAACTCAAGTTACCTTCATATAATAGATATTTTCATGTCGTGCTTAATTTTCCATCTTAAAAGTGCGAGAATATCTACCTTTCTCGGTCTCTTCATCTGTCTATCCCTCGCTCTCTCTCTCTTCACCACTTTTTTTATGGTTTTAATTCCTCTACCCCTATATATCTTAATGTATAATAAACTACAAGTACAATTATTTATGCATAAAATACATTTCAAATACCTTCAACTTTTTGTATACTTTCTGATTTGAACACTGCAAAGATCCAGATTCGATTCAATATCGAAGAAGTTGACTTTCAATATTACAACTTTTCTCGGTGAAACTTGCTGCAATTTTAACTCATTTAAAAATTAAATAAAACAAAATATATAAAAAAACTAAAAATAAATTCTAATTATCTAAAATTTCAGTTTATACTTATTACGATTATGTATACATTAATTAGTCGTTTTAATGTTTTACATTTTTCAATACTTTGGAACTCTTCTAACAGTGGTGGTGATTACTTATACATAATCTTATTTTTTTATTTTTTTTATGTATACTTTTAGGCTTTTCGTAAACTACGCAGCCACCGCGAAAATCGACGAAAATCTCGATCGCCTTTGAACTCTCAAAAAACTTATCTGGTAAATATCGATTTTCGTTCGAATTCATTTTCAATTTAATAATTAGATTTAATTTAAATATTAAATGAATTAATAGTTATAATAACTCATATATTTATTGATAATTTATACATTTTTTCAATTTCGAGAGCATTCTTAATATCGATTTTAATTTTTTTGGTAGAATCCAGCAAGTTTGCTGAAGAAGATTTCTTTTTGCCTTAACAGACATTTCTGAAAGAAGCACGATCTAAAGGATTCGATATACATTGCATCGTATTAAACAGACACTTTTACAGGACTTTTACTTTTACATCGAAACAGTTATAGAAACACTCTAAAATTTTTACTTCGATTTCTTCTTTATTTCGATTATAATTTCTAAGTTAAAGTTCATTCCTAAGTTTATTTGTGATTTACTCGTAAAATTATATTTATTTATTCAGTCAAAGTACACTGTAAGCGATAAACTTCTAGCCACTACTGTTCCACACTGTTACCAACTGTCGAACATTTGAATAATTAATGGGAATGTGTGATTCGTCGTATGCTTCGTTGTGCAGCACCCAACTCAGAATGCTTGCAAATTGGACGGATTTGTTTTGTGGTTTAGACGGAAGAAATTCTATCGAAATGAATAAAAAGCTTGATAAAACTTGCTTCAATCGAATTCAACCTGCAGTCGCGAACGATGCTGTTTTATAGTTTCTCCAATTAGGCGAACAACGTAAATATAATTATGCTATGCTTTTTGCAAATATGACATAATTAAAAGATTTAACGCTGCTGCAAGGGGGCAGGGAAGAATCCATTATAAGCTGGCAGCAAACAAAGAATCTTAAAACCTCTTCCATTAGCAAAAGTGCCTCCCTTCCTCCGCTGAAACTCCGCTACTCGTTGAATTATCTGTTTCTTTGACGTCAACAGTTTCTCTTTGATTTCGACACATTTAATGTGAATTTTTGTCTTCGAGCGGCAGATGGAGCCGTCCTTCTGGAATCTTGTGCGTTTCTTATGTAAATCCTCCGCCAGGCAGCAGAACAACCAGTAAAAGCCATCCATCCACCCCGCCAGCCCTCGGCTAGACGTCACTCTTCACCCGCTGATCGTCTTCGTGCCTTTTTTCTCCTCCATCGAGTCTGATGTAACATCCGAGTTGTAACTTCATTGTAAATTTTATGAAAATTTGATTAATCTTATCATGATTGTGCCGCACGCTAGGCTGGGCGAAAAGAAAGGGTTGGCATCGGCTGTCAACGGGGACATCAACAGCAACAATAGCTCCTCGAACTTCAGCAACTCAGCACTCATCTCTTGCAACTCATGTCGACTCATCTCACTGTCGCATCAATGTCTCAAATAAATTATCGCCCGTTCGAGTGGTGCGGCGCGCCGGGCGTCTTCTTGCAAGACTGCGTAATAATTTGGGCTGTAAAAGGGTTCAACCACTTAAGCAGGTCCTTTAGCTTTAATTGAGTCATATTGAGTCATTGGATTGGCAGCAGGGGGAGGAGAGGGCGCCCTCCGAGACGTAACGTCGTGTGAGGTAGGCTACAAGACAGGAAATCGCGTTTCGATTTGGAATCTTAGATTCCGGCTCCTGAAAAGAAATATTTTTAATTATTTAGAAACATTCAGCCAATCAGAGTATTGAAGTAGTATTGTAGTCTTGTAGTAGCCGAAGTTCAGAGATTCTTAGAAAATATCTAAGAATAAAGAAGGTATCTCAAACAAATTTAAATCTTTATGAATTATAATTATAATAATTGTTGACTAAATAGTTAATATCATATGTCTGTTTACCATTATTATTTGCTATTGATTTAGTTTTTACAATTTATTGCAAATAAGTTATTATTGCTATTATCATACAACTTATTTTTCAATATTTCACACCATCTTTGATTAACGTTTCTCAACTTGCTCTTAATGCAATAAAAACGCTCTTTTAGGGAGCATATACATATGTATATGAGGCACTTCGGCCCGTTCATTTGAAGGCGAAACTGGAATAAGTCCAGGAGGAAAGAAAATTGATAAGTCAATAAATAAGCAACTCAGTTCGCATTTTAAGCAAGTCGGAACGTCTACAAAGTTACTCGTGGCGCCTCCTCCCACTGCAGCCGCTCATATTATTTTCCGATAAAAGTATTTGCAACAAATAAATGTAGTGAGTTTATGCTAAACCGCTCACTTGACCAATTGATAGGCGAATTCATGGCTCGTTCCGGCTTATGGACCATGGAGCAGGGGGCAGGGGCCAGGGACTGTCCAGTGGTGCGGCGGTTTGCAGGATTTTTCTATAAGCTGCTTGTAGCAATAAAAATTCGATTATGCTTATATATTTTATTTTTACAAACGTGATTTATCATTTGTGTTGACTTGTTGGCTTGGTTCCTTACGGACTCGGTACTTTGATGCCCGGGACGACCGTCCCAACATCATCCCGGCCCACGGTCAAGTGTTTAACTTCTCTGGTTACACAATCAATGAAACTGCACCAAAGATAAGACCGGGCAGTGGTGCGGGGAGGAGGGGAAGGGGAAGGAAGATATCTCATATATGGAACGTATCCTGTCAACAGGATACTCTTATTTTATGTATTTTTTTATGCGCTTAAGTGCTGCTGATGCGCATATAAATATTTTAAGGATATTTTCTGCTCAGCATGTTCTAAGTTTCCGTTCTGTTGTTGTTGCGGTTGTGCCTCTCAAGTAGCTTATCAGCAGCGTTGTCGAGGACGTGTCCGTTTTTTACGATGACCCTTATTGTTGTTGCAAAGCACCTTATGCAACTAAATTGGCTGCTCGGACTGATGTCCTTTCTACTTGACTTTCTAGATGTACTGTAGACAAAAAAGACGTTTAAAGTTTTTGGCTGATTGGAGTTTTGAGCCTCTTAGCGATAGTTTTTCCTCTGCTGATTGTTATCCTTCGCCGTTCGTTTAGTAAGCAGTCGTTTCCAAGGATATACTGGCCCATATGTTCGTTTATATTGATTTCCAAACAGAGATACTTATGTCCATAAAATTGACTTTTCGTTCATAATTTGAAACTGATCCTAGCCAAAGTCTTTCGCCATTCCGCTCTTTAATGTTCATGTGAAGCTCAGAGAGGACATCATAAATTAGCCAGTTGAAATCCTGCGGCGTTTATAGTAAAGCTTCTGTAGCTTTGCCAAATTTGGCTGCTTTCGTGCCAACTGAGTTCAGTGGCGATGACGTGAGTCGATGCTTTTGGAGTATTTCTAGCAAAATTAATTACGTTTTAATTATTATTTTAATGCAGTGAAAAATACAGTATACAGATAATAACAAGAAAAGTTCGCCCTGTTCTGAATTATTTGTACTCTTTATCGTCTCTTTATCGTCTTTCATCGCAGACGAAATTTTATGGATTTTTTTTCGGGTCTGTCATGGCCAAAGCTTTTAATTAGTAATCAAATGATTTCCGAAACACAAGATTGCTTAAAAGTGTGCTTTAGAAATCAGCGAAGTACGAGTAAATATATAAATATTATTGTTATAAAAAATGAACAATTTTGCCCCAAATAATATTAATGAACAAACAGGACATCAAAGGAAAAGTAAAAAATTAAATGGCAAGATTAAAAGTTAAAAAAGTGAAAAGAAGCGAGTCGAACAGAAAAAACAAAAATAAATAGAAATAAAAATGTCCCCAGAATCAACAAAATCCCTTCGTTCCACCTCAAATAACTTTTCTAATCGTCCTTTTTTCTAAACCAGCGAATAAATGCGTAAGACTCATTCTAAGGATTCAGAAACCCTCGTGCTTAAGAGCATTGAAGACAAGCTCTACGCGGAATTAATAAGCAGCCGGGGAAGACTTCGATATGCTTGGAGAATTGAAGAGCCGGAGATATCGTGGCACACCGCCTGTGTTAAATTTCTGGTGGTGCGAAGGACACTCGGATGAAGTGAGCGGCTGAATTCGGTAGCTGGTACTTCATTTGGAAGAACATCGGCAGGGAATCGCAAAATCCACGCAAATAACCAGAAAACATTTAAATTCGATTTTCAAACCCTTTCGGAACCAATCGCGACATAAAAATTCAACACTCGACAGTAATAACAATAATTGTTCAGCACAGTGAGCCGAGCATGCGGCATTAATTAGAAACTCTTAAATGGTTCCACGGTGCTATGGCTCTAAGCGTCTGGAGTGAAGCGTCTCCACGCTTTTCAGCTGCTTGCGGGCTTTGGCCGCGAAAGCAGAACCTTTTGCAGGCTGTCATGTAATCCTTTTTAATGTAATCCGCGCTCTGCTTTTTATGGGTGCAGGAAGACGATTGCAGGTTGTGTGTTAGTGGTACATAAGACAGGCAGAGCGGGGATTCGTGATGGTCATTTAATTTGGAGCTTAAGACGCCCCTTAAAGCGGCGAATATACGGAAAATAAATAAATCACGAGGAATAACGCGATTCAAGAGCAATTAAAAGTTGCGATCCAAATCCAAGAATCAGCTCAAATCATTTTATTTTGTTTTAGCTGATGTATTCATAGTCATCAGAGCAAACAGTCTATCGAATTAACTAATAATGTTAAGATGTCGCCCTTGTTTTAAGGTTGTCAGCCAACATATTCACATAAGTGAATTTTCCAACTAATTTAGTTCGAGAAACTCATAAGCGTTCATGTAATAAAGAAAAGCTTTTTAGGAGAGAAGGAAACGAGGAGGAAGAGATAAAACTTTTCCTTAGCTACGAAAATGCAGAAATGAGTTCACTTCTTCAAAGATACAAAAGCAGTTGCTTCTCCTCATCCTCCCCTCCTGCTCCACATCCGAAAAGGACTTTATCGTTTGTAGTTGCATGCTTCTGGCAAAGCGAAGGACCTCTGCCTCAATCGTTGGCTATAACTACATTAAACTAGTGCCAATTACTACTTCACCCCAGCCCCTGGCTTCCCACGCCGGCTGTGATTGGCAGCATCAGCATCAGAGGAAACTAGCATCGGAGGAACTTCGAAGTACTTCACTGGCTTTCAACTTGCGCAGCTTCATTTATTCCCTTCTTTGTCCTCAATTTTTGCAATGGAATTAGTTATCGGCAATGAATGCAGTTAAATGCTGAGCATCGAGGAGGGGTGGGCAACAGGGGTAGCTGGGAATGCGGTTGTATGGCCCCAAAAATAACCGGTTGGGGGTGAGCGAGTGAGCGAGTAAGCGAGAGCAGCATCAACTCTTAGAAAAGATTTTTCAAAGGATCTTTTCAGCAAATCAACTTACGCTGTGTCAATTGCAAAGAATCAAGAAGCTTGTCTGATTCCAACACAGGCAGAGTTCGCGGTGCAGGGGAAAAACCAATTTTTAATTGCAAACAATGTCTAAGTTGCACAGGAATATCGTCAAAACCCTCATTTAATGAGGAAAAACGAGTGAGTATCGGAGGCTTTTTATTACCTAAAAAGAATAAGAAAGAAAAACTGCAAAATATTTCATTTTTATATGAGTCTCCAAGCAAAAGAAAAGATTTACGTATTTATGTTTTTTAGATAAATAATGGCGAAAGCGTTAACTGTTGTACTTACGTTTTGATCTTGACATAAGAAAGTTATTATTTTTCTCACACGATCACCTGAAAATTTTAAACATAATGTTTTGATACGTGATTTAACTCTGAAGAAAGTTTGGCATGATTTAACTGGCGATCAATTAAATATCAACATCCACTCTGATTTGGATGTAACATTATCAACAGAAGATAATCTGGCGATCTTTCGACAAATATTCAGTACTTTTTGTCTGGTCTGGTATACCCAATAAAATGAACAAATAATGAATGTTTCAATGATGCATGTTGCCGTTGTTGTTGCTAATGCATCAAGAAATGTATTCGAATAGGTTTGCTAGTGATTCGAACAAAATCTCAACCATCAATATTGTGGAATTGTCAATAATATAATCACATCTATCAATTATCTTATAATCGAAACCTTCAAAAAAAGAGCGTATTACGAAAATGTATAAATAAGTTCTATTTTTATAGTATTGTTTATATGTACAGCATTTGTTTTTTAGATCCCATTAATGATTAGGAACCAAAGTAAAATGTAATTAGGAATCAACGTAAAATAACTATTAGTAGAAATCAGTCTGAATCTTCGAATTGCCAGAAATCATTACTTCAGTCTGTTCAGAACTCAGAAAGCATTCAGATGTTGTTCGCGATCTGGGCGCTCTTATCTGCTGTGCAACTGACGGAAACTTCAACCGCATCCGAAAACAAGGTATTTTGTTTTGCGATGCAGAGAGCAGTTGGATTAATTGTTAAGCCAACGTGCCAGTGTTTTAATAAATTGAGTTGTCATTCAAACAGGTGCTGGTTTCTTGGGACTGCAGTGATGAGGTGCTGAAGAACCTGACTCAGAAGATGGATCACTTGGACGACATCCGTAGGTAACGTTAGGAGGAGCTTCCGTGAGCTAACGACATCCGTAGCCGCCCACCAAGCTTTACGCAATTAACTTTCTGCAGGCAACAGGATTTTACTTTGACCCTCGTTTCAGCGTTAGAATCTGCGCCAATGCATGAGCATCATGGAACTGACTTTGCAGCCTACAGCATCATGTGTCCACTGCACGCAAAGCGGGATTCCAACAACGTTCTCCTGCCCCTGTCTGTGGCCATCAGTTACGCATCCAATAGTTTTAGCCGCGTTAGGCCTACGTACGTGCCTATTAGGTAAAGTTTGATGCAGTGCATCGTCAACACGCGCGCCATTGTGGAAATGGGTCAGTACCAGGTATTTCGTTCACTACCGGCTTACGCGGACAAAAGTTGGAGAAAAAACAAGTCAGAAGCCAAGTTGGAGCCACTATTGTATAAGTATGTATTGTATTAATATATCAGAAATCTAATTTCCACCATCATATCTCACATTAGATTTAAAAAAAAAACAAGTCAGAAGCCAAGTTGGAGCCACTTGGCCACTTCGCCACTTACCTTACTTACTTCGCCAACTTACGGAGCCACTTTTATAGTGTGGCTTGAAATATGTTCCCACTGCTGTTCCCACTGCCGCTGCTCTCTGTTCTCCCACAAGCAAGATGGTGCCGCTTGGACCATCGTACAACGACGACAGGACGGCAGCACAAATTTCTACCGGGACTGGGCCGAATATCAACACGGCTTCGGAAACCTAGAGGGCGAATATTTCCTCGGCTTGGACAAACTGCACGCGCTGACTCAGTCCACGCTGCATGAGCTCTGGATACAACTGGAGGATTTTGAAAATGCCAGCAGCTGGGCGAAATACAGCAGCTTCGCCGTCGGCAGCGCGAACGAGTCGTATGCTTTGAACGTGCTCGGCACCTACACGGGAGATGCGGGCGATTCGTTTGCCATGCATGCAGGTCAGAAGTTCACGACGCCGGATGTGGACAACGACCAGCACGAGTTGCTGAACTGTGCCGTGGAGTACACGGGAGGCTGGTGGTACGCCAAATGCCACGAGAGGTAAGATGATGCTCGTCAACGATTTGCTCTGCGGTAGCGTTTTGTTGAACTGATCCGGTGTCCTTTTCAGCAATTTGAATGGTCAGCATTTGAAGGGTGCGCTCCCAGTAGAGAAGTTCGGGAAGGGCATCATTTGGTACAAGTTCCGCCAACATTATTACTCCCTGAAATACGTCCACATGGCGATCCGACCCGTGAGCTCGGAAAAGTAACGAAATCTCGGTGGTGATTACAAAATTATGTGTAATTTATTATACTTAAAGTACACTCTGTATACACAGGAACGAAATTGAGTACTCCAGCATTGTTTAGAATATTTTTCTTCCAATAGAAGCTTACTTTACATTCGTTACTAATTTTGACAGATTTTGTCTGATGATAGAGACGAAAGCTAATTGTTCCAATGCGTTGAAGCAGCGAAAATAATTCGCAGCGCGGGGCGATTGTCTCTCTAGAAGAATGAAGATTATAACTTTGTTGTGCCCTCTCCAGATGAGGCCCCCAGAGAGACCTCCCACATGTTCCCAGTCACATGCTTGTCTCCGTTTTGACACAAAGACGCATACTTTTAAGCTATTTAAAAGAAGCTTCCTTAATAAACAGCGGATGTTTTCAGGAGTATTTGTCTTATTTAAGGTAAGAATTAAGTGAGTAGACATTATAGACGAAAGAAGCACCACGAATTATTCGGAATCCATAACATAATTTACCCTATTCTCATTCTCGAGTGAGGAGGTTAAAAAGTTGAAAATATTTGGGAAAATATACAAATGAATGAATAAAGCAAAACCACACAAATTAACCCTTATTTGTCGATGTGCCTGTTGTGAACTTGTGCGTGTGCGAGTGTGTAAAGGAACTCACAGCGATTAACCCTCCGGAAAAATAAATAAATAAATTCTTTTCATTGCTTAAAACGGATAATAAGTACCACCAAAAGAACTCCGTGCACGAGTACAAAAGAAAGGAAGAAAAAACGGCGTCAAACTGTCAACATATGTTGCATGTCATTAGGAAGGATCAATCTTTCTGCACACACTCACACCCACACACACACTGACATTCTGTACGTCTGGGTGTTTGAATAGCTGCGGTTTCTTGGGAATCTACACACTCTCACTTCCGCTTTGTCTGCTGAGACGGAAACGGAAGTAGAAACAAAGTGTTGACATGTGTGTGTGTGCTTGTGAGCGAGAGCTTCACAAATTCCTTTCCGGAATCCGCCCCCCCCCCCCTCCCGCCGCTACAAAAGAGCTTTGTGCTTAAGCAGAAAGGGTTACGATTTTTCGAAATGTGTTGCATGCTTCTAGGCGGATCCACTTGAAAGCAGTGTGCGTGTGTGTTTGTGTGTGTGTTTGCATGTGCTTCTGTGTGGCTGCGTTTGGTTGTATGAGATGAATTGGTGTGAATAATCTGTATGCCGAAACATACCGTAAAAGGTATTTAAATGTTACGCTGCGTCGCAATGAGACGCGATGCGGAAGATCGTAAATGAAGATGATGCTCCAGCGCTTTAAATACTAAACCGGAAGGCATCGTGATACCAGACGTTTGCATTTACTTAAAATCGGATCAGTCACTTTATTCAATTCTTCGAATTTAAACTCTCTCATCTGTACTCGAAAAGTCCTGTAGTCCTGCGAGATCTATAAGATTTCACTATGATAATAATTCCGAAGCGCCTTAAAATATACGACACATCTTCAAAATCAAATAAATTTCCCCAAAATAACAAAATAACAACATAAGCGTGACGAAGGATGCAAATTAAATCAACGACGAAATAATCTGCTCGTATAACACAGAATACACGGCACCAAAGCAACAACAACAATCATAACAACGCGAACAACTAAAAAAAAAAACAACATAAAAAACGTCAAAAGCTGAGGTGGGGGAAACCGCGACGGAGGTTATTAAAAGGGTCACTTTACAAGACTTACGCAGGACTATCCAAAGAAAACAAAGCAAAAACATGGGGAAAGCATGGAAAACGCGCCGGAAATAAAATGCAGTGCAAGGAGACGTAACGAAGGATGACAACAACACCAACAACAATAACAACAGAGGAGTGCGAATTGAGTTCGGCGACTGGGCGGCGATGAAAGTCTGCCGGCTGGGGCAGAAAGTGCTGTTGTGTTTGCCAACGTAATCGCTGAAAAATTAAGTTTGAAATTGCTTTTTAAATTAGCTGCTTAAAAGGATACGAATGGCGGTCACTGCCAGTCGGAGAAAAGAATCCTTATTTGCGATGTCTTCGCCGCGTTCGATTGAGCGGAACCCGCCGAAATAGAAAAATTAACTGAGCGCATTCCGAGAGGCGGGATTAAGGAAAGCTTAGCATTTTTAAGTGGGCGTCATGAAGATCTTCTCAAATATGTCGGAAAGTATTCGTTCCTTGAACAACAAAAAGATGCAGAAAACACAGAAAACAAGCGGCATTTCGAGGATATTACAAGCGCATTAAATGAACGTGACCCGGAAGCTGAGCTCGACGCAGAAAGGGTGCAGGCAGGATACGCACGAGGAAGGACTTGTAATTGAGAGGCAGCGCGAGTGCCACAAACAATGGGCTTCTTTTAAGTACCGAGTTCAAAAATCCACGGGTGAGGGTGGCTATGAGAGGTGACTCTGAAGAACCCACATTTCAGCATATTTTTAAGTAGCATTTAAAAAATAAATACTAACGATGGTGCTTATTTTTCCTCGTAATCTTTTTAGGCTTGGTTGTGCAGCGTCCGAGCAGAAACGCAAAGGAGAGGCGAAAGAAAAAAGGTTTTAAGACCATATTCCAGTATCCCAATTCTTGACATCGGCCACCCTGATGACGAGCTCATTAAATGGAAATGCTTAATGAGCCTCCGCCGGGATAATGAAAAATCGTTGAAAGGTAAGTTTGGAGAGTGGAGGGGGCAACCACGAGAACGAGAAAGCAGAGTACCCCAACGTATTGCATGTCAAAGTTGAAGAGGCAGTAATCCTTGCTTTGTCTGCCAGGAGCCGCAACGCGAGAGCTCATCGCCAACCTCCCACCGCGCGTGCTCGACATAATTTATTACCTCGTATTTCATTACATTCGCCGAAATCCAGTGTATCTCCATTTATTATTGAAACGTAAATCAAACATCAAATCCCGAACTTGCCGCGCTCTGCTCTGGCCAGCACTTGATGGTCAAAATTCAACCTGCCATCCCAGCACTCCATTTGCGTTGCTTAATTTATCGGGTCCCGGGGAAAACCCACCAACCCAAAACCGTTTAATGAAAGCACGCACGTGGCATGCATACCGAAGGATGTGGAAAAAATCCATCGTGCCATCATCGTGCATTTGGACTTTGGACAGCGCCGCTTGGCGTCTGTGAATATTGGGAATTTTTCACGTGCACTTCGCGAGCAGCACATAATCGGAATCGTGTTGGGTAACCGCAGGAAGAGGCTTCTAAATTAACTTAATTGCCCTGTTAAATTGACAGCAAAATTAGTTCGGATCGAATACAGTGCATTCGGAATATTAAGCGGAGGCAGTGTAAGGATCCTTCCACTTAAGGAAGGCGTCATACAAAGCAAACTGGACCGATACAGTGTTCTCTAGACGTCGACTTTATTCTACAAACGAATACGATTGGAAGTCAACACTTTTAAGCGGCTTGTCTCCAGGTGCTTGAAATAATGAATTTAATCATTGATTGAGATAAAAGAAATTTCTGCGTGTAGTTTCAAAGTACCGCACAGAACAGTTTTAATCTATTTCTTACCCAATATTGAAATGATCAAAGCATTAGATTGAACGTTAGAATTGAAATCTATGTCTTGAAAGAGTTACAAAAGAGAAAACGTAATGACGATTCCGATAATACTGAAAATTCTACTATATTTCAATAATTTTCCATCTGATTATAACACGGTTTTTGCATTAAATTAATCAGTTTGAATTCTTGTTGTTTTATTTAAGCTGTTGTTGATTTAACAGGGCTATTCTCGTTGTCAGCTTGACATGAAATTGTCAAGACAAGTTGTCACGGTGCTTGTCAATGCTTTTCAAATTGGTATTCTGGTTGTCAATTGACACAGTGAAAGCTTTAATGCAGTAACATGCTGAAAAGCTTAGT
Source organism: Myopa testacea (assembly GCA_949629155.1). Classification (NCBI taxonomy): domain Eukaryota; kingdom Metazoa; phylum Arthropoda; class Insecta; order Diptera; family Conopidae; genus Myopa; species Myopa testacea. The sequence continues at coordinate 47,022,964 of OX451346.1, read as the reverse complement.
GATACAGAAACCAAAATGTAATTTTTGACAAATGGAACATGAAATGGCAAAGCAAAATACGAACGGACTACGGCAGAGCAGCTGGCGCACTATGTGCAGTTCATGTCCACCATGTGTGGAATGTGCTGAATATCAAAGAATATGCAATATATATTATTATTTATTTAAATTTTATTATTTAAATTTTAAATTAAATTTATTTATTTAATTTGTTATTTAATTTATATATTATTTGTTTAAAACCAGATCCTGAAACCTCTTTCAATGTAAGTAGCACCAAAGAATATGTAATAATATATTTATATTATAAAATATTTTCATTGAAAGTGTTTCAGGACCTGGTTTTAAACAAATAATATATAAATTAAATAACAATTTAAATAAATAACAATAAATAAATTAAAAATAACAAAAAAATTTGCTGTTTCTCTTCTGTTCATTTGCTGTTTTGTTCTGAAAATGTAGTAGTCAAGAGCTATTTGGCTCGTGACAAATTTGTAAAGAAAAGAGCTTTTATGTGACAGTCAGAATAGCAATATTGACAACTTGTCAAAAAACATGGTTGTCAACTAAAATATGACAACGTGAATAGCCCTGTAAGTCATAAAAAATAAACTAGTAAAGTAACGAAATATTAAAAAATAATATTTTTATTCCACTTTTAAAAGTTTAGTCAGAAAAATTTATACATTTCTATACATTTTTTACTCTTACTATTTTATTTATTTAATTTGTATTGAGCTGAATTGGTTACTTTTTCTTTTTTAACGGCTTGTAATGTAAGTAAGTAAGTAATTAGAAAATACATACATATATGGAAAAAAATTAAATGAAGAGAGTGAAATTTAAGAAGTTTAAGAAACGTAGATTTAAGAAAATAATACGTAATCTGAAAAACATAAACACACACAATAAATAACCGCAAATAAGGCCAATTTAGCAATATTTTGTGGAAAGTAAGTCAGACCCTCAAGTAATCTGCTTTAAACCGGCGCACTTTCCGTATTATTCTCGATGATAGACCTATTTTCTGTAACAAACGGCTGGTCCCATTGTAGTTGTTGTTGCTGTTGCTATTGTGGTTGTTACTAATACCGCATCTGTGTTTGTTGTTGTTGTATTCGCATACGAGCAGAAGCACAGCATCATATGTTTTGAAAGCGTTGATATGCAGTCGAAATCACATTTTTATGATCTCTTTTATTGCGTACTCGTATCTGTTGTTATTCATTGATTTTTAAGCAGTCAATTCTTTTGTACAACTCGATTTGCGAGTAAAGAAGTTAGCAGTAGCAACATAAACAGTAACAACAACAGCGACAGCAACAGCAATTGTATTAAGTAGAAATTGTTCAACATAAACATGTTCTCCCTTCATGCAAAAACACAGACACATACTCCTGTATAACCAGTGATAAACACCACCCACAGCCAAAACCATCTGAGAAACACGAATTCCCATTGCATACTTTCAGGCGCTTGTTTGCTGCTTACGCATATCGTAAATAAGAGGGGATTCCATGGCAAAGAAGTCGGCATAATTGTTGGCTGCTCGTATCAGCGTCTCCCAAACAGTTTTCTCACCGAGTGAGCGTCAGAGTGATTTTAAGTTTCTTCATACTTCCATTGGACGGCTTTTTCAATTTTTGACAGAAGCACTATCAGAGAAAAGTAGATACGAATTCGTTAAGACAATTCCACTTTCAACACTACTTTAACTTTCATTAATGAAAAAAGTTTAAGAACATCGCCGTTCTTCTTTCAGTTTCTCCGAATTATAATTCCCATAATTTGTGTCACAAAATCTCCGCATTTGAAATGGTTTGCAATTGAATTCGAGTAGAAGACAAAAGCCATGAAAACTCATATGAAAACATTTAAGGAGGCATTCGAATGCCGTGATTTCACAATAAATACCAAGACAGCAACAGCAACAACGACCATAGCAACAACAACAATAGTGGCGACCAACACTTACCACCACAGCGCCATTTATGGTGGAAAATAAGCTCAGGACACTGCTATTTTCTTTATCACTCCACAAACACGCCTGAGCCCATGAATGAATGCACCCTAAAAGGCGGCAATGTTTCTCTTACAAATGAGCTCAGAATTATTTGCGGTACTAGTAACTTTGCAGCTCCTTCCGTTCGGCATGTTTTTGGCTTTGTGCTTCTCTGCCACGCTCATACACACACACACACACACACACACATACACAGGATACAGTCACGCACACACGTCTAAATTGGCACGCGTTTGTTAAACACAAATTTGTTTACACGTTTTGCAAATAGATTCTCCTGCATATGCTGAGGGTTAGAGCTCTCATGCGTTGACAATAAATAATATCCGCGAATCCTGCGAAATGAAATCCTGGTCATGAATATTGGGGGAAGCTGAAGAAGCAGCGGCCGCAGTTCTCAAGGAACCCATGCAGGTTTATCGGAAAACATTTCCGTTGATTTAGAATCTATTCGTACGTATTCCTAAATTAGGTCTTCGGTCTCGTGGAACATTCGTTATGAGAGTCATCACAACCTTCAGTCGGAACATCTACTTTATTCGAATGTCTTCTTTAGTTTTGTCGCTGTCTTTAAAAACGCAAAGATAACTTCGAGGATTACTTAATAGCTTTCTAGTTAATTTTAATATAATTTATCTCTCTTATTTTTTATCTATTTTTTATTTTATGTCTTTTATCAGGGGAATTAGAATTCTCTAAGCATCTCATGTGTGATTTAGAAGTCCAACTCAAGAAACGAAGTTCAATATAATTAGGGGTTTTAGAATGAATTCTTATGAATGTGTTACGTATAATTTTATAGTCCCTGACATATATACGTTATTATTATAAATAGTCTCTGATAAACTTTTAAACCTTGACTTAATTTGAATTTGCAAATTTTAATGCGATTTCTATGCGATTGATGTCATCAGATGCCACAGATTTAAATATATCTTAAATATTTAAAATCTTATCTAAGCTCTGTAAAACCGTGATCAGCATCCGTCATCTTATCCTGCATCCGTTAGCTTAACTATAGTTTAAGCAGTGTTAAGCGTCGTTTATCTCGCTTTGGTTTTTCTTTCATCTTCCAATTTTTGTGATGTTGCTTAATTAGATTTCTGAATTCCGAAGTTTCTCCACTTATTTGTAGACTTTGCACCACGTCTCCACAAAGCGTTGAACGTACGCGCAGCGATCTGTGGTGATTCTGGGCTTCCATGTGAAATGGAAAGCCGCGGCCGTAACTTAATTCGCAAGTGGTTGGGGTTGATTGAGTCTAAGTGTGCCTCCCGTTCCTCGGCTCCCGTTTCTCGGTCGACTCGACGCAGCGCTGCATGCGGTAGTGCGACAGTATACGCGTGCACACATGCAAACACTCGTACACTCAACTTAGACTTCTATTCACGAAAGCACGTTTAACTAAGCTAAACCAAGCAACTTGAGCTTGATATTAAGACAAGTATATATATTTGTGCATCTACGAGTAGAGAACTCGTAGTTCTGGAAATGCTTTTTGCGGCTGTCGTTCACTTGGCGCTTTATACTTATATTTGCACATGTACATGTGTATGTATATCTTTCACAGGTTCTTTCAATAGATTCCTAGGTATTGTATTTCAATGTATTGCTTGATCTAGACGCCTGGCTTTTTTTGTTTGCCAATTTCAGTGAGACCGCTCCGCATTCTGCGGTACTTACGGTCACTTTTTATAGGTAGATGTGGTACATGCTTCTTTAATTGTTGTTTGACGTCATCAAATGCACACCTAAACACAGAGCTTTTGTAATAAGTAAGTGTGTTTTAATGGAATTATGATTTGCAGTACAAAACGGATGGCAGCTTTTCTATTCAATTTGCAGCTTTATCGTTCGGTGTTTGTTGTTGGAATTTGTTATTTCTTACTTCCTTAAGAAACCATAGAAATACGAGTATCTTTGTTATTAAGCTTCTTTTTTCTATCATATCGAATTATTTTTTTATTTCCTTTTGATGCTGACTTTCAAATGCAAACATTGATAAATAAGAAGTTTTTATATAAAGTTGTTTCTTCTTTTCGAATCTTTCTTTCTTCAGAATTAAAAGTTTGTTCGCATAACAAGAATTAAGAGGCTTTCATCGTTTGATTAATAATGAATTGAGACCTAAAAGCTTCCTATAGCAAGAAATTGTAAAGAAGAAATCCTTGGATCGGAAGAATTCATTGTTTTTCAGATTCGACATATTTGAAGCGTCTCGGAATTGAAATAAGAAAGAAAGTGATTTGGATATCAAAGTAATCCTTTACTTGATAAATTGAAATATAAAAGTAAATAAGTAAACAAACGCAGGATAAAAGACCAAAAAAGATTGATATTCCCAGTGATTATATTTTGACATTTAGTCAGCTGCATGTCTCTGCATCTGACCTCCTCCGCTGTGGAGAGGCTCACTCAAGCCTCCAGCTGATGCTGTTTATCCACATCCAAAGCTACGCTCAAATAACACACGACGAATTGACGCTAAAGACTCAGCTTTCCGAATGAAGAGAAGACTTCGAGAAAAAGCATCGAGAAAATTTATTTATTATTTCCGCAGATTGACTTGAGGCGAAGCGAAGCGTTACGTTTAAGTTAGTCGTAAAACGCGTTTTAGTTGAGACGGAAACCCGAGAAGAGGAAACTCACAGATTCTAATACGAAACAATAAGGAAAACTTTTTAATAAACGTAGTTTGTAAATTATTCGAAGTGTACAAATTAAGAGTAACTGCGTAATTTTTATGTATGAAAATAATACAATAAAATCGTTCGTTTGTGGTATTTTTTTAAACCAATTTTTAAAGAGCTTTTCTCCAAAGCGAGGCTTTCATAACGATCCATTTCACGAGGGGAGTTCGGTCGCTGTTCGGGTGCTCCGTAACCTTGACAGAATTTGAACTCTGTACCCTCCAAGCCCAGATCGAGTAAAGGTGGGAATCAATAGTGAAAAAGGATATAAAAAGTGCCTAAATATAAAAATAATATCGAAGATACGTATAATAAGAAGATTTTATATAATATTCAAACGGATGACTTTTAAAATGTGTAAAGTTCACAGATTGGTATTTAAGCTTTAGTATCTACTAAAATCACTGAGAAAAAGCTTTTTAAACTTGAGCACATAACGGTTATGATTATTTAGAGGGATCGTAATACCAAAATTAAACAGGGAAAAACTAAGATTAGTTGGCGAATAATCGTGAACTGTTTTGTGGAGTATTTCACACTACAGAGTTTAGTTAAATTGTCCAATATTAAAACTGAGCGCAGCACGAAACAAGTGGACACTTTCTAAAGCTGTGTGATCTGCAAAATATTCATAATAGTAAAAGTAATCGCTGCCTGACGTGCATAAAATAATACTTATTTAATAATAAGACGGGTGCTTTCTGCAAAAGCTGTAAAAAAGTCGCGTATAACGACTATCATGGATATATTGTACTATACACCGATCTTCGTAGCAGTGCTGCGTAACGTAATCGTAGCTGAACGAAGAGAATCCGCCGTGCAAAATATTTCTATTTCTGTCATTAGAAACATGGTTTCTATCATTTTATCATTTAAAGTCAACTGCAAATGTTATCCTTGTATAAAGTACAATATATAAATATAACCTTAGAAAGAACTTCTATTAGAATTCCGTTTGGATTTCTGCCCTCAACAATTAAACTCGTAGCTACGATACGAGTACAATAGCAATCACGATTCGGCTGTATATCGCAATTGGTAGCAGTCGGCGGCGCGTAGTCCCGCACTGAACGTGATATATTGCATCTACGAGATGAACGCTGGCGACTTATGAAAGAACAAAGCAAAAAGTGTTTAATTTGTCAGCTACTGAGTGCCGTAAATTGTACTCGCAGCCACAAACAAATGGAGTTTGTATTACGAGATAAGATACACTTTTATCAAGCATTCGGTGTCTGCGATCTCTTTTTAAAGTTCAAGTGATAACTAATCTCAGAGAAAGGCTTTGCGAGTGCACATGAGATGAGATAAAATGAGTTGAGATCAGATGAGATGAGATAAAATGAAGTGAGATCAGATGAGATGAGATAAAATGAAGTGAGATGAGATAAAATGAAGTGAGATCAGATGAGATGAGATGAGATGAGCTGAGCTGAGATGAAATCAGAATTAATAAGCGAAGTTTAACAGCAAAACGAATCCGGTGTTTATCAGTAGAAATGGTTTTCGAATTCGTATCTAATGGAACGAGTGAAGAATTTTATTAACCTTCACATTCGACAATTACGAGTAGATCGCCATTACGACCCACAAATCCATCTGCGTCGTCATTTTATAGCTACGAGTAGTTAATTTATATGGGCAGAAAAAGCTTCTGAAACGAGAATAGAAACATAACTTATATAACAAGGTCAATACAGTACCTGACTCTATTACCCTCTCCTACCCAATCTAATCTAATCCAATGATTACCGTATGAAATATCGACAATATTTATATAGCTTCCATGTCTGAGAAGGAGACGATGTCTTCTATTATGTAGTATCTACCCTATTAGACTCATTTATGTTGAGTGAAAGAGCTCTTTTTTAATGCAATGTGTAATCTTCTCCTCTGCCAAAGACCACTATACATATATCACTATGATTTGGAGTCTGCAGTGTTTGAAAATATTATTAAAATTCTACAAATATTTTCGAACTCAGATTCTGAATATTTACAAACCCGACTTTAGATCAGATAGTTGAATTTCGTTATTAGGAATATTTAAAAAGCAGCAGTAAATAATTAGCATCCGTAAAATAAAAGTACCCGACACAATCAACATGTAAATAAATGAATCTATTTATTTAGAGAACTCCGAGACCTTCGGAGAAGCTGATGACAATGCTTTGTCGCTTTCTACACATAATGCAAGGTTAAATCTATCTCTCATTGAACATCCGAGTATATCATGGATCACAGATCACTAAAACAGATCCAAAACTGTTTCCATCTCTCCTCGTGAGATTCTTGCTAATCTCACGCAGAAGAATTGCCGCCTTTGGCTCAGCGATGACATGTCTTTTGTGTGTTCAAATGAATTTAAATACTGAAATCTTTTTATCTCGTTTAATTGCCAGCTGCAGTTCCTCGTATCTGAAAGCTTTCTCTCCCTCACTCGCTATCTTCTGATAGCTCACTTGTTGACTCCATCCAGTTGTCACTCTGACAGCGTCTGTCAGTCGGTGCGGGAGGTGAGTTGTCACTTCTATTGCCGTTATTCGCAAACAAATTGTAAATTTTACAGGAATCAAAATTAAGACAACGTTAGATGTTACAGCAGCAGACGCCGCGATTACAGCAACAGTGGAAGTCAGTGGAAATGCACTTGGAAGCAGTGATAACTCGTTCTTGAGATAATAATTGAATGTAGCGATAGAGGTGGTTGGATGGACGGACGGAGAAAGACGTTACCCATCCTAGACGCCGATCGAAATGAGTCGCAGTCTCTGCGCAGTTAAGATCAACGTCTAACGCTGGGACATGTCATTCGTCTGGAGGATGGTGAGCAGCACAGAACACTCTGTGGATCGTAGAAAGCACTCGAGAAGAATTCTTCTCAATTAAAAATGCTAAAATTTTAAGTGAACAAATTAAAAGAACTAAGCAAAACACTCACATTTGCCCAATTAAAACATTAGTGAGAGAAACTGAAGTGATTAACTAGCTACTTACTTACCTAGATCACGTAAGATCGGGCACGTGATACATTCCCAAGTTTTTAGTGTCTTCCGCACGAACATTGATAAAACGAGTCATTTGCACAGAAGATGGTTGATCCACAAAAGAAGGACTCAAAAAAAAAAGAAGAGTCCAAAAAAGATTCTGCTAGAAGGGACAATCGCGATGAGGATCGCGATCAGGTGGATGCCGATCGCGAGGAACGCGATCAAACTGATGCCGAGGCTAAGTTGTTGAACAACTCGAACTCAACGGGGAAAAAAGCCACTGCGAATGGTAAAAGCGGAGAGAAGTCCGAAGCGGATCGCACTATGACGGAAGACATCAACAAACTGCTGAGAGATATACCGTTAACGGAAGACATGACGTGCGGCTTCTGGATCATGAAAGGGTCGTTCTTTCAGAAGTGAGTTAAAATCTATCTTGTATGATGTCTAGCACGAGGATTTTAGGAGACTTTAAGCTTTATTATTGAAAACTTAAACTATAAATTAAGAAAATACTACCAGTTCATGAACTATACTCTGATTGTGAATGGAGATTCAGGGGAATAAGTGTCCGATCCGTATACTTATTCGCGTTAAGTACAAAGTTTGATGCCAAGTAAGTTCCCGACTTCTAGTCTTCTAATATTTTATCTGTCATAACTTCAAAATCGAAATTCAGAATGCGGAGGGGTCAAGTTCTCTTTCAGGGGCCTCTCATATCCCTATCAAATGTCGTTTACATTATCCTTCAATACATTCGATTTATACAGATTTGCAAACCAAACCGCGTATGTTATACTTTACGGCTTAGTCGGGTGTGTCTTCTCAATGACCTACGCCTACTTTAACGGCACAATAACCACGCTAGAGAAGCGCTTCAAAATACCATCGAAAAACACGGGCATCATCTCGGTGGGCAACGACATCAGTCAGATGTTGGTGTCCGCTGTCCTCAGCTATTACGCCGGCAAAGGACATCGTCCCAGGTGGATCGGTTTCGGTGAGTTTCACGCACGTTTTTTCATCTTCCAGTGAAATCGAAAAACGATTTATTTTCTCAGGACTGCTGACCATCGTAGCTTTCTGTGTGCTCACTGCTGCACCGCATTTTCTATACGGTCCTGGCGAGGACGCGCTTTCTTACACCGTCGAATTTGGGGCGCTGCCCGATGAAAACGCCACGATGGAGGCGATTGAAGAGCAGCGCACGAAGACTTTGTGCCGCGTGAAGGGAGGTGGGGCTGAGTGTGAAGTGGGCGAGGGTAACCTGGCGCCCCAGCTGGTGTTGTTCGTGGCCCAATTCATTTCAGGTATCGGAGGCTCACTCTACTACACGTTGGGTGTATCATACATGGACGACAATACGAAGAAGTCAAAGACGCCAGCATTACTGAGTAAGTTGACTTGGGATTAATTTAGTTCTTTGTATAGTTGTACTTCATTGGTTTTTATTGTTATTAGAAAAGAAAAGATGGTAAAAATGGTAGAGTAGATCCCGTAGAGCAGAGTCCAGACACTATACACACAAATACTCGTATATGTTTGTGGGTGTATCTTATGGACATCTTATATTATGTATGAAAAGGCTTATAAATCGAAAATCCGAACTCGAAAGCGTTCTGCGTTTCACAAAACGTCCAGGTCGACTATAAATATAACTAGATAAGCATTTGGAAGAATAATCGTCTATTTTCGCATCCAACAACAGATAGCGTGTAGGTTTTCGGATTGCCATATCTACACATTGTATATTTTTCTCAACTGTTGACTGCGTTTTAGTTTTTATAAGTCTTTGTTTCGTCTGAACTAAAAATATGGATCTCGTCCATATCTCGCGTATCTCGGATATCGGACAGCTTAACAGCACCACAATAAAGTTTAATGATCCCTACCTTTTAGAAGCACAATGAGAAGGCAGAAATTTCCTCCCTGTCGCTATGTGGAGGGGAGGGGGGGGGGGGGGAGGGGAGTAGAAGAATATTTAACAGTTTCATAATAACAGCAAAAGATAAAGTAGAAGGAGCTTCGACTTTAGTTATGTGTTTAGGCTCATCAATATTTGCAGCAGAAATTTGATAAATGTGCCAGCAGTGGCTGGGGTGATAAAATTTAATTATAGGAGTGGATATGCAACAAAAATGAGGTAATAAAAAATGCCCTTCTCTCTGCTTCCCGTGAATCCGCGTAGGTTTGTCGTACTTCCTGCGAATGCTGGGGCCTGCTATCGGCTACGCGCTCGCGTCTTTCTGCCTGCGCGTCTACATCGCGCCTCAACTGCAGCCAGTCATCAACAACAAGGATCCCCGCTGGCTGGGCGCCTGGTGGCTGGGTTGGCTGATACTCGGCGGCATGCTTTTCGTCTCCGGGGCTTTCCTGACCATGTTTCCGAAAGAGCTGCCGCGCGCAGCCGCACGCCGCATGATCGAAGAAGAGCGACGCAAGCAGAGATCCTCCGTGCGCGATAAGGTGCAGTTGGAGCAGGAGCCTCTGTCCGAGGCACTCGGTCAGTTGCCCGCCGCTGTCGAGACAAAAGCCTCCTTCAAGGACATGCTGAAGACCTTCAAGCGCTTGACCACAAACAAGACTCTGATGTGCAATAATCTGTCTTCTGTGTTCTACTTGTTCGGCTACATGCCATATTGGATCTTCACGCCGAAGTACATTGAGATTCAATACAGACAATCGGCGGCCACATCGAGGTGAGATCATGCTTAGTGAGGCCTTCATTATCGCCTGTTATTTCGTCCTTATAAGGACAGCAGGTTCATCATTACTAACATCATTGCAGGTTGATTCACCTCATTTCTAGAACAAGCATTTCCAAAACCCATAAACAAGATCAGTTCTTATAAATCATGTTAAAAATGTCCACAAATCCATTCCCACTACTTTCAGTATGGTTACCGGAACCGTTGCTCTCGCCTTCTCCGCCATCGGAGTGCTTCTGTCCGGCTTCGTCATTTCGAAGTACAAACCACGTGCCCGCTACATGGCGGCCTGGAATGTGATCGTGGGCTTCCTGACCGTGGCTGGGATGGTCGCGTACGCGTTCATCGGCTGTCCGGGCAACGAGAAATCTGTGATTGTCAACATACCAGACAGGTGAGGCGAAGTGTGCTCAAATGCATCTGCAGCGCTCTAAACTATTCTACTTTCATGCCGCAGTAATTCGTTGGGTGCCACGCCCACCTGCAACTCGGACTGCCACTGCGACTACGTTCGGTACTCGCCGGTGTGTGGCGAGAATCGCATGACGTACATTTCTCCCTGCCACGCCGGCTGCAAAAGGCAACATGTCAATCCGAATGGGAAAAAGGTGCGTCTACTCCTGGCTTCCAAATAAACTCGCGATCTGTGATGACGATGATATAACTTTTTCGGATTTTACCCTTTCTTACCAGACATTTTACGAGTGCTCTTGCATATCTAACGGCACCTATACCGCCGACAAGAGACCTCCTCTCTTTGAGCGCCTAACAGCCATGGACTTGATAGCCGTGGAGGTCGATACGAGCAACACTAGCATGCTGACATCCTCCGTGTCGACGACGCTGCCATCTTCATTGACCTCAACATATCCTGAGGTGAGTAATTGATTTGAAGAGGTCGATGAGCACTCATTCCCCATTCTTCCTTGATCAGATGGTGCTCGGCGGCCAAGCTATTCCCGGTGCTTGTCCCGTCAACTGCTTCGCACAGTTCGTCACCTTTCTGGCGGTGATGTGCTGCCTGAAATTCATAGGAGCCACCGGCCGTGCCTCGAACTTCCTGGTCTCGGTGCGCTGCGTGCCGGAGAAGGATAAAACTGCGGCCATGGGCTTCGGCATGATGATGATGTCCATGATGGCCTTCATTCCAAGTCCGATATTCTTCGGCTGGGTCATCGATCGTCTGTGCCTGGTGTGGGGCAAGACGTGCACCAAGACGGGCAACTGTTGGCTCTACGATCCCGCATCCCTGCGGTGAGTCATTAAGTCGTTTCCGGTTTCCCAAACTAAGACGTTTTCGTCGATTCACATTTATTCAGATATATAATGAACATAACCGCCTCCACTTTCGTCACCATCGGCGCCTTGTTCGACGTGGGCGTCTGGTACTTCGTCAAGGACCTGAAGATCTTCGATGAGGAAGTGAAGGAAGTGGAGATGGAAATCGTGCAGCACGAGGAGGAAGCGAACGCTGAAAAGAAAACGGAAATTTAATTTTGAGATTGTATGGAGTCAGTTGCGAGTAGACTTGATTAGCTTTGAGTTTGGTTGGGGGATGGATGGATGGATGTGTGTGTGCATGTGCGTGCGTGTGTGTGCGTATCCTGCCACATGTATGGATGACTTTCTGGGAGAGTGGGCGTGGATGTAACGAGATGTCCCTGTGTTAAATTTGTCCTTTCTTGAGGTCAGCTTGGTTGAAAATTAAGGACTCGCCTCAAGAAACAAAGAGTTGGTCACACTGCGGACTATTTTACGTAACACTAAGTTTACGCTAAGTAAAGATTTAGAATTAACTTAATATACGTACTGCAGTAAGCGCTCTGTTAAGTTTGGTGAATTTGAGTGTTTTCCAGCTTCTTTCAGTTATTAAAGAACTCAAAATTCATTCAATAAGTTATACAAAAATGTTATATTCTCATTTTGCCAAAGAGTTGTAAGGTTAAACTTATCGTGTAATTCTTAAGAATGTGCAAACGCACACTGAATGTTAATATTTTGTAAAAATGTAAAATGCTAAGAATATTAAAACGTGGCTTTATTTGTATCTTTAAGCATGAGTGCGGATCGAGTTTGTTTATTTCTCGGGCCAACCCTTTTTCAGGATCAATTATTACTGGTTATTTTAATATATATTTTCTGTCTCTAAATAAATTTGATTAAATATTGTCAACAGCCTGAAATTCATGAAAATATTGGTTTTTAGTCTCTTTTATATTTTACAATACAGATTGATTGAGTGACTTAAATTGTTTATGTATCAAAATAAATTCATTGCAAGTTACTCAAAATCGTGAAATAAACCAACGATTTACATTTTAAATGAAACAAACAAACAAGCGAGACAAAACACTTTTCTGTTTGTTTTGATTTATCTTGAATATGAAGTGTTATGTTGAATATGAAGTGTATACAAATTGTATGTACAATCATATTAATGACAACAAGAACAACAACACTAAAGAGAAGAGTAGCAACAACAGAAAAACACAAAAATTCAAAAAGTAAACGAATCTAATATTAATGTTAAATTTTTTTTTTTAAATTATCATATTAAATAAACACTTCTAGGAAAAACGACTTAACAACAAAACTATGCAAAAAATTCCATGCATTTCCCAAAGATTGTCAAATATCGTTTTTATATTAACACTGCTGTCTGCTGTACATTTGAATTTATATTCGAACAAAAATTACATGAATATTTAAACGCATGTACATATACATATGTATGAGATCACCAAACAATGAGGGGACTTTGTTCTAGAATGAAAGCGGGCAATAAACGTGGTAATGAACATTATGATTTAAGTCATAAACTTTAAGTCATAAAAAATTCATGCTGCTATTCGAAAGAACGAATCCTGCTTACAATCACAAAATGTGAAGAATGCATGGAATTTATTACGTAGTTTCGGGAATAAATTCAGAAGTTGTAACTTGATATTTATTACTTTTATTTGATGTTTAATCGTTTTCTATTTCTGAAGATTAAATCATACATTTACAAATATTTCGGCTGATCGCTTTTGCTTCCAACCAGATTAGTTTTGCTTGTTTTTGTTTTCTGCTGATCCGTGTAATCAGCTTCTGACTGGATTTCGTTTGTTTGTATTGTTGTATTCTTGAGCCCAACTCTTGGCTTTATAAATTATTTTTACCGAAAACCACTATCAGTTCACAAACATTGACAGTTCATCGATTTTAAACCGTTTTTATACTCATTCGATACGTGAGTAGCAATACAGTCCATATGTTTCAGTTGATCCAACCGATGAAATTTTGGTAATTTTATCCATTGTGAGATATGTTTTGTAACGTTCTGGAGCAGTGACTTTGTATACGTTGTGACATATTTTGTTGTTTTATGGCTAATGTAACCTGTTCATAAATTGATAAACGGTATTCAACCAATATTTGTATTTTAGGGTTCCAATACGTTGCAAGTTCACAACCCCACCAGCTGAGTGAGAGGTTGTGAGGATGAAAATTATACTACAAGTTGTAAGTTCGCACACGTTGCGTATATTTTGTTTTTTTTCTGTGAATGTGAACTAACTAACAGCCTTATCTCGTATTTTTAAACGCAAACGCAAACTCAAACGCGACTCAAACGCAATGCGTTTCAAATGGTATGATCAAACTTTTTCGAGTAGACTGCGTTTCAGTTTTGAGGAGAAACACAAAGGTAAACAAACTTTACGTAGTCTTGCAGACTTCCCCTGCTTGCAGAGCACAAAGAGTTACCATGTATGAGGCATTTTTAGCATTTTTACAAGTATTTTCAGGAATCGCAATGAATTAGTGCTATCATTGATGTATGGCAACAATTAGTACAACAAAAGCAAATCTGGTAATACGCACACATTGTTTACATATTGATATTGTGTTTATTATCGTGTGCTCTTTATGTGAGAGTGAATATAGCAGCAATATTCCTCGTGCGACTACCAGAGCGCAGCGTCATAGCGTGGAACAAAGTACGGGGATACTCAGAAGAGGGACAATTCGGATATTTTACATACATATGTCGGAGCTTCAGTAACTCTAATATTATTTGTTACTTATGTATGTGCATTATTTTATTTTATATAATGAACAGGTTTATGACGAACTACGCATGAAAAAAGAAGTTTTTCTGAATCTTTTAGAGAAGGTAGCGCCGTGCATAAAAAAAATTGTATGAGCCACTGTTCAGAATCACACCAAACGCGAGCATTTTGCGATCGTCTGGTTTGCGAGACTTTTTCCACGAAATATCCATCATGCCACAAAAACGTAGTGAAGTCTGCAAAACATGTAAATTACCAACAAAACTGCGTTTGAGTTTGGTCAAAGAGTATAAATAGTAAAGAGATATTATGACTCAAAGAAGAACAAGATTTCATGTGCCATTATTAGACAAAAATACACACCACTCTGCCGCTATCGAAGGCAGCACAGCATGGGGAATGTGGTCCAATATTTACACTAAAACATAATTTTCACCATATTATGATTGATAAATTGTTGGTAACTTTTGCTTCGCTTTCGGAGGAAAGCACGGAAACACTTCAACTTTGTTTTTGTTCTAGTAGAAAAGAAACAAAAAAGTGTACAACAAAATGCTTCTGTATGCCCTGAATCCCTTGTAGTTGTTGTTATAAAGCCCAACTCAGCGGTCTTCTCAGCGCTCGTAACAAAGCAAAATTGAATGATCTTCTAATGAGTGAAGGGTACGGAAGATCTTCTTAATGAGTATGAAGGGAGCGGAAGATCGACTTTGCTTTTGTTAGTTTGCACTAACAATGCAAGCGAATATGCGTAAGAAGAGATCGATCCAACACTCGCATGCTTAGTAAAGTGTGAAAGAAAGAAACGATCAATTTGTGGAGTACAGCGGGCGATGAGAAGAACGGTGCGATTCGTCTGGATTTGTTTTAAATTTTGCATTTTAAGGTTTTTGAAAGAAATTTTGCTTTTCGTAGCTTTGTTCTGCTTCTTATTCGATGTCCAAGCTATGTAAAGCGCTGGCACGATCTACGTTCCGAGCATAGCGTGCTCTTGAAGAATTCGTATAGGCAGAAGATTTAAGAAGAAGAAGACTTTAGACGGCATATCTGTATATTTAATGACTTATACGAGTAAAAATAAAAAGTTAATGAAAGCAAAAATAAAAAATTAAAGAATGGAAATATTTCAGAGAAAATATTTATATTATGTAGGAATTCGATTTTTTATGAGTACGAACGAATCGGAAGATCGACTTTGTACTTGTTATTTTGTAGTAACAACTGAAGTGCTTCTGTCTGACCGTCTATAAATTTACCATGTTATTGTAGTGTCCAAAACCATTATTAAAATTAAATTAAAGACTAAAATTTTTAAAATTTATGATTTTAGTTCTATTAAGGAAGCATTGCCTATGGGCTGGCAATAAAACGAAATCAACCCTGCATTGAGCTCAGTGTATCGAATTACCAATAACACATATTGGTACAACAATTATATTATAATTTTATACATATAAAATAACAATAAACAATAACCTAATTTAATAATAAACCTAATTTAAAATACTAATAATAATAATATTATGCCGGCAAAACGTTGCAAAAAACCAAATTCCTTTAATAAACGAAAAATAATAAAGCGAAAAAAAAATCCAAGCTTGATAGACCGACAGACGTAAGCACTTGATTTTTTATTGTAAAGAAACCAAAAAGAAGTCTAATTCCCCTGTTCCCTCAACCCCTGCTGTTAACCACAATTCGATCGTTTCGTTTTCAACTCCTTTGACATACAAGATTCCATCGCTCAACTCTTCTTACGCATAATCATTTATGAACGAAAATAAGCAAATCCGATTTGTATTTATACAACAACAAAGCAATGGCAATGAGAAGCAAATAACACAAAGGATGGTAAACAAAGGCAAGAGAGCGAAGTAAATCAAAAGACCGACAGACGTAAGCAACTGAATTGTTATTGGAATTCATCAATTATTTCTCTCACTCCTCATCTAGCATACGATTGCTGCATCGATCAACTCTTCTTACGCATAATCATTTACCAAGTAAAACGAAGTTCACCACGAATTTCTCTGCTGCTATTCGCCGTAGCAGCGCTCTCGACTGCATTCTAATAATGGCACATGAAAATCTGCCGTTAGTCAAAAATTTTGAGTCATAATATCTCTTTACTATTTATACTCTTTGGTTTGGTTCCGCGTTTCGATTGCGTTTGAGAGGTTTACAAATTTTTCTCTCTCAATTCTTCGAAAAATACGAAAAGCACAAAACAAAACGCGAAATAAACGCAACGCGAAAAGATACACGATAAGGCTGTAAGTGAATATAATAAGTTTATGACTTAAATCATAATGTTCATTACCACGTTTATTGCTCGCTTTCATTCTGGAACAAAGTCCCCTCATTGTTTGGTGATCTCATACATATACATGTTTTTAAATATTCATGTAATTTTTGTTCGAATATAAATTCAAATGTACAGCAGTTAATGTTAATATAAAAACGATATTTGACAATCTTTGGGAAATGCATGGAATTTTTTGCATCGTTTTGTTGTTAAGTCGTTTTTCCTAGAAGTGTTTATTTAATATGATAATTTTAAAAAAACATTTAACATTAATTTTAGTTTCGTTTACTTTTTGAATTTTTGTGTTTTTCTCTTGTTGCTACTCTTCTCTTTAGTGTTGTTGTTCTTGTTGTCATTAACATGTACATACATACAATTTGTATTTCATATTCAACATAACCTCAGATCAAATCACCTAAATGGCAACACCCGTAAAACTACTTTATCTTCATCGTCGGTAAAGTAGAATTTTCGTCCAATCTACTTTTACGCACATAAAAACTACAAAATTTCAATACACGACATTACACCCTGTGTCAGTAGCAGTTCGCTATTATCAGCAAAAGACACCGGAAATGAAAATTTAGGCACCGGAAATGAAAGTTTTGGTTCCGGTTTGTCAAAAGATACCGATACCGTTTAAAAAGCACAGTTTAAAAACACTCGATAGCCGATGTAAAACTGGTGGGAGGTGTCTTAGCTAAAGGCGACAGTATGCTCACAGTGAAACGTAGATGCCGTTGTAGGCAGTTGTAATGGTCGAGTAAAACTGTGTCGCTGCTTGTGGTGCTAAAGTTTCTAGAAAATTATACATTGGTTCGCGTCCTCGCTTGTAGTTAAGGTAGGTTTAAACATTTTATGTTGGAAATTTGCAAAGGTGAGAAACAGTTAGTTTCTCAACTCACCACGTTGGCCCTCCAGCAAATAAATTTATTTATTTAATTGAATATTCAAAGAATAATTATAATAAAAAAAATTATAAACACATTTTTACTATTATAAATATAAATTTACGATTACGATTACATTACTATTTCAGATTGATATGTTACTCGATTACTGTTTATTCTGTGGTAGAATACAACAACAACATTGATGCTCATTGATCATCAATAAATTATGAATCTCGAATTAATGTTTCTTTTACACACAGACAAATATATTTATGTAAATATATGAATAATATGTGGATAGAAATAGCAAATAACAATCCTTGCGCTGCTTGCACTTAAAAACCTTGGCACATGGTTTGCTTTCTCTCTCAACGAAATTGCAACAAATTTAGGGGTATATCGGAGAGGGGTGGGGGGAGGGCGGTATACCCCCATTTATTTATGGGTATACCAAGTATACCGAGATCTAAGGACTATTTTAGAAGACTTGGACTTTTATTCGATGAGAGGCTTCATGCAGCAAATGAAATACAAAATAAGATATGAAAAAAGTGACTGCGATTTTGAATCATGTGCAGTTTGGGAAGTTATTTTGTTCATTAAGAGGAAATAAACACACACACATAAACTCACACCCCCCCCCACCCCCCACACACACATTTGGGCCCGCTGGTGGATAGTACACTCACGTTGGCTGCACATGATAGCCGCCTACGGGTTGCTTTACTTCGCCTTCGCTGCCATCTAACCTCCCTCCTCTCTCACCCCCGCTCGCCATCATCAGTTCATCGATGACGCACCGAACACCGATTATAGGGCACTCACATCCGCATCCGCGTTCCGTCGATTCTGCACTCCGTTCACAGCGACGCAGATGCGACCGTGGATGCAGACTGCATTTCCTTCCATAAAAATTTGCATTTTTATTGATAATCAATACAATTCTTGCATACATTTTCGAACTCTCACTGAAAATCGCGACCGCCAAAGGTACAAGCGGGGGAGGGGTCGGGGGAAGGGGCATTTGCATACATCGACCCCGCATTCATGACAAATCATTTCGAAAGCTCTTTGTTTTTGCTTTTTTGTTGCATATTCGAATCTGGCTGCGTATCTTCGTGTCTTTGGAAGAGTTTTTAAGAAACATTCTATCGGAGATCGCTAAATTTTTACGTTGGTTTAACGATCGACATTTAAGAGGGTTGCGGAGGAGGCGACGATCGAAGCAGGAAGCTTTTTTATCAGTTCCTGGATGAAAGAAGATCTGGTTTTGTGTTAAACATCATGTTCAGTTGTGGACATTTAATAAAAAACCAACGAACTAAACTAATTTTCGGTTAGAATTGCTTCAGATTACTTATGAAGAGCGGCCGATGTTCTTGTGGATGAAAAGAGGTCCTCGGTAACCATTTCGTGTTGTTATTTTGCTCAGAATTCATGAAATGTTCCTCCTTAAGTGGACTTTGCAGCAACTTATTGGGAGTTAAACAGGAATACCAGTTCAACTGGTAGTTGTTGCTGGGTGAGTGGGTGATTCTTAATACTCGAGCGTCGGCTTATTATCGGTGCTGAGCATAGAAATGATTTTAATTTTAAAACATTTGTGTACATTTGAGATTTTAACAGCGGCATTCTTGGAATGATTTAATCCTCCCCCCCCCCCTCCACGCCCCGCTCAATGATTTCAAATCCTTTCGCTTGGACGAGCAACGCTCGAGATCTTGAAATCATTCGATGTTTACATTTATACTTAATCTCGGGGACGACGCTTTATGGCACGTGTAATTCGGGGAAAAGGATATAATTAAAGAACGATAGCAACAACAACAACAACAATGAGCAAATCTCCGTAGCAAAGCGTTCAGATCCATTAAATTCAAGTCAAGTGTTGTTCTGGTTGCCGCGTGCAGATGAGTTCTGCAAGAGGAAGACGGGTGCAGAAGGGGGCATGGGGGGGGGGGGGGGGGCGGAGGGGTGCTCAGCTGGCATCGTGTAATCGTGGAACCCATTCGAGGGACATTCGAGCAGCGTAGTGTTCGCTTCGAGTGTTAAAAGGACACGCGTGCTGGTGGCGTGGAAGGAAGGAAGGACGAATGGAATACTAAACAGCGGCTGCTGCTTAAACCATTCGTGAATCATGTCAGCTGGGAAAAACAACGTGCTACTGATTGTTGCCAATGATTTCACTGACTATCGCACTACGTTACATCTTTGAAAGCTTGAAAGTTTTGTCGTTGGTTCATTTTTGGTGGGTTTCGTTCCGTTTTTCGGAAGGGGTCACAATGGGATGGGTTTCCATGGGAAGTCCTTCGAATCACCCACGACCACGATTCGATTTCAATGATTTCATATCCCGAGTAACCTTCCCAACTCGAAGCACTTCTAATGGACACATTTTACACGAGTGCTTTTTAATTGCGGCGCTGATTGAAGGCCAGAATGGATACGCGACAAGAAACGGTACACTGTACACTCAGCCACTCATTACAAGTGCAAACATGCTCCGGTCCCGCCAACACCAACACTAACGCAAAATAAATGGTTTCACTTAAAAATCGATTAGCGCCATCTACTGAGCGCGCTTGGCACGAAATTAGTTAAAACGGCGAAATAATTGCAGCTAAATTGAATGGCAGCCGAGCCCACCGCCCACTTCATGTATGAAAGCAGCTACAACAACAACAACAAAGACGCTAAAATAATGAAACACTGTATGAGTCCATGAGCGCTGCGTGTTAATCTAATTAAAGCCGTTATTTTGGCTAAAAAAATACGAAACAATAGCAAATGCAGAGTGGCAACGGTTACCGGAGTGTGTGTGTGTGAGTGTGTGTGTATGTGTGTGTGAGTGTACTATTTACATGTGTTCAGCATGTTGCGCGCTGTACGCAGCCAACATAACAAACAACAAACAACAAACACGGGCAACAACTGAACGCGACCTGAACAAAGGAACCCGCGGCTCCAAATGAGGCCGCATTTGCTGCTGAATTGAGGCCGATGATTGCGAGCCCCATTCATGGGTCCAGGCTGCATGCTGTACCAGTCGCCCACTTGACCTCGTGTTGCCCGCAGACTCGCCCGCAGCGCCCTCGAAGCGAAACAAATTCCGTGCGATTAGTTTTTGTGGAAACCGCGCAAAACTCGTTACGCGCCGCACAACCGCAAATTGTAATAACGTCGCGCTGCCCATCAGGCCCGCCCCACCCCGCCCCGCCCTCCCTGCATCCCGAATAAAAGCCGCCCCAACCACTTAAAATTATGGCGGTCGAAATAGGCTAACCTCTAAATTCAGTGGCCCGCAAACACAAACATATTTAAGCCTTTTCTGGTCCAACACAATTACACGGCCATGCGTCTGAATGTGTGTGTGGGTGTGTGTGTGTGTGTTCATTAAGCTTGTTAAGTGTTTGTTGCGACGTTGTTGTTGCTCTGATTGCTGCACACAATCAATTGCTGTTGATTTATTGTTGATCGCAAAAATAGGTGAATGAAGCAACATAATTTTGTGCGCAACATTTTAGCTGCAGGCGCCGAATTACTGCGTGTTTATTAGAACATAAGTAAAGCCAAAACAATGATTTCGAAGCATATGCAAATTCATACGAGTGCCAAAGGACCAAAATACTGCCACGAAAGATGTGTCTGGCGCCACGTAGAAGAGTCAGAGTTCGTGTATCGGATGAAGCAACCTTCGACAGCTTGGAATTTCGGTGACTGACAGACCACATTTCATCAAACCCTCGTCCCAGTGACACAGCAATCGAAGGCGCTTTAAACTCGTTTTTAAACTGCTTCTAAAAGCTGTACTTCATTAAATGGAGTTCATTAAATATAACGTAGCGAGACAGCGACAACGACAGCGATGACTTTTATTTGCGGCGCGTCATTGCTTTGTGCAAGAACTGCTTTGAAGTTGCATGTCGGTTCCTGTAGTCTTTTAAGCGCTAATATCGTGTCCATAATTGAAGAATAATAGTCAGCACATCAACGCCTAACGACGTAGACGGCTGGCTGGCTGGCTGGCTGGCTGACCAACGACTGGATCTCAGCACAGTACAGCTCACCACATACTGCCACTCCCACCCAACCAGCCACCCACCGCATGCTCACATGTGTGTGTCCCAGAAGGACGAAATGACTTGACAGAGCCAAAGGATATCCATTTCATGCTTCCACAATAACGGTACTTAAAAATGTCATTACAGGTTTACAACCATCGACCATCAACGAATGACGTGTACGAAGCCACGACGACGACGTCCGCGCGACTCCACGATGTTGATATTTGCCAATAAATGTTGTGTCACTACGACTCGTTCACTCTTCCTTCCACGGCGGCCAACCACTCCATCCCGCCCCCGACGTGATTGATATTTTTTTTGCTCTCTAAATCGAATTTAAACCCCAAACCTAGAAAAAAGAAAGCAAGAAGCGATTTAATAAGCATTGAATTGTGTTCTATGCAGTAAAACTGCGATGACAGAATTGCTTTCGGAGTGGAGTACTTTTATTTGCATTGTAAATAATAAATGAAGATAGAGTCTACGTTGACAGGCGAACATGTTCTGGATCGCTGACGTCTCGACTCGCTGCTCGGTCTGCTTCAATATTGCGCCATACGTCCAGGTAATAATATCAAGCCTAAGAGTGTCCCGTTCGACACGAATTATGAATGATTTATTTAAGTGTTATTAAAGTGTTTACCGGAGTCATGCGGGCAATACGAGTAGTGGGAAGATTCCAGGAAAATAGACCGGGGATAGAGTATTTCATGGAGGTACTCGTACTTAGCGAGAACATAAACAAACCTTGGGCATTTATAAAGTGCATAATATATAAATGAAACACAAAAAAAGGTATTTCAAACAGACACCAATAATACTTTAGCTCGGACTTTAAACTGGGCGAATTCTTCAGTAGAGTTCCGTGTGTTTAAATGGAAGTCTTGTCTATGTTGAAGATTGGCTGAGAAGACATCATTTTAAGACACATTTAAACATGTTTTACTTGAAAACATGACAGATGAGGTATATAATTTGAATACGCTTAAGGTACAGTATAATAAAGATGTATATAATCGTATGAAATCGTTGCTTTCAATTTTATAATTCAACAAAGAATATAACAGGGATCACTCGGTTGCTGCTTCTGTTGTTAGTGTTCAAACACAGTCGCCATTTAACCGATTACCGTTGTATCAATACACACTCACACATACATGAATTAGATCGTGTATGTACATAAGAGTAGATTCGACGTCTATTAAAAGAAATCGGATTAAATGAAATGTTAGTTTTTTATTCGGATTTACTTGTGGTTTAGAAAGCGGTGGAGTGAGGAAATTGGTCATGTCTCAGAATGCAGAATCGCGGTACAAGACACTTCTTTGGGAAACTGGAGTTTTTTAGGTGGTATGTAAAAGCTTTAAGCTAACATTGGTTCCTTTATCTATTGACAATTGATGGAATTTATAATATATTTTTGATGTTATGTTATACTTAAAACAGTATTAAAACATGTCTTTTGTTTATTAACGAAACTTATATGCACATTTAGTACTTCCTTTCAATTTGCTTGCTGGGGTTGCCATCCATGCGTCTCTCTGTGTGTGTGTGTGTGTGCGTGTATTTGTGTGTATTTCTCTAAAAGTGCCGACAAGTTCATGACGATAAGTAAAGGATTAAAATGAAATGCCATTCAAGCGTCCAGCCAATCAACAAAGTTATGTTGTACAAGAACAACAACAACAAGAGTACCAGAAACAACAACCACTACAAAGCAACTACTGGTACTATATTACAAACAACCGACAATAATGCGAGACAACATCAGCAGCAACCGCAAACAAATAAATGCAATCATCAGTTTTGTTGTTGCATTTTCGTTTACTAGCATTCGTCGCATGTAACACGCCGTGACGGCATCGTGTGCCACCAGATGGCGCCACGGGTTTGCAGTACAGCAAATTGTATTCCAGGAAAATCTAACAAAACGCAATCTTAACAAACGTTCAGATCTAGACGAGGAATTAATTAAAATTTGTCTAAAAAGCGGACGTAATAATTTCGATACAGAGTCATGTCATGTCTTTATGCGGGAATCGTATTTATTGCTTAATAATTTCTTCATACAGTACTTTTATTATTACAGTACTTTTTATTTTTCATTCACGTTTCATGTTCAAAGAATGACCTAAACAACCTAGAATATTTTTTTTCCCTTTGAATTACTATGAAATTACACTCGTCCAATTCGAATTCGAGGTGAGAACGTTGTGTTTCCTAATTAATTTGATGAACTGCAATTTTTTCAACCGGCTGCCTAATTTATATGTTTCAATGCCGAATCAGACGAATCCTACATAAAGACGAGCGGACTGCTGGAGCCAGCAATTATGCAGCCGCATTGCATGTCGAAGTGAGGCGCATTCTGCGGAAAACACGAATTTTTAGCGCGCCAGCCAAGCAACCGTCAGCCGCTTCGCCTTCGTACCCTTGGCAGCCCAGCGTAGGGTTGCACGTCTGTTTCTGGTTGCTGGTTTTAATATTTTCCAAGAATATTCGTGCGATTCGCTTATCCACAAATTAAGCAGAGCTGCTTTCTATTGTACAATCCATAATTTGCAGTCATGAAGGCAGATAGAAAGAACTCCGTTGCGCAGTTCGTTGTTGCTGCATGTGGTTGTTGCATCACTCGCCTGGCATTTTGTCCATTTCCATCGGCGGCTTCCCCTGATGTGCTTCCTCTTCCATTTCAACTGCGGTCATTCTCGACATTCAGATCCAATAAATAAGTCGGTTTGTTCTCCATCCAAAGGAGTCCCCGTCGGACAGGACACACCACATGCTAATGACACACAAATATTCCCGGAAATTTTTTCGGTGGAATGAACTCCGCTGTGTGTGCGTGTGGGGCATCCGTAGCCGGATAAAAATAGAAAAGGATAAACGATAAAAGAGAGTTTAAATTGCATATATTGAAGTATTGCCAGGTTGATGGAATTGACCTATTTTCCTCATATTATTAGGGACCGCATGAAAAATTATGATTCGGTATAGAAATATGGGGCGCCTCCTTGTAAATCAGGTCTTTCAACAGAGATCATGTGTAATAAATACTAGTATAGAGTAATACAGTTCTTTCCGAGGCAACGTGATAGTTTAAAAAAAGTTCAATGTAACTTCGGCGTTGAGCCAAACGCAACGTTTGCGACACGTTTTTAGGTTATGATTCAGACAATGAGCCGTATTCCTTCCATTATTCTATTCCACTATAGGAGAGATTCTTCATTTTTTCTCTTCTGTAGAGAGAGAAAATTCTCTTCAATTTGTAAATTTTACTGAACAATCTGACTGGAAAAAATCTTTTTTTTGAAATTATTACTTGGAACTAATTGTTTGCTCCTTGTAATCGTTGTTGTTATATTTATGTATGTATATGTACGGTATTGAAACATTGCTACAGGGAATAAATACACAATTTCCACAAGGCTTTAATTGTAATTATTGTTTGGATGAGTTCTGCCTCTTGATTGGATTAACACACAAGATTGTCATGCTTCAGAAGTGAACAATGTTGCTTGTTATAGCAAATTCTCAATGGTCGTGTTTATCTGCGGTTTGATTACTCTACTAATTATGTTGAAAACTTGATCACAAGTATTCAAATCAAGAATTATTATAATAACTAAACTGTCCAAATTTGAATATTAAAGACTAAAGATTGGTTTTATTATTATTCGGTACTCGTTACACTTCGGAGGCAAAAACAAAGCTCATCTGATCACAAAACAAATCGAGTATAATGCTTCTTATACATACATTCATAAGCAATTGAGAGGTATTTTCAATATTTACTGATCCAGGTTCGTCGCCCTGATTGCCATATGCACATACTTAAGCGAGTAGGTGTGACCCTTCCACTTGTACCAGTCGATGCCCTTCCCGTAGTTATCGTCTCCATGCGAGCCACGCAAGTACTGTCCATTCAAATTGCTGCAAAGTAAAGCAACGCAATAATCAGGTGAGACCGATAGTTGATAGTTGAACGAGCAATTAATAACCTCTCGTGGCACTGGTTGTACCACCACGCGCCGGTGAACAATACGGCGCAATTCCCAGTTTTATGTGAATCATTGTCCACATCCTTGGTCGTGAACTTCTGCCCTGCATGGGGAATAAGTGAGTCGCCGGCGTCGCCAGTGTATGAGCCCAAAACGCTCAGTGCGAAGGACTCGCTCGCATCGCCAATTGCGAAACTACTGTATTTGGCCCAGCGTTTGGAGTTTTCGAAGTCCTCCAGTTGTATCCAGAGTTCGTGAACCGTGGATCGGGTCAACGCATGCAATTTTTCCAGACCGATAAAGAACTCGCCCTCCAAGTTGCCGAAACCGCGTTGATAATCAGTCCACGTTCGCTGGAAGTCGATGCTGCCGTCGACGCGCCGCTGAACGAGAGTCCACGCACCTCCATCGTGCAGCGGATCCGTCATGCAGTACAAAAAAAATGGCTTCAGGTTCGAGTCCGGAATCCGCACCTTATGTATCCCATTTGGACGACCACTCAACCGTACTGCCTCCGCACAACTACGGGGTATGTGGGAGTGTGGGTAGCCAGTTTTATCGGCGAGGTTCGAGCGCACATCTATGAGGTGGAGGTTCTCATACGAACGTCCACAAGTATCCTCAGTTCCTCTACTATACGCGCCACTGTTAAGTTCTTGAGTTCTTCCCGTTGTTGTTGCTTTCAGGTCGCTAAATTCTTGAATCATGCTATTGCAATAAAAGAACAACTACAATTATTACTCCTTATTCTGTGATATAATTGGCAAGATGTTCTTACATCATATTCAACGTGTCCATCTTCAGGCGCAGGTTCTCGTCCGCTATTTCCAGTTGGTGCAACTTTTGTACAGCACTTTTAAGCACTTCATCATCACAGATACATGTAGTTAGTGTCTAAAAGAGGTAAACAAATGTTTTTCAAGCTCACTTTTGTAATATTAGTTATCGGCTGCCCAGAATTGGAACCAATGCTCGCTTCTTTTAGCGCGTCGCATTACCGCGTTCGCAGACGCTTGAACAGAGTTCCTGGGAAGCAGAACTGATAACAAAGCACAGATCACTAGCAACATCTTAATAGTCCCACAGATTGAAGCCTACTGAGTGAAAGAAAGATGCGAATGTAACTAAGATTTGCTCGGCTTCCATTATCAATCGGTTAAATTATCAAAGGTTTGAGGAGGTCATCCTCACCATTGATTGATAATAAGTATTTATAAAAAACTAAACAGACTAAACATACTAAACATACTAAACAGACTGTTCTAAATTAAGCACTGTTGCCTGAAAAGTCCGAGAAAAGTTACAAATAAATGGAACATTTTGAAGATTCAAAATCCATTAAAACATTCCGACAGCATTTTCTTTTAGCGACTGACAAATTCATCAACCGTATCTGTAGTTTAGTTTACGCAGCTCCTTCCAGTTGCCCCTTCCGGTTTTGTTGTTTCAGACGATTGTACAGATGATTGTTTTGAATACTTTCGTAATATTGCAGTTATTAAAGTGGAGTTGGAGCTCTTACTAAGTTTAAAGCGTTGGTATTGAAAAGGGACCTTAAGGCCCTTAATCTCTTCTTATCAATTGATTCGTCTTACCACAGACTAGATTCTTCTTTTTACCTGCATGTGGACCCCAATTTTAACTGCCAGTAATCGTTCGCTCCATTTTTACATAACCACAAACTGAAACTGAGAAAGTGGCGCACTTTCGGTGCCAATCTAATTCCATAGCTAGCATCTGTCACAACTCCACAGTAGCCACTCCACCCTCTTTTTTGCCACATTATTTAGTGTTTTGTTAACAACGTCTCAGAACTTCCTTGCAGAACACTTTGTGTCATAATTTTTGTTACTTACTACATTCCAAATCCGGCCTTATCTGTGTCGCTGTCCACTTCGTTGAGGTCTCCTGCGGCTCTCCGCCGTCCCGGTCTGTGGAAGTCTTTACTAGAGACTCTTGTCGTCTTCCTGCGTTGACGTTCTTGTAACCGAAGTGCTAATTGCTGCCAAGGGCAAAGTTTTTTCAAATGCATTTTTGTACAGTTTATGCACAGAGCCACCGGGAGTGGGAGGAATGACGAAGAGGAGGGCGGAAGAGGGAGATCTGAGGTCTGGTTGCAGGCTCCACTTCGGGGAATCGTTGTTGTCATTGGCGGTTAGGCAGCAAGGACGGTATTGCTGCTGCTGTAGTCTGTTTTTGTTTTGTTGTTGTGTTCGCTGCTGGTAGTCTTGTTGTTGCTGTTAGTGAAGTCCTCAGCGCCGGCTGGCAGCCATTTTATTATTTGTCCTCCAAGCTTTTAGCCGATATCCACTTCCTGATCCCCGTTCCCTTGGCCACAAACCCTCTTCCTCATGTCTGCACTTCCACATCTTGTTTGTTTCTAGTTCTGTATGCGTTTTTTTTAAGTTTGCTGCTGTGGTCAACATTTCTGTCATTGTTGCTGCAGTAGTTGTTGTTGGAGGACTCGCATTATAACTGCATTTGAGTTGACGTCTTGTGCTCTATGATGAGCTCTCCGTTGGTTTGTTTGCCGGTGCCTTTTTTCGGTCTGCTGCTGGTTTAATTGTTTTTATAGTCATTGTCACGACACTTTAGTCGTCAAAATGTCGGCAGCATTTCCATGTCGAGATGATTAAGCAACATTTCTAAGTAGCTGAGGCCAACTCGTCCTTGATCCTTGATGCGGTCTGCGAAAGCAGGTCTGTCTGATGGCTGCATAATTTAATGCAGAGACATGATATATTCTGACAGACAGAACAACGCTGTTTCTGAGTAAAACACTTGAGTCTGATAAGCTTCCAAAGTAATTCGTTTCCGAGGGAATTAAAAAGAACACAGAGAAGAGAATGTTATTTAATAGACTAACTAAAATTCATCAGAAATTAGGAAGGAAGTCTCTCCTTTAACTTTGACCTTGTCCAACAATAAATAGTTTGTGTCTGCGTATCTGTATAAAAACTAAATAAAAATCATTTATTATCTCAATATGCAGGACTTCAACAGACCGCCGATAGGTAGAATAGAGCCCTCACATTGGGTGTGACATCGTGACCCCTTTTTGCCAGCATCCCTGTCAATATCTTTACCGTTATGATTAAGTTGTTCTGTACACGAGTACAACATGCAACACGATGAGCACGAACTGCATACATAAAAACACCAGGAGCTCGTCGGAGCGCAGGACGGAGACCGGCGGACAGACGGGCGGGCGGACGCACGGAAGACCAACTTTGGAAGGAATAAGTTGAATATTGAGGACCTGTTGGCAAAGTCCTCCATTCTGCCGCTGCTGCGACGTGAACCAAGCGCAGCAATAAAAGCCATGAGCTGCCTCGACTTAACCTCAAAGGTTGTCTCAAGCATGCTGAACCCGTTTCGCCGATGAACACAGCTCAGCTGGGTCGAGCCGTGGTGCGTGCAGGGTGAATTCGTTTTAATTTTTCCGCACGGTTTGCTGTGATTTATATTTACATTTAATGTTTGCCAAGAAACTGTAGTTTCTCCAACCAACACTATCATCCACACCCACACGAACACCCACACACACACCCACACCCAAAACAACAACAACAGCAACGCAGTGATGCTCAGTCGATGGTCAAGCAGGTCGGTGCTTTAGCCAGCTTGCTTGCGTCCTCAGCTCCACCCCGCCACTACTCGAGGTTAAATCAAATGAAGCGAGCGTTATAACGTTCAAGCTTCAGATCGGCTGCTGTTCTGCATGACCTCACCGCATCAAGGCCGGGATCTTCAGAATAGTTTAGCTCCCACTCAGAACTTATCTGCTGAAAATCAAAAATTGATTTGTTTCAACAAGAAGTTGTTGAGAGTCCTGCGTATCCGGCGCAAACTTAACTCAAGTGCTGCAAATTTTTTCTCAGTTCGGCTGAATTTATTGCGCTGCCGCTGTTCCTTGGCATAAACTTCAGTGAATTTCTTCATGGTTGGGGTGCTTTGGTGTTTGCTTTCTTGGCACTTCGGGCTGCTTTCACTTTCACCGCAGAGTAGAATCTGTTTTGGTTGACCAGTTGTATTTGTGGAAGATTCGAGGACGGCGGCGATTCTTTCGAACCCCAGGAACTGCAATCGCGGAGAGGCCAAGTTGTGGTTGTCAAACTTTGGATAAGCATAAATTGATGTCCAAATGCAGAAAATTGATGGCGTCCCGGACAGGACTGAGTACTGGGTAAGGGGACAAGTACGAGCGTAAGTGGTGTTAGTGGATGGCAATTAATTAAAATGTCCGCTAAGAATTTTGGCCAAGCTAACTTCATTGTCAAAAATAATGTGGAAAGCAGTAAAACTAAGTGCACCGTTAAGTGCGAAAGCAGACCCTTTCATTGGTGGAAGTACCGTACATGGTTGAAAGTTTTTCAATTTCGCCGCACTTTGATGGCATCGCTGACGCGGTTCCGTGTTTTCGTAGCGTACACAAAATGTTGTCACAACGTCGGTAGGAACATCGCACAATGTTGCCAGTGTTTGCCTCTTGCATGCTCCGGTGTTGCAAGTATTCATTAACGTTAATTTCAGTGCTCGGCACACTCAACTCTCTTCATAAACTCTCACTACCGCAGCACGAGTATGCTAACCAGTTTTAAGAGTTGCCTCGATGTGCCGGTCTGTTGAAGCAGCATCGTAGCAAATTTAAGTTCCCAGCGACCACTCTGTAATAATGTTAGAAAGAGATGGACTGAGGGGTTCTGTTTCCCCAGCAAAGTTGTCATCATTCACTTCGTAGTATCCAAGAATTGCAACAGATTTGAAAATTTGTGGATCATATCGTCATGTTAATGGACTCAAATAATATTTGCTATAAACGGTGGCTTATGGAGGGAAGCGTAATTATTACAGCTGCCAGCAACAGCGACATCATCATCAAAACTAAACAACAGCAACAATAACAACAACATCAGCTAGTGGCATCAGCAAAAACGCTTTCCAACGCCGCTGCGGGTCGCTGGCTCTGTCTGCAAAGTTCTATGCACCCGATGCTCACAGATCGCGTCAACCTCATCGCCATCATCATCATCATCATGAGAATTCAGCTGCTGAAACAACAACAACAATAACAACAACAGAGCAGATCCAATAAAAATTACCTACATATGGGAAACTTGCAGCATGCAGTCAACTTGAAGCTGCAACAAGCGCACAGCGAGCAACCGCGAACTGCGCCAACAACAAACAACGCCAAAACACTCAACAACACTCAAATAAAAGGTTCTAAAGCAGCAACAGCAACAACGACAGCAATCGAAGCGTTTAGAAGTTATTGTGTTGAAGTACCGCATGCGACAAAAACAACAGAGCGTCACGCGGAACACTCGGAAGGATGGCAAATAGACTCAAACAAAAAAGCGGCAGCAAACACAGCAGACTCATTGAACATCCCGAACGGAGAGTCAGGGGCGGGCACAACTTCATTTATGAAGTGGAAAACGAAACACAAACGAAGTTCGCTCAATGCGCTCGGTTAAGCGTTTGATGAGGGTGACAAGTGCGCGTTTTTCTTTACCGTTACCACTGAAGGGGCTTGTATGCTGGCAAATGTGCGTGTGTGTATAACCAAACACCCGAAGGTGAAAGGGTTCATACATACATACATACATATATTAAGCATGTGGTTTGAGCACTACCCCCACGTAGAGTTCGCGATAGATACCTCTTTATTTCGGTTAGAATTCCTCGTCGTCATAGTAATAACTTAGATTCTTCTATCAATGACAACACATGTCTTTGCTTCGAATGTCCACCACAAAGCGTCGTTTATTCTAACCTTTATCTGTACATCGCGTTAAGGTTCATGTGCATTAGTGAGGGCACATGGGCAACACACTCAGCGTACAACATTACATATTAGAAATTATGTTACTAATAATAATAACTAAAATAATATAATATTTCAATATTGATTGTAACAGATTTATTACTTGAATATGAATTAATTGCACTTGGATAACCGAATAACTTAGATTCATCTTCCACTGATCCATAGAAATCCTTAAAGAAGGGCGAAAAACGAGAAATTATTGACATAGTATCTGCACAAAGAGTAATCTGTTAAATTGTGAGTAATTTCTATTTTAGTCACTCGAAATGATTAACGAATCAAGCCGATTGACAGCTATTAGACAGCCTCTAAGACTGTCGGCGCTATCAACCCTCCGGCAACTGATGCTTCTGATTCTGTTCAACTAAAGCGCGACATTCGGTCGCCTGCCCCGAGGCGAACCCCACCTCCGTTCGCTTTGCCCACAAAAGTAGCTGTCAGCGTGAGATAAGCTTTCTCTCTCCACCCGCCACATATGCTCGAACAGGTCTTTAAGCTCATAAACAATTTGCACAAACGTCTGAATAAAGAAGGAAAACGCTTGCTGTAGCTTATCTCGAAAGTAACAATTTTCGTTGTCAAACAACGCAAGCACAAGTGTCACACGCTGACAGCGCCACACCTCTTGACCTGCCCCGTTGCTTCCATCCACACTAATAGAGTGACGATTTCCGCAGGTTGGTTATCCGACTCACGGACCCGGCCACGGCCACAGCATCCCCAGCAACTTGCCGATGTTTATCTTAAAATTCTTACCAAGTTCTCGCCGTCTGCTCTCCCATATCGGCAGCTCGATCTCAGCAACACCCTCGGCTGGAGTGAGTAACACACAGAAATGATGATGTAATGGTGACATTGCCTCGCCCTGAGACTGAGTGTGAGCTGTTGCTGACTGACTGGATGACTTCCGGCGAGTAGGCTTCCAACTCATTTCACCCATTTACAGTACTTTTATTTGGCACATAATTCAGTGCGTTTCTCGAACTTAAGCTGTTTATAGCCGGCGCTTCCTGTGGAGCAGATTAGATCCATTGGGCTACAGTGATTCGCATTTAATGTGTACCCGTCGGGTTTTTATGGAGTCAATCTCAATTAATCAATACTTTTCAATGTGTCATTCAGGATGTGGAAATGATGAAGCCAATGTTAATGAATAACTCTGCTGATTTTCTGTTTGGAGGGAAATTTTGTGCATGATTAAACACGGGAAATGTGGATTGCAAATAAGAACACATATGAAATGAAGGAATAAGAGTATCAGTAAATGGTCTGAATTCAATATGTTGGGCCAAGATGTCCAACACCGGAAAGCATTCCACTTACCTCACATCAAATGAGGACCATTCATGAGCTTACATACATAATGTAGAATGAGGGATTAATTAGGTGTGGACTTAGTGAACCTTATACCTTGATTATCCATGATTTCTATGTGATCAAACCCTGATCCTCCTCTCGTAGAAGCCTTGAAAAACGGGTTTATTTTCATATGGTTAGCCTGTCCGTTCGAACGCCACGGAAGGTTCTTTTCCATTAACGCCAAATCCAACCCCCTCCAGTCTCTGTACACCCACAGTTACTCCCAGGCAGGTCCTTTCTAAAACATCCCGTTTTTGCGGTCGAAGTGTGACTAAATACTTCATCTTCTAGCTGCTGGAAGAGTGCGTCATGCGGAGTGCGGAGTGCCGGACTGAGTGTCGTCACTCAGCTGTCATTTTAAACTTGCATTACTTACACTCCAGCATGTTTATAAATACGCAATCGTTTTTTCTACACTTGTTGTCAACATTTACATTTTGATTCAATGTCAACACAATGGCACCGAAGTCGATGAAGGAGCCGGAGATGGCAAAGCATTTACATTTTAAGTAGTTTTTTTGCGTAAATCACTGCAGACAAACGTCAGACAAGTGTCAACGCAGACAATTTATCATGTGGCGGTGGGTGTGGGGTGTGGCGAGGGGCGGACGCAGATGGATGTGCGTCATATTATGGTTGGGAATGTTGACATGAACTACGTTTGCGTTCACATGCAAACCGAGCACCGGAGAAATTTTTCAAAAAGTGTCCGAACCTGCACCACAGTTTATCTTCGGCCAATTAATTCCCGCGGAGAATTCATATATTTTTCAAGGTGTCATAACCGGGAAATTTCTGTAGCCACACTTGAGGCTGCTTCCGTTGCTGATGCACTTCACTCATAAATGAGCTGCTCGCCGGTGGCTTTTCGCTGGCTGTCGCTGCACCCTCCGTGTCCATGAATGTTCGGGTTGTGTGGCATGCTTTAAGGCGCGAAGCGTCAATTCATTCATTTCAGCGCACCGTCGCTGACACTTCGTTAGCAACGCTGTCGTTGTTGCCGGCGTCGAGGTCGTCCTTGTTTGTGCTTCAGCCGTAAAAGCAACTGTCAAGACGCTGATTTATTTATTTACATGCTACAAACGTGCAGCATGCTTTCTGGCGCGTTGACGAGTACTGCGAGGGGGAGAAGGGACGCGACAGAGCGGGGTGCTCTGACCGCACTGACTGGCAACGGCCAACAACGACGACGACGAGTGTTGCTCCTTTTTTCAGCTTCGTTCAC
Organism: Myopa testacea; assembly: GCA_949629155.1. Classification (NCBI taxonomy): domain Eukaryota; kingdom Metazoa; phylum Arthropoda; class Insecta; order Diptera; family Conopidae; genus Myopa; species Myopa testacea. The sequence continues at coordinate 46,988,818 of OX451346.1, read as the reverse complement.
GAAGTGTTGCTGTTCGAAAATATGCGAGTCATTCATTTCTCTGGCATCCACTCGAGTTTCACTCGTAGTTGCTTGTCGACGACAGAGTTGCCGCTAAAGCGTTAATGTGCTTTAAATGATTTGTACACTACACCACTTCTGAAGCTGCCCAGAATCATCAGTTCCACGGCAATAAAGCTTCTGACAAAAGATGAGTCCATCGTCACCAAAACCGAAAACCACGACTTGGAGTGTTAGCTTCTATAATTCAAAAAGAGTACTCAGAAAATCCCATGAAATTAATTGAAAGGACATCCATACTAAAGAATAAGAGTACCAAAAATTTAAGGAAAGGCTATGTTAAAAGACTATTAAATAATTACCATAAATATTATCACGGGTGGGCCAAATTCGATGCCTGCGAGTGATATTAACGCCCATTATTGACGGCTTTCAGCAATTTACGCCCATTATTAACAGCTTCCGCTCCTGTTTAAACGATTGACAATGAAGGCAGCTCATACATAAATGTGAGTAGCAGGAAAATGAGAGTCGTCGATCACATCGATCGCAGAAACTATATACTAGTATTAACATTTGGTTCATTGAAGCTTCGATGGAGCAGTTCATTCAGAGCAACAACTAAAGTAGTTCTGACCATCTACTGCTTCCTTCACCCTACTATACCCAGGGCTTTAGTTGAGTGAACCGAATAAGTAGATGTAAAAGTGTAAGTTAAGGAGATATGATTATGATTAAACATCGTTAAATTGGCCATTTCACTTTTAACCCCGTCTTGTCTCCCTCGTTTTATTCCACATCCACTGCCGTAGATCATCCATCGCAGCTTCCAGACGATTAATCATAATTTTATGCGCGCGTTCTGTCGAATCCTCGTAATTGAAAGCTCATAACTTTGGCTGGATGACCCACTCACTCTCCCGTGACGCTGCATCCGTCGGCAGGAGGTCTCGAATAGAAGTTTGCACGAAATGCTGTTGGTTCGAAACTTGGTGCCTTTGTTTTTCCCACTCTAAGTTCATAAAGTTCAAACTTTTCTGCTTGGCTTTTTTATGAAGTTATTAATTTTTGATGGTTTATTAAAACCATAAGTAAGTCTAGCTGGGAGCTGTGCCAGTGCGGGGGACAGAAATGGGTTCCATCCAACCAGGACGATTTTGATTTATTGTAGATTTTTTATGGTTTTTGGAATATTATTCTTTGCGAAGTTGTTGATGCGTACAAAGAGAAGGCAATACTAGTATTTCTACCAATGAAATTATGGGATATTTTATTTATTAAAACAGAGTCTAATATGATTATGCTTAAAGGTATGTACTAAGTTCGTATCTGGAGATGTTATAGTGAAGGCTTCAAAGTCAGAGTGACGAGAATATAATCACTGAATATCCTCACAAAGACACTCGATTTAAAGCCTTAGAAGTTTCCTATAACTCTACTGGTTGTATGAGTATATCAAGTTGCTGGAACTTTGAAAAGTATATTAAATAAAATAAGGCATATTAAATAAAAGAAGGAGAAATAAATACGTTTTAATTATATTTCCGCACGAACAATCTTCGAATCGAAGCAAACTTAGAAATTCAGCAATCATTCATGAGTTTATCTTCCGTTATTTCCTCAGGAGACCCAAAACATACCTCAGATTGGTAACATTCCCCATTCAACCACAAGCTAAGGACAATAAAAATATTAAATCTGATATTCGGCTCTCTACTTTCACTTAACTTAATCGTTTCACATCGTTTCGCCTTCGAGACACATTTTGTGCACATTTGTTCAATGCTTTCGTTTTGGCATTCATACCACTTGTCATTCTGGCAATCAAAATACAATTTCAATAACTTTATTGCAACCATTTTCACTCCACTTTTTCACTTTTTGTATCGCTTACATTGGCTATCTAGACAAATACACATACACACACACACACACACATGCTCACTTGTGGTAGATCCTAACATGACTACAACATGTGACGTCCTCCACTACTTTACCGCAGCATGTTTTTATATCGTCCTGAATTTTTTTGTGTTCTTTGTTGGTACATTTTGTGTTTTTGTCGTGGTTGGTGTTGTGATTACATGTTTCTGCAAAGTATCTCATAAAAATATCTATAAGTGAAGGAACAATGCGTATCTAGATAACATTGCAAGTACAAGTTGTAGTTAAGTTGTGGACATCAAGATCGAGCTTATTTTGTGTCTTAGTAAATTGGTTTCCTTGGTCTTGTTAGGTATGCATCAACATTTTATTATTTTGTTTACTTTTCTTGGTTGACATGGCGATTCTGCAGCGATTTATTCCTCGTATTATAGCTTTTTTTATCACTTAGCTATCACTTTAAATGTATGTATTAACGTATATATGTATGTATGTATGTATGTATGTATGTATGTATGTATGTATGTATGTATTTATGTATGTATGTATGTATGTACTATATATATACATAGGTCAAAAGTTGTAAGTTATAAATATTTATATAATAATGCTTCCATGTTAGATTGTGTCTCTGTTCGAGATACCATTCATTTATATGACTTACTTCCCTCTTTGTCCTTTTTTCGTTAGCAGAGCAAACATACGAAATCATTAATCACTCTGAAAATAAGCGAAGTTATCGGTTACTCACTCTAATTGGACATCAATTGGAAGTCCTTCGTGCTCGTCAGGATTTCGGCTGCTATGTTTCTAGAATCCGGCCAAAGATGGTAGATAGAAGAATCTAATAATTTAGATAAATTGACAGAACGAAATTGAAATAATATTGTAACATTAGCATTCGATTGAAACAGTGTTTAGTATGAAATTCAAATAATCGTTAAGTAGTAAAGAAAGTAATAACTTTTCGTTTTTTGAACTTACAACTGAAAATAAAATTGACTTAACTTAAGTAAACCTTACATTATCACCATTCCTTTGGGGCTTCTTCCATTTGATCTCTAAAACATGAAAATATCCCATTCAAAGGAAGAACGAATTTATAATTAGAGGTAAATATTTAAAAGTTTCTCCGCACTCACTTCGATTATCAGATTCCATACATGAAAGTAATCTGAATAAGCTTAAAATATTCAGGTTGATAATTGAGGATCGTCATTATTTTGAACCTTTGGACTTAAGACTTGCAGGCGTAAAGATTTTTCAGAGACCGAAGTCGGAAAAATGTATAATATTAGGTCCTTATTTTATACGAAAGGGAATTTCTTTACTATACGAAAGGAATTCATGATGCTCTGTGGGTTATTTGGTCATCAGCAAAGGAAAAGAGAGAGAAAACGAAAGGGAAAGAAAGAGAGAGAAAGAGTGGGTGTACTTAGAATAGCACATCTGATGAATTTTCTGCAACATTAAATTGCTACTAAAAAATGACTGTTAGGTAACGAAAATCAATTTCAATCATCATTGAAAAACGGGTGAAATCAAAAGCTCAGGGGATGAAATTTACTACAAAAATTTCAATTTGTACACAGAAGGTATCGAAGACTTTACATTACGAACATTTACATCGAAGACGAACATTAGAAATAACTTGCGCCCCATTTTTTCCAATAAACTACCCTCGCCTGCAAGAGTTGCTTGGCTGAGATGCCAGACCTGCAAATTCACAGAAACAGAAACAACTAAAAAGTCACCCCCAGTAGAGCTGCCCTCTGTTTTTGCAAAAAGAACGAATGGTCATGGTTTATGACTCAATTGCAACTTTCTGAAAATGAAATATCGAGGTTGTCTGCTGAACGGGGGTCGATGAGGCGAAGGGAATGTCGCAAATTATAGTTTAGTAGCCATTTCGGAAGGGTTTCCTGCATAACATGTGCACACTTTACATTGTTTCTGTTACCGAGATACACAGATCTCCCCTTTCAATCGAACAATCTTTCTGAAAGGAAATTCAATTCAGCGAAGATTGACGAGAGTTCTTCTTAAAGGATACCAAAATATTGCGAAAGACTGAATGATTAATTGAGGGGGGGGGGGAGGGCGGAGGTTGTTGGGGTTAGGGCTGTAAAAATAATTTACAAATAGTTTAATAGTTACTGTAAAATACGATTGCTTGGTCTTTATTTAACATAATTGATAGAAACATAGATTCAACCGGTTATTAGGGCGCTTTGGAGACTACTTTTGGGATTACGCTCGTAGTTCATTTAAAAGACATGTTAACTTAATTACATATTTTGAGCGATGATAAATATTTAAAGTAATATAAAAACATTTGTAAGGTTTGTATAGCAAATAAATATAGGAAACCCCAAACAAGACGCCATAAAGACCATAAAACATCATAAGAGACCATAAAGTACATAATGATAACATAAACCAATGGGACGATTTTGATTACGCAGTAAATGTACTTTTATCAACGGCTTGTTTGAGGTGAATTCATGAAATATTTGAAAACCAGAAGGTATTTTAAAACGTCGCCTTGTTGTTGTTGCTGCTGTTTGGCCATACAGTTCAGCTGAGCGTGATAGAGTCGACTTCAATAAATATGTACCGCTGCACCGTTAAACCGCTGTTGAGAAGAGCAATTTGTTCAAAATAAACTTAATATTTTGCACAGAGTGAATTTAAATTAAAAATATGTTGAATATTGGATGTCTTCGTTGGCATCGCTGCGGACAACTTATACACTGAGCGAAAAAAAGCAACTATAAAAATCTGAACAAAGTTAGGATATATTATATAAAGAAATACGATGTGCAATAACTTCTATTGAATGACTCACTGACCTCTTGCGGCATATAATGACCTTAACGAAAAATTTAATAAAATGCGGTTTACAGGCCTTTCGTATTCCCTCGAAGAGGCGCCTCTTCTGGCCGACGTGTATCCGGCTGATCCGTGGGTGGTTGACTCATATGAGTTCCTTAAGATAATGTGACCTAACCTCCAGCAGTAAGTTAAGCAAAGCTACTGTACTGTGTCCAACAAACACAGTACAAATTATTTTTCGCTCAGTGCAAACTATTCAAATTGTCGTCATTTTGAGAGTCGTCCTGCCGACTGATCTCATTTGATGTCTGATGTAGCAACTGCTACAACTCGGTACAAAATAACCAACAGCAGCTTAAGTGTGGATAAATGCAACTTCCGGTGGATGGGTCGTTTTGCAAGCAGCAATGAAACAAATTTTAACTTCCATTAAGTGACTGTCTCGACAGCGCTTTCATCATCTTCATCGAGCTGCGGAATTGTATTCATAACAAATTCCGCACGTAATAAAATTCTACCTCTGACGCTGTAAACTTACGCATCCAACAATGAAAAATTGCACTGAAATGCGAAGCAATGTAATTTGCGAATATTGCCATTTATCGTTCTCTGAAAAAAGTTGTTCTTATTTTCCACGCAAATATTTACATTAAACGAATTTGTGATGACGCTGTGAAGGAGTAAAGAAGCGGCCTGGACGCCGAAGAAAACCGAGGGGCTGATGCTATTATTCGCCTCTCTTCAGACGCAAACGAAATGGAAATCAACCCTTCAATTTAAACAACCTTTTAATCTTCATTCGTTTGGAATGAGAAAGAGTTGAAATTCCTCAAAGGACGAAGATTTCTATTAATAAAAATAATATTGAAACTTGTAACTAGTTTATTATAAATACTTGTACGTCTTTTTTAATGAGTCTAAAGTCATGAGCGGTTTCAATTTAGAAGCTCATGAATGCAGTTAATGAAAATCTGGGGAATTTAAGTTCTATAGTGTCTATATAGTCATATTAAAGAGTTCATTCTTCTCTTCCCAACTGAGTTACATTCTTGCAAGGCATTTGGTTTGTGTTTTGGTTCACTTGTAAGGAAAAGGAAACTTTTTGAAATGTGTTTTCCCAGAACTCTGTGCCAGAACAGGTTCAATCGGGCAACCTGAGTAACGTAACAATTTGGGTTCCGTTATTTTTGCGGCATCCGTCTCTCCAGCGTGAAGTTAACACGGAATTGCTTTGACTGTCAGTCAGTCACCGGAGAGTTCTGTGGAAAAAAGTCTCCCAAATCTCCCCGGATACGGTGCGTGGTTTTTACTGCATGTTTCTCGGTACCTTTAAACGTCTTGCACTCACCCGTGCATGCAACGTTTCGGATGCATACGTTTGGGGCAAAAGCTATTATATTTAGTAAACCGTATGGTTTACGCAGCTCGGTTTATATAATAAATATAATGCTTGAGGTGGCAAGACGAATCGACGTCTCACGTTTCACGTTATGTGCGCCTGAAAATTCATAGAAAAACGTGCTGAATTCTTCCTCATTTTGAAAGCACTGTGAGAAACAGCAGGCGAAAGGCGTTTTGAATCATTTAGTATTGTAGAATGGTGTTAATACAATAAAATAATGATTCCTGGAAGGATTTCACAAATATTGTATAACTGATTTGTTTATATATACTCAAGTTGTAACTTTTTCAATATAATCACAAGTATCATTGAAACATACACGAAATGCGACATCCAAAAAAGGAATGTTTTCTTTTTTAAATCTTCCCTTTCTCCCTTGGCCCACTGTGTCACCCCCTCTGCAAATGCCAACTCATTATTATCCGCTTCGAAATGTTCAATTTATCCTGAAAAACCCCTCATCGTAGGAAAGGAACTCCGAATCGTAGCTAAAACAAAGGCCATCAACGCCGCACGCAACGAAGTAAAACCGCATTTTTGCCAAAATTTAATTTTCACTGCAACCCTCGACATGACGGGAAAAAATGAACCATGAATATTTCACAACCGCATTTAAGAAGTCTGCCAGCAAAAGAAGCTAAGGCAAATCCATGCTACACTCGTAAAATGTCGAAATACTCTTAACCAACACACACACACACACTCGAGCTGCCTCCTCCTCGTCGTACGATTGCTACGAGGACAACGACGTCTACTACTAAATAATGCATTGATGCCTTGCGCACTTTTTTGTCCCGAAGCGGCTGCCGTCACACGTTCAACGCAATCAGAGGCGACCAAGAAAGTTACGAGGTAGCTTTTGGGTAGTGCTTGTAATGGGTGGATGACGAAGAAAACGATTGCAAACGCAGTCGCTGCTGTCTCCCGGGAATGACATTTAGTGCTAAAGCAGGATCGTTGCCGGGACTCCGAACGCAGTCACGAGGCGACTGTCTTCCCCCCTCTACAACAGATTCGATTTTGTTGTTGGGGCGGTTAAATTTGTGCGTAACGTAAGCTACTAAATAGAGTGGGTGGAGTTCGGAGATTGACGACTGCCCGCAGAACAAACGGCATATGGCGGGATGTGTTGGTGCCATCGGAAGCTGCCGTTGGTGGTGGGTGTCCGCATCTGCCAGATGCACCTCTGGGGATGCATTATTGGACCAATTGCAGTTATAAACCAATTCATAAAGCATCCGAACTGCAGCCTTCCTTGTTGAAGCAGTAGAAGTCAAGTGATGGTGGATGACAGTTTAGCTTCGAAGGATAGAGATTCGTCCTGTTTACACTGAGGGCTTGCCATGAGGTAGGGAGTCTTCAAGACGGGGTTTTTGTCGACGTTGTATTGTATTAACTTTGCAAAAATGTTCGAAATGCAGAAATTCGGAAGAAACTAAAAGTAACGATTTTCTCTTCGGTATCATTTGAAAGCAGTTGGATAGAAATCTAGCACTGACGTCAACTGATGTCTGACTTTGAAAACGTTTTCATTATATATTGAATGCCACATGTCAGGGTGCCACACAGACAGAAATACGCGAGTACAAAGTTAAGTTACGAAGCGAGTTAAAGGATATTTTTTTGAGATATTGTTACTCATTCAGACATTCATTCAATGGTTCGGTGAAGCTTTGAAGAGGAGTCGTTTCTTCAGCCATTCTTCCATTATTACAAAGTCGAAATAATTAATTCTTTTTGAAGACGTTTCCTTTAATATATTTTAAAGGATTTACCAAAGGCTCAAATCAGTCAACGTCTCTCTAAACCAAATGCGAGTTCGGTTGATATTTAATCCTCACGTATTTTGAATGTTCAGCCTTAAAACTGTCCAAATTTCTGCCCACAAGCAACATGTTCAATCTTAGCGATAGAAGTCCTTAATCGGTGTTCTATGGAGAGCAGGTCCTCTAAAACTTTAAACTGTCAACTAGAAATGAAATCTGTCATCAGCTACTTATGAGTGGGTCGAATGTGGGGGCGAAAATCCCTCCTCGGAATCTCATTACCCTGTCAAAACATATAAATATTTGCATTACAGCTAAAAAAGGACGACAGAAAGAACAAATAAACTACAAGCTTCAAGAAAAGGGCGCCGGAAACGAGTTGAAATTTTTATAGAGCGTTAAAATGATATAGACGAGGACTTCGGTATGACGAGAAGTGTCCTTAAAAGCAGGGTGAATTAATTTGAACGACGAACGGGGGCAGAAGTATAGTTCGAGGACTAAAAATCAAAGTAATACGAATACGAATACGAATGGGAAGAACAAGAGGCAAGCTCAAGAGGACAAGCGAGTAGTAAGGTTTAACATACGCGTGGCTGTCGCCCATTGAAAAACATTTATATTGTCAAATACTCGTAGCTGGCGATGTGTGTGGCATGTAAGGGTGTAAACACACCCACACACACACGCTTACATGCACTACCGTGGATCAACTTGTTTCCAAACAATAACCATGAAATGCTGTTGTCCGTCCCTTCTGCCGGCGCGACACGAGCCCAACGCGCGCGACCCTCGCTTAAGACATGTCAGACGAGTCGACGAAAGTTTTGTCAGCTTCGCCGCCTTCAGCAGTGGAAGTGCCGGAACTTGCTATTTAAATATATAAATATTAATAAGCAAAATGTGGCAATATCTCTAACAAGGCCTTTGTTCTTCGGCGCCGTGCGGGGGACGGAAGGTGTACAAACTATGCTTTTATGGCTGGGTTTTATGGCGGCTTTCACTTTATGCTTTCCACACATATTCGATTTATTTCATTTGTTCTGTGGGTTTCTTTTTTCGACGGCGCAGTCAGAAAATTCGCTTAGCACATCGGTTGTAGTGGTTGCACAGAGCTTTCACTGATTTCTGGCTGTTTAACGCTGGGTACCTTGAGAAAAGGTTACGGAAATTGTGATGTGATGGAGCGCCGAGAAGTTTTGCATAATCCGCTGGAAGTGTTACTCTTGTGGCCACCTATTCTCAGTATAAAACACCGATAAAGTACCCGTACTCGTACTTTACGAAAAAGTACAGTACATTCTTTTAAAAAGCCAACACATTCTTTTATTATTCATATCTTCCCTGAGGTATCTTGAGCCTTATCAAACTTCGGTTTCCGTCATCAAGAGTACAAAGGAAGTGTAACCTCAGGCTGCGTTTTCGTATTCAAAATTGGCTGCGCGTCAGCCCGTAATTGAATTAGTGTTGAGTGTTTTCAGATCCCAGATTGCTTCGTCACCCTCCCTACGAAGGTTGGCTTAGAATTATGACAGATGCAGCACTTTGATTGTGGTTCCTTCGACGCGCTCGCATTTTAAATTCAAATTCAAGATTGTAAAATGATGTGAAGTTTTGTATTGAGTTCGGTGTTAATTCCCTTGATGTTGCGTGCAGAACTACGCCCAAGGGTATGGAATATTTTTTAAATGAGTATTTAAATTGCTGAAAGTAGCAAAAAGTAGTAATCAAAAAGTTTGATTGCAAAGAAATGTGAACATTAGGAATCCTTGTTTTTGCTGTATTACAATTTTTATGGACTTTTAATGTGTAAACACACACTTGAAATACCCATTTACGTGCATAAGATAAGATTTTGTGATTTTCATTGCATTCTTTACTATATTCTTCATGACAGAGAAATTATCTTGGAACAGAGGAATTATTATTCATATTATACTTCCTCCTAATAAATACCCAATTTTGTAAGTTTAGTTTTGACCAAAAATACCCATTCAGAGAACTTGTAAAAGTGGTGTACTCAAAATAGGCTATTTTGCTGAAATAGTCACACAAAATAAACGTCCAACTACTTGATGGTGACACTATCCACACCTCAGCTGTGTAGTGGCCCCATGCGACGCCTTCGAGGTCCAAATTGCATTTGGTTTCAATTTAAGTTCCCTCGGATGGCTGTCACTCAACAGATTAATGCGTTCTACTCGGATATATTCACGAGAAAAAAGTTTAGATGAAGCACATGGGGCAACATGGAGAAAACGAGAAAAAGTTGCTCGCAAATAGAAAAATATTCACCCAAAGAACTCAGCAAAGCGACACGCACAAGAGGCCGAAATAAGAAGAAAAGCGGAGAAACAAACTTTTTAGGCCCATAATTTAAGCCCTGGTGGTATTCAATTCGGTTCTTCAGAGACTACGAAGGGTAAGAAACTTCAGAAAGCGGACACAAACTCAAAGAAGGGAGAAGGAAACACAAGTAGACAAATAATAAGACGCCAATGGTCGGTGGTCGGCCTCGAAATGTGTCCTCAAAGTAGTAGTAGTTAAAAATAATTCTCACGCGCAATGAAAGCATTTTTAGGCCCAGCTAAAAACAGCTTCTAACGGATTGAGTAACCAAAATTTACTCAACTTTAATGGTTTCTATGTCCAAGTAAAATTTTCGCACTAAAATAAGCCAGCTTCCGTAACTTATTCGAAAGAAATGACACTTTAAGTTTCCTGAACACATTCGTTCTTTAATCAGAAGAAGAAATTTAATAACATCAAATATTTAGTCTGCAAATGGGAAAAGTTTGGACGTATTTTTAACTCGTCCGTACATCTGGGGTTGTCTTTTTATGCTCCTGCTTGGTGGACATCCGGGTTGAGCTAACTAACCAAACTTTACCAATAATTTTCATGTGCAACATTTATTGCAGGAATCTTTATTGTATTGTTGTCTATGTACATTTGTTGTAGCTGTTGTTGCTGTTGTCGGTTGAGAATTTCCTGTTTGCTTACCCGGTCAGTTCGAGTCGTGTTGGAATTTCGTTTGCCCGGAATTTCCCCAAAGTATTTGAATTTGGGAATTTATTGCATTCCATGTGTTCGAGATGTGAATCCGTGAACGGGTTCAAAGAACTACATAAACAAGATAGAAGTTTGACTTTTCTTGACACACCCCAGATGACTCATTAAATTAGAAGTTCCTGGATGTTTACCAAGCTATCATCGGAATAAAAATACTTATAATACATGATATTAGTTACTAATATAATAGTAATAGTAACTAATTAATTTAGTACTTAGTAGGAAAGCTATTACAGTCCATTGACTATATGTATAGTCCGTCTAGTAGCTGTATCTATCTTAGAACCCGGTATCGACTTCTGGGAACTCGGTACCTGGCCAATACTTCAAAACTATTCCAGTTCCAACCACAAAATAATGAATAATTCTATTCTATGAATATTTGCATCAAAAGCAAATGAGCTCCGATAGCTGCGTGGGTTGTATTATACAATAGTAATTGCAATTTTGTGATTACTATTGTTTTTGTCACTGTTGTTTCACCCTCGTTCCCCATGAGCCCCGTTCGCCTCTTGATTGCGTTGTCAATAACTGAAAAGAATCGTGATTTCTTCTATTTTCTTTCTGCCAGTCTTTTAATGCGAGCAGCTCCTGTTGCTTCACATCGTCTCTGAAGTGAAGAAAGGTGAAGAGAAAGTATGGTGGCCCAAGCAAGGTGGCGGTTCCTATTTCCTTCTGGGTTCTCTTAGGTGCTGGCATTTGCTAATCCGGCTGGCTGGCGGCTGGTAGCTGTCTTCGTTTTTAACTTATTGCTCTGGGAATCGGGAGGAACCAGCACGAAAATACAGCAAACAAAATATGCCGAACAATAGAAGTACTGCGCGCCAACGAAATCAGGGAGGCGGCCAGAATGCAGACAGGCAGCGGGGCAGGGAGACGTTCGGACGGAGAGACAGCCACGACAGTTGCAAACAGGAAACATGAAAGTCCCTTAATCCCTCACGTAATTTTAAGCATTTTTTCTGAATCGATTCTGAATTTATGTTCGCAATATAATGCGATATTTCATTAAAGCGGACAGACATCGCAAGACTCGGCGACGTTTAAGCAGAAGCTGACATTTATTCCTAGTCATCCAGTTCCAGTGAACTTAAATTATAGCTTCATTTTGCTAATATTCAATCTCGAAAGCCACTCAGACCGAAAAACGTACCGAAGGAGGGGGAGGAGGTGTCGCCGGACCCAACAATGACTTGAACTCGATGACGATAGACACACATTTTAAATTCGCATAAGTAAGTGTAGAGGAAAGAAAACATAACGAAAACTTGAGAGTAAGATTAAGTAAGTGATCCAAGTAAGCGATTTAGTAAGTAATCAAAGAGTTAAATTTACGGTCATTAAACTGAACTGATTTCGTATCAAAAAATCGTTGAGTTGGGGCTGAAGACGATCGCTTTTAAAGAGTTTACCTCGTTACTGAACATCAGATTTTGTAACGAATTCTTCCGTAACTCTTTGAGTTTTTAAACGTTAAGATGCTCGTTTCCTTAACACTTTAAATAGTTTACTAAAAGCAACTACAAGTTCGACAAGGAACTATTCTGGTGTACAGTCTCACGTACAACCTCCGAGTGCGGTATTTCGTTGCATGTGTTGTTAGCTCTTTAAAGACTAAAGAGCAAAAAACTTCCAACGCAGTGATTTGCGGAGACTTCAACGTGTACGGAAAGGAAACAAAAGCTCCGGATTACCATAGAAAAATATCATGAAAATTTAAGTTTCAGATGAAAGTTTGCTGAAAACTTTAAGCACGGCACTAAGAAGGGATATTCTGGAGTGGTGCAGCTCCGCGCCCGTCCCCGTTGACAGGAAATTGGTTGCTTTTCATAATTTCGAGACTGAGGAAATTATGAAATCCATCCAGGAAGAAACTCTTCTTCAACGACTGCTGCTGATCCTGCACTGCAGCCGAAATGTTGATGCCTTCTCTCAGCAGGATGGCTCCCTTCTTGTCCCCTCGAAGAGAATCAGATTCAATGCTTGAACCAGAGAGGCTGAAAGCCAAACAGAATTCGGTTAGTGCACCGGCGAGCGAGTTTGTCGCAGGAAATCCTACTTTCCTGTCTTATGAGAGTCTTATGGCTCGGCGGGGACGAGTTCCTGCGTTCATCGCTCAGAGCACGCAATTTGTTAGGAACTGAATTGTAGCGATATCCTTATTAAACCATCATCAACGCGTTAGTTGATGCACGTAGCATCGAGCACGGACGATTAATACAAATTGCAGACGCAGGAAAGAGGATTCGTCACAGTTCACGTAAACACGAGGTGATCATCAGTTATTAGTTAATATTTATACAGATGAAAAGATTCTCGCCTAAGAAAAGTTATGTGAAAAGAGGCAAAGATTTCTTCTTTTTTTGCTTCTTATTCTTTGGTGTTTTATTTGTACATATTTTCCCCGCACAAAATATATCGCTAACGGAAATAAAAACTGATGGATTCTCTTCAAAAGTTCCAACCAAATGTTGCATTATTCAAGACAGACGAGCCCAGTAAATTGGAAAAAAGGATGTCCCGTTTCCGCCCTCATAAAAAGTAGCGACATCGAACGGAGCTAACGGCCAGCCTCATGAAGACACATCGAAATACTCACAAAAACAGACATAATAATAACAATAACAGAACGTATGCGGCACACATCCAGCTGATGTCACGCTGTCTAAAAGGCAAACAAGGTGCTTCCGGAGCGGCTCGCAGAACATAAGAAATGATCACGAATAAGAATGACGAACAAACAACTTTCATTCCGCTTTTGCATTTTTCACATTCCAGGAAGTACGAAAACGTCTTAAGTCTAAATAAAATGTACGTTACACTGAAGGAAGAGCTCACAAATTCCTGAAAGCGCCAGAAAAGGGTTCGATTTTACACACCGTAGACTTCAGCCTTGGATTAGGTCATCTTAAGAGGGCGATATTCCGCCATGACATCAGCACAGAAAGAAAGTTAGCCCCAAACAAAAGCTACAAAAGTAAGAAATCAAGTGACATTGAAGAAAGGGTTGTTGAAGTAAAAAAAGGACATGAAATAAAAACAAGTTTAAAAGTTTTGGAATGTAATTATTTTTGTATAGAAGTAAATGAAGAATTTAAATCAATGTTTTCGGACTTGTTCAGGGATTTAAATTCCGTAATCCGTCTTAAGATTAAACACAGAATTATAAGATTGTATAATTCTGGTATAGTTTTAAATGATTAGTGGAGTGTACTATGTAGTATATAAATTATCATCAGTCAGTATCTAAGCGGGGAGTTCCTACATTATGAACAGGTATATATGTACTTAGTATAGTATCGCTTTATAATATATAATATATCGGATATATAACTGAATATAGTTTTTAATTGGTTAAAAGATTGATAGTTTGGGAGATTCTTTTCGGTCATTTCGCTTTCAAGAGTCTGGAAACTGGTCTTTCCGAATAACCGACGAGTTTTTGCACTCATATTAAGTTTTATCGACCTTATTTTATTTTTATAAAACTTATTCTGATACGAAAGAACACTCAAAGTTATTGTAGATGGTGTTTATATGCAGTCATACGACGAGTACGAGTACAGTCAATAGTGTGGTCAGCACAACGTCAGGGTGTCTGTGATGGAGGCGAAGTCTGTGTTACTTCGGTTGCGTCTATTTGCAAGTAAACAAAAGCGAAGTGGAAAACTTTTAATGCTGACATCCATAAAAGTTAGTTTGAAGTTAGATGCAAATGTTTTCACTTTCCATATCATGTTTCCCCATCTTGTTGTGGAAAGACCTAAACAAACGCCTCGAATAGAATCGACACATAACCGAAGTCGGGCCAACATGCTGCCAGCCAGCAGGCAGCATCATGGCGAAGAAGGGGAGGGGGCGGTGTCCAGCCAGCAGACTGTGTGTATGTTTGACTGTGGTATGGTTTTCTAAATAGGGTTATAAAAATAGTGAAACGAAACCTGGATACTCGGAACAGATTCAGAAGACACAGAAGGCCCCTTGAAAGTTCTTTCAGCGAAGAATGCAGAGACGAGTAAACGAAATCACACAGAAATTCTTTGCGAGGTGATTTATACACGAAGCACAGTTGCTTTCAACAAAATTAAGTGAGGCTGAACCCGGCGTCCATGTCTACGAGTATCCATCCTACTCAAGAGCCACATTAACAACGGCACTTTGAGTTGAGGTTTTTCCGCATGCATTTTTTGTTCTTGCAGCTTAAAAACTGTCCATAAATATGTTAAATAGAGGCCATTACGGGGCTCTCCCAGCACCGTATGGTCCACATGGCTGGCGAGAATGCTTAGCATAACCCATGCAATATGTCTGAGTGTTGCCACCCGGAACATATTTAAATTTATGATGCTGTCGCTATTGCTGCGTAGATCAAGGAACGGACAACAACATTGCTCCAGGCAGTCGTTGTTGTTGGAAGCGCCTGTTGTTGTGTTGTTGTTGATACAGGAACCTTCCTTAACCCATAATTTTCTATATTCTGTACACTTTCATGGGTATATCTAAAGTTTAGCTTATTTCTCCACGGTTAAGTGAAAAAAGATGATGTTGATGGTTGCAGAAGAAAATCCAAAAGTTTGGGAACATCTGTGCATAATTTTTCTTGGAATTGCATATTAATCTACAACGAAACGATGCAGACTCCTTTGAAAAATAAACAGTTTCGCCTACCGAAAGACAAACTCATTGAAACAGCCTAAATTCCGACACAGAATTGAGTGAAATTGTGTATCAAACGCGTAAGCTTTTTGCTTATAAATCCAATTCTCCTGCTTACGGGGTTTTCTCGGTGTTTTCATGAACACAATTCATCATGTTTATTTAGTGTCTCGTCGCAAATTGCTTGCGGTTGTCACACCATCCAGCGTCTGAAGTTCCGCAAGACTTGCGGTTTGCATGTCTGACTTTTCTGGCTGACAGGTCGTCTCTCTCCCACTTGTTTGCGCATCCACTCTGAGTGCTCTAAGCGCTGTCTTCGAGACACTGTGCCGTTGCTTGTGATATTAAGTTTCGGAGCCAGCAACAAGGATTCGAACCCCGAAAGCCAGTTGACAGATTTTAGAACAGGTGAAGCCGGGTGTCTGTTATTTTTCAATGAATCCTCATAATTGAAAACTTTTCGTTGACGGAAGTACGTTTTTCGACGCGTTTCTTGTCGTTTTAATATGCTTTAAGACAAAAAGCATTATCATCACACCGAGTTGAATAGTTACAAAGGAGTTTTCGTGTTGGATTGAAATACTCCATTTCTTAGGTTATTATTATGTCATTGTTTGCATTTCTTCCTTTGTTTGAAATGTAGAATAAGTCCAAGCTTCTTAGGAGTGAAATCTCTCAAATCATCCAACAACTTGGTCTCAGCTTCGGAAACACCGTCTCCAAAGTGACTCATTTGGGGTCAGTTGGTAGCTCCAAATGAACTTCTTTCAGGCCCGTAAATATTTCCTATTCCCCAAAGCAATTTTTGTTTTCGTATTCATTCTTCTGTTCCTCCTTTGACCTGTCTTCATGAATAGCATTCTTAGCCATATAGAAAGCCATTTCCTGAAGCCACATTTAATGCTGCTACCCCTGCTGCTGGGCTCCAAACTGTTTCGAAAGGTGCTTTTAATTTGTGACACGTCTGGGGCCGAGTAGACAACAAAACACGCATTTGAGCTCTTTATGCAGGCCCAGGAACAGAGCAGAGAAACGAGAAACCGGATTTCGATTAAAAAACGACTGCACGAAAAGCAACAACATACAACATACGAGTAAGTGTCAAATTTTGTCGAGCAGCAACAAAAGAGTGGTGCGAAGTGTTTGTTTCCTCAGCAGCAGACGAATACGCACGAGCACACGACCACTCGTAGTCGTGGATGCGAATCTAAGCCACTGCAGCGGGGCTTCAATTGTCGTTGCTTGCTGAGAACCCCCGTCTGCGTCTCGTCCACGACTTTATGAAGGTGTTAAGCATGTTTTACGCTTGGTTCTTGCTTGGTTTTGTTTGCTTTGCTGTGCTGTGCTTCTTCACAAAATAAAAATTAATTTTTAGAAGCAATGAAAAAGTGTTTGTTTGCTTACGTGTGAACTCGACACAGCCACAGCCATACACACACACACACGCACACGCACACGTAGAGACTGCAATTTCGGTTACTTGTTTTTGCTTGGCTGGAGTCACTTTTTCATTTGGCCCAAACGAGTTGGACTCGAATTTCATTTCGCTGCACTGCGTTTTATTTGGTGTGAAAAAACGTGTTTGTCAACACTCCAGAATTGTGCTGTGATACCCACAAGTAGGTGTGTGTGTCGGTGTGCGTCTGTATGTGTGTATGTCGG
Source organism: Myopa testacea (assembly GCA_949629155.1). NCBI lineage: Eukaryota > Metazoa > Arthropoda > Insecta > Diptera > Conopidae > Myopa > Myopa testacea. The sequence continues at coordinate 46,971,541 of OX451346.1, read as the reverse complement.
AGTACGTAGGTGTGTGTGTAGTTTGTGCATTATTATTCATACACTTGACTGTGTTTTAATTTGGGGTTGATTAATTTTTGTTATTAAACAGTTTTTGCTGTCGTCTGCAAGCGAAGCAAAAACCGCATAAATGCGAGGTTGCACCTTTTTATTCGCTCATAATATTACATATATAGAAATCATCTACCAGCAATGGAGACAAAGGATGAAGGACCTTCATTTCCAGCGCAAGTTTGAATTCATCGCGTGGAACATATAAAAGCTGGCAGTGTTTCATACTTCAGTGTGCTTTAAGAATGTCCTTGAATTCTTGATGGCAACAATTAAAATGGTCATCAGTGAATCCAATTTTTCATCAGACAGGCTTTTAGTTAAAACATGTCGTCGTTACGATACCTCGAAGTGTTTACAAGTTACAACTACACGAGCATGGATACGGATTCAAGAAGCGCGTTTTTTTTATTTTAAGAAAGTCGCACTTGAGTGGCTCTTTCAGTGTGAAATGCAAAGCAGGCTGCGTGGAATGCGGGCACTCGTCGCTTGCTTCGGTTTCGAACAACGAACAACTTGAGACGGCTGCCGAGGTGTCGGGCGTAATTGACGAACAAACCACAAAATGTGCCCCACGAGGAAATGCAACCAGAGAGCTTCAAACGCACACACACACACTTACACACTCTTCTGTCTGCACTGCGAATTGCATTCGAAATGCTGTAAATAAATAAAAGAAACTCCATGCGAAACACCAGAAAAGCGTTAAAGTGTCTGGCAACGAAGGAGAACAACGCATTTAAAAGAAGCAGACGGCGATAGAATTGCACTCGAGTTCCTTGAAATAACAGCAACAACAACAACAACAATAACAACAACATTAGTAATAACAGTAACAACAGAATAAGAACAAGAGTAACAACAGCAGTGAACACAACAACAACAACCACTCTTAGCTAATCCACTCCCGAGCCACCCGCGTCACGAGTTAACTTCGCGAGTATCGCGACGAGACATCAAATTCAATACACCACAGCAGTGAACAGTGAACATGAGATGCACCACCCCTCCCGCGCCCACCCGTCCTCCCCCTTCTTCTATAATCGCACGCGTCTACCAGACAGATGCACGTCTGGCTGCCTCATGTTGCGGCTCATTGTATTGGGTGGCAACACTTTTCGTGGTGGCATTCAATTCGAAAGCGAGCAGCGAGAGTTGGCAAGAACAACAACAATCAGAGGTAAGACAGAACATCGCCGAAGTCAGTGGATAGAACAAAGAAGAAACGGAAAATGGTCTCAAATATTATCAAATATTATCAAATGGAAATAAATAAACAAATAGTAGAGTAGTAAAAATAGTAGTACAACGTGAAAGCAAAGCGAATAACAAGAATCGAAATAACAATTAATATACAACATTAATTTGGGACATTTGATTAGTTTGTGTTATCATTGCTTTATCGAAGATTATTTAGTAGACGCTCAAAAGTACTAATAAATTGTATAACTTGCGATACAGAAATTCGTCGAGCGTGTTTTATTTTATGAAAAAGCAATTAAATAATTTAAAAGTGTTTTGATGGAAGAACTGAGAACTTGACAAGAGTAAATAGCGTTCTGAAGTAGAGTACAACGAATTACCAACTTTATCGCTTATCGATTTGTTGAGTTTTATTAGTCACTCAGCGACAAGTTTCACCTTGAGGCCGGAAACAATGTGAAATCCACGAAAATGAAAGCGCGGTAAATCGGTAACACGAAAAGATGGAAATCTATTTTTGTAGCATGTTTCTTGTTGCTTCGTATTGACAACAGCATCGAATTATCTACTAGAGAATTTTATTAGCTGCCACCTCACCGAAGTCCCTTGACAACCGCAGATTCAAATCGTTTATCCGAACCGACCAAACCTCAAGCGAACTGACTAACTTCTGGTTTGCTTTCGTCATTACTTCCACCACCGCCAGCCACTGATTCGCCTCTCTTCTTCAGTAACTCAGATTTATTGCTCGCCATCAAGTGGGCCAATTAATCAAATTCGTCCGTAATGTTCTTGTACTCAGCTCTTTGATTACTGTTGTACGATTACACGCGCCGCCCCATTTCAAGTGCAGCGGTACGCGTTCAGTTTGCGTTCGTCTCGCTCAACGAGACTTTGTGCCGCGGCAACCCTGTCGCCCTGTCGAATGACAAACCATGCATCGTTAAAAATTACCGGCTTCCAACATAATTCATATTTTTATAGTAAGCAACAGCAGCAACCGCAATCAAAGAGACGCGTGTTTCACCTCGGAAAATTATTATTTTTCACGCCCGAGCAAATCGCAGCGAGCAAAAATGAACGAAAATATTAGATTTTTCGAAGTGTCAGCTTTTAAATGGGCGCCATTTTTCTCCACCTAAATTGGTAGATTTATCATATCGCCGAAGAAAGTTATGAAGAAATTTGTCATTACGTAATGGCAGCAGATTGCTCTCCTCCTCTTCTTCGCTGCTTCCGTTTGAGACACAGTATCTGCTTCTTCATATTATTATTCGTCTTTCTGCGCTGTTTTTTGTTATTAAGTAGGAGTCGAAGATTTCTCCGCTCTTTTTCCCTGTGATACTTTATAGTTACCCAATAATATTTATCCAAACAGTTCATAGAAATTCTTAGAATTTGCGGAAGGTGCTGCAAGTTCGATACTCAACTTGATGTTTGTCGAAGTGTTGCTGAAAACAGACACATTAATTGGTTAATGAATGGCGTTTTATAGCCCATGTACACAAACATTCCGGAATAATGTGAGTAAATAACTCGCACTCAACTGCGATAGTCTAATCTTATAGACGATAAGCTTGCGATGTTCAACCCTCTCCGGATGCAGACTGTATACACTGATAACTCATGTCCAACTTGCTTTGATTGGTATTTCTTAAGTTTCCTGCTAACCACTTATCGTCAATTCATTACTATTCATCACCTCACCTCAGCTTTTATCTATCTAATGTAGCGACTTGAACCTTAACTCCAATGGAACAGATACATCAAAGTACCTAATAGTTCCATGTTCGCAATTATCTTTCTAGAAACTAGTCTATTTCGAAATTCTACATTTATTTTAACATTGCCAAACTTTGTTAGCTGGAGAGATATAAATACCTGGAGTACTATAAACCTAAAATTGTTCTCACTTTAAATGCGTACAGCATAAGCAATACTTTTGAGCACAATCATGTTATTTCAAGCGAGGTTTTATTCCTACTCTTAAAATAGGGAGTCGCCTTTCGAATCGCGTCTGGAGAGCTTAAAACTACTGACCAGATGGCAGAAGGCAAAATTTGCTTCCTTTTACAGTTTCGTGTCTCTTAATATATCCAAATCGTAGAAATAATCTGTCCAAGTCATCAAAATTGAAGTTCGTTCAACCCTTCAACGTCCCAGTTTTGCACTGAATCCTTCCCAACCCGTCTGCAAAAGCAACTCTAATGAACTCAACGGTACTCGCATTACTAACAAATTAACAGACAGACAGACTGCACTCCCCTAAAAATATGCAACACTTTCTCAGCAACTGATTCGCACGTCCGCTGCGAACTCCGACGCGGCTGCCAGCGTGTTCCCATTTTTTATTTTTTATTCAATAACTTCTTCCAACTGTTTGCTGTACCCACGCCACAACCGCTGCAAATTTAATGTGATAATCTTGATGCTAATAAATCTTGAAAGCGTTGCCACTTTTTCATCTTCACAACAACTTCACCGAGCGATGGTTTGATATACCCTCCCAGGGGTCGCAGTGGGGTTGCTCAGCTGCAGTTTAAGCCAATTTGTAAGAGCGGCAGAACCCGAGAGATGGGTTAAAATTATAGCAAACTTTTAGATCAACTCGCAGGAAATGAGTTCATGAAAAAGTGTTTTATGTTTGCTTTGCAACAGACGGCCACGTGAAGCAGTCAGACTTACAGGCAGGCGGCGGTGGCTGGACGCATGAGTAAGAGACGGTAATTAAAGCTGACATTCTAGTTCCTCATTACGTCCCATTACAGAATATTTCTGGGCCTTCACTCCATCTCTCAGCATGCCAAAGAAAGCCGTTTAGACGCCAAGGGACTTTCGTGAAAGAGAGAAGGAGGGACGCATCTGTATTTGGAAAGTATTTAGTATTTAGTTATGTTCAGTGTTTGCACAAAATTTGTAACCACAATTAATTCCTTTTTGTTATAACTATCAATGAATTTATTATAAGAAAAATCTGTATATCTGTAAATCTTAGTATATGAACACTAAAGAAAATACAAGACTTAAAGACTCTTAAAGACTTAAAGAATGCAAGAATAGAATAGTTTGCGTTCGCTTGCTGGCTTTCATCTAGAATCGAATCGAAATACTCTTAGAATACCTGGTCCGGTCCTGCTTCAAAGATATCTCGTTGGAGGATACATCAAATCAATTAATTCTCGTAGTCGAAGCCGACGTTTAAATCCATCACGTTTCTGGCAAGACATGAATATTTAAAAGCACTTCATACTTGATTACTTTGTTCCCGGGTACGTTTGACAGCCAGAGCAGACGTGGCAGCTGTGGTTACATGAGACAGGCACAGGAAGAACCAACGGAGGAGGACCAGCGAAGTAGAATATCAGTGGATTGGCGTGAATCCAGTAACACGGCGAACAGATTAAATCTAATTAGCTTTCGATGCAGCAAACATTCTTTATTGTTCGTAACTAATGGTGAAAGCTAAATTAATGGCCTTCGAAGACCAAACAAAAAAGATGGAAGGAAGGAAGGTTATTGGCATTCCTGAATGGTTTTAGGAGAGTACAGGCTATTCTTATACATACGAATAGAACTGATTTACAACAAAACAATACAGACTCTTCCTACACTAATAAAGTCCGAGGCTTTTATATTGTGGTCTTAAAATCTGAAAGAACTAAACACCTAAAATCGTAATCCAATAACTTTAATTGCAATTGCGTTTTATGAAGTGTATAAATTAGATAAATGAACATCCACCTCCTAAACCCACTGTGAAGAAAAAGATCAAAGGACTTGCCCCGAAGATGATCCGGATTTTATTCGCACGTCCAAAAATCATCACAATGACGCCCAATTTATTTGCAGCATCACGAAGACGTCCATATCCGGGGTCATTTTTCGGTGGTGGACTAACCACATTCAACGACAATACATTTCACAAGCAAGTTTTATTAAATTGTAATATTACCACATTTTATAAAAGAAAGGCACTATTCGAATTAAGTCCTTTAAAATTCCCGTCTTCCAGATACAAAAAATTGAGTTTGCAGAAGAAATTATAAAGCCTAGCTTATCCAAAGTATTTCCTTTGACTGGAAAGTACATCAGATCAGACCCGCAGCTCGTTCCGATTTCGCGTTTGCTGGTCCACAGGTGAAGAATTCAATGAATTGGCAAAAACCAAAAAAACATCTCCCACGCACCGGGCGACAGAAACGAACGCCAAGGAAGCAGGATGTTGATACGAACGCCAAGCGTGTGGATGTGTACATATGTATACATTTGTATGTAGTACATGCTTTGTACACATATCCTCATATCCTCGTATCCTCGTATCAAAGAACAGAAGAAGACAAAGCAAATAGAAACGAAAGTCAACTCATGGTTATTCGCTGTACCACGCAGCATGAATATTAATCAGTTGTGTGCGTGTGTTTCTGTGAATGTGTGCATGTGCTCCTCCGTTTTCTGGCATCGTTTCCCGACTGGACTTTGCACCAGAAATGCCTTTCCTGTCATTTATTCCACAGTTCGTCCATGGTGAGCATTTCACCGAAATATACTGAGGCATCTCCTGAGGCAGAGCGGCATCGTAGGTCTTCCGTTTGGGTTGTATTTCCTTCTCCCTGCATTCATTGAGTGATAAATGTTGCTTATGTAATGCTCCACCAATTGATTTCGTTTACTTCCACTTATTCATTGGGGCAAGGGGTGGAGTTGGGTGTTTTCTCCCTCCAATGGAAACAATATTTTCTCATTTCGTTGTTGTTGTTGTGTTTCATATCACTCATTGTTGTGATAGTAACTGATATGTTATCAGCAACATCTGCATATGTACGCACGGACCACCTCTGCAGTTCGGCATTCTTCACATTATGGCCTAAAAATGATAACTTCATTTTGCGTTCATGTATTCTGTACTCCACCCGATCACCGTCATCACTTGAAAATATTCGGATGGGGGCAAAATCAATAGATTGGAGAATGCGATTCTAGAAAAGGTTTAAAAGGCCTATAAATGTACGAGTAGTACAGACAAGTTTTGAGTTCTCTCGTTCGAGAAGTGATTTCAAAACTTGACAATCATAATTGTACTAAATGTGGAATTAGTATTAAAGAAGGTCGTTTAAAAGAAAGAACACCCACCGACATTTTACATTAAATTCTATGGCACAAGGTACATAATTCTTATAAGTATTTCTATAGCTCTTAGTTGACTACTTTTAAAATATACAGTATAATCTAGTGGACATGTTTTCCTTAACTCTGGTTAGCTTTTGTTCTCTATCGCGTTCCTACAAATGCAGTACTTCTTCGCCTGTTTGTCGTCAATACACTTTGAATCGGCTTCATAACTATTCAAGCGGCTGATACTCTCCACGTCCACGTCTACGGCGTTGTGGAGTTCGTGGTAGACAACCGTAGCTTGGAAGAGAGCCTTCTTCGGCTGCGTCTCGAATTTGATGCGATACGTATTTGCTGCGTCCAAATCGTGATCGTCGTCCAGCAGCATCTTGCGAAATACCGTCTCCAAAGTAGGCGAACTGAGTTCACTGCAGAGGGCACTGTAATTATGAGCGCTTAAGTACAGATTCATTTCATTGATGATGAGCCCCGCGATCTTCTCGATTCGAGCGTCACTTTTAATAACCTCATATGGAGTGCAGGTGCACCAGTGGTCGGGAATGCCGGCCTCCTCGCAGGTGCGATTCGCAGGTACCTCGCGAAACAGCGACTGACACTGCGCACAGTTCTCGGCCGGCTTCAAGTGCGCCCTACCGTCACTGGCCAGTTCCACGAGGTGCTTCAAAGTCATATGAAGGTCGTATGGTGAAGTCAGGCGATGTCGGTTGAGTTCCAAGGCGCGCACAAACTGGGGATATTTGTGCGAGAACCACTTGGGCAGCGAAAAAAACAGCATGGGCAGACGTTCTTCGAGGAACCCGTCCGGCAAATTGGTCAAGGTCCCCCAGCGCATGCCGTGATCGCTGAAGAAAATCACGATCGAGGTCTCCAAAACGCCCGCTTCTTCGAATTCCTGCAGATAACCGTGCACAACATGGTCCATGGCGGATGTCGTGTCGTAGCAGTTGTGACTGAACGAGTTGCTCCAGAAGAGGCCGAACACCGGCTCGTCGTTGTAGCGATTGGTCAGTTGAGTGGCAAAGTCGTAGATATACTGGGCGGTGTGGCGCATTCCCAGGCAGTTGCGGAGCCCACAACGTTTCTGCTCCACCAGATAGTCTTCGAAGGCCATCATGAACGGTCGGAGATAGTAGTCGGTGGGTGGATTTTGGAAGCCACGTTTGCAGTAGTTGAAGGTGCTCATGTTGCACTCGTCCTCGGCGTAAGCGGTTCGGTAGCCGTACTCGTGGAAGTTTTTCCAGATCAGAGGACAGGAGTCGATGCCGCCCTCGCCGTGGACGTCGCACTTCGCCAGAGCGGTTTCCTCGTCGTAGCCCGCAAGAACGGCCATTAAATTCGGGAACGTATTGTCGCCCATCTGCAGGTAAACGAGGTCAAAGCAATCAGAAGTACTGGAATAAACACGAATATTCAAAAGCTTCTTAATTTACCTTATTGTAACCCTGCATCTCATGCCATCCATTGCGCTTTATATACCCGTACGTCTTCACCATCGTCCGGCGAAAGTTGATGCGCGAGAGTGCATCGATGCCAATCATTAGAACGCTAGGTTTGCGGGAGTTGGAGGCAGTAATGTTTGTCAGATTCTTCATCTGGATTAACGAGAAGCCGTCCATTTGCAGCAGTTTGGTGTAGTTGGCCGAGTAACACTCCACAATCATGCCTTCGATGTGCACTGGCACCACGAATCCTTGATGGAAATGACTGCAAGGAAGGAGTCTGGAAGGAAGCAACTAAAATTATGCACACTATAACACAACACAATACGATAGACAATACACAATACCATTTAAATAAAAGGAACAGTTCTTAGTACACGTAATATGCTTAGAATATAAAGCTGACAGAATCAGCTGCAGATAAAAACCCACATCGGATCGTTAATCAACCTGGAAATTCCTTCGATTGTCTTGTGCACTTTGGGACACCAAGTATAGTGTTCTAATATTCTTCACACCTAGTTTAGGTGGATCCAAGATCTAAACTACCTCCCGAACTTACGACAAGCTTTATGTTTGAACTCACTTGATGCGATCGTCATCGCCTTGTTTGCGCACGATCTCCTTGTAGCAGCAGCCGATGTCGCCACTGAAGTTGCGCAAAGAGCGACCGACGTCTTCGTCGATGTGCAGCCGATAGCGTTGCAGGTTCTCATCGAAAACGGTCCGCACCAGGCGGCCAACTGAGGTGCAGTTCTGTAATGGCAGTGGCTTGTACGTCTTCATGATTTCTGGTGAGAAGGGATCCACATACGGCATCTTGCAATGCGTGCTGTTCACGTAGAAGCGACTTTGTGATGGTGTGGCTTCGGTGTGATTCGCAACCAGCCTGGAACCCTCTAAAAATAATTGCAGTGCAGACACATTCAAGCGGGTAATTAGGACCTTAGCTATGCCCTACTCACCCACATTCGACGCGGGCTGCGATTTGGGGCCGCTTACCTTCGATAGAGCGTACAGACTCTGTCGGTCCGAAAGACCCGTGTAAGGCTGTTGGATCAGGACAAAGAATATGGTGACCGCTGCACAGACATAAAATAACAGAAGCAGCGTCTTGCGGTCCATCAAAACCGATGACATCTTGCCACACCGACTAAACCTGTGAATGCAACAAATGCATTATCAAATGCTAGATGAAATCTTTGGAAGTAGCTAATATTTTACAAGTTCTAAAGTAATTTCAGTTTCCCGAGATCGACAAGTGTTGAGCTTATGAAGAATCTAAGATTGCGGTCTGATCAAATAGCGGATGCGGTCTATTATTAGCTGTGTTTTTTATCATTAGCGCGAATAAATAATGGGTCCTTAAATAAAATGTTCCATTTTATCTTCTCGACGTTTTTGAACGGCCAACATTCACTGTGATATCGTTTGACGAGTTAAAACTAATTATCATGGATTTTTAGGTACTCGTACACGAATCAAATTAGTAAAAATGTACTGCAAAAATATCGAAACTATCACGGAAACAGTTGGTACACTTTATATGGCTGCTGGTCATCGTAAAGCACCCCCTCGGAATACTTTAGTGAATTTAATTAATGAATCCGATCCGAGCTGGTTTGATGAAAACTTCAGCTCGTGTTCGACCAGCCAGGCCAATTGAAAGTATTTCCCCTGTAGCTGAGACCCACGACACCTTTGATTTAAAATGACACCTGTTTTTGATAGATCACCCTACTTGCAACGGAAGCTTTTAGAATATCCTTTCTAAATTTCTTTAGCAGTTATATTTACTTTTCTTAGCTAAATTTGTATATACTTTATTTTCTAGCTTATAGTTTATATGACGAATAGTTATCGACCAGGTTCGATCCGTCAAGTAAACTGTACGTACGTTAAACAACTAAAAGAGTGAACGAAAACAATGGAAGTTATGGCCACAAAAGAGCCAATATCTTGTATTAGGCGCTACCAGCTGGAACATAAGCTGCTATTATTTATCTAAGTTTGATAAGTAAAAAGTCCAAACTAATATGGATTGTTTGGAACTACAGTAGACGCGCGTTCATGTGAGCTCAAAAAATGTACCGGGTTGAGATTACCGAGATTGCAAAGTGTGTTCACACTACCGAAGACTATACAATTCAAATAATGTACATATACAGTACAGTCCAGTAATATTTCTGTTCTTTATTGTAAATGAATTATTTATACATTCTGCATACACGTGAAAATAAATGAAATAAAGTACTGAATATTGAAACACTAATGCTTTTATTTAGTAAAATCTTTTTTTCTGATCACGTTATTGGGTAACTCATGTACACGAGTGTTATCACAATATTATATATTATATATCGACATAAATACAACGACGTTTATAACCAAGATAACGACGATTATTAACCCGATACCAAGGAAGTACATAGGATCAGCTGTTAAGAATAGAATTCCGTTTACAATACACACCTTACACACTACGCCTTTCATTTAATTTAATATCATTTCATTTATTCATAAAATAACGCCCAAATCATAGGAATACAATTATTTTAATGTTACATTATAAGATATAGCAGGGAGTTTTAGATACAGTATAATTAAAATCAAATTAAATTAAATTAAAAGCCAAAGGAAGAAATGTTGTAGGGTTAGCGAGATAGGATAATAAATCAGGAGGAAAGATGGAGATAGATATCATGGAGAATTGAGGGGTAGTGAAATTATAGAAACGAAATTCAAGGAGAAAAGAGAACGGCGGAAATTTGCTGCTAAAACTCATCCAACCTCGTAATTAGCTTTAACCAAAGTGGCAATGCATTCCAGAGTATTGAGGTATTGACGAAGAACAAACGTGAAGTAATCAGTGAACTACTTCTTGGTGTTATAAATACACAGCATCTTTGAGATCTACCAACTTGGAATTTATTTTATAAATAACTCGGCGTTTTGTTTTGGATTAGTCTAAACAGGTACAGGAGGTTTCTGGCTTTAAGAAAACTCATTAAATCACAGCCAAGGAGCGCAGTTTTGAACGAAGATCAGCGATCAAACTTGTGTAAGTCAAACACATAACGTGTGACGTAGTTGAATGCTAGCTGTAATTTTAACTGCGGTGAGGAGTCCAACCCACTGTGTACCAATTCAAGTATGTGATTGAGGGAAGGAACAGCTGAAGTGCAAGCATTCGTCTAATATGAATAGAAGTAGCATTGGCAGACGTGGTCGATACAAGAAAGGGACGTGTTAACATATACACCCAAGTTCGCAAATTTGGGCACTACACTTAGCCTATATGAGCTTAAAATATATGAGCCAAATTAGGCAAGATTTTCTATGAATTGGAAGTACACAGGATTTTGCCGCATTAAAAGGAAGGCCGTTTTTAACTGCCCAGCAGTCGATTGATAGTCTTCGTTCAGTTTAAAGCAAAGCTCGGTAATGTTATCAAAATTTCCAGAAAGATAGATTTGTATATCATCTGCATAGGCGTGAATAGATGAATACTTGCATACATTGGATACATCATTTACATACAAACAGAATAAGAGAGGTCCCAGTATTGACCCTTGAGGACTCCAGCATTTAATAGCTTATGGTTGGAATAAGCATTCCCTACCTTAAATCATTGAAGTCTCACTGCATCAACATGAAAGCCAGAGAAATGCTTTAGTTTAAAACAAAGACGATTGTGCTGAACTCGATCAAGAGCTATGGAAAAGTCTAGCAAGCCAATTCGGGTTAGTGATCCAGCATCATAAGACGACCTAATGTGATCTAAGACTTTAACTAGATAACGCTTGAGTGGCGTTAGTTGAGAAGCATGTAGGTGCTTGACGAAATGTTTAAAGCAGCTGTTATTCGCAATTATTGCACATGCGTATTAAAATCATAACAGAGAAGAGCAGCATAAAATATGCAACAGCGCAAAGAACACCGGCTCACTATTCCCACTATTAACACTATTCCCAGTATTCCCAAAAGTTGCGTTTTTCCTCTCTTCGCGAGAGAATGGTATGCGAAACATCATTTCCCCTTTACGTTTATCACTTCGGAACAGCCGAAATAAATGATTTTACTGGCTCGGCGAGCTAGGCAAGTAAAAATCCACTTGCCAACGACACCGCAGACGAAATGAAACCGAATCAGCTTGGAATGCTCGGGAACTTCGTGCATCGAATCATCTCTTGAACGAGGGAGAGAGAAAAGTCGACAAAGCCGTTTGGCTACTCGAACAACAAACAGTTCAAGCGGCGTCTGCAAAGCAAGAAGTTCGTTCTGCGAAGTGCGGGTTTTAATGTGTGACAAATGTTTGTGTTTCATTTTCAAACCGAAAGAATACATTAGCACAGAAATAAACTAGTAAGCGGTTTTAAGAGTAGTTACCCCAGACAAAAAATTATATAAATGTAAATATCAAAACCTAAAAATTTATTTGCAAAAGTGAGTGTGAAGAAAAGTGAAGTTGGAGAATCACAACAGGAATCTGTGCCTGAAATCTCATACCAAACAGGCAACAACAAAGAGAACAGGTCAACACTTTATTCCAAAATATGTTTGTGGTAGTTTGTTAGATACTTCTTGAGTGGTTTTCTTTTTCGAAATGCCAAAGGTTTTAAATAACTCAGAAGCACGAAGAATTTCATGAAGCATGTCAGACACGTCAGCAATATTCTCCACTCCGAAAGTCATTCTTGGCCAACATGCCAAAACTCTGTTGCCAGCTTCTGTTTTTCAAATCCCCGGCCGCGTATTTACTGGCGGAAGGGAGCGAACTATGCAGGTTTCCGGCTTACGTATGCTGCTTTTACAAAACGTAGTAATCAAACTCTTTACTATTAATTCGTCTTATGTTTGGTTCCACGAACATTAGCAAAAGTATTCGCTCAGGAACATGAACCCAAGAACACAATCAGATGCATACTCGACTATTTCTGGCCGCGGTCTTTGTTCCTCTGCCAGTACTTCTTTAATGAAACCTTTCTTAATGCTTAAAGTAGCAGAACCCGAAAGAATTCATTCCGTTGACTGTCACGGAGATCCTTCGTTGCGGTCGAAACATAATAACTATTCAGAAATCTCCGATGTGCAAACACGCAAGAGTATTTTTAGCATAGTCATTTAATTAGTAATTAAAGTGAGTTGTTATTACAATATGTATTTTCTTTCTCTTCTTCCATCGTTTGCTTAAATCGGGAGCCTCTCTGCAGTGCAGGTCTGGCATTCCTAGGCAGGTCTTTCTTTTCGGGCTTCTTGGGCTCATCATCACTTAACCTGCTTTATGCGGCTCACTTCTCTCAGTCGCAACCCTTGAAAAGTGCACTTTTTGCATGCTTCCCTGGTTGAACTGTCGCCAGTCGCCGATTACCTCCAGCCGCCCTGCTCCCGCGGATGCTTCCTGGGCAACAACACGTTTTCAAAGCTATGCTGTGCCTCCTCAGGCCGCAACTCGTTCTTCTGGACTGGCTTTGCTTGGCATAAAATCCAAAAATGAGCAAAACAAACCCGTCAAAAGAATGTTTTCGGTCTTTATAGGAACGAAAGAAAGGCAACGCGTTGAAATTGACGGGTTGTCGGACTTTGTTTTTGCACATTTTCTTGTAGTTGTTCTCGTGGCAAGCTACAGATAGCTTCTTTAATGTGGTTTTCAGTCATCTTTCCACTTTTTGCCGTTGCTGTTCTCAGTGTTTGCACGATTTTTTCCTCTAGAGCTCTGGTGCAGTTCTTAGCTGCAGTAAGCAGAAACCGGATTTAAATGCTTTTGCATGCTTATTTGCTGCCAAACCGGGCGCAGCATGAGCCAGCGGGATGCCTCGGAGAGTGCAGAGAAGGTTTGCATCTTGCTGCCAGCTGCCAGGTCCGTGTGGCTTGCGGAAATTTGTACAGAAAGAAAAGAATAAAACACAAGAGGAATGCAAGTTTTTGCCATTTTAATTCCTTCTTCGCTGAAATTGGTTATTAAGATTCGCTTTGACATCTTGTTGTCAAGGAATGGATTTCAAAAGATGTGGTTAATGTGAAAGTAAAGAGGTTTGCGATGCAATAACTGTACTTGCAACGGGTCTTAGTTTGAGAACCATTTAGAAAAAACGTACGCTTCACTTTAAAGCATTTTTTCGTTTAGTGGCCTCTGAGAAATTTCCCTGTTCTTCATTTCTGGCGATTTCAATAATGGAAAGAAATCGCATGACTTGTTACCTTTATCTTCGCAAAAGTAAGCCAAGTAAGCCAACTTATTGTAATTTATTTTGACTTTTCGTCATCCCGTATTTTCAGTTCCTTTAAAAGACTTGTCATTTCTGACCCACAAATCCTTCAGATTCCCAACTTCATCTGCCTCTCAGTACTGATTTGTACTAATCAGTTCCTACAGATGAGTTATTTATTTAGTTAATACTCGAGTCAAGTCCGGAAGCATTGAGGAGGACGGTCTTCAATTCATTGCTTAGACAGACTTCAGCTTTCGACAGACTTCATCCTCGCTCCTTCATAGCGACATGCCAGGACATTATAATGGTTGCTACTTTGCATGCTATTTTAATTTTTTCCCCTTACTTTTTTCCGTTCATTAGACTTAAAATGAGAAAAATCGCAGTTAATGTATTTTTAATTGTTTTGTTAATTGCTGGTGCGGCAGAATCAAACATCAAACAAGTAGAATGACTTGGATGCCAGACGGTGGACTGGTTCCGGTGAGTTTCTTGCTCTGCAGTGACGAATCAACTTCTCGCCCATTACAGTCCGGGTCCGACTTCACTCACATCCCGAGCTTGAATAGTTTTCGTTCTGAAAAACACGAGGCTTTCATCGATAACCAAGCGTAGAATAAAAACAGATGCTTTACAAACATCTTTGGGACACAAACGTTTCTTCTTTTCTTTCTTTTTGCACTCAGCATTTTTTCTTTTTTTCTTTTTGACTAAAAGAAAAATCGATTTTTCAGAACTTTTTCTTGATTGCAATCGATTAATCGTAAGTTTGAAGATTAAACTTGAATTATTTTTGCCCAAAGATTATGGAGCTCTTATTTTATCATTATCATTACCTTCACCTCCATTACCATCATTATACATCATAATGATCATGGTTCCGTCAGCTCTCTATGGCTTTTATTCCCAGCTTGTTGCTTTTTGTGCTGCCCCAAAAATCATTTTCCGAGTAGGTACCTGATAGACCCATTCGACTTTGCAGGACTCACGACTTCGTCTTCCCCTCTTTACTAGAAGCCTGCGACGACGTTGGTTTTCGTGGCGGCCACATTTTCCTTTGCCCCTGTCCGCTTCGTATGGTCACTCAGTCTGTGTGATGCTCTACGAAGCCAAAACATTCTCTACTTAAGGTCATTCGGCTCCGGTGTTGTTGAAACTATTGTAGTGTTTGTGGCCGTTGTTGCTGCACCAAAGTGGCAATTTGTCTAGTTCTGCAAGCGCCTCTTTTAATGGTAATGATGATTGCTCTTTGCTGCGATTCTCGTATCCAGCACACCGGCGACCGTCTCGACAGTCACTGAGCATTCCTCACGTAGAGGGTAACTCGGAAAGCTACTCGCAATCCCCATACTCCCCCCATTTGCTATATCGCTCCTCTTTGGGTAGCATTTTCACCATTTATTTCATTCGCGTTGTTTTTTTCGGTATGTTTCTTGTCCATTTTATTGTCCCAGCTTTGTTTGCTCTGTTTGCAACAGCCAGCTTAAGTATATATGAGCCTCAGCTTGACGGTGGTCCTTTCATTTTTATTTGCACTTCTGACGCTGCAATTGAGTGTCTAGACTCAGCTGCTACTAATACGGATGCCAGATTTAGTTAGAGTAACTAACTGCAGATGTTTCGGATCCTCTTTTGATTAAATTTAAATGAGAGTTGGTCACAGATAAGCGAAATTCGATTTAACTACTGCAAGTATTAAAGTAGTTGTTCATAAACATAAATATTAACCATGATGGAGAGGTGTCAGGTGAGACGCGCTCTTCATACGTATATTTTGTATTTTTTTAATAAAGTTGCGCGCCCTTTCATTTTGATTTATACTCGCCTTTAAAAAGCCAGAAACCACTGGAATACAAGAGTAAAGCTGTAAACTCGGTGCTCATCTGACAGTCGGGAAGTTAAGAAGGAGCCACAGATGCGCGCCACACAATGGCCATGTATAGCTATGGCCACATGTAGCAGCACAGAATCGAGTCCATCCACGGAACAGACAGGCGGCGGATGGAAGAGGTTACGGTGGTGGCCAGGCGGTCAGCCTGCCGGACGGACGAACCTTTTAAATTACGTACATGAGTACGTATAAAAGTCCACGTCCATGGAGGCTACGATGTGGCGGCTACAAACGAGCGCTCGATAAAGTAATCACGAGATATTATTTTGCCATCTAGATGTTTAACTGTTCCGCCATTCCGCCATCCATTATTTTGCTGTTGGATGTTGCTGGCTCCGAGCAGAGCTGAACTGACCAACCGCAAAATGCTCATGCCGTGTTGAACGGAATCGATTATCGATCGAATGTCGGAGCGCATCTCATCACAACGATTGAGTGTGTCTCAGCGATATGGCCACATTTGCTGAGTCGGTGCTGGTGCGGTGTTGGTGGCGGTACGTTTGTCTGCACTTTGAAATGCTTCAGTCGATGGCTTTATAAAAGCCGTGGAGCAAAGTAGAATTTAAGTCGAGAAAATGCCAGTTAGTGCAGATAGAAACGTTATGAGCGCTGCTATTGTTCAATCTAAATCGTGTGATTATTCTCTCATTTCATTAGGATATCTGAGCACAGATACCGCCTTCGTATACCATTGTTTGTTGTTGTTTTCCCCTGTTTTCTTCGCTGCAATCACAACAACGAAATGCAGGCTGCTGTTCAGATTATACTCTAAATATATTAAATTCGCGGATATCATATTAAATCACTTTGAATGAGTAGGATAAAACTGCTGTCTTTAAGACACTAACTGAAATTAAATCAGAGCTGAACACTAAAACAGCTTCTTCATATTCGAAAGATAATGACAGAAAAGATAAGAGTTACGAGTAGGTAACGTAATATATGGTAACTCTTTAAGAGATTTTCAAAACATTAGTTTGTTTTACTTCAAACCAAAATTAGACACCCTTTAAACACTTTAAATTGTTGTGGATGGAGAATCTGTGGAGTGAGATTAAGTCTAACTTGTGATTACTTCCGATTTCTATAATAAGTTCTGTCCTACCTCGCGTATTTTCCAGAAGCCCCAACCCCACCCCTTCATCCATCCCCCAACTGTGACTGAAGGAAATGAACTAATCAAAGCAACAAACAAACGTATTTCTACGTCTTATTTTCTTCATTTTCTGCCGGTTTTCAATAACGTTTGAAAGGGGAGCCGAGTACTTTCTGTTTTTGTTTTTAGATAGAATCAAAAATATTTTCCTTCACCCAATTGATACTTTAGGAAAATATTTGCCAGCTCCGAAGAGGAAGAGCGGAATGGGGCGAGATGGGCAGTACAACGTTCGCCCCCAAACACGCTGAATGGCTGATTTCCTGGTTGTTGTTGTCTTTTCGGCTGTTTCACTGGCTTCGCGATTTCAAAAACATGAAAAATAAAAAAGGCTGCCATGCGAGCAACGTTGGTTATAAGCTCATGTCAATCGGTTGGGTGGGTGCGAGGAGGGCAGCAGGATGGCTGGAGAAACGACGTGCAGCGTATGATCAAAGTCTAGAAAATTATTTAACGCTTTTTAATAGACTAGTTTTCTAATAATTTTATTCTCTTTTCTTTTATTTAATTCCATGCTATTCTTAAAGAAACCCTGCTTAGAGTTTAATCATCAATTACTTTTCTATTTGATTATTCCTTGAATTTTTTTGGTTGTTTAAGAAACTGAGACTTAAAGTGACAGAGGCAGATGGGTTAGATTTGTCTTAATTGCCTTACACGTGGGTAGTCCCAGAAGAACTCAAGCATTAATGCCATTTATTTATAATTTGCACTTGGTGATAAGTTTTTGGATCGAAAGATAATATAACTTCATAAAGACAAGACATAAAGATAAATTATCAGCTTGTCTTTATGATATGTATTTGACAGTATCAGATTAATATTTAGTTTATATTAATCAATATATTGCAGTTAATGCTGTTTATGGTTACTGTTCCATTTGCTCTATATACCTTCCACTACGTATTGAAAGAATCATCAAAGCCATCAGAAACCCGTCATTTCAATTCACTTGAAAGCAAAATAATTCACTTAAGTACTTTGCGACAAGAGCAGTACCGGGCTGCTATCTGCTTAACCCTCTGCGGCTGCAAGTCAATCGTCATCATTCATTCTCGTACCACAAATGAACAGAAATCATTGGGATTTGTTTTGAGAACCACGAAATAAAGACGAATATGTTAACCTCGTGCGTACCTCTCGCTGTGGATGTCTTGGCTAAACCCCTGAACTCGCTTTGATCGATTTAACCCGCTACTATCTCTCTCTCTCTCTCCACAAGCAATGAGCATTAAATCAACCCAAAAGCAGCCGCAGCCTTTCCTTTCAAATTTACTCCCACTTCTTTGAACCCGATTGAATCCGCTCCTTCTGTCCGCCGTCAGCCCACCCGTCGGCAACAAAACCGAAGCAACTATGCACGTTTTTGAATTAATTCACGGGATACAAATAGCAAGGGTTCAGAAATTCAAATGAAACACAAAATTCTGGGAAGTATTTTCAGCGTGTTGGTCCGAAATAAATGGATTTTCATGCTTTGTATTTAATCATTAACGCGCATCAGGATGGAACACTTCCTCTCTCTTCCTCTCTCTCGCTCCCTCACTCTTTTGCCCTTCTTCACGAGCATAAAAATCGTATTCACAACATATACAAATGAAAGACATACACAGATATTCAAGTTCATATTCACACACTCTCTCAACACTCGAACAGACATGGCAACCATTCATGGAATCGCAGACAATCCGTCTGGCAACCACCACTCAGCCACCCAACTGCAGCAGCTGCCCCGGCCTCTAGGCTGCCACCCACCACCTCCCACTTGCATTATTTTTAAGCTCATCAGGCTCATCATCATAATCGTTCCTCCTTTTGTTTGCTGTAATGCGTGCATGTGGATCGCGGGGGAGAATCTCACTAAAAGGGTCCACAGTCTCCAGTTGTACCTGAGCGATGCTGCGATACACTGCGAGAAATTTTAAGATCATTCAAGCATTGCAATCTATACTAATATGCAAATTATTATTTCTATTTTAACAAATAAAAATTTGACGAACGATAGAGTCACTTAATGAGCCTTTAGTTAGTGTAGAAAATAATGGTAGAGATTATTTATAGGTAAATAATCACGAATTAATTGTTCACACTCGGAAAAGTTTTGAAATCGATGTGCTTCTGTTTATTGTGTGAAGTCGAACAAGATTCAACAGTAAGACAAGAAATATCTATAAAAATTGACTGAAGAAAGGATAACTTTTTATGTTCTGTTTAAACCCCTTAAAATTTTAAATTATTATAAATTCATTTAGGATTTAAAGTTGTTTCCAGTGTACACTCAGATTCCGGCTTCCGGGCTTAATTGAAAAAAAGAAAACCATCCTTGAACGATGAGTAAACCGCACGCTGCGTCAAAGTCACTGCAAAGCTTTAAAGGTCTCGACATTTGAGCGATACTTTTTTGACAGTAAGCCGCCTTAGAAAGGGTCAAGTTTCAGAATGTTTGATGTGTTGACTACATTGATTTGTGGTCCGGTTGTGGTGCTGTACATAAACGGAGGAATTTCATTTTTGCAGTCCCTAAATTTTAGTCAGTTCCAAGAGGGGTTGTAAGAGCTTTTACATGCTGCTTAATCAATATCTTCATCAATATCTGAAGTGTCTTGTCCAACAAGTGATATCATTGTCAGGACCGCTGCATAAGTAAATAAATACAACATCTTCGTACATCGTACAGGTATTAAAAATTCATCAGAGGACATCTTCAAATTAAAGAGAAAGCTAACAACTATTCAATAGAAATGGAGTATTTAATCCAACTTAGTTTCCAAATTGGGGTTCTTCTAATCTAATGACGAAACCTTGTCAAACGTCTCTGATTTCAGCTCTGTTTCTATGCTGATACCATAAGCGACTAACCAACTGGCAGCTTCACACATGCATTAAGAGGCTTGAATACTTTGAGTATAAACGTGTTCCGCTTAAAGCTAAACGCTAGGCTAAATACTAGGGCAAATTTTCCTTATTCTAGCGATTCTCCTTTTTCTAGATTATTAACTACTTTAGTGAAAATGTTCCCGCTGAAACTTTCTTTTCATTTATGTGTATAGTATCTCTCCTGTCGTCTTCAGTTGTCATCTACAAAGCATTGTTGGGGAAAGAGGATTAGTGTTGGTAGATCTACATTTTTAGGACTTATCAATATGGCAAACATCGACTAGTTTCAATTTCGATCCCCATTTCCCTCATTTCAATAGATAAATTAGTCCTTCTGAACGTTATGATATAATTTTGTGTATATATGTATATTTATATATTCGTATTCAAGGTTACAAATTCTCTCTCCTTGTTGTTGCTTTCAGATTTGGTAGTTTCGTTGGTTGCATCATGATTAATACACTGGAATAATTAAATATATTTAATTTCGTTTACAAACCAATTCGTATGGAAACTAATTTTGAGGTTGTGTAAATTAATATTTCGTGTCATTGTGAGGTTGATTTAGAAGCAAATCTTGTGGACACAAATGATTAATGAGTATTACGAGTAGGAAAGCCGGAGCAAATCGAAATTCATGGAACTCTTCCATAGACCACGAAGTATAAGATAAAGTAAGATAAAAAAATTATTAAAATAAAAAAATGCGTATAAATTTAAATAAAAAAAGTAAATAATATTAAATAAGCTTATATAGGAATATATTTATATACAAGGTAGTTTCTTTTTAAAATGTTATTTATAAAAACTTAATATAAAATTTTAAACATTTTAATCTTTTTAAAGAAAAGCCATTCCACAAGGAAACCAGCCGATGGCCCACCCTATTGTACAATGATATTGATTACGAAAAACATTTGGGAAATATTAACAAATTCAGTAGTTTCTATAATTTCTAAAATTAAAAATAATGAAAATAATCTAAAAATAATGAAAGATTTTCAATATTGCTGTAAATAATATATTTATTTTTTTGTATTTTTATTTAAAAAGATATTTTTTTAATTATATTGCACTTCTTTCTAATTTTAATGCTTAATTAATTCTTCAAAAATTGAAATACATACATGTATAATAATTACAATTACAATAATTAAATACAATTTATAATAATTACAGAAATTTATTCAAAATTCAAATATTTAAAGAATGGATACATGAATAACACTTCACGAATATATTAACAAAGGTTATTTTATGTTATTATAACTAACTAATTAGTTTCTCGGATAGATTTTAAGATTTTCTTGAAATTAAGGGACTATCAATTCAGAGGAATCTTTTATTGACACATGGAAGCGTAAATAGAAGAAATATATACAAGTACAACTGCAATGACTCCCATAATCAAAATTTTATCAACATTTAACTGAAATGTTTACGTTTCTCTGATTGGTAAATAAAACGTTCGCTCTTGTTTCTAAAGTGGAATATTTCAACTATAAACGAAGCGCGTTTATTTATTTATATTCTGGTATTATTTATTTTTGTTATCGTATAACAGCGATGTTTACGAATGAGTCTTTACAATGCAATCGGCATTCACTGCCGCCAATCAACCCGATTTACGAACTCTGAATCGGACACAGTAACTGACAGTCCGAGTGACCGACTGCTGTTCTGCTGCAGATATTACGGCCCGGTCGGATCCGATCCGGGCCCGGTGTGTGTGCCAATTAGCGACTACGTACTCGTCGGTAAATCGGACCAACTCACCGCAAATTAAATTCGACCGCAACTGTTGCAACCCAATCAAGATAATCCAACACATTTGCGATTGTATCAGAAATCAATTTTCAGCTATTTACAATAATTTGTACATTTTGCGCTGCGTCGCGTCTGCAGTAGCAGCGACTAGTCAGGCCAGGGAGGGAAGGGAAGGGAAGGGAAGGAAGGAGTGTAATGGTGTGTTGCTGACTACTGGATTAACTGCAACGGAGCAAATGTAAATGGAATCTGATAACGCGACACTACAATCACAATTCCAACAACAACGACAGCGACGACGACGACGACGGTAATGTTATCAGTTTTATGTGACTTTTGCATATCCGTTTGAGGCTCACACAGAGGCATTTACACTCCACACACTCCCACACACACACACGTACATGATGCATGATACGTCATCCCAAATCGAAGAACGGATGCGTGCGTTTCAAACGAAATCACAGCCGAGCAGCGCAGGTATGTTTATCGCTGGCATGGACTCATGCGTACGTGTGTGTGTGTGTAGGTGTAGCTGTTGATGTTGTCTGATGTGATAATCCGCTGAAATTAATAAATAAACCATCAACAAATAAACTACGATACCCTCTCCGGTCCCATCAGCTGCGCGTATTCCTGTGTGTGTGTGTGCGCTCACGGTTCCTGCTCGAGCTGCAGTCGTCGTTATCTTGACATCATGGATTCAGCGTGCGACCGATAGAACGGATGAGCAGACGGACCCAATCAAGCGACGGACACCGAAGCAAGGAATGACTTCTCAGCAAACAACACAGCAACCAACACTAAAGTGCATATGTTCTGTGCGTCTGTCAGTATGTCCGTCCGTGTTATCAACCCTCAAACATCAGCAAATAAGTTTCAGCATTCATTATCAACGCACATTCGCAGAGGCAGACGCTTGCAAACGCACGCACACAATTAAATCAACTCGACTTTAAAACGTTGCTGGGTGTTTTTATTTGATTGCGTTTGCGTCCCCCTGGGACTTCGTCCATAGCTTAGAGATGTCGAATACTTATCGAGCTTCATTTGCCTCTCTTTGGCTAGATTTCGGAACCGTGCTTTTGCCAGGAGTGACCTTTCCAAGCAGGGTATCTTTGGTCTCTTTTGACCCCTGTACCTCTGTCGAATAAATTAATTGCATGTTCTCGGTAGAGTCTTCGTTATCCTTGACATTAACAGAACACGAGCAATAATGATAAAAGCGGCAACAACAACAACAGCACCTGTTACAAGACACGCACCATCCACGTCTGCCAGAGCAAGTATTTGTACTCAGGGGGGAGATTCGGGGCGTTCCGACGGCGATGCGAGGGTCGAAATTAGTCATCTCTGCCTTGTAAACATTGAAACACGAATTGCAAAGTCGTGTTCGCTTCGTCCTCGCGCCGTCCAACGCCCTCCGTCGCAGCAAGCAGCGCCTCTTCCTGACACAAAAGTTCCGCAGTTTTATTAACCAGCTATTGCGCCGAATGCACTGAAATCGAAATGCAATCGGAATCGGAACGGATTGTGGCGGAAAAACTCTACTGCCGCAAGGTGACCTTGTGTGGTGCCTGATGACCCTGCACTTATCAACCCCGGCAGCCACTTTCGCTTAATTTCAATCGGTTTTGTTTGCATTTCTCATGGTTGGCACCCGTTGCTCGGTGCCCAGGTTGAGGTCGCAGTCAGCGCAGCGTCGTGACGCTGTTTATCGTCCTCGTTGCTGCTCTGTTGATTACGTGAATGCGGCTCACCCCGCCCACAGACGTAGCAGCAGCGCCCTCTTGCTGCTGACTCGGTTTGTTTACTATGCATCGTTTTTTCTTGTTCGACAGGATTAGCGACAGAAACAGCAAACATTTTATGTTGTTGCTGCTGCTTTTTGCGATGTACATAGTATAGTATGTAGAGATGTGAGAAGGCAAGTGAAAAGGACCTGCAGCAGAACTCGCGCTTGTCCCCCTGTCACCACCCGCTCCGATCCAGTGACCAACAGAGTGCAGGTACTGCAATTGAAAGCATTTTAGTCGCTAGTTTTTGTTGCTGTAAGGAACAGTTTTTTGCCGGACTGTTTCACTTTTTCACCAGGACTTTTATGCTGCTTCTTGTACATTGTTGTAGTGGTTTTCGTCGTTGCTGCTGCTGTCGTCATCAAGCAGCGTTTGGCCAACAGCAATAAATACAACGACTTACAGGTTTTCTATTAACTGTGTGCTGTTCAGATCTGCTGAAATGCTACGATGCTCATTGCGCCCGCCCAATCCTTAACCCTTTAAGATGCTAAACTAGTTTTTGCTTTAATAATAATTTTTGTAGAATGATTAAGAATTGAATTAAGTTTAAGAATTAAGTTAAGTTTACAATAAATGTAATACAATTCTATGAGGACCCGATGAAACTTTCTACACAATTCGACATTACAGCAGAATATTCTAACAGAGAACAGGCTAACGTTATGGACCCTAGATTCCTGTGGATCTAGCTTTAGTTTCACTAAACTTAAATATTCAGCAATACTTTTTTCAATAAATAAAGATTACTTCAGTAATAATTTCGGAATTTAATTGGCAATTTAAATGTGCGAGTACAAATTAAGGGAGCACATTTTCACAATCACAAGATGTCAGTAACGATTCCCAAACAAATTAGCTCCCTTTTAAAGAAGTGCTTTTCGCGTCTTCTTCTCATATCCTTCGCTAACATTTTTCCCTGCACACCCTCTTTTTCGAAAATGAACCGCGAATTATGAGTGATGCAAACCCGAAAGGAGAAGTTAAGACTCAAGTTGGACGAATCCAATTACCATTAAACCGTTACCAAGTCTATTGCGGAACAATTTTACTCCATCGCGTAATTTTTAAGTGCGAAAAAAAAGCGGCAGCCGTTTTGTGACCTTGCTAAACTTTAAAAACAACTTTTGAAGGAACAAAATACGAAAAACGAATGACAAATTTAAATCCAATCTGCAATAAATTCTTGTCAACAAGGACAACGTGTATAATTTCCAAGAGACAATAATCAGATCCTTGATGAACTTGAATAAACTGAGGTTTGAACTCACCGACCCGGCACAAAATAATAACCATTAATTATGCTTGTGCAACAAAAACTGCATTCTTTGAGTTTGTTTCAGGCGACTTTCTTCATTCGAGGCGTGCAAAAAGTTATTCTGCCGAACGAACAAGAAAATCCTCTGCAATCCACATACAGACCTGTGGTCAGTCGTCGAAATTTCAAGCAAGAGCAAAACTTTCAACGTCTTGCCACAAAAAACAAACAATTAAACAAGCAAACAAACAAGCAAACACTCAAACAAACGCAACGAGACAGGATCGAAATCCTTAAATTGTTGTCCTTTCTTTTGCAGCACACAAGCAAAAATAACAAACACCCTGCAATGCAGAAAGGGTTGCTTTACACCCGCCAGCTTTCTGCATTACGTTACAATTACACGGGCATGCATAAATAATTTTCTATTGTATGTGTTTTTTTTTTTTTTTTAAATGAGAGGAAAGCAATCGAAATCCTGAGTGCGAGACTTCAACTCGCTAAAACCTCTCCCCCATGTCTGTTAGTCCCCCCGGAACTACCGTTAAGTATACCGTCGGGAGGCAGAAGGAGCCTAAGCTCAAGCGTCCGTTTACGTCCTATTGTCAGGCGTCTCTAACTCTACCGTCTCTTTTGTTAAGTCCGTTGCGCATTGCGCTCGCGTTCTAGCCTGCGTTGCCGCAGCATAATACTTACACACAGGGATTTGACCGCCAGCCAAGTTTCCGGCGACTGCAGCATACTGCCGATAATGCTGCTCGCTGTTGATGTTCGGCGCAACACACTTTCGGTGTTTGAACGCAATGCCTCGCATTCAAAAAAGATGTGGTTCGCATCTTCGTGTGCACTGGAGCACCACCCACATATTGCGCTCGTATCGTGACCATACTTACACAAATAGCTGCGGAAGCATCCGTGGCCACTGATCATCTGCGTCAAGTAGAAATCCAGTTCACCGTGCCGCCTTTCAACCCAACGCTTCACGTCTGGTATAAGCTGATGCGTCCACCGACCTTTGCTGGAGCTGTCCCACCGATCTTGCCACTTGGAGAAGGTGACACTCGTTATTTCTTCGAGTTCTTGGGCTGTGATTTTTCTACGGCTTTCGACTCGCTTACGATATCGCGACGTGATTTCCGCGACCAACAAATCTGCTGGTGGTAATCCCGCAATCACCCCAGCTGCTTCGTGCGAAATGGTTCGAAAACCGCAGCAAACCCGCAGAGCACATAATCGGAAGACACGATTTAATTGCCGCACGTTCTTTTTGGTGTTTAAGGCTTTAGCCCACACAGGTGCAGCATACATCACCACCGATGTAACTATTGTATGTGTGTGTGTGTGTGTGTGTGTGCGCCCTCAGTCGCCGTCACAGTCGGCATTCAACGACAATGGCTACCCTTGAAAATTTTCGCAACAACAATTCAGCTCTGTAGAAAACAAGTTCAATATACCGTTAGATGCCTGTCGTATACCGTAGGTTTTCCAACGCGAGGGAAATTAAATTCCTGTGATTGTGAAATATGTGCTCTCTCCGGACATGCGCTCTTCCCCAATCAGCTCACTTTCGCTCATTTTCGCTCTCTTTACAGACTTTTTGCTGCGAGAGTGACAACAGCAACACCAACATCAGCACCTCCTTCGTGCACTTTCACGCCGAAAGGACATCGCCGTCGTAGGAGTTGAGAGAAATTAAACAACTCGTGGTATACTCTCTTCGTCATCGACTTCGGCGTTCAGAGACACTGCACTCGTAAACTTCTACTGGTTTATTTAACGCTATTCGTGGCCATCATATCGGACAGTTCGTGTCTGAATTTCGTAGAGCTCGGTCGTTATAAACGAATGTATCCTGGAGCGACAACGAGATATCATCTCCCGCACGCGTAAAGTGAAAAAAATTCCCATGGACTGAACATATTTGTTAAATCCACGTGAGTGCATAAAGAAATAGTTATAAATACAAAACAAATATTTCAAAGATGTTAAAAGTAGTTCAATAGAATTGCTAAAAGGAAAGAAGAATATATATTTAGTGCTGTGCTATCCACATATTAGAATGCTACCCATAGAGCATTATTGCCTCAAGTTATAAAATTTTTCATCCAGTTTCATCCATTCAGACATTACAATTTTTTCAAATTCTGCCCAAAATGTGCGGAAAATCGTCGTCTATGTTGCGCTGGGGAGCTTTGACTCTGCCCACGACGCTGTTGCTGCTGCTCCTGTTAGGCGCGGATACGGTTCACTCGGATTATGAGAACACCTGGAATCTGTACTACGAACAGCCATGCTGTGGCGGCAGCTTCAGCGGTCACCACATTAGACATCACAGAGGTGAGTACAGGATAAATAAGTTCTAGTGAACTCGTAGTTTCGTATTTAGTTTTTGTTCTTAATTTGTTGTAAGTACCTGGAAAACCTATGACCCAACATTTAAGATCTCTCAAGCGCAACCTAATTTGTGCATAAATTTTGTTTAATTAATAAGCTTCAACTCAGGTTCAATTCAGAACCATATGAAATAAGGTCGATAGGTCGATTGCATCCTGCGGCAATATATTCTTAGTTTTAAGGTTACACGGGTATATTTTACGGATAAATATTAAAGTTATGTTAGGATGATAGGCGATGAAGTACGTTGTAACGTGAAAGATTATATTTAAATCTTCCTCCTAGTAATTAAAACTTCTGCATCTGTAACTTTTATACTAAATTAAAGCTTTTAAACTTAACTTACCATAACCTTGAACATATTCGACTACATAATATTAAACTTCATTTAAAGTGAGTCGCCACGCAGCTTTTTATCACAATTGCAGTAACTTAAACTTCAGTCCAGAAGCTGAGAAAATATTGTTTAGTTGTATTTTATTAAAGACGTTCTGCAAAGGATATTTAAGGCTTGGAATGGAAAAAGCATCCCTGAATTGGTCTGGTTTTCATAGGCAATAAAGAATTTTTAACTACATATTAACAGATACGGGTACTCATAAAGGCGGCTTTCATTATTGAAGTAAATCATTGTATTGAAATAATAGAATAGGTTTTAAGATGTATTTGTATTCTATTGCATTGCATTATGTCTGATAGGTCATCTTGCAGAGGTACCTAAATCTACTAGGTTACTTCTCAGAGGTAAACATATTCAATAGATCGCAAAATTTTCTATTATTTTTGTTATTCTTTGTGTCTGTTTATTTTTGATTTTCATTCGTGAGTTTCTCTGTTCAACTGCTTCTGATATTCTTGTTGTAGCAACCTTTTCTGAAATCATTAAGCTTCTGTTTTATACCTTCATTTTCTTACACTTTGTTTAGTCTTCCTTTCCAGCCTCTCGCATCTTTCCATCATGAGTCATGGAGTCTATAAGGGTCCATCTCCTGTAGTGGCGTTGTTAGTACACCGTTTTGTGCACTACTTTTTGGACTTTCTTTTGGTGCTAATAAAAACTTTTCAGTCAAAAATGCCTTTGAACACTTTGAAAGCCACAGGCACTTGAAGTGCCACGGGCCGTGCCCACTGATCCACTGAAACCCCCGTCTGTAGCTCCACAAAAGCCGCTTAAGTTGTCGTTTCCTTTCTGTCCTGTTTCGCCATTTCTGTTCTACATTCTCCTCAAATTACTTTCTTGTCGATTTTCTTGTTATCCTTGCGTTGACTAGAAGCCGCGTCAGGCAGCCAGCCAGGCGATCAGTACGACTCAAACTTCTGTTGTCCTTTCGCCGCAGTTTTGCCCCTGCTTCGGGTTTGTCCCTCCGTTGATTTGCCGCGCTTTTGTTTGTGCAAAGCGCAGAAAATCTTTAGCAAAATAATTTTTCTTTAAGCGGCTTTTGGTTTCCTTTTTGTTGCGTTTCCCCAAATTTTCAGCAATTCTTTCATGACTCCTTTTTTATTTTATTTACTCTATCGATTTTTTGTTCTCTTCAGATGTTTCTTGCAGTCTTTGCTTAAAGTTTCTCCTTTGGTCTTTCTAGATTCCGTGAACCAGCACTTTATTGAGTCCTGCGAAAAGGAGTACATATAACATTTTCACTGCTCCTCCTCGCCGCTTATGCTACAAAATTAAAAAGTTTTCTGTTTGTCCTTTTTTAATTGGACTTTGAAGTTTTTTACTATTAAGGTTTAATTAGTTTTCAAGTGTTATTTTTATAGACTGAACTTTTCTCCGGTTTCTGGGACGGTTCTAGTTTTCACCAAGGACTGCTTTATACAGGCAGATAGATTTCTTTGTATTTAAGTCGCGTCAATTGATTTCGCTTAATCTTATTTGTTGCTAAGCTGACAAACCTTTTCCCCAAGTTTTGCTGTGAATCACGGCGACCAACGACGTGATTTTGTTGAGGAAAACCCGATCCCGAATGACTAAATTATGAAGGAGTACGTCTTTAGAGAATGTGTAAGAAAGCCGATAATTTAGAAATGTGGATTAGAATTGAGAAACTGAAATAATGAAAAACTAATTAATCGAATCTAGTACACAGTCTTTACGAGCAACTGCTGAAATATTATCGCTTTTCTAAATTAATTTTTATTGCCAGAGTTTTACGAACGCATCTTAAACCAAGAGTATAAAAAAGCAAATCGACCCTGTTTTACGATTCCGTACAGTTTGCCCGACTTGTTCTCTGTAGCAGTGGCCTCGATAACTGTGTACTTTTATATTTAGTACCTAGGAAAGTAACTTCATAAATTTGACTCTTATTCGTAATTTCCAAAAGTTTGCAATCCTTTCAAACATTTTAAAGTACTTTTTATCAATAGTTTGGACCTCGCCTGGCCTAAAAGTTCGTTCGTTGAGCGCTACTTCGAAAAATATGTACAAGATAAATCCATTTTGAGTACTTTCGATGGTGGAAAACATAAAACAATAAGTTACCCAATTTACACTGTCTATGCGTCAGTGGAGTATATATACATAACGTGGTAAAAGTGAATTCGGACCGAGTAACCGAACTCCTCTGGTGCACTCTACAGCTTGCGAATGTGTTGTAGTGACAAGAGAACTTAAACTCTTCTTTTTTACTAGTTTTTGCCTCTTTACGTTTCTTGTTGTTGTATGTGGAATAAATAAATTCATTTGCACGCGAGTTCGGTTACTTTAGCGGTAGTACTTCAATATCCTTAAGTAATTTTCCTTGACTAACCTTAGCAAAGCAAAAGTCGTACTTTCGTAGTTTAATTTGAAGTTATGACCTTTTCAGCTTTATGGCTACTTAAATTAGTTGTTACCAGTAAAAACGAACCGTCGGAAATCCTCTGGATTCAACAAAACAATCGTTCTAATCCCCTTCTATTGACTCCGCATGACCAAAAGCAGTCTGAAGTAAAAACAACACTAAAAGACTCGCAAACCGTCAACCAAGGAATTCAAAGCCCACTTTATCAGGTCATCGGGAGCGGGAGAAGCACCCATAATAACCACGAACCCACAAAAAACACGCAACAAATTAATACCACGAAAACAAAGCCAAACCCCGTCCGTCTGCAGACGCAGCCACAGAGCACAGCCGAAACTCGGGTAAAGCGGGGACCCCAACAGGAACCCGCGGAAATTTCTACGCAACGCCACAAAGTACAAAACTTAAAACGACCACGTGAAACTAAAACGAAACAAACTAAAGCAAAAACTGCTGGCTACAAAATTAAATGTTTACGCTGTTAATTAAAGAAAAACAAACACGAGTTTAATGGCGAATATGATGGACCACCCACTCATTTACACTTCCACTTCAATCCATTCCACCCTCCTCCCTTCACTTCACTTCACTCTGCTTAACTACCACTCCAATCCACTCCACTCCACTCCACTCCTCCCAAACAATAGCAGAGAAGCACGCGAAAAATAGCAGCGGCGGAGCAGACATGAGAAGATGAAATAAAAAAATGCCACCAACAAAATGATGAAAGGTAGACTGAGACCCAATAAAAATAAAAACCAGGCACCAAGGAAAAAAGTTATTTTTTCCACAGCCAGCTCCCAAAATTTTGCACCAATGTTTGTCTTCGAACTTAAGGAATTTCGTACGCTTCACTACTTCCTTTTAGCCATCCCCGCTTTATTCGCTTTTCACCTTTTTCATTCACCGCTCGTTTCATTGTTTGTGGAGCACGAAAAACAGTAGTTAGCAGTCGTAAAAGCATGGGGAAAAAAGCGCAGAAGGCAACAAAAGTTCACAATAAAATGGAGCGGAATAAAGTTCGCCGGGCTGCATGCTGCGTGAACCCTTTGTTTAACCCTTAGGTGGACGTTTTTACGGCAACGTGGCCTGTTCCTTGTTGCAGAAGTTATTCGTGCTCCTCAGTAGGTAGCTCCACGTGCAGGGGGGGCAGTGCCAGAGGAGGTGCTGGTGAAAGCTGTAGAAGGCCTCAGAGCAGGGCGCCATCATAAAAAGTGTAATTAACCAACAACTTAAGCTGTAATTGCAATGAAAAGTCCCATAAAACATTGTTCGGTGTTTCCCCGGTTACTTTTTAGGTAGCTAGGTTAAGCACCAAATCTTAGTTTACTTCTTTTTTACTGCCGTGGAAACAATTGCATGTGTTCACAATTGCAAATGTTTGCATTGCAGCTGCAATAACTACATCACTTTTATCGCTTCAAGTTCCAACAGGCAACTCGAACCGACTCATTCCCTTCCCGTACAAATACTCGTAACAGTGCCTAGTATAGTTAATAATACAGCAATAAGTTATGGTTGCATAAAACAGCTTCTTAATTATTTTTGGTTTCCGCAACGCCTTTAAAATAAGTATTTTAAATGCAGCTCAGCTTCGCGTAGGGTAACCGAATGACTCTGAGAGTGGAACATTAAGCAAGGACGATAAAATAAACATTCTTAAAACTACAATTCACGTGGCCTGTCCATTTTCTAATCAGTTTTCTAAACAATACTAAACAATTCCTTCGGGAATATTACAAAAATAGTAAGAAAAACTTAGTTAACTTAGTTTAACATCTAGTTTAGGTTCTTTTAAGGCTATGAAAATATCGAATATTATCGACCTTCATTGATACTATTCGTAGTAGAAGAAACTAACTCCGTAAGAACAACACATAAGATTACAGGTATAGAAAGACATGTATGAACATATAACGGTAATTTCCCGTTATCTTCTCATTCTTCTTTATATATGTACATACATATGTGTATGTGTGTATTTATTTATTGTTAGGGCTCATTTATAATAGAACAGTAAATGACACGCGGTAAAACGATACTCAGAAATATACACAAACAGCTGATGCCTCAAGTGGCTTTCTACAATAAGGTTTGATTTGTTCTTCCTTGATAAATCTTGTTTATCACCCGGGATGTTTTTATTTATCACTTGGGATCTTTCAAGAGGTTTATTTATTTTTATTATTTTGTGTCGATATTTAGTATAATACACATAAATATATGTGTATGTAGTATAAACGAATGTATAATAAGTCAGGCGAAAGACAGCAATATGAACGGGTTTTCCCCGTTCGGATACTACTCGTATATTTGAGGGCTTGTTCTTTATTGACAACTCGACACCTTTTCTGCAATTAAAGCGCAGCAACAGTGGAAATATACATAAATACAGATATGTGCATACACACACACACTCACGCACGGCACCAACCATAAATCGTCCTCACTTGTATTCCTTAATGCAAGAGTATCATTTTATTTACTTTTATTGCCAAACACTGTGGCGTGATTTACTGCCATTTTGGCAACATGCGGCTTTTGCAGTTGCCCAGCTTTTTTGTTGCGGCTGCTTGGCGTTGTAATCATACGAGTACAACGAAATTTAATTATTAATTTTTTTGCTGTTTTTGCCTTCACCTCGCATATCGACAGCCGCCTCAAAACGAGTTGTTGGGCCTCTGCACAGAATTCAGATTTTCTCATTTAGCCTTTAATTGTATTCAAACAAATTTTACAAAATATTTGTAGTAATTGAATCTGATATTTTGTTGAAAATGGTTTAAACGTTTTTTTAAATTAATTTCTTTCCGAATCCTTCTTTAATAGCTGCATACATTTTTTTCCTTTATATAAAACAATAAAGTTTTTAGTTCGGTTCTCAATAATTCGAGACTTTTCGATATTTAAGAGTCCTTTTTGCAATAAAATTGGTTAATTTAAAGTATCTCTACGGCGATCGAGAAACTTTTAATGAAATTTAATTAATTTGACACTTTTATGCGGTTAATTTTATTGCCAGGCCGTTAATGTGTCCCTTTGTGTCGATTCTTGCTGTTGTGGTTGTCCTTGTTTGTGGCTTCTGTGAGCGGCTTCTGTAATGTGTAATTAATTTTCCACAGAATCGTTAAGAATTAAAAGCAACAAAGGAGTTTTCTCCCAGATCTGATCAGTATACCTCAATTAAGTCATGAAGTCCAGATGCGCTGAGAAGAAGAATTTTAAATTATTAATGACTGCATCTACCCAGCTGCTGCGCAATGTCAATGTTAATTTGCAAAAAAAGGGGATTCTTAAAGGAACCATAATGGGACCGAAATTGTATATCGTGAAGTTAAAAGAATATTAGTTAGGAAGAACTCAGTCATTAATAATCAAATATTAATAATTAAGGTTGAATATTCTTAAAGTGAACGTATGTATAACAACCTGTATACTTATAACCCATGTAAAGTATACATGGAGTTTTATACATTATTTTTCAGTTTTCAACAAAGAAATCAGTACTAGTAAATAATCAGTCATCATTTGATCTGAGAGTTTAAGAGCTTGAAAGTTTAAGAGGTTAAAAATCAGTGCGTTTAACTGAAACTAAACACAATTTTTATTAAATACAATGCCCCATTTTTGACACCATAGAAATTATATTTAATTCAACCACAGATTTATGGCATTAAAATAAGTCTCGTTCATTAATGTCATCATCTTAAGTGCATAAGAGCGCCAACAATGCCATCATCCGAGACTCTTCCCCCAAATTATTTACCATCAGGACCTTATCAACCTTAATACCAGCAGCAGCAAATTTGTTAATAAACTGGCCATTCAACAGAAAAGCCCTAATTCAATTATC
This sequence comes from Myopa testacea, assembly GCA_949629155.1. Classification (NCBI taxonomy): domain Eukaryota; kingdom Metazoa; phylum Arthropoda; class Insecta; order Diptera; family Conopidae; genus Myopa; species Myopa testacea. The sequence continues at coordinate 46,937,728 of OX451346.1, read as the reverse complement.
AGTTAATATTTCATAATTATTTTTCACCACCGGACAGCGCCCGACCCACTCCGGTACCTTCGTGGGATCAAGGTAATTCAGTGTAGCTCAAAGGCCTCGATAGTATTGGTTACAAATACAAATACAGTGCATTTATAAATTGTCGCCAGGCAGTCGTAAACATGTTAACTGAGTACCCAAAAATAACCTTTAGTATACAAAGCAAAGTGTAAACAAACCACCCAAACCCGCCACCACCATCCGCTCCATTGCGGCCTCCATTGTGGTCACTTCCCCCAACAAAACTAAACCAAACTCGTCAGGGTCAGAAGAAACGAAAACCACTACAGAACTACAACAGGACACGAAATACTTTAACGAAATTAAAGAACAACTTTTGGCCCAGACAGGTTCTATTGAAGCGTGTGACACGAAAATATGTTCGATGTTATTGAAGAATTTTTAATGGAAAAATTTCAGAAAGGGGAATATAAGAAACGAGTAGAAGAGCGGATGAGGGACTGTGGAAGGGAAGGCTGAATAAACTCGGTGAATAAAGTAGAAGAAACATAATTAGTTTTTATTATAAATTTGTTTTTTTTTTTGGATATACATGGAAGCGAACGCTTTGGGGAATTTTTAAAGAATTTCTGAAAATATTTTAGAGTTTCATTGGTACGGAGCGAGGGTTCACGCGGACTGGTCAATGCAATAACTTGCAACAGCTCCTTGCTGGTGGCGTTGAAAGGAAAAACTTTTGAAAATTTAGTCGAACTTTCGGTGCCTGCTGGGCAATAAACTGTGTGTGGTGCTGCATACGAACGAGCTATTTAATGGGTAGTGAAACATGTTATTTTTCATGGAGGGCCAACAAAGGCTCATAAATTACCAACAAGTAACAGAAAAAGTTTTGACTTCCAAGCACCATTCCTTCGAAGTCAATAAAACTGAATGTTTCATTTCCATTTTCCACGTATCAGTACCTCTTCGAATAGGAATTCAATCAATATAAAGGCAGGTTAAAATATCTCATGAATGCTATCTCTTGGGTAACATCGTATGCACTGAATTCATTGCCATTTTCTCAACTCGATTCTTGATTACTGTATTCGGAAATCGAAAGACAACATTTGTTTTATTCTCCTTCATTTAATTGGCTAACTAAATATAGATATTATATTACAAGGCGTAATAAGGAGTATAGTGAGCTATTTGCTATATTTTGGTTTTAGTAGTGCTCTAAATTTACTGAAATAGTTTCGGTTCTTTGATAATATTTATAATATATTCTGTAATCAGTACATAATTTCGATTATTTCTCAAATCTTAATTGAAACGCGATTATTAATACATCATTTAAGCTGAATAGAAACCAAGAACTCGAATCACCCGCTGCACTCACCCATCTGACAACCGTCCAGGTACTACAACTCTTTCTCTATTTTTCCAACTTTAGTTGTCCTACACTTCGACTTCGATCTATCGCATTCCACTCTGCATTTTCAAAGTCCGCCCTCGCTATCGATTGACCCAATTCCTTAGCAGAGGCCGAAACCGAAAACAAAAGCCAAAGCAGCCACAATATTAATTATGAAAATAATCGCACGCACACACACAAAGAATCGATGAATGTATTGAATGAGCAACGGCACTTGGAATTCATTTATAATAAATAATAAATGGAGAAATAATAGAAAGTAAACTTTCAGGGAATTCTAGCATAATGGATCTTTAATAACTCTATCACTGGGCCTTCATATGATTACATAGCTTTATAAGTTATTTGTGAGTTATCGAGGTCATACTCTAGGAGCAGAAGAAAAGGGAAATAAAACAATCGCATTGCAAATCATTGCGTTCATTGTACATGTGTGCATCAAGTGTACAGCTGACCTTTCTACTCACACATGTTCATTTACTCACGAGTACGAGTTTTTCTTTTGTTGCTTTGTATGCGGTCTTATTTGTGTGTACGTGTGAGCGGTCTATTCAGCGTTCTACGCTTGTGTCGGTGTCAAAAGCTGTCGCATGCCACGATGGCGAGTAGCACTTTTTAATACCACAAACAAAGGAGTTAAGAACACAAGTTTGCGCATTCAGGGGGCAAAACAATCAGATGGTAAAATTTAGGAATGATTTATGTTTAATCTTTGTTGTATCCTGCATCCTTCTCATGTCCTGCATTAATTTTGGTATTCATAGAAAGGAGTGTTCATTATCTTTACCCAAAATGCTTAATAATTAAAATCCAACTTGAGTATAAATCGGAAAATGCTTTTGGAATGTTCGAGACTTAGTATGGATCTCTTTTATGGCTCAACCGAGGTTTTCCTATTACGAAAGTTTTACAATAAACTCTGAGATGAGACAAACTTATAGTTTGTGAAACAGAAATCATTGATTAAACTTGGATATCGACATTCGTGTATCTTGCCATCGGATCCGGAACTCTTTATAAAATTATTCGTTAAATTGAAGACATAAATCTGAGGAAGTGAAAGAAATAATAATAACAGTTTGTTTACAGTTTCTGCCTCCTTTTAACTAAAATTCTTCGAATACGACTAAATGTGTTTATATTCCCAGGCACTAATCAAAGTATTGATTTTCCCACAGAGCATAAATACTTAAAATATTAATTATTGACTGAGAAATGGGCTTTAATTATAAAGTAGAGTAACTACGAAAAGAGAAGCTCTTTGTTGCTATTGCCTTCATTTAAGGAAATCATAATTCTTCCTGATGTAAGAGGACGAGACTTCTATTTCCTTATATTGCTTCCTATTCATTACTTAGTTTGATTCAATTATGATATCCACAAAACTGAAAACATCTTAATGTAAATACTTAAATCTGCTCAACTCAGATGCAAATAAAGATTGAACAGAGATGAAGTCGTCTCTTCAAGAGGCAGTTCCTTATATTCTTTTATTATTATTATTTTTCTCTGCATTATTTTTTCGAGACTCTTGTAACTCGCAACAATTTAAGTTCGGCAATAAAATTTATGATATTTTTATGATGTTCTTCGTTTTTGTCTCCATTACAAAAGCGTTACTAATGTCGGAACCAATACTCGAGTCACTCGTACATCAGATGTGATTGTAATTTTATGCACACACGCATGCACACATACACTCACACATACACATATGCTACATCTGCACATTAGGGTTCGAGAGCAGTGCTTGTAATTCTCCGTATGAATACATTTCAGTGTAGTTGTTGTTGTTGTTGTTGTTATTGTGTAGCTGTTGTACGTTACGTTCGTACGAGTGCATAAATATTTGTGTTCAAATTATTTCACTTGTGCACACACACACATACAGACACACACACATGTGTGCATATAATTACAAATGCCATTGTTGTTGCAGTTGTTGTTGCTTTCCATGTTGGGTCTGAGTGTAAAACGTTGTATTGATCTAACTTCAGTTATGGCAAAATATTGTAAATTGTTACCGGCGACTCTGAGCACCCCAGCGAATCGGTGTTGTTTTTGCTTTTGTTTGCATTTCCGTATTTTCATAAAACTCAAATAATATGTAGGTTTGTTATTGAAAACATTTCGTAGCATACGCGGGGACGCTTAATACTCACACAGGAGAGAAATAACACTAAAAAAATACTCAACAAACCCAGCACGGAATCAGGAATTCAAAATTAATAAAAACATTGATGCTTCGAATACCCTTTCTGCTATTTCGGTATTTTATGCATTCCTTTCGTTATTTTTCAGCTAAGTAATCGATTTAACAAAATCGATGGCCTGCCCTGAAACGCTGCAGGCTTGAATTCAGCCATTCAAAGAATTCATTTGAAAGGAATTGCGTTTAATGAATTCATAAAGTGATATAAAATTTATCTTTAGCCAAAATTGCATTCTCTTTCATTTACTTTGAACCTGAAGTTTAAAAATTGCAACATTTTTTAAATAAATTAGTCAATTAAACTATACGTAATATAAAAGGAATTATACTCGAATCGAATGACTCGAAAATCAGATGGCTGCAAATTTGCATTTCTTCTTTTAAATGGGCGATTGGAACCACTGTACATTAACCGCATCTTTAATCGCGCCGCAAAGTATGCAAGTAAAATGCAATAAAATTAGATACGCGTTCATAGCAGTAATAATAATAATAATATTAGCAGAAGCAAACACACATACATTGGCCGTAGTTGTTGATTGCGTTTGTGATAGTCGTCGCCATTGTTGTTGTTGTTGTTTATGTTGGTATTGTAATGCAAACCATAATTACGTACAAGCCAGGACAACAACAAAATGTAGCAGAATACAACACAGCACAACACACCAATAATCCAGGAACAACAACACAACAATAATGGCCTGAATTGCAAATAAAACCGCTAATTTAAAAACGAAAATGTTCCGCCTAAAAGTATGCACATTTGTTGCTCTGCGGCCGACTGGCACTCCAGCGAAAAAAGTGAAAGCCACACAGTGTGCCACATGAAATCGCACACACGCCTCGCTTCGGGAAGCAAATGTTCCTCGTTTTCAGGGCGCGCAGAAGTTATGCGAACCCAAGGAAGCGATATGATTTCGACCAGTTTTAACGGTACAAAGTCTGCCGGCCGCCTCCGCGTACCGCTTCGCTGCTGATTTAAGGGGTGCCGCTCTGAATTACCTTAAAGTATGCACAAACATTTTTATTCTATACTTTGGCATAATTTAAAAGGATGAACATTAAAATTCGCTATGGAGGGTTGTTTTTGTGTACTCGTAACTTTGAAATTGTGGTGCATGCTGTTGCTGTCCCAGCCCAGTGAAGAAGGCTCTGACGGTGGCGGTGGTGGTACCACAGCGGCAACTCAGTGTCAGCTGTAATCTGCAAGGAATTCGGCGTTTGTTTTAAAGTCGGTTAAAGTATAAAAAAAATTATAAGCGGCTATATGTGTCTAAATAATGTCGTGCAATAAAACACAGGCAGTCACCTTACAGCCCCGTATTTGGCGGTCGCACCGTAGCAGGTGGTCCGTCGTATGCGCCTTAATTTATGCACCCTTTTTAATGCTCCGTTCCTAATTTTAGTGGAGAGGCCACAAGAATCAATAACAGAACCTGGTAAATAGCAACCTGGCTGAGAGCAGTGCTTCAAAGCCGAAGTCCAAATGGAATTGTGTCGCCGGATGCGGACCGAGAAAAATATTTGCTCAATTTGACGTGCCTCGGAATACGGCAAACCAAGAGATCTGGTCGATAGTTTGGGGGAAGGAAGCTTTACTAAGGAAACGTCAAAACCTCATCCAACTAAATTAGTTTGTTAGATCAAAGACAAAACTCCTCTTCCTTAAAACTCTTTCTCTTTCCTTCTTTGCTTAGCTTTAGAGCCGTAATTTTTTGTTACTGAAAGGAAAATGTTGCTGTTAGATTGTTATTTTTGGGATTAAATTAAATGCACTGTTAATACACTCTGCTAAAGCTTCTCTTAAGTACTCTTTCTTGCCTTTCTTGCACTCAATTTTGTTGTTGAATACTTTAACTCACGATTTTGTATTTAGATCTTAATATTATATTCATAAATTTGAGTTAATGTTGTTGTTGTTGGTAAGAAAAGCAACTCATTGTTGTGGAGAGCACTTAAGTAAGTGTTTTAATATTTCACTCTCGTCTGAAGCGCCGAAGCCGCGTGAGGAAAATTTCACACTCTGGCAAAAATTAATTTAAATGTGTAACGGAAACAAATTAACCACAGAAAACGGAACGTGAGTTAATTTAAGACCTGCATAAATTTTAACATATTTAAAGGAGGGGCAACCATAAATGATCTATTATCGTCGAACACGTGACTCAGCTTCTGATGAACAACCGAAGCCACGCTTTACAAAAGTCACAAAGCAAGAAGAAGGAGTAGGAAAAGAGCAGCAAATGAATAGAATAAAGCTTAGTTCAATACTGAAAACTATCTGAATTTCCTTTAGATATAAAATTCAATTGTAATATTGGAAATATTAGTCGCTAAATCATAGACCGGTGTATGAGAAAAAATAACCATGGAATAGAATTGAAGGAACGAGAATAAGTAAATTTTAAGAGGAACTGTGGACAGTATAATAAATATTCTTAAGAAGATGGAAGGAGAAAGAGAGATAGAGTTTGGAATCGGGGAAGTATGATATAGAATGAATATCGTATTAAGGAATGTTATTAATTAACCTCGAGAATGTAATTTTGTAAATATTTTGCGATGTTCGGTTCGTTCTGTATATTAAAGAGTTTAGTTTAATCAAATTCACCACACACACGACACACACCGCAAACACACACGCACACACACACGCATACCCACGTACCCTATCACGCATTCGTGTTGATTTGACATAAAACTGTTTGTGTTGACAGTCAACATTCATTAAAAGAGTCTTCAGGAGGCTTTAGCAGCCGAGCACGCAACTCAACCCCGGCGGGTTGCCGGTGGTGGAGTCTTCACGCACCCAACCTTTCCCCAAGCGTGTTACTATAAACGCTACCTGATTTCTAGCGCATGGAGGTGCCGCCCGTCCCCCTTACCACCCCGTTATGCGCCCCCTTCCTCCACATCTTGTTCATTCTTGTTGTTCGTATTTAAGTTTGCAGCTATTTTAGTTAGTTACTCGTATCGTCGGCTGGCGATTTTTTGCTCCGAGATATGACACGCATACCTCGCCGCCGCACACATGGAATCGCGCCTGGATGTATGCCGCGCTACATGAAAGATTCCGCAGAACGTGTTCAAAGGATGGAAAGCTTACTTTTACGGTAAAACCTGTTTTGTGGCAAGTTTACTTCATTCGAGGGAGAGAGATGAGTATTTGTGCGCTGCTGAAATCACGTCCGAGGTTGAGTAACAGGCTCCTCCATGAAGTAGCCCTCAGAACGCGTGCAACAAAACGTTAGCATACTCTTAGGTGTAAAAACATTCTTAGCTTCCGCTGTTAAAGCCGTGCGTCTGTGTCTGTGTGCATAGCTAGAGGAGTATTTGCAATAAACAGGGAAACATGCGGAGAACCTTAAAGTTGCCTCTTGTCACGTGGTTTGCCTTTTGTCATACAAAGTTTATGCGGAAATTTTTCGTTATAGCTGCAAAAAGAGAGGCAAACGTGTAAAAGAGACAAAATGAAAGTACAAAAATAGCTGAGTGACGGGTTCGAAATCTTGTAGAATAAAATGTACAGGAGACTTGGACGATATTGAAACAGCTTTCACCCAGAAATATTCAAAGATCGATAACATAAAAGCTTCAATATCAATTTTTAGAACTCTTTTCATTATAGTGACATAAAATAGTCTGTATGCAAAACCAGAAAAGAATTCAACCCTTGGCCCGATGTGCAACATATAAATTTGTCTGGCCAGAGAAAAAGTGGACTAACAACGCCACCCCAATATTGCGTGTTCGACTATAGTATGTACGCGTAGCTCCCAAAGAAGGAATGGAAACCTATATTTAGCATAAGCGCGAAGAAAAAGAAAGCCGCTAGCAACATGAACGAGCCTCCGTACGATGGATAGGAACCATGTTACAAAAGAATAAAACGGAATATTTTCCGTTTATTTCAGGCCATGCGCCTGAAAGTATGCACTTAGAAGTTGGTAGATGCGAAATGTGGGTAAATTAAAGGAAAATGCAGCGATTTCTCGGAGGGCTCGCCATCGATCGACATGTGAGCTCAGTAATAAGAAGCTTGCGGAGGGTTTATTGGCGGATATACAGCAAAAAAGTTTACCATCTAAGAACCACGCCGGGGCTAAAACCGGGTCACATGACTGCAGATGTTGCCATGAAGCATGAGCAGTTGTGAAGCTCCTCATGTCAGTCAGCATATCATATCATTCATTTGAGACCGAGAAGAAGGAGGAGAAAGCTGTGGATAATGAAGCAAAGGGAGCCAAAGCTAATTAAAGGCTGTAGGCTCTGCAAAAGTATAAAAGCAAAGTAAACAATTACAGGATTTCTTTGTGGTTTCTTGCTTTTACATCGCTTAGGTGTCGCTTCAGCCGAGCTCACACAGGAAAATGGTCGGTATTGAGGGACCGAGACTCAGCAAGCAAAGTGAAAGAGACCGATAGAGAGAAAGAGACCGAAAGCGAAAGATGGAGAAGCATTAAGTGGTTTATTAAGACGAATAAGTGTGTCATCTAAACAGAGGAGCCGTGAAAACATACAACATTACATCAGCTGGGGCAGCTTTTTTTAAATTTACGCGCAATGAATTCTGTTAGTAAAGATTAAACAAATACATAATAGATATCGACTCAATTCGAAGCACAGGGAAAAAAAGGATAATTATTAACCTTGTTTTTTCTTTTATAATATAATAAATTTATACAACGTTAGTTGGACTTATTTACTGAACAAATGAATACACTTTAGATAAAAACATACGGATATGGATTAAAACTGAAAACGTCGTTTGGAGAAGCAAAAGTTTATTTATTTTTTATTACATGAAGCTAAACCTTGGTGCATGTTTCTTGGGTTGTGTACATTGATTTACATTTAATGTACCTGTTTACCATACACACACACAATCGCAGTTGTTTATATTGTTTTTTATCGCTCCGTTTTGTTTATTAACTTTTTTGTTCACCGTTGTAAAACTCTGACACATTTACCGTTATTTTTTATGAGATATAATTCTTCCTCTACACTTCTTGCTTGACGTAGAATTGATTTCGTGCATGTACGACAGAATAACGCAAAGGAAGAGGACAGCTTTTGATAAACGTAACTTAATTAGCTTTTTAATGATTTCTACAAGTTGTTTCTATTACTGAACATAAATAATCAACATCAGAAATTTAACTCATGCTCAGTGTAAAGCATTTAAGTTTTATTAAGATTATTTTTATAGTTAATATTCTTGACTTACTTACTTTAATTAAATACTAAATACTTTTGATAAGATCGTTTGGTTGCCACCTATTATAAAATATCCATCACAAATGCCGTTATTATTATCAATGCCCTTATCTTATATTCTTGATAAATACTCAGTTAATATCCTTTAACGCTTTTCCAATCTCTAATCAATAATTTATTTAGATTTTTCGGAAAATTATTCTCCTTATTTGAGAGAAACGGAAGCTTTTTACCCTCCTTTAAAACGACAGACATACGTATTGTATTTCTGACTACTTATTTATGAGTGCATATCATTTATATACACATATACAACATATGTAGATATAAAAGTTATATAAACGTACATATTTCTGACTAAATTCGGATACGGATCAAAGGAAAGGCCACCATCCCGAACACTCCCCTCGTTAGACACGCATTCAATCGAAAAAACATTCGTCGACAGAAGTCGTAATATTTTTATAGCCATTGTTGCTATCTTCAAGCCCCTGCCCGAGAGTCATTAATAAGGCCATTTATAGACAGCAGCAGGGTTCATGCAGACAACGAGTAAAGCAGCAGCAACAACACTGCGACGACGAATAAATATTTCCCTCTGAAGTGCAATACAAGGGAATTATTTATGAGTGCATATCATTGACTCCTCTACAGTCGCCCCTTCCGAATCAAAGACTGGCTGCGACTTCATCTATTAAATCTTGCGTACGGGTGCTCGTCCGAATGTATTTGTTGTTGTTGCAACTTAGTAATCAACTTTCGAATTAATTTGCCTGCATCTAAACTTGTCTTTCCTCTCGCCTGCCGGCGTCTATCGTCGGGGGTCCTTCTTTGCAGGTCCTTCCTTGGAAAAATAAACGCAGCATGTTTAACTTCTTATTTTCTTTATAGTCTCTTTGCACTTTCTCCCTTCTGAGGACGCTACAATAATAACAACAACGTCAATGGTGACTTTTCATCTTTTTATTGCCATAGAATATCGTACAATTTTAGACTGATTTATGTGATTTTGAAGTTTTGTTATTTAATTAATGACGGAAACAAATTTATTCCTGAGGCTTGACAGTTGTTCTGGAGTTGATGTCGAAGTTGTTGTTATTGTTGTCGTTCTAGAACTTTGCGTTGCTTCTACTGCTGCTTATTTTGATTTTCGTTTTGTTCGACTTCGAGATTAATTAGTTCTTGTAACGCAAACTTCCTGGAAGGAGTTCAGTACTTTGTCACACTGTCATTACACATGTTACTCGTATGTTAGATGAGGCACTATTCTTGAAAATTTGACTTACCAGCAGACCATGCTTACGAGGTTGAATATGAACCGATTCGCTGTTCTTTCGATGCAAAATAATTAAGTAACTAAGATACGAACAAAAATCGAATTGGTTATCTAATATACATATAAACGCAACTATTATCAGAAATATCTTAAAATATATCGGAGAGGGTACTTAAAAAAAGTTAAGTAAATCAACTGAACTGTTGTGCATATAAAGTGGTCGAAAACTGTACTTGCGACCCACATTCGGTGCACGAAGAAGTGTTTTTCAGATTCTATGCATAAATGTTTCAAAAACTCGTTATTTTTACACGTGACTGGTTTCTTTTTCCTCTCTTTTCACTCTGCTTCTTCGAGGGTCGTTCTTTGTACATAAACTGAGCTCATATTTTAGAATGCGAAATTTTTGCATCACAGATTTTTCTGGCTATTCGCAGTGATTCGCCTAAAATCCCGGAGACGATTATTCGGCTTATTTTGCGCAATCAACTTTTGGAATGAGTGCCTTCGTAAAGGTGACTCATGGTCCTCTGGTCCTGACGCATGACACAGGACTAGAAGTACGTTTGGACTCTCCAAACCGTCAACTCAGCTTTCCGACTCTGGACAAGAAATGCACGAAATTCACATTCAGCGAGGGGACGTGTGCAAAAAACTTTGCATATTTTTAGGTGTTTGAATTGTTACTTGTTACAGGCACAAATTAAATCGACTTTCTTATTTTGCGAATATTTACGACGTTGCTGCTGTATTCTGGAACCTGAAAGTATGCAATATAAAAACCGATGCAGAACAACAACAACAAGGGCAGAAGAATTACAATCTCCGGGACAGAAATGGCTTCGATGCGGCACGTCGTCGTCAATTTACTTTCTAACACCTCAAGCTCAATTTTTTGCACATCAGCATCACTGAAAATGAGAAGAAGGACGAAAGGGTGGTCAGAGCAGGAGCAAATACAGCCAAATAATGCAAAAAAGAACGGTACAACGTAGTAACGTAAACGTAAACGTGAACGTGACATTGCCAGAGACAAACTGCTATAACGTGTCCGGAACATTTTCCATCTCGTTCTCTCAGCAGCTCGGCTGCGTCTCCCACTCGAACATAACCTCTGCCAATGTACTCGTTGCTGCTTCACTGTATGCCTGTCTTGCTTCTATTCTTATGCGTTGATTTTGCTCTGCAGATTTTTGCTGACATTTCGTTGGCGTACGTTTGACTGGGGTTTGACGTGAAAAAGAATGTCAGAGGAATTCAAATGAACAGCCAAGAATGACAAATTGATGAGTGTGTCTCGGCTGAAGTTGTGCTCTATTCGACAGTGGGTCGGTGGGCTTTTGGGCGCCTTCATGGCTCTAAAGCCAGCCACGAATTTCACTGCATTTCGTTTTAAATCCCTTCAATTCGATTTAAACTTTTCAATTGTTTTTCTTTAGGGATGGATTACTTAAGGTAACTCCATGATATTATTTTGAACCAAAGGAATTTACTGCAAATTACCCAAAATTAATTGGAAATAATTAAACACGAAATGACTGCAGTTTAGTCCGCGATTTTAAAATTTATTTAAAAGTTACATTAAGTGAAGTTAAGTTTAAAAGTATATTTAATAGATTGACTATCGTAACTCATTCAGAAGCAATCAATTCAGCCAGAATTTCTTCTTGCTGCTCAATTAAGCGTCTATCATTCACGTCCATCTACTGCGTTGGTCCTGCTCCGCCTTCTGATCCTCATTCCACCACCCATACTATAACTTAAAACTAATTCGCCGCCAATCCTTTTAACATTTGCAACTTTTGATGCGCTGATGCTGCTAGTTTACGACCCCAGTCAATACATCGATCCACACTCAGACCGACTCGCGTTGCATTGCATGTAGCACGAAGAAGGCGAAGAAGAGGAAGAAGAGGACGAAGAAGAAAATTAAGAAGAAGAGTAACAAGAAGCCGCAGTTGAAGCTCGAGCTGAAGACGTCTACGGAAACATTACTCTGTCTAGACACCTTCGTCATGCATTCCGCAGCCATCTTTTGAAAGGAGTTCCTTCCACTCAAAGAGACGAAAGGAACTGGTTACATTTTTAGAGACTACTTCGGCTGCTGGAGCTGAGTAACTTACGATCTTCGGTAAAGTTTCGCTCTTCGTCATCTTCTTCTCGTGCTTGCATTTTCGCTGTCTCTTTCACGCTCGAACATCTTATTTTAATTTCGCACAAAAGTAAGACGTCTTCGCAGCCACAGCGAAACGGCAGACAGACACACTGACGGACGGGTGTATAGACAGGAGAAAGCAAAGCAATTTCAAGACGTATTAACCGCCACTTGAGAGCATTTCTTACCTACTGCTTGCGACTGTGTGTGTGTGTATAGCTGTGCGTCGCTGTGTGTGTAGCAAATTTCTTAAAAATGAATAAAGAATTCCACACGCAAAGTAGGAGAATAAAAATTGCAACTACAAACTACAGCTAGCCACAGGAAGGTGAGGCGTGTATGAGTGGCTGTGTTGCATGTACAAACGAATGTCATTTTAAAATAACAGCTCAATTGTCAGAACTTGAAACGAAATTTACTAGCACAGAAGACTTGAGCATCATGAAAGGAATGTGCAAAGAATGTCTTCGAGGCTACAACAGAAAACTGAAAAAACAGAATTTCAATTCTAATAAACAAACAATAGACATTCTCTTTTGTATCTAATTTACATGCAATAAAGTTTTTTTATGCTGAGCATCGATATTCGTAGCCTTCAGGTTCCGTTAAGAATCCTCAGCCGTTTTTAGCCTTTTCTTAGCCTACCTTGACACCTCCGCAAGAGGCTCCAGTGTTTCTGTTGCCAACACTCCGTTTCGAGGGCTTAACATACTTTTCCCCAACTTTAATGGGCCCTCATTTGGGTCCGTCCCGATTCAGTTGGTCTCCGATGCCATTTCCTCGTGTCTGATCCTACGTAAAATATGAACGCTCGATGCGGAATCGCATGTGATATATTTGCATTCACACATAAGCAGTCTCTCTCTCTCTTTTTATCTATCTCTCACACTCACACACAGAGTCGCAATCACATTAATGTACAAATGCCGCTATTCTAGTTTCCACCAGAGTTCTTCTCCTCACCCTACTTGATCTTCTCTTCAGGTTTCCTTCTGTTCTGCCGTGTTTTGTTCTTCCTGTCCTGTGCTTTTTCTCCGTTGAGCTGACTTTATCCCAAAATGAATGTCCGATATTTAGCTAGCAAGTGAGTTGAATTCAGCTCGTGCGATAACGTTATTCAGCATTCCGACACTGCGGAATTGAAGAAACACAGCCAAAGCGAAAGAGATAGAGTAGGGAGGGAGCTAGAAAGAAGAAGCGCGATGCCGAGAGGTAGGTGTGTGCAAAGGAGCGAAGGATAAAGCGTCCTTAAGGCCACATTATCTACTTGGAACAGATGCCGAGCTATAAGAAAAGAATTCTTTTTTGTTCGAGGATAAATTTAAGAAAACTTTAGCTTCGAAACATCGATTTTTGGTGTATTTTCTGAATAGTATAACAAAACAGATGCCAATTTTTTCACAAATTCGTTTTAAGCGTAAAGGCGTTTGAGGAGAGAATCGATATTTAATACATTAATTATTGGTTTTTCCCTATTTACTGAACGAACTGAACGGACAGCAGATAAGAGAGTAGCTTAAAGTAATAGAATTAAACTAGAGTGTATCCATTTTTTAATTGCCTTTGGGAACTCTTAAGGGGAAATCCGGAGGATGACGGAAGATGCACGAATACGTCGCGCGGCTCGCATCAGTCTACCGTCTTCAGCTGCAACATCAACGTAAAAATTAGACCCAAGTATTAAGAACACAGGTGGATCCATTAAGTCGAGGGAATTCACATGCAACATTTGCAACGTGGGTGGAACGCTCGGGACAACAACAACAAATTTATTTCATGACCACTAAGCAACAAAGTGGACACCAAAGAAAATAGTTTCGGCATAAATAAGCACGAAGCCGAAGAAAACATAATAAAGAAGTATCACTCAGAGATGCAACATGATATAAGAACAAAAATTAAGTGATAAAAATAAAAAGAAATGGACTCGGAGCTCCACAGACAAATCGTTATTTTGTCAGATTGAGCTGACAAACGTACTGAAGCGCATCCGAAGCATCCTTAGAGAGTAAATGAAGGCGAACTAGAAAAAATATTGGAAGACAAACAGAAACACACACACACACACTCAGAAACCTCAGCTTAAACACACAAACAACAGGTACACAACTGATCCAGTTGCTTTAATATTTGATGAAATCCCATGCAAGGATATACAAATAAAGCGGACAGGAAGGAAGAGCGGAGGGACAGAACATGTAATAAACTAAGCAAAATACTAAAAACAGAACGAAGCGAGCACTAAATAAGAGCAAAGCAGGAATAAAGTCCGAATAAAACAAAATAAGCCAGTAGCGAAGCGCGCCAGACACTGCGGCGGAGGTGGTGGCTGAGTTTGATGGCCTGGTTTGAGTGCTGCGACTGCGAACCAGGATTTGCGTGTGTGAAAGTAAGGAAAAACCAAATAACGAAAGCACCAAAATAATAAAAATAAACTACGACTGCAACCTAACAACCAGCATCGTTTGTTACAAGATACAGATAACCGTATAGGACTTTTATGAAGGATGAGCAGTCGTTCAGGGAGCACGCGGTCTCCCCTCCGCGGGGGGAAACGAGGCCAAAAAGCCACAAATGCTTCATGCATACGAGAGCATTTTAATAGCTTCGCATCTGGCCACCTGACCGAGTTGGACGTGCAGAGTGGAGGACCGGAAAGAGTGCGAGCTACGGTTGCGTCTCTCCAGGGCTCATTCCGTTGAATATGAAAGCGAATATTTAAGTATTCTGCGATACATTTTATTTTCTTCCTGACTTTTAGATTTTCACTTGAATTAGCTTTCATCTACCGAGTAAGTGCGAAGACCCTCTACTCCGGCAAAGGCAACAAACAGTTATCGTTATTATCCTTGTTGTCCTTATGCTGCCCGAGCTAAGAAAACCAAATGAATTGAATTATTTTGTCAGCTCGTAAACGAATTTATTTATCTTCATGTTTTTAATTCATTTTGACACTCTGGCCGCTTCTTGCCTTCCACCCTTCCTGTTGCGCTTCCCTGCTTCCTTGCTGTCGCCGGGACTTAGCAAGGATTCCGTCTTCAGGGCAGCCTTTGAGTTGCTGGTCCGACTGCCCTCGCTGCTAATGCAAAATGAATTAAGTCTAATTTAATTTGAAGCAAATGGATTTCCAGGACAAGATTTTAACCAGGACAATCTGTTTACCAGGACATGCAGCCCCGTACAGTGGGAAAAGAATCTATTTAAGTTGCAATGTTTCCTTCTCTTCCAATTCAATGAACGAAAAGGGAAATCTTACGCTGAGGAGGTCAACAGCAACAACAACAAGTGGCAGCAACATTTACGAGGCAACATCTTTTAGAGCTCGCAATTTTTACATTTAATGTTCACTAATGACCCCTTTTGTCAAGATGTCAACAAGCGGAGATGTCAGAAAGTAAAAAGCTTGTGCAAAAATGGAAAGAGAGTGTGCCGTCTCGTCCTCGACGCGTGGCGCTTTGGCGCTTCTTGTTCCTCGTTCGCGTTTGCTTTTGTGCGACTAGGAATTGTAAACCTTGAGTTGGAAAGAGAGGGAAAATAAATCAAAATCGGGGAAAACTAGAAATGCGTGAAGGTGACAGCCGCTGACAGCTGAAGATTTCTTCGCTCCTTCGCTTTGGTATTTCAGTCCCTGCAGCATGTTGTCAACACCTGCCGAAGCTGCTCTGCTCATCGCCTGCTGCCGCGACCTGTTCGAGGATCTGAAGGTATTTCGTGCTTGCAGTGCATCGTTTGGCTGCCGCCATTTTCCCCGAGAACGCAGTGTTTTCCTTCTCGGAGCCTTCCTCCTTTACACTTGCAACATCGCTGTCGAGATTTTCATCGAATCGTCGAGCTAACCTTCAGCGGATAGAAGTTGCGGGAACTGAGAACTGCTTGTCTCTTTCGGGACAATGGCTTGACTGACTTTCGGATGCCGTCTTCCTTGCTTTCTGTTTGTCTTTGTCACCTGCTGCCATTGTTTTCGTGTGTTGGCTTTATTGTCCCGAACCTAGTCCAGATATGGGAACTGCCAGCACTCATGACAGGATGCCGTGAATAGCATATTCTTTTGTCGAGTTCTGATCCGATAACAGCCTCTCCATCTACTTTAGAACAGTACAATGAAAGCCGTACAACAGAGACCTCCTCCTCCATGTGTAGTTTCCCAGCTTAAAGTTGATTCTTGTTTTCATTTGAAGATTAATAGCATAAAAAGCCCCTGCTAACTACTAAGTAACAAGCTTCATAACAATTTATTCACCAAGAATAACAACTTAATAACAATGGACAAGCGTTGAAAGCCAAAACCAGCGATTGTTGTTCATCGCAATCATCGCCTGAAAGTATGCAAAGTTATCGCTGGCGCACTCAGTGCGATGGAACTTAATGGCCCATAAAAACTAAGTAGCGCTATAAAATCGTGTGACCGTATATACAGCTCAAGGATGAACGTATTTTTTTTTTAAACTCTGCTTCTCTTAGAATTGACTCGAAGGCCTCCTTGCTTGTTGTGTTTTTGTTTCGCACTCAGCAGCAGCAGCAGCAGGATCTGGGTCGCAACAAACTGTTGCAAGTTATACAACAGTTTTTATCGACTTCGCTGAAAACTGGCTCAATACAAAGTGATGACTTCTTTTTCGCTCAAAATCTGGATAAGAATCTATTTATGCAGCATTCAATGCAACAGCATTCGTTGGCAACGCATTCAACGAAAATTGAAAATAAAGGCGAGAACGGATTCAGATGTGGACTCTCGTTAACAGCCTGGGAGCCTATCTACCTCACGCCCCGAACAAGCGAACACACATTGAAATGAATATTTTGCTTGTGTTGTTTGTGTGGTTTGCATTGGATTTGCATATGAAAGTCGTACGGGTTGCTTGAAGCTGCTGATGATTAATACATGCATTTGTGTTGCGTGCTCAGGACAGATCTGGGTCAAACGTTCACGTACCCCCACCCCCACCCCGACTCCATTCCTTTAAACTAAACATCGTGACACTTGCAATTCGCAAAATGTTGCATAGTTGTTGCTGACACAGATGCTGATGCTGATACTGATGCTGATGTCCTTGCCGACGCTGATGGGCTATCTTTGTTATTTGGTGATGAGAGATAATCATTTCTTTGACGCGGCGGCGCCGTCATTGGATGCAATGCGTAACACAACCTACTCTGCTGTTGCTGCTGCTTCATTCGTGCTTCAACTCTGACACATCAGGATGTATGAGTGACATTAATTTGCGTTGCAAGACATTTCAAGATACCGACGGCATTACATACTGTTTCTGCTACTGAGCGTTCGCAATTCGCACGTACGTGGCGGGTGGGGCGGGTGGCAGAAGGTGAGGAGGAGTGAAGTGTGTTCCACAAAATCTCGCAAATTAGTATTCATCATCTTCTTCCTTTCCGTCCGTTCCGGCGATGATTGCAGTTTTGATGCTGTTTCTACTTTCCAGAACCGAGTATGCTCTTGGAGATTTACGAGTCCTTCTCTATTCACCCGAAGGATACCACGTACCTCGAATATCACTCTCGAAAATGCTCAGTTACTGAACAACAATAAATGAATGCTTTTGATCTGAGGATTGAATTAAATTAAAACAGCCACAAATGTATATACATCGAATAAAAGCCTCAAACTAAAAATCCTTCTGAAAATTAATGCTATTCAAATGTGGCTGCTTCTAAACAGATTTATATATTTAATTTTTGGACCTTAAACCTCAAAACCATTTGTTCTCCGAGTGCCAAATCTGGCGCAAGTTTCTTGTGAACTTTCTCGGGCGATTTATAATGTTGATCCATGGAAATTCCTTAACCCCCACACACACAAGCGAGCACATGCACCCGAACAACCACAGAACATGCTTCTGTTGGTCACTGTACCAAGCTGCTTAGCAATTCAACTGAGACTGCATTGTTACTGAGAACACCATCTCTACCCCACCCCCCCCCCCCCCCGATCCAAGCACACACACACACATATACGTATGTACCCCAAACTCATTACACTTCATTTTCTGACATTCATTTATTCCTAAGCAGTTGAGCTGAAGGAGAAAATAAATGTTTTCGGTTACCATACCTGCCACAGTCACCTCCTCACAATACTCCTACTCGCATTTAACCGCATACACGCACACACACACACACACACACACACATAAACACATGCATGCACAACGCCTGCTAAAGGTTTGTTCGGAAATCTCGTAAATCCATTTATGCGAATTTTTCAAGCATTAAATTTTGGTTTTATTTCCTTGATTCCTTGACTTTTCACTCACTGATGGGCAGCAGCAGCAGCAGCAGAGGAACATAAAAAAACAAACAAAAAACAAGACCGAAATAAAGAAAATGTTACCTCCCCCCCACGACCCCCGCAGCCTTTAAATGTTTCTTCGTCGGTACGAAAATGTATTTGCATCATTTGTTTTACGATGCCTCTACCGTCACTCCCTCAGCCCATGGGGTGTGCAGCGCCCCGGAAGGAGGGGACAGTGGAGTGGAGTGGAAGATGGCGTGTAGGCGGGGAAGAGTATTTTTATTCAATTGCTACTCATTGGCTTGGTTTCTACTTTGTACCACTTAAATTATTGTGCCACTCGGTCGATCAGGTGTACGAATATATGAGTATATAGTGTATATGTATGTATGTATATGTACATGTGTATGTGTGTGTCTGTGCAGCAGTTCCTTATCGCTGTTTTGCATGCGGTTAACAGTAAAGTGAACACACAGCAACTTTCCGTTTTTCTGTGGCTCGTTACACTTCCATGGAAAGTATTCATTATTTTTTGTTGTTGTCCCTTTTTGTGTATAAGATTTCCGACTTTTTAAGAATACTCAACGAATTTTGATTTGCTTCTCCTGCGGATATGGTTATTGTTTTGCGAGTTGAAGGTTTGGCATTTTAAAGTGGTTTGAGAAGAACGTTGAACAAGAACGGGGTGTGGATGCAACAGGACTCAATTACACTTAATATTTTGGGTCTTAATCTTAACGTCACTTTCATCAACTGCCTGAAAGTAGCAACTCACAAAGGCAAACATTTCATTATAAATCTTCTCTCTTCTCTCTTCTGATCCTCTGATTTACTAACCTTGGATTACGGTACGTGTCAAAATCTCAAGGACGAGATCCTGAAACGATCCAGAAATCAGAATTCAATAACAACTCAGTGCTGCGTGTAACGGCAAACGGTCTAGGAGGAAGAGAGAGAGAGTGAGAAGAGAGGGAGAGAGAGAGAAAGAGAGACAAAAGAAGAAGGAGCTGTAAGGACATAACAAGCAAATATTTTGACAGCTGTCAGTTGCAAAAATGGTTGTATTCTGCTTTCGTTTTTATTTTACTTGCAGAAGCTTTCAGGACACGTGCTCCACTCTGTGTTGACATTCGTTCCCTCAGCGAAGTGAAGCGGATCTGGCTACGAAGTGTCCTTGGCTACACGGGTCCCTCTCTAAAAATGTGTGTCCTCGCAAGTGTTTGCCATGCTGCGGGAAAACAATTTCTGCTCTATAATTTTTATATTAAAAAGAAGTAAATAAAATGCGTCGAAACGGTCGTCAAGCTTTTAAAAAATTATTGACGCCACAGCAAGGATTTCCTGCCACATACCCATTCAAACTACATCTACACACACCCGCTTATACAAAACTCGCTTATACAAAAACAGTGTTAAGAATAGAATAGAGCGTAAGTAAAGGATTCTCTGTTCATAGAGCAAGCATATGTTAATGCTTCGTCGGAGGATAACAATGGAGTGAAAAAATAGATCTTTTTTGCATCTGGGTCAAGCGTACGTGTGGATGTGTGTGTTGCCGGCAAACGGAGCGAGACAGCACGAAGAACAGGACCAGAAGGATGCCGGGGGGATGGCTGTGCACTGGCAGCCGGTGTGAAACATCGATAAAGACTTGAAGCTTTTTTGTGTGCTAAAAACGAGTGTGTTTTGTTGCTTTTGTGTGAATTAAGTGATGTGTGTTGAAATATTATTCGCACATTTTTTGCACATTTCTGCGGGAGCAGAAAAACGCAATAATTGAATACTTATGTTGATTGTTGCGGGACGCAGGATCAGCTTAAGCCGAACAAAGAAAGTGCAGAAAAACCATACTTTTTTCCTTTCCTAGAGATAGCAGTTGGCGTTGCTGTAAATCGTTCATCAAAACTTGAATTTTGCTCGGTGGACACGCCTGGATGAACTTATATTAAAATTGTTTTAAATTGAAAAAAGGGAGAGTTTTGCTGGTTTAAGCCATCAAAAATTAAAACTTTTGCTTCCTGTTGAAATGCAAATTCTTCACGCTTCACATCACGATTCACTTAACGTATTTCGAAGCATATTTAAATGTCTTTGCGGGGACCATAGAGCTCTCAATATACTGAACCAAGAAAGTCGAATGAAAGCACCATCAAATCAGAGAGAAGAGTGAAGCTTTGCTCTCTTTTGCACGAATATAAGTAAATGTGTCATTAGCATTCAGCATGTCTGCTGATTTGCATGAAAGTAGGTCAATAAAAGTAGAGTAAAGCGTAAAGGAAACAGCAACCAAAGCAACCGGAGTAGAAGTCAACGGAACTTCGTTACTCTTTCAAAAATATTTCATTAGCTTTCGAAATCCTTCAAAACTGCTGAAGAATTGAGGGTTCCTCTAGTCTTAATTTAGAGTTACTTATTTATATTTGATTTGATCCGCTTTCGACTTTAAAATCCTTCATGACCTGCAACCTGCGACATTCCATCACACTTTTCCTTCATTCGTTCTCGTCGTCTGGAAGCTTTCCTAAATTTAACTACTACTCTTTCAATTACTTTACCATTCTTTTTCGCTACTACGAAACTTAATTATTGTGCATTGAAATAACTAAACCTGTCCTAACCATAGTCTTCTTCTTCTTCTTCTTGTTACCATTTTAGATCATGTGCGCGACTTCAGCTGCGGTCCTCTACACTACAAAACCTTCTACTTTGATGATCAGAACAACGCCCTCTACGTAGGCGCCATGTAAGTATTTAGAGCAAAGATGCAGCAAAACTAAGAAAGAACCTCAAAGCCAGAGGAAAGGAAAGGGAACGTAATTCATGAACACACACCGTCATTAATTTATAAATTAAATATTCGCAACTACAGCGTAATGTTCTCTGGAATATTTACTTACTTCGCGCTCTACCTCGACTGCACTTTCTCAACTCGAAATCTCTGCCTTGCGCACCCTGACTGACGTCCTTACGTACGTATTTCATTTTACGAAAGCACTTCAAACTCGCAGCTTGCCACACTGCAAGAATACGTAATTATGAATTAGTATCTGTCGTTATATACACATATTGTATATGTGTGTGTGTCTGTCTCTGTCTGTGTCTGTGTCTGTGTCTGTCTGTTTGTCTCCCTGCTCGTCACGTTCTTGGCGCGCTCCACATTTACGCCGACTCTTGCCGGTTATGGATCCTTGTCTGAGTGTCTGTCGAGGTTCAGTTCCCTCATTTGTTTTGCACCGTTGCGCTGCTTAAAGAGCAGTTCCAGCAACAAGAACAACAACAACAACAACAACAACGAGGAGGCAAAATGAAGATTAATGGACGCAGTTGAAGCAGTTTAACCGCCGTCAAAAATGCTCGTGGTTGTGAACACCGCCGCTTGGAGGCCGGGTTTTGAGAGGTCTTCCTCTGTCCCAGAGTATATACGATTTTACGAGTATTAGTGTGTCTGTGTGATTGTGATTGTGTGCAAATTACGCTCTGGGTTAGCACAGTGGCGCAGTTGGAGGGAGCGTGTCCCTTATTCTATGTATTAATTACCACTGACTGCTTTTTCTATTGATTACAATTAATTTTCCGCATTCATAGATTTGCATTTCAATTATTATTTGCATTATTTAACTTATTTATGAATGAACAAAGAAGGTCCATTATTCATTAACGCAAATAATCGTGTTCTTCCTACTTCTGATCTGAGTGATCTGATCCGTGTTGTGTTCAGTCTTCGCTCGTTTGCAAACGCCTTTTTTTCTTAGGCTTTTCTAATGACGCCTTTTTCATTGTTTGCTGATTATTTTCCCCTTTATTCTCCTCTCGCACTGCCAACTATTAACGCTGAAGTTCAACATAGCCTGTTGAAGCCGGCTGCTGACCATCTGCAACTCATTCGGAGCAACATTCCGGCATATTTATGAAGCTAGTTGCTCCTCAGCTACACTCCACGCACTTCTTCAATGCAATCTGATTCGCCACTCGGTTTCTGATTTGTTGCCTCGCAGACTCGAGTTATCCTTGCAGTATTCAAGAAGTTGTCACTTGTAGTCTTATTTTAAAGGCACTATATTCATCGTGAGGAAAATTTAACAGTGATTGGTTTAAGGTGAAGCCAGCAACAGTCCTTAATTATATTTTTACATATTGTACATAATACCATAACATTTTCCGGACAGCTTGATACTGATGTGTTTCTTGAAGAAAGTAAAGCAGACAAAGCAAATATTTTTCTATACACAAAATAAAACCGGAAAGAGTTTTGTTCAGCTACAAGTATGCTCCACTCTGTTCGACATTGCCGAAGCTGAAATACCCTACACTAGCGTGATCTTAAATGATGAAGTCATAGAGAATGAGAACCCTGGAAGGAAAGGGCAAAGTGAGGCACCCCTGAGGCCCTTAAGTTGGGAATTTATGGAACTTATGTTATGTTGAAGTGGGCGGATCACACCCATCCGTGGATGATACTACGTACAGTATCGATACTGCTACGTGCACTGATTGGATTCAGTTTGTTTTCGCATTCAGACAGCGAAACTTCCCCTGAACTTCAAATTCAACTTCAAGGTCGGCAGACAGTTGGACTTGATACTGCACGTAGCAATGAAGAAAGCACTAATCCGAAGCAAGAAACACGATAAAAGATCATTTAAATAAAACGAAATCCAATGCAGGCGGAGACAAACATAAACAATCGCTGAAACTAATCTCGAAACCGTGCTGCGACTCACGACATTGCAAAGCGAGGCACTCACACAGACACATCGGCAAACACGATTAACGAAGGTGTAGATAGACAAACTCTTGCAAAATAGCGAGCACGAAATTAAGTGCAAGTGGAAAATAAAGCAGAATGACAGACAGAGTGACGAGACGAGACTAGCGAGCAACACGGATCGATAGGAACAGAAAATATAACAGTAAATGCTTTCGCAAAGCAACTTAGTTGTATGCAAACAACTACAGACGACAATGTCGATGTTACATCAGGACACCCTGACACACGGATACGAGCTGTAGACCAGACAGACTGTGAAATTTACAGCACGGTTGGCGTTGACGTTGGCGTTGACGTTGGCGTAAACTTGAAGAACGGAAAGAAAATCATTTTTCATTTTGCTAAAATCGGTTTCCTTTCGTTTTGAGGTAAGCCTCCAAGCTAGACGCCATTTTGATTGATTACTGTGACAGCAGTCTCAACAGACGCGGCTTCGAAGGTTCAGGCTGGCGTCTAGAAGGAACCTCAAATTGAATCTGAGTCCTGCGAGTGACTTTTATCCATGTAAAAATTGTTATTGTACATGACAGCGGAGTGAAAGTGGCATGAATTTGAAAAGCCAACAACAAGGAAAACGTGAAAATCGTGTTTGATTTTTTTTTAGTCAGACTTCTTATAAGGAGCAGTTTTTGTTATCCGATTCGAGGTTTTTGTGTTCTTTCCGTAGTTAATTTAAAGGTCACGTTATTAGTTGTGTTCACGTGTTACTTCAGTCGTTCAGATGTCTTCATAGTCCAATCATAGTATTTCCTTTACTTAATGTTTTCATTTTTCTCAATTTCAGGGATCGAATATTTCGGCTAAATTTACAAAACATCAGTCAATCAATATGCGAGGTGAGTAATAAAGCGAAATCAATAATGTTGAGTCTATATCATAATTCAGTTTCAAACCAGAATTTCATTTTAATGCGAGGATTCCTATAAATTTATGCAAAATGTATATAACTGTCTTGTAAAAAAGACTTCAAAGGATGCACTGTAGAGGTTTATTAACTTTTATTAATGTTTTTATTGAGATTTATGCACATTTTTCAATTATTAACTATTTCAGTAATTTATTCAATGAAAAAAATTTAATTAACAGAAAAAGATCTTAATTAAATCATTAAATTAATTAATTAAACGTATCAACACGTCCTCAAATGGATTAAAGAAGCCAGATGGAAACAAATAAAAGCAGCAACTGAACTAAACAACAAACAAAAAACTTTGTTGAATAGAGTCCTAAAACTGGACTCTAGTTGAACAAAAAGAACACTGAGTGAAATTTTAAACAAGTGCTTCATTCTCCCCTCTTCTCACTTCTTTGGCCTTCGGAAATTGCTTCCGCTGATAGGAGCAAATATCCGCTACATCCACGTTGACATGCATGCGTTCATACAAGCATGTGTTCAAGACACACGCACACACACACACAAAACTGATGTATGCAAATAAGTACTCTCCAAAGCAGTGTTAGTTTGCACTCGAACAGCACCGCGTCAACTGAGCGGAGCATCCTTCTTCTGGCTCCTTGAACAAATGCACAAGTTTACTTCCCATGCAGACACGAAGGACCCCAACCAGCGACGCATGTCGCTTCGTCGGAGGAGTGTTTGTTTGTCGCAACTTGTTGTGTATCCTTGCGCCACCCTCACCCTCCCCCCTGAATTGCATTAATCCAGAGAGCTAAACATTTTTTTACAGCGTCATGTTCGAGTGCAGTTGGTTCCATTGTCGGCATCGTTGTTGTTGCTGTTGTTGGTGTTCTCGGGCACTTTCGCTGATATGCACTGAAGCCCGCTGCAACGTGAGACATGTTGTCTAACAGAAAACCTGTGAACCTGCAGTTGCATTTGCTGTCATCTTGTCTCCGCATCTTCAAGTCAGTCAAGAGTGTGAAAAAAGAACGTACTTATTTATTCCACTCTTATTGTCATAGTTGTTGTTGTTGTTGTTATCATGGACTATACACGTCGACTATGTGCATGGGTCGCTGGTTGTTTAAATGAAAATGCTTAAATGCGACTGCGAGTTGTTGAAGAAGAAATTCATCAGAAATGCAAACAAAATGCAATTTCAAACGTCTTGATGCATATAAAGAACAATGAATCAACATTAATAGTTTACTCCAAAAAGGAAGAAGAGAAGAACTACTCTCAAAAGCAGCTCAACAGAAAACTACGCAAACCAACCCAAAAATTTCAATTATTTGAAGTCCACTAAAACTGAGTGGTATTGCATTTAAAATCAAGTAGCCAAAATGTTGCCTCTTCTAACTGAAGTACTAATGGAAGTACTATTGAAATAATGACCCAGTCTGTTGTGCTACCAGCGGAGAACGGCGCGGATCCAACAACCTGAATAAGTGCAACACTAAACCAGAGCAGCACTGAAAATAGTAACAAATACGAGTACAGTGAAATATTTATTTTTCCTCATTTTTCGATCCTCATTTTTTAGTAGATTTTTAAATAAATTTAACATAGAATCTAAAATTACATGTACTTGATCTCTGATCTAAGACTCAAAAATAAGATTAGAAAAAAGACTAGAATTAGGAATAAGATTAGTACAAAGATTATAATAAGACGAATAAGAATTAGAATAGAAATCGAAATAAAAAGAAAATAATTGATAATTGAAGTATAGTTATTCTCTCGCAAAGTATTCTGAAGTCTTCAACAAATAACATGATTTAAGGCAAGTTTTTATGGTGCCACGTATAAATCACCTAACAAAAAATTGTCTGTAAATAAGGAGAAGAAATTCCGACCTCTCTGATGGAAGAACCCCCAGAAGAAAATCACCGACCATCGCCACAGGAAGTGAACAACTTAAGATCAATAAAATTGTGCAATTGTATTTGCGCTCGAACTGTAACATAAGCGAAACAAAGTGTTGACCGTGGCGAAGAAAAACGACTCTTCTGCAGTTTTTTCTTTTGTATTTCTTCGGCCTCGTTCACGGAGATTAAGTTTGTGGAGATTCTTCTACGTCGCAGGAGCAAGAAATGGATGAAATAGGAAAGCAAATAAAAAAAGGAACAAAGAAATTCGCAGCAATAAATCGCACTTAAGACACTGACCACACCTACAACATCGACGCCCATCGACGCTGATGCAATCTGTGAACGTCATCGAAGCCATTCTCAGTTCTATTCTATGGAGCAAAAAGGCATCACGTAAGCAAAGAAATCAACAAAGGCAGAAGAAGCAGCAGCCGAAGA
Organism: Myopa testacea; assembly: GCA_949629155.1. NCBI lineage: Eukaryota > Metazoa > Arthropoda > Insecta > Diptera > Conopidae > Myopa > Myopa testacea. The sequence goes on along the minus strand of OX451346.1, from coordinate 46,911,226 downwards.
AGATGAAGGTGAAATGAACTTGAACCGGAAACGGATATTGAGAGTTGAAGTGGACGAAAATGAAGACGAGGCGAGAAGAGCAAAAGCAAGAGAGTCATTAAAGTGCAATTGCTGAGCACTAGAGAGGAACGGGACAGCGTACATCTGAGTGTGTGGATGCTGGTGACAGAGGGTGTGGCTGAAGGACCCTCTGCCCCGCTGCCTCACCCAGCATCCAATCACCATCTAATCGCAGCCGTGTGGTGCAGTATGAGGATTAAGCGATGTGTAAGAATAAAAATAACGCAATTTGAAGGAACCGGAAACAATCGAAAGAAATGGAATGCATTCAGGCCAAGTGTCAAAAGGAGCAGCTGAACTGAAGCATACTCGTATAAGGAACAAGATTGACCTCTCAGCATTCTCGGAGAAGTGGGAGAGACTTGTTTCACTCTCTCACTGAATGTCTTATTTCAGAAAGAGCCTTTTTAGCAGAAAATTTGTTACTATTACTATTACTTATACGATATATTTTTATTATTTACCTAAATTCGTACGTAGTCCGGAAAGAGAAATCAAGCAAATCAATGAATCTATTGTAACTGTATTTAATTTTATTTGGAAAACTGATCAACTAACCCGAACTTCGGGAAAGGCAAATTGTACAAACTTGTTTAAATAAATTGTAGCAACAACTTGCAAAACTTTTGATCAAACGTAATGAAATGAAAGTAAATGTTTCGAAGCTTCATTCGTGGCTCGCTTTAATTTCGATAGAGGCCAGCATTAAGATGTCGAACTTTTGCTCTACTTTCCGCAACTTTCAATCGAATTATCGAGCTGAGTGAACATGTCAGGAGCACAAGTCGTGCCTTCGGCTTTAGAAAATTTGTCAACATTGTCGACGGAAACTTTTCAATACGTTCGATTCGAGATCCTTTGTTTGATTATTCAGAGAAAAAAATTAACCGGAATTCGTGCCTGGCATGAAAACGCGCCTCGCTCGAACTACGAGCAAATTTAGTCTTTAAAGCGAATCTACGAAGTGAAAATAGATTCATGCGAATATCTTGTTTAAAATTGTATTGAATTGAATGTTAAAGTGATGCCACTCTGTTGTTTTTATCGGTATATTCTAATTCCGTAGACATTCCTTAATGTCTGGAAAAATACTCATCTAAGTAAAATCTTTTAAATGCCCTCCGAAAATCGTTCAGTCCCACGATTTTCGAAAATCGAATTACTCCTGGATAAACAATGCTTGGCGTGCAGCGAATATTGAATAACATTTGAGTGAGGAATATTTTTTGCGCCAGGACTTTTGAGTGAGTGAGGAGTCTCGTGAGGGTTTGTGATGAATTTTTCAGCTGTCCTTCATTCCCGGTAGATTTTGACACGCTTCAAGTTAGACGCTTCAATATGTAGAAATTCAGTGAAGAGTAGTTGAGGTTATTTAAAGAAAAGATTTATTTGCTGTGCTCTGAAATGTGACGAATTTAATTTCCTTGCACAGTTTCAAGTAACACAAACAACACTCAGGAAACTCTGTAATAAAGAACATCAGAATCAGTCATAAAAAGCGAATCAGAATGAGTAATAAAAATGCCAGTGTAACTTAAGATCGGAATAAAAAACCGTCTTCTTCTGCTGAGAGAGACATACGCATGCACGCTCTTGTCTGCTCCTCCCGTCTCTTTGATTCTCTACTTCTTTCCTTTTTTCCTTGCTTTTATCCTGAGATTTTATTCTTGTTGTTCTCGCTCTTAATTTATGCTGTCAATAAATTCCTAGCTACTTGTAACCGTGTCGCGAAGACGTGCGCGGGTGCGGATAGAGGGACGAAGGGGGTTCTATCGACATCCAGAAATGTTGGCTAAAATAAATAAAACTGGCGCAAAGTAAATAATTTAGCTCGATGCTTTCGAATGACCCTTTCGGATTCAGTTTTGCTGCAGAAACAACAATGTTGCCTCTAATGATCTCTCTCTGTCTGTCTCCTTCTAATTTACGACTTTTAAGCAGAGCTTTTTATCTCTCCGTTATTTTTTTGTGCTTATTATCTTCTTCTCTCTTGCTCCTTTTAGCGGGACGTTCTTATACTGGAACCATCTGGATCGGATATCCTGAGCTGCGTGTCAAAGGGCAAGCGCGAGGTATGTATTCTTGGAGTTTAGGCTGGTATTCCTACCCAGAGACCCGGAGAAGAGTGTTAGTAAAGCTTTTCTAGTACTTTAACGATTCACCATTTAATACATTTTTTATGAAGAATTTTTATGGAGAAGAGTTAAAGTGTTCGAATATATTTAAAAAATCAAAAGTTGAAAGGACTAAACGCCTAAATTGATCTAAAGATTAAATTCAATTAAATAAGATAAAAGAATCAAACTCAATTAAAAATGAATTGAATATCATCTAATCCAGTACACGTACTGTTTTCTTCCTCCAACTTGATCAAGCTTTATTAAAAAACGTTCTCTGATGCAATTTTAAAGACCTCCAAAATGTGTTGCGTCTTTAAATTTGCTGAAGGAAAAGCCTAAAATTTGTCTGGCTTTCTTTTTTGTACAATACATTGAATTCCTACTAAAATGAAACCTTATTTTTAATTTAATACTTTTACTTTCGTTCGTTTGAACTTTAATTTTAATTTTTGTTTTCGTTTCACTTTTGATTTTATATTTGATTTCTTCTCTACTCTGGTTTCTTTTAAGAAGGTGGAATGCCGCAATCACATTCGGGTCATTCAGCCGATGGATGCAGGGGCACGTTTGTATGTGTGCGGTACAAACGCGCACAATCCAAAGGATTACGTCATAAATGTAAGTTTAAAAATGTCATACATAAGCACTTTAAATCACTTAGGCTTTAAGAAGTCTTTCACACAGAAGGAAACAATTTAAAATAGACAACAGAAATTCATTCCTCGATAAGATAGTTTTTGATTATTTGAAGTTTAGTGTGCGCTTGATGCCTTCTTAATAGACCCGTTATCAGACCATCAAAAACTGCAATGTCTGTAGAGATACCTAGACACCCATAGCTAGCTGTACAAGTAAAACGACCGAAATCAAGGCCACGCTTGTGCCGAGTCTGAGTTCTAGTTAGTTACGAGTAGTTCTCTACTATAACACTATCACTATCAGCTGCTACCGAGTAGCGATAACTTGACCTTGTATAACCTTGTATCTTCTCTTTAAATCGTGAAACTCTCTGTTCTGAGTTTAAGTTCTAAAAATGTACCGTTATAACTATTAATGCCACTTTAATTCATTCTCATCTTCATCTTTGTTCTCGGGTTCTCCGCAGGCGAATTTAACTCATCTGGCACGATCTGAGTATGTGCCTGGCATTGGCTTGGGCATCGGGAAGTGTCCCTACGATCCGGCAGACAACTCGACGGCTGTCTACGTGGAGAAAGGGAACCCGTACGATTTACCCGCACTGGTAAGCAACAACCTATATATACGATAGTATAAATGGGGCGGAAATAAATTTGCAAAAGCAGAAAAATCGAAATGCTTCAGAAATGTTAATTGAATTGCAATTTATACAAGAGCGAGAGGGAGGGAAGGATAGCGACCTGTGCCTTTATAACTGTTCCCTTCTTGCAGTACTCGGGCACCAACGCAGAATTCACGAAGGCTGACTCGGTTATATTTCGCTCGGATTTGTACAACTTAACGTCCGGTCGGAAGGAGCACAATTTCAAGCGCACCGTGAAATACGACTCGAAGTGGCTGGATAGTAAGTATTGCTGTTGGGATGGGGCGCCAAGGGGCAAGTTGTCCAGGTGCCAAGCGTAGTGCAGCGGGTTAAGGTGGAGCCAGAACCAACGCCGAGTTTCGATAAAATCCAATTTTACAGACATCCTTCGAAAGCTATTTAATAATGCGTCTAACGAAGGATTGCGTCAAGTGTTAAATGCTTACCTATTTCAGGGTACTTCACGAACTTCACCTACACTCGATTCACACACTCGATTTATGCTTCCACTCTTTAATTGGCTCCGCGGAAATCAAGTGCACACGGTTTTCGCATGTGTTTTCCATTAACGAGCCTCAGCTTAATATTTTACAATTTAATTCACAGAATGTTATGATTTTTGTGCTCTTTCTGTTGATGAATGAGCCGACTGCTGTGACAACGATATCGATTTCCTGCAAACTCTCCAATTTAAATGTCTGCCCATGGAGTCGAAGCCAACTCGCAGATGGAGTGTTGAAACACTCGCAGTTAACAGCACGATAACGACACTTTTGCTTTATCGGCCGTTATTATTGCAGGTTTTTTAATTATCTGCTGCTGTTTTTGTGTACATATTCGGCATTTAAAAGCACTTTCATGTTCCGTGTTGGAAGAAATGGAAAAGTAAACGTTTCCTTGTTCTTTTTTTGTCCTAATTATTCTTGAAAAAATTGACAATGGTTTTGAGTACAGTTTTTATTTACAAAAACTCTTAACTGCCTTAAATCTTAATTTGTTAACTCTTTTAAATTTAACTCGACATGAAAACTAAAATGAAGTTCGAAAAAGAAAGTCGGTTCAAAAAGCGCGGCAAATCGTAAATTGGCACCCACAACAATTTTTCATCAGTTTTGTTGCTTGATTTCGTGTTTATTTCATGTTTCACCGGCTGCCAAAGCAACTTTGTTCTCTGCTTCTTCCCTTTCAATCCACAGAACCGAATTTCGTTGGCGCGTTCGAAGTCGGCGAGTACGTGTACTTCTTCTTCCGCGAACACGCCGTGGAGTACATCAACTGCGGCAAAGCGATTTACTCGCGCATCGCACGCGTCTGCAAGAACGACCGCGGCGGCAAGTACATGATCAGCCAGAACTGGGCAACCTACCTGAAGGCGCGCATCAACTGCAGCATCTCCAGCGAGTTCCCGTTCTACTTCAACGAAATCCAGTCCGTCTATAAAATGCCCGGCGAAGACACGAAATTCTACGCGACGTTCACGACCAACACGCACGGCATCGTCGGCTCGGCGGTATGCTCGTATGACATACGGGACATCAACGCAGCGTTTGAAGGTGAGTGTTACAAGTGACTGTGGGTGGAACTGCCATGAACCTGGGGCCAGAACATGCGCGGGCGCTTCACCCATTGGTATCAGTATTTATTCTGATAATAACAACATATTCTCAATAACACGGCTACCTGGGATATTAACTTAGTAGTAGATAAGGAAACATATCTATATAATTGCTTACTACCCTTTTTATCGCCTATTCGCAGAAATATTGTAGTAATACTCGTAGTTGTGGAAACAAAGTTGATAGAAAATAAGCAGCGAATTTTCGGCCTCCGTATCTCAACCATTTTGTGACCCCTTCACTCTCTTTAGTTCGATCAATCGTTTTCAATTTCGCTTTGTTACTAATGCGGTGAGTTTCTGCCACACGACACCCGAAGCAAACAGAGCTAAGAATCTCCTCTGCAGAATAACGGCATGTACTGATTTCCGGTAACAAGTCTGCATATCATATATCAATTCATACATCCAGCCCATGATATGATATGAATAATGGTTCAAAGAGAGGATGAAAACTGGCTTTTAGACAATCAATCCGAAAAGATTTTCTTGAAGAACTCATTTTCAGTTTATGAGTTGCTGTTTCAGCTATATTACTTTAGCTACTCATGGAGAAATGTTGCATGATTGTTACGAGTTCGAAATTCTCAAGTATTTCCTGTCAAGAGTTGTTACATTGGACTTTACTTCTGTCAAAAAATCATTTTATTTGGATGTGTTGGTGATCTTGTTTTGTGTCCGCTGTCTGTTGAGCACTCGAACATTCGAGGTATTCACTCTGATAGGGCTTATTCGCATGCAAGCAGTAGTCATGGCACGCTGATTCAAACTAAGCGTGACTTTTGAAAATACGAGCATCTGATGTCGCATCATGTAGACAGACCCAAATGGAAGTACTTCTGGGTGGAATACGTGGGTTGGCATGACTCCTTCCATCGAGAGTTTTCTTGACATTCGTATTTCCATACGCACCCAGCTGAATGACTTTTCCACATGCAGCAGTGGAACTCATAAACTAAAGCGGAGTTACAGAAAAATATAGAAATGTTAGTTAGCGGAAAGTTAAAAGGACATGCAAAAAAAGGGAAACCCGAAAGGAAGCCGAAATTAAACTATTTTCGCAGGTGTTGCTAAATGAATCCCAATTCCATTGTTGTCATCATTGAAGGTGGCGAGGCTTGGTTTGTTGCACTATTTATTCTTCGTCGACTTCTTCGCTGTACCACAGCACATGTCAAAAAGTCAAGTAAGATTTTCCTACCTTTTACGAGAAAATCTTTCCGAACACGTTACAAATATTATCGCTGTACAAGCGTTTTTAAAACAATAATAAAAACTTACTTTTCTCTGCCTTAAACTTTCTTAAGAGCTCTTACTCAATCCTTCTGAACTACGATTCCTTAATTTTTTAGATATTTCCTAGAGTAGTCTTTTGGAAATCCTAATTTAAGATTAAATTCATTACATTACTGGTTTCTAAAAACAAGGTTCTCGGTTTAAAGTATTTTCAAAAACAGCGACTTAAATTTACTCCGGCCAACTGTAAGTAGAAATACTCTTTAGGAATTTTAAAAACATTTTCAGTTAGTGGACTTAAAAGGAAATAATCTGCAAATATTTGGTCATCAGTTGAGTTGGTATATCTTCCTTGAGAGCACATCATAAACTCAAGTTAAATTGTTCATTGCTTTTAAGAAATTGCCCCGAAATCCAGAAAACAAACCGTCGATGCACTCACGTCCCACTGTTTGCAGAAGACCAAAGAAACTGAATTAAAAACAATTTTTGGCAATTCTGTCAGAAGGATGCGAAAAACCTTCCGCAAACCACAGTAATTAATTTTGAACAAGTTTTTTGCGCTGTGTTGACGCCACGAAAGACGCTGAAAATCACAAAATTGCGATGCTGTTTGCGTTGGCAGCAACCTAAAAACTTAAAGTATCAAGTTGCAACATTAGAAAAAACAGCAACAAAACCAACTCGAAGGATGCACCGAACGAGTGAGCACTGTAATTTATCCGACTCTCTTAGAGCTATCCGTCCACTCCTTCAATTGTCTGTCCTCGGGACAAAAAGAGACATCATAACAAATTTGCACTTTTTGCTGCTTCATATTTCTAATATTGTATATTCTCTCTCTGTCTCTCTCTCTCTCTGGTATGTTTGCAGGAAAATTCAAGGAACAAGCCAGCTCGAACTCCGCTTGGCTGCCGGTGTTGAATTCAAAAGTGCCCGACCCACGCCCCGGCACATGTACGAACGACACCTCGGCCCTTCCGGACTCGGTGTTGAATTTCATACGCAAGCATCCGCTAATGGACAAGGCGATCGACCACGAGTTTGGCAATCCGGTCTTCTACAAGCGGGACATCATCTTGACCAAGCTGGTTGTGGACAAGTAAGTTTTCTCTGCAAACGGCAGAAAGCACTTGAAGCGGCGCGACAATTCAGACGCTGTGGATTCCTTCCAGCCACTACAGCCATTAAATGGCGGTTAATTTTACCTCGAAATGAAGAAATCAGTTGCTGCCAAGATGGCCACAAAAAGCCGAAAAAAGTTCGAGTCTTACAGTTCGATTTGTACCAACTCCTTCTTCCCCACTCGGTCCGTGTACAGAATTGAAAGGCGTCATCCTTTCATTTGGAAGAATCCTAATGCAACTGAATGGGCAATTATGACCTCTAAAAATACGTAAAAAGTATGGCTTCTTTACGTGTTTCATCACTTGTTTAAACGTTGTCCTGCTGGCTGTTCAGGTTTGGGGTAAACTTCCTAATTTTCAAACCTGCAAAGCCTCTCCTTGTCTTGACAATTTAGAGTTTTACAACGTAGAGCTTCTGATGTTGATGTTTACTATCTTCAAACTAAAGCACGACTTTGGCTGGAAAAATAAATATTACCACCAAACATTTATTGCAATTTTAACATAGCCATCGTCTAGGAAGTCAAGTGAATCGGTCTGCGTTAACAAAATTCTTTCATCCGCGCTGTCTAAAGTTTTGGGTCGTTTCGAAATCCTATAAATTCTCGTCACAGAGACGGAAGCAAAAGCAAATACACGAGTATAAAGAACCCAAACGAGAACAGTCCAAGCTATTTGCCGACATTTTAGCCCCTAACAGTGTGCTTCATTATCCTGTCGTGCCGCTTAATTATGCTGCCAAGCGTTTGCCAAATAATTGTTTTTCTTCCGAAATCTGCGATTCATTCATTAAAAACTGTCTGCCTCCGCCTCTGCCTTTGGTTTCCAGGATTCGCATCGATAAATTAAATCAGGAGTATCTGGTCTACTTCGCTGGCACCAATACGGGCAACATCTACAAAATCGTGCAATTCATTAAGTACGGGCAGCGCCATTCGAACCTCCTGGATGTGCTGGAGATAGCGCACAACGAGCCCATCCGCGAGATGGGGCTGAGCCAAAAGACGGGCTCGCTGTACATCGCCACCGAGCACAGTGTGAAGCAGATCGACCTGGCGATGTGCAGCCGACGCTACGACAGCTGCTTCCGCTGTGTAACGGATCCTTACTGCGGCTGGGACAAGGAGGCGGGCGCCTGCAAAACCTATCAACTGGGCCTGTTGCAGGTGAGTGCACGTTGTTGTTGTTGCTCCTTTCTTGTCTACTCTTTTATTCGGCTCTCGCCAAAGATCCTTAAATAAACATTTTCCTTAACACTTGCTTTTCTCTCATTTTATTGGCTTTCTTTGTTGTTCGCTTGTTTGTTGCATCGCAGGATGTTGGCAACGAGACGTCAGGCATCTGCGATACGAGCGTGCTGAAGAAAAGGATAACGGCTTCATATGGCCAGACGCTGCATTTGTCGTGCTTTGTGCGGATTCCCGAAGTGCTGAAGAAGAAGAACGTGAAGTGGTACCACCATTCGACGGAGAAGGGACGGTAAGTAGGGCAGGCGGGATGGAGGTGGAAGATAGCGCTTTTATGGAGTGCAAATGGGGTGCTCCGAGTCAATTCTTTGAGTCCGTTACGCAGTTTATTTTGATGAGATGATTTCAGTAAGTAGCAGCAGCTGAGATTTGATATCTGAAGAAATATGCTTTGGCGTAGTTTAAAGTTCTCAGCTAAAATGTTAGGAAAGATAAAAGATTTCAGAAACTTTTTCAGGAAACTTTTTTCTTCATTCTTTCTATATTCTGCTTCCAGTTGCATTCCTTTTCAATTTTTATCATGGACGTAGGAAGAGTTACGATTACGAACGAATTTTTTACTTACGTATTTTAATATATTTGACAACTTGGTCATTCGACATCAGAGACGTTCAAATTGGGGACCCGTAGAATGCTTAAAACAGCTACAAATCTTCAAATGGGTCCATTAAAATTCGCCATTATGTCGAACGCTCGTCTGGGGTCAATGCAGACAACATCTTTTGCCACATCCATGGCATTGGTTCCTGTATCCATGACATTATTACATTTATTAAACTTATTATCAGTATTATTATTATTTCTACTAAAAATTGGTGGACAGGGAGGCCTTTGAAAGGCTCAGCAACAAGGAAAAATGCATTAAGTTGAAAACGAATAAAGTTCGTGAGAGGTGAACTACTGTAAGTAGCTGGGTGTTGCTTCGATGTCGTTGTTCAACTGTTGTGTGGTGTTCCTTACTTAAATCGGTGGTGGTTTCTTAATTTCTCTTCTTTCTACTTGTGGCCATTTTTTGGCTTGCATTGAAACGAGGTTTCATTCGATGCAAAAGTTTCTCCCCAAACCTCGATGCTATTTTAGAAATTGCGGAAGGCGCTCCAGGCGAACTTCGTCTTGGTGCATATTCAGAGCTAGAAGTAGAAGTATTGACAAATATAGCCAAGGAAATTTTGGTTTGTTTTTAAAAAAGAAATTAGCAATTTTCATAAGGAAAACCCAACCAAAACAGTCCGCGAGGAAATGGAAAACTATCAGCAGTTTCTTCTGAGTTCCGAATTGAGTTCGGGCGAGATTTTTTGATTCTGCTGCAGCTGAAGGGATTTTCAAATTTGTGCCTAAACTAATTAAAAAGTTTTGCTTTAATTTCCGTTTGCTTAGATATGAAATCAATTACACGCCCTCGAAGTACATCGAAACCTCGGAGGGTGGCTTGGTGCTCATTTCCATCAACGAAGCCGACGGCGGTCGTTACGATAGCTACTTGGATGGCACGCTGCTCTGCAGCTACAGTGTAAATGTCGATGCGCACAGGTAAGACTTCTAATGATATCCCTTGTGAAATAATTGAAAACCTCCCTCAATTGTCCAAATTTTGACGCATTTTCTCTGGAAATTTCGACAAATATTCATTGAATATAAATTATTCAGCATTGCCAACTTAAAAAAACTTGTATAAATGCATATATTACGTAAATGCTTTAAAGTAATCATTCTACCATGATTTTAATAAAAATGCTCGACATGTTTTAATTTACATAATGTAGATAATTATTTTATGAAGGGCAGACCCTTTTTTATCGGAAGCCTTTTCAATATCTAGAATAACTGTAATCTTAAGAGGACCCCCGCAGTGGTTGGTTACTCCAACTTAGAAGCTATGCGCTCTGTCGATCACGCCTTCTTTCTGAAAGGCGTGAATCTGCTGTATTGCTTAATGCTCAAATACTCGTAAAACAAAAAGCGCGTGGTTCTCTCCGCCGACAACGCGGTGCAATTATGAACGCCTCACCGTGTCACTCGTTCGCTCCGCGTTGACATGGATTGCTTCTGTCGCCACCTGCTGCTGATGGACGATGGTTATTTCCGTTCGCAGTTATGGTGCTCGACACGCTTCCTGTTAACAGCGGCGCGCTTAATTTGTGCCCTACAACAATTTGTTTATGTTATTCGGTTCGTTCTGGCGCCCTTTTTAACCCGATTCTAATTCAGCGCTGCTTCTTTTTCAGATGTACGCCGCCGTCGAAGAAGAACGATTATCAGAAAATCTACTCGCACTGGTGCAACGAATTCGAGAAGTACAAATCGGCCATGAAGCAGTGGCAGGCGAAGCAGGAGGTAAGACATGGCACCGGGGTGTGAGGGGGGAGGGGGCAAAGGAATGGGATGGGAAGGACAGAAAACAGGTCCATTGAAATTAAAGCACAGCGTTTGGATGCTTCGTTGGGCGGGTTCGCTGGTGGATTCGTTGATTTGTGCTCGAAAAAGTAATTAAATTTTTAGTGTCTAAACAGTAAATGTTTTACTGTTGTTTTAGAATACATCGCCTTCTTTGGATAACATTTCAACGGCATTCAGTAAAAGTGTAGCTAATGATTTAAATTAATTTTGCGCCTGGCGCTGCTGTTTGTGAGAGCAAGAAGGAGATTCAGTCTCTATCTTAGTCTCAATTTCCCTGAATTCATTTACTTGTCCGATTACACTCCCGATTTATTATTTCGTTAATTAATTTTCATCACAATTTACGACTTCAGCCGAAAGCACAACAGATGCTATGCACCATTTTGTTTCCAATAAAAAATTATACACATACACACACACACATGTACACGCATTGAGTTACACAGAGTAATTGAGCATATTTACATCTGGGATCAATATAAACTCATATACACTCATCCAAAAATAGGTGTTATCCGCCCACTTTTCTTTAAGTTTGCTTTAACACATTTCTTGTTTCTGTTTCTTTTTTGCTCTTTTGCAGCAATGCAACATGAAGGAGAAGAGCAGCGGAAAGCATATGAATGAAGTCTACAGCAATGACGCCATCGTCTGACCGCCCGGTGAGTTTCGAGTGATGACGTAGATCAAAACTCCAGACTATAACGCAGTTGCTCCGAACGAGGACTCGCGGATCTCTGATTCTAAGTTACTGACCTTGTCTTATTCCACACATCATCTTCTCTTCTCTTAGGCAGCACGCATCCCCATTAAAGACTGACATTTTAGCTTTTGAGAGACAATATTTCCATACTTTATCAGCAGAATTTCATTTCAATGCATTATTTCGCCACTCAGCAACTAAACGAATCTGTAAATCAAATTTTAACATAGAATTCAACTAGAGTTACAAAAGCGACGAAGCCCAGCACGAAGCAGCAAGGATGCTACCCACTACGAGGACAGCGCCAGGGAGCAGAACGAAGCCATGGAAACACGGCCCCGAAACACTTAACGAAAGAGTTACTAAAGCCAATCCTGCCACACATGAAACACAATGAAAGAGTGAAGAATAATTTTATCAGCCTGCCTAAAAGCTACGAGAGATCAGTGCGAGCCGACTAACGAAAGTGAGAACAAAACACCATATTTTTACAGCAGACTCCAGCAAGTACCAGGTTTTTATTGAGTAGCAGTACACTGGCTACAGAAGGTCGCCAAACGCGGTCCGGTTTGTCCTTAAGTCATGCAGGAGTTTGGCGATTCTGCGCTTAACTGTGTGTAAAATAAACATAGCAACATTCTTGATATTTGTAGCTAAACTAAAGTAGGATGTAAGATCAATAAAACAATTGTATGGACCCAAGAAACGAGCTGTCAGTGTAACTAGTTTAGAAGAGAGTATCTCGGAAGGATTAAATACATACATATTTCTAAACTCCCTGTAAATAGCAACGTAGAATTAAAGCTTAGTTATAGCAATTTTCAGTTCTCACAGCTGCACAGTTGTTTTTGTAAATAAACGGTATTCAGTTTGTGTTGCACAAGTTGTGGCTGTAAAAAGAAAGCATCTCCATCATGCAATGGAAAAGCAGAAACAAGTAAGAATTAAGTTAAACATAAGATTTCATGAAATCACGGAAACGGAAACCCACACAAATTGTACATAGTTGTTACATATACATTAAATAATTAAATAAATCTAAAATAACCAGCATAAATATATTTTTGGTGAATACTTAAGTTGCAACTGAGTTGAAACGCATTCTGCAAGCAACCGCGTGCGGCCCAGTCGAAGGGGTGTCTGCGGCGAACTCAGACATTCTGCTGCATTGGGAATGCTTAGGTGAATGTTGGCCACCTCCGCCTCTCCGCAAACACCTCTTCGTGGATCCCGCCCCGAGACGCGTTGCGCATGTTTATGATAAGCAATAAAATAAAACAAATAATTGTGAATCTTACCTGCTACTTTAAATTTAAATCAAAACAGAAACACACCACTAATGAAATCTCAACGAACCGAAGCATTCAAGTGGCTTCGGTTTATAGTACATAAGTTATGAAGTAGAGATCCGGAGAGAGCGAAACGAACGGGAAGGAAATAAAACGCTTTATCCTCTGTTGTCCTTTTGTACTTCGATGTGTAGTGAAATTAAAAGTGTAAAATAATAATTAATATATATTTAAATTCCAAGAATAAAACAGCAAGTTCGATAAATCAGAATCCTATCCAGAATGTTAATACTTCTAATAAAACTAATCACAGTTTTCAACCCAAGTGACCCTCAACCATGCATCAGTACAGCTCCTTCCTATAATACTTTTAAAATACTCTCAAAAATGCACTCAGAGACGCTTAGCATGTGTTATTAACTCTTAGAGCGTTCGTCTCTGAAGATTCTTCAAATAAACTCGGTTGTCAATCGGAGGTTTCATTTGCGGGCTCCATAAAAAGTTTAAAGGACCTGCATACAAAATTCCGGTTCTGCTTCTGGTTTTAATTAAGAATGGTTCTCTATGGACACATTTGTACATGCCATGGGTACGCACATACGCACATATGTGTTGGTTACAAATTCTATCATAATTTCTAGACTTATGAAAGGAAAAAGTAAACAATATTTAATTCCACTTTAAAATGGAGAAACTTTTTTGACTTTAGTTTTGGCTTTCATGAAATTTAAAGTTTGTTTGATTTAATTGGCCAAATTTTTCGAAAGCTTCCTCGAAATTGATTCAACCTTTACGCCCATTTCGAGTACGACTACTTTCCCAGCTTTAAAATGGTGAGCAGTAAATAACTTCGTCCTAAATAACTTTGACCTTGCTCATTCCGAACACTGAACAGCTTAACAAGTAACAAGTACGATTATTATTCTAAGCATGCATTTTGTGACAACAAAAACAGAAAATAGTGAAAAATATTATTATAAAAGTAATAGTTTCCTTAATAAAATATGTAAGCGTAGAAATGTAAGGCTTTCAACGTGTGCGTGAGTTGAATCTGTGAGTGACTGCGTCCGAGTAAAAGAATAAACAATAAACAATAAACAATAAACTGTAAATTAAATAAAAGATGTGAAATGTTTTGTATGACAATCACATGAAATGGAGAAAAATGCGTTTAGAAGAAGTTAGAAGTTAGTTCGTAGCAGACAGAGTTTAAACAAAGTAAAACCTATATAAAGATCATTTAGTTTAGCAACGTATGTGCAAGTTTTTTCTAAAAGAAAGTATTGTAATTAATTGAATTTTAAACACAACTACGAAGGATGAAAAACTAATAAAAATAATAATACTACAAAAAATCAGAAGAAAGAAGTTGTTTCAATGGTAACAAGGATTCATCTGAAATGTTTTAGGAATCAGCAGAAAAATCGGAAAGAAAACTTTGCGTTTTCTTAGGAAGACTGATCGAAAATAGCGAAATCCTCAGAATCCTCTGAAGTCAGAATACGGCGAAAAGTAGTACGAGTATCTCAGAGAGTTACGAGTTACGAACAGGAATCCATCCTAAGACAAACCTTCGATTATAACATATTACGATCTACATATTATATCGGCAATTTTGAAAATATTACGAAAAGCTCATTAATTGAGGAATAAATTACACGAGGAATATCGCGGTTAAACAAAATACGACAAGTATTCAAAAATTTTAATTGAATGCTTAGTGCCATAAGCATGAATTCGATAGAGTTTGCATAATTATTAATTCATTCGATAGACGGCGCTTCATTTAACTGCGAATATCGTGAGTGCATCCAAGGACAACTTTTTTTTTAACTGAATACAAACAAACTCTCATTCAACACAATCAATATTTCTAGATAATCATATGTATCTCAGTATTTCGAAAGCGTTCTTATTTTAATGATTTTCCTATGATTCTCAAACACGAAACTTAATTTCAAATGAATTTTAAAATGCTTCTCAAACACTCACGAAAGTGTTATTAATTAAGTTCCCTGAGAAGCCAGAAGCTAAAACAATCGGCAGCACGATACTCGCGAAATTACCTCCATCACAGAATGAAATGCGTACAACATGAATTTCGCTGATTATGTGTGCTTTCGCCGCAAGTGTTCTGGCTTTCATCTTGGCAACAACTGATAGAAAACATTCATTCATTAGTAGAATTTGAAACTCGTATAAATTGACGATGAGCATCAGGAATTCCAAGGAAATACGTACAGTCAAATCAAGCAAAGAAACGATCCTCAGCTCAGTCATCAATATTTATAAAATCCATCGACGTAGACGGAAACTCTTCCTGTTAACATGAGTAAACGGAATCGAAACTCTTTCACTATATTCAGAGGTAACAAGGAATGAGGTAAGAGGTACCATAAACTCCTAATTTACTCGTAGCGAAAATGAAATCATAATCCATCAACCAAGATATAGCAATGTACGATATGAAAGTTTTTGAAAGTACAGTTTACCTAATTTTTATTCTTAATTTTTACAAATAAAGTCATATACTTAATATTCAGTAACTACTAAATCGCTACTGAAAATGTACCTATTAAATGTTCATGTTGTAAATATATCTGTATTTATTTCTTCACTTATTCATCTAAGGTTTCTTTTCTTTCACAACTCAAAGGATTAGAATGTACAAGTTAATACAAAAAGTGAACCTTTCCTGAAAAAGAACAGGAAAATACACCATAATAAGGATATTACGAAATGATACCATCTGACTCACCTCCCATCATTTGCGCCGTTCGCTTCTGCTGTTTGTTTGTGACAGATTCCTTTGTGTTTCTGTTCAAAGAGTGTTACTGTTGTCGTAGTTGGAGGTTGTTTTCCATGCATCCATTCATGGGAGCACATCTCCATCTTCAACCTCTCATCGACCACCGCACTCTGATTATTAACCATTTGTGACGATTTGACGAAGGGAACTTTTCACGAGAAACATAACAAATCCGTAACGATTACCGATGCCAGCGTAGTAATTATCCGCCCTACTTTCGACTTATTTTCAAAGCAGTTCACACTTTTTGCTCTGTTCCATTCTCACGTCTCATTTCATCGATCCATCCATAAGGATTCGTATATACTATATAGAAGACCTGCCATTTCCCCCCTCAAGCTATATTTTCCAAGAGTATTAACTCTTTATCGTTTAGCCACGGCGCCCCCTCCTCACTTGCCGGTCGCTATTCTGTTCTTTCTTCTTCTGTTGCTTGTCAAACGCGTCTTGACATCTTTCAATTACATGGCTGTGTTTCCATGCTGCTACTGTTGTCGTTGATATTAAAGTTGTCATTTAATAAGTTAACTCTGAGTTGTACTCAGAAGGAACTCTTCAGGTGCAAAGAGTATCAACGCCCTTCAAGCGCCGATAAATAGAAGCTCTCTCTCTGACTTCTACTACATTCCATTCCACAACGTTCACTCTTCGACTGTATCTGCTAATAATTCCGCACACTATAAAAAGAAAAGATTTAATTATGTTAAGATCTACGGTATTATTTAAAGTAATGCGAGTAAAATTGAGAAAGAGTGACTTTCTCTACAAAGTACACAATCTAAGACGTCCTGAGAGTGTACGAGTATACCTAAAGATCGTACTTTGCTTTAAATGTATTCAAGCTTTGCAAGTTTTAATAAAGTTAAAGTGCAGAATGAGGAGGGTAGTTTAACGTGGTCCGAAGCCATGTGAGTACTTTTTTAGAAGGAACATAACTCAGAATCTAACAATCAAAACAGCTTTGAATAGGAAAGAAAGACAGCTTTGAAGATTCGTGCCTCTTTTGCGCGAATGAAACCATACATTATAATATTATATAACATAATAAAGAACGTAATAAGAATGTGAATAATTTGATTTTATAAAAAGTTGAGTCGGATTGGAAATTCCTTTCGTGCTTTTCTTCGAATGAAATTTAATTACCTCGCCCTTCTTTTCCGAACATATAACTCTCCCCCACCCCCCCCCCCCTGCCTCCTTCCAACACCCATCACCAAAACAGCAACAGATGCAATAAAAATAAATCAAATTTAAAACTTTAATCTTATCCGATGATTTCATTACAAAAGAAGCACAGAGTGGAAATAGACTTGTTTTTATTTCTTGTTGGTATTACGCAGAGTTTGTATCCTTATTATCAAAACTTGATTCCCTTTGATTCCCCTCACTTCGTGTTTGTGTGCCTCCCTTCTTGCTTCCTCGGATTAGATACTTCTAGTGTCCATCGTACTCGTGTACAACATCCCAGTTACATGTGCACATGTGAAACATAGCCATGTACGTGTACGAACAGATTATTCACAATGAGGACTTCAGTATTTCTCCCAGAAGCTTTTTAATTTTATTCGTTATCGCATATTTTCAGTTTATTCAGTAAAGTTTTGATAGCGAATAAGTTTTGTGTTTATTTTTTAATTGCAAATTGATTATTATTTCAATTGTGGCTTCCATTTTATTGTATAAAGTGGTTGTTATTGTAACATGCTTCTCTGTTGGACGCAATGTGGTTCTTCGTCACTTTCTCTCCAATTTATTTTGTCTAAAATAATCCTTAATTTTTACCAAAGGAATGCTAAAGATGTATGAGAATCATGCGAATGTATCTCATTTGATGCTTGTGTTTTACACAAAATCCTGACGAAATATCGATCAAACCGAGTCTCTGTTCAGATGCAAAATTGAAAGTTTTTAATTAAGTCTTCAAAGTCGAGCAGCTTCTGCGACATTTGGCAGGAGTTCATTAACCCCTTCGCTGGCAGTGTGGCTTCTGCTGTTGATAATTCGTAGTTGGAAAATGAAAACTGTTGTGCTCGCATAACATTAACATATCATTTTGGTTAATGCGAAGTTATCATTTAGTCAACAGTGCAGCTTTTTTTCACCCCTCCTCCGACTCGGCGGACGCCCAACAGCTGCTCTGCCGGCGCAGGCTGCCGACGTGCTACGAAAACTTCTCCAGAACACGATTCGTCAATAGAACTGCGAAGAAAAATGTTTCTATTTATTTGCGCTCAACGCCGCGGATGGCGAGGGGGGCGGGGGAGTTGAATGCCCAGCTATGTGAACACAGCCCACAGGACACCCGCACCCCCTCCCCTAGACGACTGAATGATCACGCACACGTTTATTGACTGCATTCGACAGACGCGGCGTGGCTCTGGCGACATGCACTCGATTAGCTGCATGCGATTCCACGTGAATATTTCGTAGCCTCTGTTATTTATTTGTGTAGCACAAACTAGAATTACCACGTCCTTCCAGTGGAGAGAAGGGGGTGCTGCCGTCACCCACGAAGTAGGGACAACCTGGCAATTCTATGAAATTAACCGGAATTCAGAAACAATGCTAGAAAGGCTAAAATAAGAAATCCGGGAACGTATTCCGTGGAGTCACACTTGCGTTTGTCTGCGGATGACAGTGGAACAGCGGTACAGTGGTACCCCAGTGCATGGGTGGGTGGGGGAGTCTGTGCAGACGGCTTCATTTGTCAAATTGAAATTACCGCCGCATGTTGAATTATTATGCTGGTTGAGCGTCGTGCAGCTTAATCAGAAGCAATCAGTTGTTGCATGCAACCCACAGAAGCTCGCAAGCAGTCGGAGGTGCGCAGTTGTGCAGTTGCAGGAGGCGTGTCCGCCTGAAAGCGCACATTCTGCGGAATCGGAAAGCAATACGCAGTGGCAGCCACAATTAGGAGCAGGCACCAAAATGCTCGGAGTCATCGGCAGCACCAGGAAGCGAGGGGCACCCAGCAGAGGCGTCCGCAGACCGAGCAGACCGGAAATAGTTCAACTATAATTAGTCGAGTCGGTTTGACTCCGAGCCGGATTTAGTCAACGTGCTGAAACACGTTCAATGCTAGTACAGGAAGAAATGCAGACGCGGAAGAAGTCGTATAAAACAGTCACTTGTTATCCTGTGCTACTTCTGTTGTGGCCACCGGCAGTTGTGAGGATTAATTAAATTAAATTCATTCGTTGTTCGGTTCTGAGCTGCCAATTATTTTAATCAGGCGATGTGGAAGTTGAAGGAAACATTCAAAGTATTTATTCACAAACTGAGACTAAGAACAAAACTATTATTATTTAAATAGACGAAATCATCGACGTTAATCATTCCGGCTACGGCGCCATGTTATTGCCTTCATGTGAAATAAACACTCTCTTCACAAAGCTTTATTTATTTGAATCCTTATTTGAATCCGATCTACGTTTTGACAAAGGTTTCTGAATGCTGTGTCTGAAATTTCTTTCTTAGAATATTCCTAGGAGTTTTATTTAACTTATGAAATCGAAAACTCAAACTCGGGTGTTAATTTCGCCCGGCCAAAGAAAAAACATGCAGTCACCTCCGCGGTTCGCTTAAATTGCAATAAAGGAGTGCTTTATTACAGCCACCAGGACCTCGTTGACATCCATCGAAGTTCCCCAATAGAGATGACGGGTAGACGAGGCGAGAGGGATGAGCTACTCATTGTACCGAATCAACCGGACGGAGGAGTTGGCGAAGCAGGTGAAAAGGCGGCGGTCGCTGCAGAAAATCTTGTTTACATGTCTTGAGATAATAATAAAAAAAATAAATTTATTAAAACTTTGCGCTTTCCTGTAAACAAACTGCACTTGAAATTTCAGGAGTCAATAATTCTACAACAACAACAGCAGCAGCAGTTGCGCTAAATAGCTAATTCTTAGCAGGTTGCCACCAGGTGTGCGTCTGTAAAGTTTTCTTTTGTCTACGCAATACTGCAGGAGCAGCTCCCCGCTGCAGCGGCTGATCTTACGTTCAAGTAAACACCAACATTCCGATGCGGGGCGTGAGCCAGCACGCTGAGTTCCCGGAGCAACAAGAAAAACAGCCACAATAATTACAACAACATCAGCAACTGTGAGTGAAAACCAACAACAACAAAAGGGACAACAACAAGCAGCAGCAGCAGTAGCAGCAGAAAACAATGAGCTCGTAATGATAAAGAGTGACTTCCAGCCACACGGACGCTGGTAGATGCGAAAAACAGCAGGTGGAAGTGGAAAACATTTCTCACTTTTAAGCCAGAGAAACAACTCGCAACTGATGCTGCCCTGCGATAGGCAAACCACGCGTTGCCTCGTGTATCCGCAAGAGGGCTCGGCCACCCACTAAATGTGGGGTCTTCGGCCCGACTCTGGGCTGCCAAGCATGGCGGCGGAACTTACGCAGCCCATAAATTATCCTAGTTTAACTAATGTGGGTCGTAAAACAGCGCAGAGCAACATTTACGGCGAAGGTAAAGTGAAATATTTAAGGATATTTAAGGAGGAACCAAACACAGTCGCCGATGAACTTCAGACGTGGCAGGAAACACATCGGAGTGTAGCAAACCCACACAACTACTGCAACTTGTCAGACGCATTGTTCGAGGTGGAGAGTGGGGCAGTTAATGGCTCCGGACACTGCGCTGTGGCAGCAGATTTGCGAACGAAGGTTAGATGCACTCTCATGTCCAGGAGTTGGTGTTGAAATCCTTGCAGAATGATCAGTGTTCCGAGTGATTGATTTCCAAAGGTTGATATACAATATAAGAAACTCTGAGCGGACTTCAACCGAAAGCGGACTTCTCGCTGGAGAAGCTTCTAGTACATATAACAGTATAACAAGACGAATCGGTTTTAAAGATGTTCGGATACAAATGAGAAAAACGTATCCTCAGATGTAGCAGTTTAAAGTACAACTCAAATCACACACTTTCACAAGTTTTGAAAAAACAAAGTACCCAGGAAGTGAGCATCCAACGGTTGAGTTGGCAACCCCCTGCATTGCAGAGCAGCGTTCCCGCCACACGCCGTGAAAGCGCGAGAAATGAAGACATCCACTCATTCGCAGTCAGCCGCAAACCAGCGCAATATTTTGCAGATCATTCGCTCGTTTTTCGCTGCTTAGTTTTTTGTGCCATGCGAAGAGATGGGGTAGGGTGCCGGAATGTAGGGTACCGTGGAGTGTGAGTCACACAGTCACTTTCTTCGCCTAGCATTGGCTCGGTTCTGCTGGTTTCCGGTCTTAATTTTTGTTACATGTCTCGTTCCTTATGATTCCTTGTGGTCCTTGCATGCTGGAGTCACATGAGGCATGAGCACAAGTTGACGCTGGCGCCTGCAATGAGGCAAAATCTTGAATATCACAGAACTTCGCTGCGAAGGAGTGAAGAATAACTTGATGCTCAAGTGGATTTCGGTTTCTGATGTAAGCATTTCTTTTTATCATCCACTGAAATATCATGTCTTAGATTTTCGACTTAAATTATGGCATCGCCTCTACTGTACTTGGAAGGTGGTTGTAATTGTTTAACTTTACCTTAAACCCTCTTGAAGAAGGCGCTTGTGCCGCATGTGGTACCACAATAGAGGATCCTTCACCTCCCCATAACAACAGCAAGTGTTTTTTTCATGCTTGTCCCGCAGTCAAGCAGCCCGAACAATCCAGTCAAACCGCAGCAACTTATTTCCATGAGCCAAGCTGCCGTTGAGCACTCCTGCGTCCTCATCTGGCCGCTCTGAGGCGGCGAAAGAGTCTGCTGCTGCCGGTGTGTCAGTTGGTCCAATGAAAGGATGCACAGGAAACGGAGGGCCGAATAAAAGTGCACAATACGATTTGCATAATCAAGCGCTGCAATGCAAATGAGAGCAAATTGAATGTAGTTTTCATGGTTCATGGAGCGCTACACTCCATGAAGTGGGGGCACTCAAACAGATACTTTTAGATGTAGGTAAGTGACTCGGTCCACTTTTTGAATGTATCTGGCTGATAGCATTAAAGAAAGATTGTGTTCGCATGCTGTTTTGTTCTTGAGTGTTTCTTAGTTCTGCTGACATCTTGTCAAGTTCCCAGAACAAACCGGACGGGAGCTATATAAATGCCGACCTTAAATGCTCCACGCCTTCATCTCGAGTTGAGAAATTTAAAGAATAGTTCTATATACATACGTACTTATAAAGTACTTGCTTTGAATTATGTTTGAGAGTAGACCACGCCTATTTTCAGTACGGTGGTCTGCATTAGTAAGGATGACGATACTATACACAGTGAAGAAGTGGTTACATTTGAAGTACTTCCTCTTTATTTTTGATAATTAAATTTACTGATTCACTTGAGCAGAGTTTTCACAAATTTTACATGCACTTCATTGCTTCTAGTAGACCTTTAAATTTGAAATCACTTCTTATATCGTAGTTTTTGGTAAAGTTATGATATCAATTGTATTTTCGGGCCTCAAGGAACCACCGAAGTTTAGTGTTTAGTGTCTATGAACTGTTAACACTTGGTCCCCAGGACAACACTTTGAAGAGAATCGGCTTCAGGCTATCGACATCGATGTCATTGCTACTCAGACGCTGCAATGTTGTGAACAGACTCGACGATTTCTGCAGTGAAAGAACTTATAGGAGGAAATTCAAATGGAGTTCACGCCAAGCTACTCACCAACGCCGTCTCCACCATGACCACGAATTGAGGACTCTTTAAAGCCGCATAGAATTCCGCAAACGCTGCACTTCGTCGCCGCTTCTCGTTGATCATTTCCACGTAGTCGCCGCGCGGCAGATGCTCAGCGAGTTCCTCCACGAAGGTCGTAAAGCTATGCAAAGCCGCCGGAGCGTCTGCATCCGATAGCAATTCTATCTGCAGCGGCAGATTCGTGGTTACGTGCGCCAATCGCCGCTGCCAGTACATCAACGGCGTCCCACTCTGTCCACTCTGTTCGCCGGCTTGAAGCTGCTCAGCTGACTCGAGAGCTGACTCGCCTTTCGTTTGGAGGTGCAGGAATTCGAGTATTGACACGACTTCGGGTATGCGTTGCACACTCTGCAGCAGCTGCGTGAACTCGGTGCTGCGTAGGTATTCCGCAGCCTTGCGGAAGTTCCCATCGACGATGTAATGCTTGGCCACGAGTTCGTCCACGGTAGCGGCGGGTATAAGATGGAGAAAGTCCTTGAGTTCGGCGACAATCTCCGGTGACAGCCGCGGTGGTGAAGCCAAAGCTTCAGTCGCAACTGCGTCGAACGAAGGCGCTGATATCGCAAGAGTCAACAGCACGAGTGCGGACAGCATAATTTAGCTATTTTCAAGTCAAACACTTCACTAAACTATCGGATGAGTACTGATTTACGAATTATACTATATAACTTGTCAATGCTCGCTGCATGAGAGAAAGCAGGGAACAGAGAACACTACAACACTCGGTACGAAATTCGTACCATCCAAAGAGAGATGAAAATGATTTGGAAACATCGCTCTCCGAAGTCAAGCCTCTCAGCGTTCCTCCGTCCTCTCTGCTGAGTCTGCATTTGTTTTTGTTTACGCCATTCATTTTACTTGAACCGGGATCACATTTGATAAGCGAAACCGATTTCAGTGCAACCGCCCGCAGCGCTCACTTCTAAGACTCATCCGATTTCTAAAAATACACGTAAAACACATGCTACTCATATGTTATGTTATGGTATGTTCGATAGAACAAAGTACTTACGTAAGGTGGTTGTGGAGCCATGCTATTGAAATGCTGTATCATCATCGACTTATCCATCGTTTTGTTCTTCGAGAAGAACCTGCTTCTTCTTTGAAATCATGTTATGTAGGGTATTATATCGGCGAACGAGACCGACCGATGGATGCCCCACATGCCATTCGTTCCTAGAATACAAACAATCGTAGTCGGTACTTCTGTATTCTTAACTGATGACGCCGAATGAGTGTAGAGTGTGGAATATGGACGTAACTATTTTTACATTTATTTATAATATGTATTGTATAAATCATCCACTAGTTCTGGACCTGTTTCTGTGCCTGGACCTACTGTCATATAACCTGCTAATTGAAAAACAGAAAATAACTCCCATGACTTTCAGCGCTGGGGAAATTTAGCCTCAATTCAAATTTGCCGTAAAATTGCGATAAAATTGTGTTCAAAAGCGATTGACAATTGCAATGATTCGTTCACCACGAGGCAACACGGCCCATGCACCGAACACCCCGCAGCGCTGAGCCGGGCAGCCGTCCCCCCCCCCCCCCTCGCCAGTAGATAAATAATTCAATGAAGACCGCCAGGACAGCGGCATTATTTATTAATAAACTATTTACAATCGTCAGTGGTTGTTGTCGTAACTGGTGTCCATGCTGTTTGGGCCGCCACAGTTTCAATTCAGCTCAATTCAATGCAACTCAATTGTTGACACAAAAATCTAATAATTCAAAATGAAATTCGAATTCCCAGCGGCTGCAAAAAAGCTGAACCGTCGATCGTCACAGAGTGGCAACGCTGCAGCGAGGGCAGGAGCAGAAGTGGCGAAAATTGGCACAAAACTCGCCATAAATTCACACGGCAACTAGCAGAAAAGAGACAGCAAATAAAGTGCTCGACATGCAAGCGAAGCGGCTCTGGACGACGGGGCAGGGCACAGGGGAGGTGGAGCCACTGGTCCCGAATATAATAAACTGCTTCTAGTTGCCATTTTCGGCCACTGCGATTTGCATTTGAAGTTAAAAGGACGACGAAAACAGGAGCAAAACAACGCGCTCACACATGCATCGCATAACGCCATCATTTGAACTTTAAAATAAATGCTCTCTCCTTCTTTTTTGGACGTCCTCTTTGGCCTGAAATCCACAAGATATTTAATTAAAAAGCCTGTGATAAATGCGGAGCTTAAGTTGAATAAGATTTAGTTTCTGGACATGTTAATCGGAAATGCTAAAATACAATGCTAAATTTTCATATATACATGCATTATTTTATATATACGCATATTTATATATAATAAACAATAAGGTGAATTATATTAAGTGTGAAATTGGAAACACCCTGTATATAAATACATATATAAAGAACATGCACATTTCAAGTATGTTTAATTGGAATAATACCGCAATTATTGTGCCTATATATATAGTTGGTAAAGGAGTATACATGCTTTTTGAAATGATTTTAGTTTCCAGTAAATAACATAGAATAGAATAGAGAGAAGAAACCGTTTCAAAAAAGATATGTAATTCAGCATTCAGCAACAACAACAAAACGTAATCAACTTGCCGCTCTTGCTGTTTAACGATCACCTGTGATGAGTACCGGGTATGCGGGGCAACCAAAACGACTTCTTGATAATGCTTCAGGAATCGTTTAGCTTCAAGGTGTGGAATACATATTAGAAAATTGCTAGTATATAAAGAATAATATATTTCTATATATATTAAACATAATATATTTTGGACTTTGGATTTGGATTTTGCTAATTGGATTGCACCTAAGACTAAACGAAACTAAAATTAAATGTAGCGCCACGAAGAATATCGCGTAGACCGATTAACTGCATTAGTGGAAGAGAGCGTGATGGTACCGTTATCCTTCGATCACGCCACCTTAAGCGACACCTAATAGAGGTGAAACAGGAATTGGAGATCGAGGTTGAGGGAGTTGGAAAGTTGACTTCGAGTTGATCGGATGGTGGCGGAAAAAAATTAGAAATTAGTTAATGTTCTCAAAGTGCAAGTTAAAAGTACAGTCTTCACAATATGGAAAAGTTAAGCCGAGTATAAAGAAACGGAAGTCGAAGAATCAAACAGGATTAAGTGCACCGAAGTCGTTTAGTTAATTCCAGAAGAAGTGAAAAAGTACCGAATAAAGGAACGACAGCTTCACATCTTCACAACTCATCAAATTATTTCTATGATAATCCTGGTTTTTTCGGAGTAACCCAAACTGAAGTATTACTGGCACGATTGTAAGAACATTTTCCATGAAGAACATCAAGCTGAAATATGGTGAAATAGCAACCCGTATCCAAAATGAATCATCGTTAAAATTTCATTGGGATACCTATAGTTACACAATTATATTTATAGTGCATTACTTATATTCCTTCCTAAAAATACGGTTTGAATTAGCATTTAACTGTCCATCATTAATGTATGTACATATATATATAATTCGATCACGAAACAGAACAAGAACAAAATTCAACATGAAAAAGATGTGCCTCACCATAATTCGAATCTGTTTCAACATTTCGTCACTCATACCTATATAAATCAATATTTCACAATAATATTGAGCGTAATAAATAAAATAGTTGCTGTGTTATAAGATAGGGATATGTTAAATTATACATATTTTAATTATAGAAGTATATAGATATTTACCGTACATCCTTGGTACCTACCTACAATATACATCAATATATGTATACATATACATATATATCAATATATATATACGTATACATACTTAAA
The DNA here is from genome assembly GCA_949629155.1 of Myopa testacea. Lineage (NCBI taxonomy): Eukaryota > Metazoa > Arthropoda > Insecta > Diptera > Conopidae > Myopa > Myopa testacea. The sequence goes on along the minus strand of OX451346.1, from coordinate 46,884,868 downwards.
TACATATACCTTTGATGTTTGTGCTAATTGCTTAAATTACTCATTAACACTTTTTTTATATATCTAAATAAGTCAGTTCAAGTATCAATTTGAATTAAAATTTTCGTTATATTGTACATCTATGTACTCGAATATGTACATTCAGATATAGGAAATACGAGCGAACGAGGTTACATATGTAAACGCAAGTATGCATATATATATGTACTATATGTACTGTCGCACTAAACCGTTATTGGAACAAAAACAACTTATTGGTGTTGTTGAGAAAGTGCCTGAAATTAATACCTACTTAAATTTGTTTTAGACTTTTGTTGTTTCTAGAAATACTGGATGTGGTCGATGAGCTCAGCGCCCCACTGGTACAAACGAAACGGATATATAAAGGTACGTAAATGTAGAGTATTTAGAGCATTTAGTAGGTTTAAAATTCTCTTAAATGACTTATAGCGAGTCGATAGACTTTTGAAGAAAAGTTCTTTTCTTGCTTTTATGAATGTCATCCACCTATAAATACATTATCATGTATGCATACTAGTGTACACCTTGAAAGAACCAAGACAGTTCTTTCACCTTCGCTAAAATTAAACTTAACTTTACTATTGAAAATAAATGAATTAAATTTGATTATCTCTTGTTGGGTAATATCATTTGAATTTACTGAATATTAAATATTTTTCTATTAACGTATTGCTGATCTAGTTATGTATTTTAATCAATTCTTTCTATGGAAATTATTAATAAATTCGCAATGTTAAAAGCCCGAATAATGGTGTAAATTGTCTATATTATTGAGGCAGGGGAAGCGAGGCACGGATTTACGTGGGCTGAAAGAAGCCTGATTGGGTTTAAAACTTTTAGCAGGCTGGGAGGGTATAGAAAGTGGGAGGAGAGCAACACCCGTCTCCGCCCCAGTGACTCCGGTAAAATGAGTTTAGCACGACGTTGATTTTTTTTTTTTCTCAGATTTCTTTCCCTTTTAGTGTTGGTGAACAACGCACATACCAATGTGGTATGTGGGCTACTTCCTGTTTTGGTTAAACCTCTGCTTAAATTTCATATCTGTACAACGACCTATTGTGATCGCCAAGGAGACCGCCCACCCCCATTTCCCTGAGCAAAGTCGGCAGCAATAAGCAGAGTACGCTCCTTAAGTGATCGGATTAGACGGTCGGTTCGTAACAGATTTTGGCGCCCAACGTGGGGCCCACGCCCCCTTACTTTTTATAAAGCGTGTTTCTTCTGGACATTAGTTGATGTTTTTTTTGTTTGTTGTATAAAATTTCTTTTATAATCTGAGATGATTTTGCTTTTGGATTGCGAGAACTGGAAATTTTCGGTCGCGTACCAGCAAGACTCTTTAGTTTTTATGGGGGTTTTATGTAATCATTTCCGTTTACTTTTCCAGCGTTAGTGGAACCAGTGATTTATGTAGCACTGATTTCTCCGCGGTTAACTAATCGGAGGTGTAATCTCATGGGAATGTGTGTGTTGGCTAGAGATTTTATTCTATTGGATTATTTCGGTGAATAACTCGCTAATGTCACGTGTTCGGGGAATTGATTTAATAGAGTTAACACTCTGTATGATTTTCCTCTCCTTCTTAATTAGTAAATTTGTTTTTTTTTCAATATACAACAAGATAGCGAAAAAGAAGTATTGGTGTTTGAAGTAAAATACATTTACAAGAGTCGCGAACGTGTTAATCGCTTACCTGTAAGTCCTCGATAAGTTAAAATTTGTACTAAAGATTTATAAACTTTAATAGTATTTTAATATATTTACATTCACAAATATTTATATATATGCTTGTATTATGGGATAATATTTCTTTAATTTTGAAATTAGTATTTCCGTGTTGAGTAACATAATTTTTTTTTGATATTCCACAAAATTTTTGTTGAAAATGGCTGTTAGGCATAGCAGTGAAAATTTAGTGAATTTGAACAATAGCTTAGACGAATTAACTTGTACGGTTTGTAATGAGACATGTCGACAACGCACAGATGTGGTTGAGACACCCTGCAAACATCGGTTCCATAGGCCCTGTGTGCAAAAGTGGTTAACCGAAAATGAAACTTGCCCGGTCTGTCGAAGTGTATGCACCGTAAATGAATTATTAGCCTATCATAGCGTTAGTCGTACCTCAGAAGATGGCGCTAGTGTAGTTTCAGATGGTACCAACTCGTATAGAGCCAGAGGAGGTGCAGTCACTAGGCAACGACCACACACCCGGCAGTATACACAAGGCAATAAAACCCAACTTAATACATCCCAGTATCTGTTTCCTTCACAAGCCCCACGAACACCTACACAGCCCAGACCTAACATCGAGAGAGTATCTCAAATCGAGAATAGATTGTCGGAAGATCGAGTACGGCAACTCATAGGTCAATCGTTAAACGACTTTCGGGTGGAAATAACTTCCGCGGTGTCAGGAGAGTTGCAAGCGTTATTTCGAAATCTAAATATAGGCGGGAACAATCATGTTGGTCAAGGAATCGAACAAACTAGCTGGCCGCATGTTGCGTCAAACATAGGTAGACCACAAGAATACCAGTCGCAAAATTTAGAGCAATCGTTAAATGCTCCTCAAGTTAGTAATTCATTTAGTAACGAGAAAATTTCGAATATTATTTCAAACTGGAAAATCAAATTCACGGGTTATTCCGAAGATATCACGGTAGAAGATTTTATTTACAGAGTCAATTCTCTTACTGCTCAATGTTTGAATGGCAATTTCAATCTATTGTGTCAAAATGCACACCTTCTATTTGGTGGTAAAGCAGAATCTTGGTTTTGGCGTCACCATCGGCAAACAGATCGTTTAGATTGGCGTGATCTTTGCGAATCACTCCGTAGAAAGTACAATGATGACCTTTCAGACTTTGACCTTAAGGAAAATATGAGAAGACGTAAACAGAAGACAACTGAGAGTTTTGACCAATTTTTGGACGTAATTTTGGCCATGTCCGATAAATTAAGAAATCCAATATCCGATCAAGAATTGATCGAGACTGTACTTCGTAATTTAAAACCAGAATTACGGCATGAACTTCTTCATGTTAATGTTGACAATATATCGGCTTTGCGACGGGAGTGTCATAAGCACGAGCATTTCTTTTTAAACTACGCGTACAATCAACAACCTCGTGTTTCACCCCTTAGGCGACAGGTGGCAGAAATAGTTAATGAAGTTACTCATAGTGATAGCGGTGATGCAACAGCAAATGAAGTGTGTGAAATTAAGGCCAGTTCAGATAAGATTAGATGTTGGAATTGCGATGTTAATGGTCATAAGTATCAAGAGTGCACGGTGCAACCGAGGAGGATTTTTTGTTATGGCTGCGGTGCACTTGACACGTACAAGCCCTCATGTCCATTCTGTAATTCCATTCCGGAAAACTCCAGAGCGGATATCCGGCGAGCAACGACCGGATATCCATCCATTCGCCCTCGGCAATAATACCACCAAACTGCCTGTCAGAAGATGCCTTTTCCTCAGCTTCTAGGAAAGATCCCTCCACTGATAAAAACCCGAAACTTAGGCCTCTAAAACCCTATCACATCCGGTTGAAAGAATATAAACGCCGGCGAGCCGAAATATTTTCAGAAAACATTAATTTGAACCATTTTACTAGGTCAACACGACGTATGCGTGACTATTGGGCGACTATGAAACGGTTAGGTAAACTGGTTATTTCGTCAATAAATCAGGAGAATAAGGATATACGCCCATACGCAAATGTGGTTATCAACAATAAAAGTTATTTAGCGCTGCTAGACAGTGGTGCCAACGCTAGTGTCATAGGTGGAGACTTAGCGCGCTTGTTGTTAGACTCAAATCAAATGTCGAGAAGAGTACGCGGAAACGTGAGAACGGCGGACGGTCATAGACAGGAGATTAGAGGGATATTTAGTACAGAAGTTAACTATAATGAAGAGACTAAGACCTGTGAATTTTTGGTAGTCCCTGCAATCACTCAAAATATAATTTGTGGGATGGATTTTTGGCAAAAATTTGGTATTACACTTGCAAAGAAATATATGTGCGAAGAACTAGTGAAAGAAGATATCAATCCTAACGCTTGTGCATTGACTCCGGCTCAGCAAAGTCGGCTTAAACTGATTGTGGATTCTTTTCCCTCATCTGAAGTAGAAGGACTTGGTAGAACATCCCTTATTGAACATATAATTGACACCGGTGACGCGAAACCAATTAAACAACGGTATTATCCCTTGTCTCCAGCAATGGAAAAGTTATTATGTACCGAAATAGACAGGATGTTAGATCTAGGAGTTATTGAGGAAGCCGAAAATTCGGCGTGGTCATCTCCTGCCGTATTAATTGTAAAGCCAGGCAAAATTAGATTTTGCTTGGATTCACGTAAACTCAATGACATAACTGTGAAGGACGCATACCCCCTGCCCAACATTAACGGGTTACTAAGTCGATTACCACCAGTGCATTATATCTCAAAAGTCGACCTTAAGGATGCCTTTTGGCAAATCAATCTCGAAGAACGATCTAAAGAAAAGACTGCGTTTACAGTACCTAACAGACCGTTGTATCAATTTAAGAGAATGCCATTCGGTCTGTGCAATGCGCCGCAAACGATGTGCAGACTGATGGATCGTGTCATATCATACAACCTGAAGGCTTATGTATTTGTTTATTTAGATGATTTGCTCATCGTGTCTTCTTCATTCGAAGAGCATCTGATACGTCTTTCCGAGGTTGCATTGTTGTTGCGTAAAGCAGGGCTTACGATCAATGTTAAGAAATGTAGTTTTTGCTTGAACCAAGTCAATTATTTAGGATTTATAGTAGGAAATGGAATGTTACAAGTAGATCCGGAAAAGGTTAATGCCATATCGGACTACCCTGTACCAAAAACGGTTAGGCAATTACGTCAATTTTTAGGCATGGCAGGTTGGTACCGTAGGTTCATACCAGACTATGCCACTATCACATTTCATTTAACAGAATTGTTAACAAAGAAAAAAACGTTTACATGGAATCCAAAAGCCCAAGAATCCTTTGATGAAGTTAAACGGAAGCTGACCTCAGCGCCTTGCCTTGTCCACCCAAATTACGAAAAACCTTTTATAGTGCAGTGCGACGCAAGTATGCTAGGAATCGGGGCGGTTTTAGCGCAGGTTGACAAAGACGGAAACGAGAAGCCCATCGCCTTTATGTCACAAAAACTTAATAAAGCGCAAAGAAATTACTCAGTTACCGAATTGGAATGTTTAGCGGTTGTACTCGCGGTAAAAAAATTTAGAATGTACATAGAAGGACACGAGTTCAAGATCATCACAGACCACTCGAGTCTGCGTTGGCTTTTGCGACAGAAAGAACTGAGCGGAAGATTAGCTAGATGGGCGTTTAAACTTCAAGGTTACAATTTTTCAGTTGAGCATCGCAAGGGTACCGAAAATGTCGTGGCAGATGCCTTATCAAGAGCCTTTGATGACCCTGCGGTTGACCCAGTGGCTGCTTTAGATTTCGAAGTAATATTGATTTGAACTCTCCTGCTTTTCAATCAGACGACTACCAGAAAATTAAGGAAAGTTTTGACTCTGTGAATTTAGCAGACTATCAAGTAGTTGACGGGTTTTTATACCATCGTACCGAATTCGCTACTGGCTCAGAGGACATTGACGATGAATCGTGGAAATTATACGTTCCTACGGAACTGCGCCTTAATTGCATTCGTTCTGCACATGATCAACCCTGTTCAGCTCACGCGGGTATAGGTAAAACGTTAGAAAAATTACGCAGAAAATTCTATTGGCCTGGGATGGTGAATCAAGTCCGAGAGTATGTGACGGCGTGTGAACTGTGTAAAACGTCGAAAACACCGACTCAGATTTTGCGACCTCCGATGGGACAAAGAGTTGAAACCGTGAGGCCATTTCAAAGATTGTACATGGATTTAATTGGCCCTTTCCCTCGTTCGAAACGCGGAAACATAGGAATTCTGATCATATTAGACCATTTCTCAAAGTTTACTTTTTTAAAACCGCTGAAAAAATTTACATCGCGATTGATAATTGAATATTTAAAGGATAACGTATTTGACTGTTTCGGAGTACCTGAGACGATTGTTACAGATAATGGTAGCCAATTTAAGAGCCACGAACTCGAAACATTTTTCTCGAAATTTGGAATCTCTCATACCTGCACTGCTTTATATTCGCCGCAATCAAATGCATCTGAACGCGTAAATCGTTCAATTAATGAGGCATTAAGGTCATACATTCGAAAGGATCAGCGGGAATGGGATTTGTATATAAGTAGCATAAATTGTTCGTTACGTAATAGTATACACCAGTCATTAGGTTTTGCCCCATATTATGTAGTTTTTGGACAGCATATGGTGACGCATGGTCAGGATTATTCATTGTTGAGAAATCTGCAGCTACTAGAAGAAGGAACAGCAAAACTTAATAGAACGGATAAATTCGCTAGTCTACGAGAGGTTATTAAACGTAATTTAGAAAAGGCGTACGATAAAAATATTAAAACATACAATCTCAGATCCAGACCGAGAAAATTTAGCGTAGGTCAAATAGTTACTAGACGTAACTTTCCGCAAAGCAATATGGCTAAAAGTTTTAATGCTAAGTTAGCTCCAGTTGGTATCAGAGCCAAGATTAAAGAAAAGATAGGAAACTTATATTATCGTCTTGAAGATCTGGAAGGGTCGCATGTAGGAACGTTCCACATTAAGGATATCTGGTAGCCAGATGAAAACACTTTTTTTTTTTGCTTTGGATTTCTACAAACGCAGACAACCCTATACCTATTTGCCTTCAGCTTCTATAACGAACATCACGGTGTTCGAATAGTACCTGTTTTGTGATAAATGCGGAGCTTAAGTTGAATAAGATTTAGTTTCTGGACATGTTAATCGGAAATGCTAAAATACAATGCTAAATTTTCATATATACATGCATTATTTTATATATACGCATATTTATATATAATAAACAATAAGGTGAATTATATTAAGTGTGAAATTGGAAACACCCTGTATATAAATACATATATAAAGAACATGCACATTTCAAGTATGTTTAATTGGAATAATACCGCAATTATTGTGCCTATATATATAGTTGGTAAAGGAGTATACATGCTTTTTGAAATGATTTTAGTTTCCAGTAAATAACATAGAATAGAATAGAGAGAAGAAACCGTTTCAAAAAAGATATGTAATTCAGCATTCAGCAACAACAACAAAACGTAATCAACTTGCCGCTCTTGCTGTTTAACGATCACCTGTGATGAGTACCGGGTATGCGGGGCAACCAAAACGACTTCTTGATAATGCTTCAGGAATCGTTTAGCTTCAAGGTGTGGAATACATATTAGAAAATTGCTAGTATATAAAGAATAATATATTTCTATATATATTAAACATAATATATTTTGGACTTTGGATTTGGATTTTGCTAATTGGATTGCACCTAAGACTAAACGAAACTAAAATTAAATGTAGCGCCACGAAGAATATCGCGTAGACCGATTAACTGCATTAGTGGAAGAGAGCGTGATGGTACCGTTATCCTTCGATCACGCCACCTTAAGCGACACCTAATAGAGGTGAAACAGGAATTGGAGATCGAGGTTGAGGGAGTTGGAAAGTTGACTTCGAGTTGATCGGATGGTGGCGGAAAAAAATTAGAAATTAGTTAATGTTCTCAAAGTGCAAGTTAAAAGTACAGTCTTCACAATATGGAAAAGTTAAGCCGAGTATAAAGAAACGGAAGTCGAAGAATCAAACAGGATTAAGTGCACCGAAGTCGTTTAGTTAATTCCAGAAGAAGTGAAAAAGTACCGAATAAAGGAACGACAGCTTCACATCTTCACAACTCATCAAATTATTTCTATGATAATCCTGGTTTTTTCGGAGTAACCCAAACTGAAGTATTACTGGCACGATTGTAAGAACATTTTCCATGAAGAACATCAAGCTGAAATATGGTGAAATAGCAACCCGTATCCAAAATGAATCATCGTTAAAATTTCATTGGGATACCTATAGTTACACAATTATATTTATAGTGCATTACTTATATTCCTTCCTAAAAATACGGTTTGAATTAGCATTTAACTGTCCATCATTAATGTATGTACATATATATATAATTCGATCACGAAACAGAACAAGAACAAAATTCAACATGAAAAAGATGTGCCTCACCATAATTCGAATCTGTTTCAACATTTCGTCACTCATACCTATATAAATCAATATTTCACAATAATATTGAGCGTAATAAATAAAATAGTTGCTGTGTTATAAGATAGGGATATGTTAAATTATACATATTTTAATTATAGAAGTATATAGATATTTACCGTACATCCTTGGTACCTACCTACAATATACATCAATATATGTATACATATACATATATATCAATATATATATACGTATACATACTTAAATACATATACCTTTGATGTTTGTGCTAATTGCTTAAATTACTCATTAACACTTTTTTTATATATCTAAATAAGTCAGTTCAAGTATCAATTTGAATTAAAATTTTCGTTATATTGTACACCTATGTACTCGAATATGTACATTCAGATATAGGAAATACGAGCGAACGAGGTTACATATGTAAACGCAAGTATGCATATATATATGTACTATATGTACTGTCGCACTAAACCGTTATTGGAACAAAAACAACTTATTGGTGTTGTTGAGAAAGTGCCTGAAATTAATACCTACTTAAATTTGTTTTAGACTTTTGTTGTTTCTAGAAATACTGGATGTGGTCGATGAGCTCAGCGCCCCACTGGTACAAACGAAACGGATATATAAAGGTACGTAAATGTAGAGTATTTAGAGCATTTAGTAGGTTTAAAATTCTCTTAAATGACTTATAGCGAGTCGATAGACTTTTGAAGAAAAGTTCTTTTCTTGCTTTTATGAATGTCATCCACCTATAAATACATTATCATGTATGCATACTAGTGTACACCTTGAAAGAACCAAGACAGTTCTTTCACCTTCGCTAAAATTAAACTTAACTTTACTATTGAAAATAAATGAATTAAATTTGATTATCTCTTGTTGGGTAATATCATTTGAATTTACTGAATATTAAATATTTTTCTATTAACGTATTGCTGATCTAGTTATGTATTTTAATCAATTCTTTCTATGGAAATTATTAATAAATTCGCAATGTTAAAAGCCCGAATAATGGTGTAAATTGTCTATATTATTGAGGCAGGGGAAGCGAGGCACGGATTTACGTGGGCTGAAAGAAGCCTGATTGGGTTTAAAACTTTTAGCAGGCTGGGAGGGTATAGAAAGTGGGAGGAGAGCAACACCCGTCTCCGCCCCAGTGACTCCGGTAAAATGAGTTTAGCACGACGTTGATTTTTTTTTTTTCTCAGATTTCTTTCCCTTTTAGTGTTGGTGAACAACGCACATACCAATGTGGTATGTGGGCTACTTCCTGTTTTGGTTAAACCTCTGCTTAAATTTCATATCTGTACAACGACCTATTGTGATCGCCAAGGAGACCGCCCACCCCCATTTCCCTGAGCAAAGTCGGCAGCAATAAGCAGAGTACGCTCCTTAAGTGATCGGATTAGACGGTCGGTTCGTAACAAGCCGGAGCTTGGAAACGCATGGTTGACTGGAACTCGTGAATTAACCCAGCAGCTGCTTGTTTGGTTCTACTCAACAGACACTTGTTTCTACAAAAATTGATCTCGAAAAATTAAGATGGAAAAATTATCCCAAGCATTCGGTTGCGACTTAGAATTGGAATCAAAATTCGGAGAGTTTCTCGCATACACCGAGAGGACTTCTTATACAAGGAGTGGATTCGAGTGCAGGGCTTTGACAAGGTTAAGCTGCGGCTCACACATTCAGCGCCGGATCGCAAAGCAGGTGATTTATATTCAACAGCGGAGAGCAAAAACCCGAAACTTTATTCAAATTTCTTCATTTGATTAACAGGTCCAAAAAAGCAGCATTTGTGGAGTTATTTTCGTTTCCTGGATGCTTTGTGTCAAAACGCGCGGCGGTGAGTGAGTATAGCGTGTGTGTGTGTGTGTGTGTGTGTAGATTAAAATATATTATTGATCAGATCAGAGCGGCAAAGACAGCCAGAAATGCAACATTTTTATAAACAAAAGGAAGTTTAAAAGAGATGCACCAGCGGCAGCAACAAAACACTGCTGAAAAAAATGTTTCCATTTCCATTTCGGATTGAATTGAATTTTGATTTACACACACGTTAATGAATTCCTGTACATGATGAACTCTCATGTGTGTGTGTGTGAAATAAATCCTTTATAACATATAAACTGCTCCTTTTTACTGTTGTTGTTGTTGTCCTGTTCTTGCAACGCCTAACATGTGCGAATTATTAATTTTCATAGAACCACGTAGGAAGTTGAATTTAAATATTAAATTAAGTTTTCATTTCAGAAAAAAGGCAGCGCAGAATTTTTCAGATTTCATTTAAGAAATATAGTTTGTTAGCCTTTGGAAAAGTTAATGAAAAAGTTAATTTTTTTTAATGTTTTTTCTATCAAATGCGGTACCCAATCTGATGCATTAAAATACAGTAGACACTCGATTACGTGGATGCTCGATTTAATAAACAGTCAATACACTAACGAGTAGAAGAAAATTAATCCGATTCCAAAGAATGAACAAACTGATATTCTTTTTATGAACAACTCGGATTTTCTACTGTTTTTTATATAATAACTTGGAGCGGAAGAAGTCTTTTTAGTTGCTCTATAAAACTACTGAAATACAGATGTCTGTATAGTGGATCCCTTGTCTTCTTCCCTGGCAATCATGTGTGTGTTGTCTCAGTGTAGAGCTTGGCCTTTCCAGCTCATCAGCAGCATTTTGCTAAACTTTGATCACCTTTGCACCGAGTTTTACGATATCCAAAGATGTCATTCTGTCGTTTCCACCTTCCCGTTGTTTCCACCTTCTGCCTTCCTCCCTCCCTTCTCCTGCCCCCCCCCCCCCCCCCCCCCCCCCGTTCTCTAAGGTACTCCTCCACTCTTCAGAATGTCCACTGCGCTCTGCTTAAATGCGACCCGCGGCTGAAATTCAATTTAACATCAGAGAACGTTGCTCTGCTTTGTGAAAGTTTTGCCAAAAAAGAGACACCAAAGGAAATGAAATGTTTTTCTGTATTTCGACTTCCTACGGACATTCGTGTTCTATTGATTTAAAATGTATTTCATTCCATCTGCATGGGCCCCGGAACCTGGCGAAGGTGATGTGTTCACAATAGATACAGAACGAAATCGCATCATCTTCCGAAATAAAATTACGCTTATGAACAATTTGGTTCTCTATAATAGATGCTCCTGATAATAGATGAGCTGGGGAACCGGGAGAACCCTCTGCGCCCGGAATCCGGACGGGTTTGTGCAAAAACATCCCTCATTTTCAACGGTTTTCTTTTGTTGTACTTCGTGTTTGTTCAGTTGTTCCTTTGTTCTTGCATCTTTAACACATCTTCATTTAAACGTTCAGAGAAATCCTGATAAATGCCCCATGCGTTGACGCATGACGCACCAACACGTGGAACGAGAAGCGGAGTGGTAAAAAACGCCTCGCAGCAGGAAAACAAATACAATAAACTTCAAATGCAAACACTGCTGCTGCGTCGTTCGATGGCTTCGAAGCTTCAGCATCCCGATAAAAGGGATGGAAAAAGCCGAGCCGATTAAAACAACGCGTGACTTGTTGCGGCGGCTCCCTGCGTAGTGTGCTTGTGGTTGTTGTTGTGTTGCCGTCGGCCTCTGATTGAGATGCTGGTACCGAGACGCGCACCAGCACAACTTTAGAAAAACTTTCCTTGAGCTTTGGCAAACATCAAACAACAAACGCTTAGAAGTCACGGCAGAAGCAAGAATAAAATGAAAAATAAAAAATAAGAAGAAGCAGGAAGATTTTTTAGGGGTTTTTATTGTAAAAGAAAATAAAACTTTTCAATAAAAAGTTGTAAAGCAGCCAATAAAACAAAAAACGGATGCTGGCTGCTAGCGTAGCCCGGAGTGCAGTCAACTGGAAGGATCTCGAAAGACCTGAACTCTGAGGTTCGTGCCAGCAGCTCCCCTGGAGAACAGGGCAGGGAAAGAGAACTCTTAAATTTTAAAGAAAACATCAAAACTTCGATTGATGGCATACAATTTATTACCCTGGGTGTCCTCTGGAAATTTCTCACCCGCACCCCTTCGCCCTCCCTGAAGAAAGACAACAGTATTGATGGTTGTATTTTCAATACGTTTATTATTTCGGAAAAGAATTTATCTTTCAGGTCGACGCACACGCAGACGGTTTCATTTCCTGCGCTCTGTTTGAAGTCCGCAATTCATCGTGGCCCCTTTTTTCCAAACGTAATTTAGTACGTGTTGAAAATGTCGCGAGATATGTTTTTGGTTGTTGTGTTGTCGTTATTGGTATATATTTGGTAAAAAAGTCACAATTTCTGGAATAAAAAGCGGCGATCCGGCTTCAGAAGGTCCCCAAGAAGAAGTACGCTTTCAGTGAGTCGACAATCCTTGTTATGTAGATACCGTTATTATGCAGAGTGAAGATCAAGTTTCTCAACTCCACTGAGCTCTGCAAAAAAAGAAACAAGCAAACAAGCAGGTGAATAAAAGTGGATAAGGAAGGACGACAGATATTGTGGACCGTGGATTCAGTATTTTATAAAATATTTCAAAAATGAATGAACACATGAAAACACGGTCTTCAGACAGAAGACAAACATTCAAAATAGCAACAACAAATGCAGACATTTTAGGAGTTTAATTTAATCAAGGAATTTCATTTAATTACAGTCCAGTTTTTCTTGACACATGAAAGAAATTGTAATACTGTGAATTTCCTGATCCAATGCTTATTTTGGGGCGCTCTTTAAATTAAGTTCGAGATAATTTTATCAATTTTCAAATTTAGAATTGAAAGGAAACTTCAAATAGTCCCCATTTAAGACATACAGTTCCCCATTCTGTGTCCCATCCTGTATCCCATTTTATGTTCCATCTTATGTCTAAACGCATTCTAGAAATTTCGATCACGTTCGCGTCAATTGGCAATTAGAAAAACTCTGGGTACCAAAAGGAATCAGCGACGAAAATTTTAAAAAGAAATTCACTCCATCGTTCGCTCCAAACGGAGGCGGAAGCCGGCGAGAGACGGAAACGAAGGCTGATTGGTAAGCAGAGCGGAATCGAATGTTTCCCGGAACCTGAGACGAAAAGAGCACCCGCCCACTCCTCGGATTCTACACCCACTCTGGCAGGTATAAAAAATTAGAGAAACAGCGAAATTATTTCAATACGAATTTCTCTCACGTTCTTTTATACCCATGCAAATGATGGAAAGGACGGAAAACTTAAGAAAAGCACACAAACACACGCACACACACACACACACAGGCTGCTGTTGTTTTCGCTTTCGAACCTCCGCTTTTGGCTTCGTTGAAAGGCGTTAATTTTGTGCTGAAAACGATAACGTCACTTTAAAAGGTGCTTCTTTGTATCCATTTCGAAGTAGCTGTTGTTGTTGTTGCTACTTTAGTGTGCTCTGTGTCAGTGTCTGTGTGTGTGTGTTGTGTCAGTGGAGTAGAGTGGAGTGAAGTGGAGTGGAGGGGAGAACAAAGCTAAAGCAGCGAAAATGGAAACGGAACTCTTTCATTTCTACTCGGACGCCCGAAGCACGTCTCGAATTTTTATTTTTATCACACTTTTGATGTTCCTTGCTTTGTTTGCGCGCCCAACCACTGCAATGCGCGGGGCTCGCGTTCGACAACCTCTTCTAGAACACCCCCTCCCCCTTCCCCCCCCCCCCTCCGCCACCACCTCCTCATCCCAGAGAACTAGCGACTCACCTCCATGTTCTGCAGTATTTTGGCGAATTCAGGGCTGCCAACATTATCGACGAGTTTGGAAAATCGTTCGTTGGTCTCGAGTTTATCAAAGAACGTGGTGAGAATCTCATCCTGCGGCAATACATCCAAAATGCTGTCCACCAGGCCATGTAAGCCGTTCAGACTTTCGGCAGCCACATTCTCTGTTGTTGTTGTTGTTATAGTCGTCGCCATCATCGTCGTTGCTGTTGTTGTTGTTGTTTTCAGGGTTGCATCTTTTATTGAGAGCAGTGCTGCTTGCGTCGTTGTTATTGCAGTTTCTGGCATTGCTAATGCTGTTGTTGTTGTTGTTGTGTTCGGTTCTGCTGCGGTGTATGAGTTGCTTTCAATGTTTTCTGCAACGAAACAGATTTAAAAATATGAATAAAAATCAATGAAAATATTAACGCATACGACTGACGAATCGCTTCGAAATTGCAGAGCTGTAATAAATGTTCACAATGAAATCTATTCGCTGAGTTCAGAAGTTTGACCTCGCTTTGTTGCCATTCAAATAATATTTAATTCAGAATCTCGAATTACTTCAGTACGGTCAAATACTCAAGTTTCAATGATCATGAATGCAGTTTGAATACTCCTCTAAGAATTGTTCATTTCCTAGTTGTTCCTCCGATCCATGCGATTCCAATTCACTCCATTCTATTGCAATCCCCAATAATTTTGACATTAATTTTTGTGTAAAATCGTCTGGCAGCAGTTTGAAGTCCGTCCTCATTCTTCATGTGTGCCCGTTACTCTTCGTATTAATGAAAGGTGACACCCCCTTCAAACACAACAACACAGACACTCCCCACACAAACACATGAAGCCGTATGCAAACCTCACCTGAATTAATAAACAAATTGTTCGAAAAATCTTTTCTGGGAACATGGAAAAACACATGAAACTCAGACAGAGCGGGAAAGAAGAAATTTACTCGGAAAGTTGTGCAACATTTCGGAAACAGTTTTAATGCCACGCTTCTAGTCTAGGATAGTCATGGATTTCGTGGGTTGGCTTTCACGAGAGCGACATGTAAAACTCTGTCATCACTTAATGCGTATCGCCGATTTTAGACACCATCCACGAGTCGTCGTTGTTGAAAATACACAACATATTCCACACACAGAAAATAACGCACATCAACGAATTTTGATGTACAAACGGCGGAAATCATTACAGTTTAAGAGTTTTTCTAGTGCTATTAATGGCTTAAAACAACCCCTATCCACCTCACCATTATCGCCACTTGTACTGTCATCCAGCGGGTGCTCTTGCCGCGGTTCTGCTCCGCTCTGCGTTTCCGCATTCTCGGCTGGTTTACTGGTCAGATTCGTCAACGTGTGAAAAAATCCGACCACATCTAAACCACTCGCATTTAAATAGCGCAGGAACGCTGACATTTCCGGAACCGCGACGATGCGTTGCTTCAGTTCGCCGAAGTCGCGCCCACTCAGGTAGGCGTAGGCACGCTGCACCTCGGGATCGTTACGGTAGTAATTGGCGACAATCGACTTCACCTCGTCCGCCGGGATCAGAGCGACAAAGTCACGCATATCAATGGTGAGGCTGGTTGGGGAGGGTGGCGATAAATCGTCCGTCTGTAGCTCGATTTCACGTGGGACGGCTTCGTCACCGCCGTCATCAGCGTCCCCAGCGCCAGCACCGTGTGACTCGCAGGACGACGAGCAGGAGGCGGACATGTCCTCAGCGGCTAGCAAATCAATTCCATGGATGCTGTGGTGCTGAGCATCTTCTTGTTGCAAATGAGCTGGCATTTTGACGGTCAAAAAAATTAAATCGTCCGCTGCAGCAGCGGATGTGTCCATCATGGACTCATTATCTAGTTTGCGCCGATGGTGCACAGCCTGTCCTTCTCCGTCCGTCACCACCGCACCGTCCAGCGTAACGAGGGCCGCTGTGGCGTTCTCACCGAAGTCCGCGTAGTGCAGCGCTTCGTCGACCAGCACCAGTTCGTCCTTGTGGCTGGCAGCCCCGCCCACCGGCAGGGTGACCGTCACCTGCAGCGCGTGCGAGAGGCAAACAAGAAATAACGCGGGCACCCGCGTCAGAGGCAACATGGCCGGTTCGTTGTGATTCCGATTAGCTGCTGCAACGGTCACAGACTGTATGGATCGATCTTGTTTGTTGTTGTACTCTATCAAATGTGAGCAATTCAGCACCGACAGAGTTTTCCACCGTCGCGGATTTGCGTTTGACTCGCTCGACGCGTTCTTTTCTATTCGACCGCAAGCTTCAACGGACGCCGCGCTACTGGCTGGAATCGCGGTCCCCCAGCCTGGTCGCTCATGCGAGGTTTGGAGACTTTGTAGAATCCGTGTGGGGCGCGTCTGTGTGCACAAGTGCTCCGCCATCGAAACCCCTGCGCTGGAGGTTGCTGTTGATTGCATTGATAATTCAATTAAGAGCTCATTTAAGGGAGACAAGATAATCGCGGTGTTTGTGGGGCGCCTTGGGACAAGTGGCACGCCTGCAGTCGGTGGTTGTTGTCGTCGCTTCATCGGTCATGAAATACCACAGTTTAGTGTAAGCGATTTCAACAACAGTGGCGAAGCTTAAGCTGGACACCAATTTAGATAGCTTTGTCACTTAGACTTTAGAAAATTCTTTCGAGTTCAGTGTCTTCGCGAAGACAATCTAAGGTTAACCAAAAGGAAATACGATCACGTCTCTCGAGGGCGCTGAACTGTGTTCTTATATCGGTTCTTATAGACTTATATATGGACATAAAAAACGTAGAGTTGTATGTATATCTAAGCATACACTTCCACCTTCAAGAAATGTTAGTGAAATGCGTGAAGTGTCAATCTTAATCTTAGACCATTTCGAAGTTTCCGCTAGTATCTCAAGCCTAATCACCCGACTTCATTATACACCACAATCAATTACTGCGGTTAATTAAATATATTTTAAAGTCTAATGAAACCGAACTCCAGCGGAAACAATTCCAGTACTTGAAGAAGTGCCTGCCGCTCCTCACATCGCGATCTACGTCCGGACCAACCCACTGCAAGCAGTGCCGAGTTCTGAGGAGGCACGATTAAAATGTCGAAAACTGCCCGAAAAACGGAGCAGCAGCCCGCTGAATTGTGCGAGGTTCTCCATTCTGTCTTCTTCGCCTGCGGCTCGCGATAGTTTTCGCAACTGGCTTGAGTACGGGCAGCGGCTGGCTTGTCGCTCGCCGAGGAAGTGCTCGAGAATTAATTTTCACTTTGTTGGGAAATACTTTGCATAGTTCGGGGCTTTCTAGTTCCGAACTTCCACTCTGCGCTCCGTACAGAGCTTTAATGCCACTTCGCCGAACAAAAAGCATAACTCAACATTTTGAGAGCCGCCAAAAAAGAAGACAGCCTAAAATAGGCAACAGAAAACACAGCAAGTCGACAAGCATTTAGAAGAAGAAGCTGACAAGAAGGAGAAGAAGTGGAGGAAGAAGAAGAAACAATGGAATTAGATGGAACAAAGGTAAAGAAGGCGAGCAGAGAGCGGCAACAGCTGACTTGATGTGAAAACCACGGAACAGACTTCATGCAAAACGCCGAGAGAGTGAGAGAGAGGAAGAGGGAGAGGATGGGAGAGCGATAGCGTGGTCGGGCGGAGACCAAAGGGTACTTAATTAAGTAAGGACGACGACAGATCCTTGTTTGTATGAACTTGCACCTGAGACTGCCACGGAACAACACCGGACCGAAGTGAGTTCTTCAAATGGGACGCTTGTATTTCATTGCTGCTGTGAAACACGAAAGGCTAATTTGCCTTAAAAAGGTTCAACAATACGGTATATTATGAACAATTTAGTGTTAGAAGACGCTAATCTTCCAAACAATGAACTATGATAGGAATTCGTTTATGGTTCCATTCCACATTCTTTCAATGTTGTTAATTTTTTGTGAAACTCTCTAATAAGCTTTTAGTTTTTCATATTTTTAAGTTTTATTAATACTCGTAAAGAAGTTTATCTTGAAATCGAATTTGAATTTCACTGAAATTGAAAATCGTAGAGTTTATTTAGCAACTCTTCAATTCGTTCGTTCCGTTAATTTAAACGGTAATGTTAAAGCTTCTTCGCCATGAAAGTGTCACCATGAATTTGTAGCCACAGCAGAAAAGACAGAAACAACATGCAGTGTAGAAGCGACAACACAACAAATACACAGTGTATAGTGTACAGTGTTTGGTGCAACTTAAGCCTAAACATTACCGCAAATTAGCAAAAGTTTTCGCACCCCACCGAATGCCGTAAATTGTGTTGTTTTCGTTGAGCTGCAACAACCGAACTGAGTACTTTTCTCAACTGTTGGCAACATTTTTGTTCTGCTTCCCAACGCGGAGTAACCAAGTTAGCGAGACGCCCGCTTTCTCTCCTTCTCTCTCCGGCTGCTCTCCATGGGCACCGGAGCGGGTTGAAATTAATTTTTGGGCTGCCATGCTGACGCCTGTGAAATTTTTCATTATAAGTACTCGTACCTAAAATGTTCGCAATATACAGAATCTTTATTGCTGTTGTTGTTGTTGTTGTTGTTGTTGGCGGCGATGTAGTGCAAGTTTTGCTGCTGTTGGCCAAAAGATATTTATTACCAGGAATGTTGGGCCAACGCTGAGGTGAGCTTCTGAGAGTTGTTGCCAAGATGAGTGCTGATGATGTACGAGTACATTGTCGATGTTGTCGAGATGTTGGCGAAGTTGGTCGGTGAAGAGTGAAATTTAAGAAAATTCACTTAAATGAAAAAGTTGTCTATTAAAATCGATTAAGTCTAAGAAATCATTTCAGACCAGGATTTATTAATATTTGGGATGGTTTTCTATAAACAGTCAGTGGCGAGTTCGATTAAAGAGTGATCGATCATCGATACAGAGTAACTTAAAATCAGTGTTTAAATAAACGTCGATGAATTTAATATGAAGTCAACGATTTTTGGATTAAGTTTGACATCAAAGTTAAACAAGCAATGAACACTAGCAACAGAGAGGAAAAGAGGCACAGCATCAGCGCCACCGGCGACAATAAATCAAACACGTCTATAAATCATAAGAACTACACACAGTGTCAATAAATGACATGCCTACAAAATAATGCAGTGAAAATTGACAATCTAACTGCTGTTTATCTGATGGATAGAAAGCAGAATTGAGATGCGCCAGCGGGGAGATGAAAGGGACGGAATAAATTGATATCGCTTAGCTGCCAGCATAAAGAGTGCTCGAGTGCTGTGGCACCCGAGTAAACATGGCTGAGTCTGTACCACAGAAGTATGAGTGCGTGTGTGTGTGTGTGTGTGTGTAATACATACACACCGCAAGAAACACATGCTTACAGGGCAATATTGATTTAAACATCCGGGAATATGTCAAGTGGTCCATTAAACGTGGACGCACTGCGCCGCGTCGCGTTACTCAGCAATGCGTCGAAGTAAATTTCGCCCACCGTGCAGGCGTGCTTGCGTTCGCTGTGCTACTGCTACTATACGTCTGTCTGTCTGCCGTCGTCTCCATGTCTGTCCAGCAGTTGATTTGACGTTGTCCAGTTGGACTGCGTGAATCCAGACAAACAAACAACTACGCGTTGTTGGACGGACGAAGCTTATGAGTGCCTCATTTAGTGATTCTTTTTCATGCTTGTGTACCAATTACGAGTGTCTGTTTGTGTGACTGCTTCGTAGAGCCATCAGCCAACCCAGACACCCACGCACTCGTTTCTTAGTCAGAATAACTTCTTAAATTACTATAAAATCATGTGATTCTGCCAAATATTCTTCATTCAATCGCAAACCAATGAGAAGAAGCACAAATATACGAGTGCATACAGTATTATCTTGGGTAATGCTAGGCTTCGAAGTTTATTTAAAGGCTTTATTATTTCGCAATTATTCCGAATGACTGGCGGCGTCGTTGAGTGCGATAACAGCGCCGGGAGTTTATTTATACGCAAGATTTAATCGGATGTCTAAAATATTTAGATGACGGCTTTTTATCTAAACACTCGATGGATTTTGCGAATGACTTTGTGCCAAGTGGATGCGAAGGAATACAGTAAGAAGTAAGAGAAGAAGAAGTGGAGTAAGAAGAAGCAACAATTTAATCTCCAGTGTTATAATTTTGCATAGTAGTCTAGATGCATCCGTGTGGCACACGAAAGTAGCCGTGAGTGACCACGAGTTCCATCTCTGGCTGTACGGATGACCCTCGCCCCTCCGTCTGTCTGCGGTATCATCTGCTGATGTGCTCTGAATGTGTGTTGCATCTTCCGCTCTGCTCTCCAAAAACAACGAACAACGAAAACTAAAAAATGCGAAAATTGAAAATACGATGCGGCGATATAAATTTTATGGCCTGACAGACCGCCGGGAAGGAGCGCTAAATTTTAGTTGTTAGGTGTTATTTATGGCTGCGATGTTCTGTCCAAACGCTCTTCAGACAGCAACTGAATATTGACCTTGCTTAGGAAGGCTGAATTTAGAATCCTTCGGTCTGACTTTCAACGTACCTAAGAAGATGGTTTCAACATATGGCCCTGTTGTTCCAATTTGCGGCTTATTTTGAAGATATGATTCTCGCCCAGTCTAATTGGAATCCCATCTAAGCCAGGTTTCATACAGAATTCACCTTAACTAACCCTCTCTAAATATTGTCTGCTTTAGGAGCACCGCATAAAGGGACTTATTTTGGAACCTTGTTATTTTAAGCGCAGATTTGTTCAAATCCGGAAAGCAAAAAACATCCTTGAAACAACTCTTTTGAGGTTCCTTCATATTGGAAGTGTTTTTGCACCGTTTGCTGTTTTCACTTCTTTCATACTCTTCAGATCCTGATTACATACAATAACTCATCCACTACGTTTTCCAGTCGGCAGAATTGCAGGTAGTTTCTGTCTTCAACAAACTTCAATTGCAAAAACAAGCTACCGAATTTGTGTCTTCCTAACAGCGTGGCGTTGCTACATCGGCACATTTTTATTATTTCCATTCGTGGGCAACTCTGCCCCCTGCTCCCGCCACGTGTGAAATCTACGCCTCACACGGCGCCGAATTGCAATAGAGAAAAAAATAGCAGAAGCGAACAAACTGGCAGAGTGACTATTTTGAAGCTGGCAAATGAGGGCTGCCCTTATCTCCCTCTCACGAGATAATAAGTCGATCAAGGAGACATTAATTTTCAATGATCTGAAATTTGATAAGATATCGAATTTTGAAAAATTTTTTAACCTCACTTTGCGTCGTTATTTTCTTGAATTAAAGCTGAGTGTCTCGCTGTCACTGTCGTTGTTGTTGTAGTTGTAGTTGTTGTGGTGTTTGCTTTATTCCTCGCTTCCACGAAAGAGCAGGAAGCACTCTTCGACCATTAATCAATTAGACCGCATGTTCCCAGGAGGTCCTTGCAGGACACACACTTTGACAATGTTTTCCCTTCACGATGTTCACGATGATGTTCGGTCCGTTCAGCCCAGACGCCACCCTGCATGGCCCCGGGATTCAAAAATTGAAACCGTGTTGGGAAAAAAGTAACTTGATTGCATTTAGTGAAGTGATTTTTTGCTGCTACTGAATTCGAGTTGATGGTGTTGCTGTTTGTGTTGCTGTTTGTGTTGTTGTTGTTGTTGTTGTTGCATGCAGAGAGCACCAACACCAGTCATAACAAGGAACCAATAAGTTCGCGTTTTTTGCCCGGATGCCCGGAAATTTATGTGTTTTAATATTCTTGAACTTCGGTGACATTTGCAAGTTTTGATATACCAACCAACGGTTTTTCACCCAGCCCCGTTTTTAGTATCTGCAGCAGATGGGAGATGAAAAAACAATCCGATAGGAAACCGTAAAACTTTGTACAGGAGTACCACGAGTACCTCGAGTGAGAAGGATCTTTTGTAGTACCTCATAGTTTTATAATTGAATTGGATTTGGTGTTTCTGCATATTCTTAACGTTGACTTGCTTGAGTGGGTTTAGTTTCAAGTTTCTCCTTGATTTTAAAAGGCTGTAAGTAAGACTTGATGAGTAAAGCTTGCTTTTAAGAATTACTTCTACAAATGATTCTGGAATAATAGAAATTTAGGAAAACGAATCTGTATGAAATCATTAGAAAGAAGAAAATGTTTCAGTACAACAAAAGAGATAAGGAAAGTCCCCCTCCATTCATTCCATTCAGCACTCTCTTTCGTAACCCACGAAACCTCTGAAAATGTTTGCCATCGCCATTTTGTGGTAATTTATTGATAAACTGGAGCTAAAATATGGTACCTCTGAGGATTCATTTTCTAACCTGATGCTGGAGCAATACGAGCAACTGACGCACGCACATTTGCGGATCATTAAACGAAAGGATTTAAAAGCTTTTGGATTTTGGGCTTTTTCAATTTCTCAGGAAAGCAAAAACACTGTTCAGCTCATTCTAGTCAAGTCATGCTTTGGAACAACTGTTGCTGCCTCTACATTTATTGCTGTGGCTAGAAGCAGTCCAAAGAAAAGTTTTCGCGAATCTGTCCTTACTTAAAGGATGAGAGACACATTACTGTATCATTCCCCGATTCGTTTAGGGAAAACTTTTGACTGCCAGATGATAAACATTGCCGCTTTGATGGCCCTCAAATATTTACTACATCGAAGTTGATGCCAATAAATTGTCTTCTTTTCAGTCTTTATTTATTACAGAACACTTTCAGAAGTTTTGCAGATACTTAGAATGTGTCGAGGATGCAGTTTTTTGCTGTTGTTTATTAATTACAATGACTACCATTTTAAAGACCGATCCCACTGAGTCCGGGATGTTTATTTATCTAATAACAGGGCTATAGAAATACTGTTATACTTCCCGCTGGTTCCTTCCCTCTCTTGATTTGAACCTTATTTACGTAGTCAAAAGTTCATTGTAAAGTCTTCAAAATTGTTTCTAAAGAACTGGCTTCTGAGAGTGAATGCGGGAGGTTCTGAGAATAGAAAAAATAAAACCCAGTTTACTTTGACAAATGAATACAACAACAACAACAAGAGGAGCACGATATCGCGTAAGTAAATAATCTAAACTGAAGCCGCAGCAAATCGCATGTATCCGGAGAATAATTCTCGGTTAACAACTAAAACTACGGAAGAAAGTGTTGCACAAGAAGCTAATCAACACGGAAGCAAGCAGCACGCAATAAATTTGCTGAGGAGAGCCGCCGAAAACGTTCCCAAAAGAAAAGCTTTAATAGAAAAATTAATAAACCATTGAGGTCACGTGAGTTGAATACCAGAAGACACACAAAGGTCTCTGGATTCGAAATGTTTGCCCAAGTTGAAGGGGCATTTAATGAAAGTTCCGCGGAAACGAACTGTCAATGAATTTGACGTTAATTAAACTAAGAGCTGGAAAGACAGAGACAGCGATAGCGATATCACCTCCATCTAGTGCAATAACGACAGCAACCCAACAACTAATAATAACCAAACAACGCTGTAATAAGTAATCGATACCTTTTTAAACAGCACGATTTACACGCGCCCACACGTCAAACAGCGGAACCGGAGGTCGCAGTGAGGTCCGGGGTTGTCTGTCCATGCAGCCCGGCCATCCGTGCGATCTGCGACACTGCGAGCGATTAATGGTTCGCCGGACGCGTTCCAATACAATATTTACTCAACGTGTCAAAATCGGGTTAACGTTTTCAACAGCCGCACGTGAGGCAGGCGATTTATAGCAGCGAGTCCACCACGAATCCCAGAAGCATGTCAGGTACGATATCTGCGCCTACAGCCCCCGAGGCGCTGACATTAGATACACTTAACACCGATGGTCAATATTACAGCAACACGAAAAACCACATTAATAAATACTCATGCTTCACACGCAATCCTCGCATGCAGTGTGAATCGCATTCTTCAATCGAACAGTGTTAAAACAGGGAATCAAAAGTGTTCTATGAGAAAACATCAGTCCACTTTGAACGACAGAAAACTTTACAATAATAAACTAAACTTATTTTCGGTGTTTAAGAATTGAATTCGAGTTAAGTTAAGAAGTGGCAAAGTGTAAATAATGCCGCGTTATCACCAGAAGAAACGCTGCTGTCTGTCAGTGAGGACTGAACATTAAACTGCGGTTACACTCGAGAACAGTAGCGATAACATCACTAGTTACAACCTCTTCTACTTGTTATTCGCGTTTTCATGCGTCGCTGGTTTGAGGATTTCGGCTTCCGTGAGGAACGAAGCATAGCGACGTCCTCGGCTTCCTCTTCCACCCCTTGAAATTGGTGATTCACCTCCACAACGTGTTTTTTTAAAGTTTAAATGCTTGGAGCTATGATTTTCCATTTCAATTCCTTGGGATGGAGTACGGTTTGGTGAAACTGTAGTTTTGGTGGATGCTGACCTTGTGTCGCACTTCGCTCCGTACTTCCTTGGCTTGTGTCCAAGATTGTGATCTCGCATAACTTGTAAACACCTTTGAAATGTCTTCCTCTGCCGTCTGCGCTCTGCTCAATTTTTCTTGAACTCGACTTCACGGTCTCTAAAAATGCCGCACTTCCTGGCATCTACGATTTCAATTTTTCACCTTGGAAATTACGTTCTTTAAATTACGAGGACGCTTGGTGCACCAGCCTGAATAGCTTGGGGATGGTTTATCTTATCTCGTCTTTCATTTGCTGGTTTTTGTTGTTGTTGTAGTGAAAGTACTCTATGAACACACGTAACAATCCATGGGACGTTTCTCACTTGCTTTTTAATCAGATCCATTGAATGGCTTTGACGATGAGATGCCTTTCGCTGTACACACTTTTCACTCTCTTTTCTCATTTTTCAATTTACATTAAATGTAATTTAATACTCGAAGCTTTATTCACATTTTCGGGATATCCTTGTTTTTGAAATTAAGATGCTGCAGAAATATTTTGTCCTCACAGAACATTTTTCAAGTCAAGTATATAAATATTCTGCGTTATCTGATTCAAGGTCAAGCAAGATTTAAGCTTTATAAGGGTATATAGAAGAAATGTTTTCAGATGGGGGGTGCCCATGATGGACCAATTAATTCAATAATCAGAGTTCCGCTGTTTAATATTCAATCTTGAAAACCTCCCCAAATCAATAACTCTTGTGTAACTTGATTAATTTATCAGAACTGGCAGATTGCAGCCGACCCCAACACCCTGCAAATCCTTGTAATCCTGCTCATGTAATCGAGTATTTGTTTCACTTTGATGTCGGTCGACCATGCATCGAATCGGGGAATCGGTGGCTCAGCAGCGAGTGGTCAAGGGGCCCCCTGCCCACCCTCCAGTGCAACATATTCATTGGGCCGGTGGGAGGAGGGGGATGCCAAAATATACGAAGAACAGAACTGAACTCAATCCGAGTTCAACCCCGAGCAGCAGTCAAGGCAACATTTTGCTAGAACCAAAGCGCTTCACTGTTTTAGTTCTTGCTTTTTTCTCTCATTTTTTTCTCTCCATCCTCTAAAACAGATTTGTAAAAATTACTCGCAGTCATTCGCAGTAATCCAGCAGTTAGCAGTTAACACACAACAACAACGTCAATTACTAGAACATGTCATTCCGTAGCTCGCTAAAAAAAGGATTTTAAGGACCAGTGCGAGTGCCATTGACACTGAATTCGATTTCCGTCTGTCTCTCAGCTCAACTGGAATCGAATCGTATCGAATTCGCCGCGTTGTGTCACCAACAAAAGCAAGCAGCGAGTTTTTGCTGACTTCGCCACTAAATGTACAGTTTAGAGATTTAATCCTTTTCGAGTGCTATTCTCAGTGTGTGTGTTCCAGGGTTGCCACAGTTGCCAACATCACTATAGACTTAACTCTCTTCTTCATTTCTTTAAACTTAATTTGTTAAAATATATGTATTAAATACAGAAATCATCCTTCCCTTTCAGAAGCCACAAGTTTTGTGAGTTTTTAATATTAAAATCAGTTGTAGGCACTCTTGAGTGGTGCCGATCCTTCTGATGCCCAAAGCGTGTAACACGTGAATGAACTCTGGCAACCCTGGCGAGCAGGCGATCGTTCACAATCAGCTTAAATGCATTCAAATTACGTACTTGAGGCATATTAAAAACACGTGTCCGGCAACAATAAACTTGCTCTACAAATTGCTCTCATCGGAAGAGTTGCCTCCCTCCCTCCCTCCCTCACTCCATTCCCCCCGCACATACTTCACGCTCTTCGTGTCATCCAACCAAAGCTTTGACGACGGACGCAGAACAGCATCGCCAGAGAGATAAAATTTAATGAAATGTCAATGAAATGCAGAGCTCAGGGGCAGCACATGGAGAAAAAATCCAATTTCCTTTGTGTAATTAACACACATACTCACACACACACACAGGTGAGCGCTTAGATGAGAACGCGTTCGTGTGTTTGTGCGTTGGTGTGTGTGTGTGTGCGTGTCATTGGGTACGATTGTGTGCGTAAGTTTTACTAAATCAATCAAATGTTTTTGCAGTTCCTGTGTTAAATATGAGCGAGATTAAAGAAACAGACACGAGAGGGAGCCGTAGCTACTTTTTGAAGCGCACTGCTACCCTTTTTTGATACTCTTTCCGTTTGCTTTTCAATTGTAAATCAATTTAAACCATGTTCATCATTTTTTGCATGCCGTTTTCATGCTGATGTTGTTGTTGTTCTCGTTGACGCTGTTGTTGTTGTTGTGTTGTGGCCACACACGACTTCACATTCGTAACTGCGAAGCCGCTAGAATCGCTTTGATAGCAAAACTTGTTATCGGCCATTTTTGTTTTTGGGCCGAATGACGTCAGTACGTTTGGATTCGCATACAGCGACTGGATAGAAAAAATCATTTAACCCGCTTTGCAGTTGGCAACAATGCCCCACTCGCACCGGCACACAATTGTTTTCTTCCCCCTCCCCCGCCCCCTCCGCCACTCTTCACGGATTCATTGCTTGGCTCTCTTTGTGTTTATTATGAACGTTTGCGGTCTTCTGTGCATCTGACGTGTTGATAATTACCAATCCGTAGCTCCCGCCCCCGGCCCGGCCAGTTTGTCCCCTCCATCCGAGCCCCTGGTGCTCGGATCTGCTGGAACGCTTCGCGTGCATGCGTTCGGTTTGCATACGTTGCGGGAATACGTGGAGGTCAAAGCGAGACCGCTTCACATCGAAAAGCGGACCAAAAAACTGGCTCAAACGTACATTCGCATAAATTTGTTTATGGTTTGGGGGCGTGTGAGAGCTGCATCATCGTCATCTGAAGTGCATCGGAAAGAATGCCCGATTCTCTTGCAAACAACGACTCTTTGGTTGTTCGCTTTTTCTGAAATAACTTTCCTTCACTATTGATTTCAAATAAATTCTCACAACTCACAGAGATTGGAACTTTCAAATAACTCGCAGCTAAACTTTGAAAGACAGTCAGATTAGTAAACTAACTCATATTTAATCCCTAATCTTCAGCATTTCCTAGCCGGAGTTTCCTCAGCTTTCCTGGGAAGTTTCAAAAACTTACCAGCGCAGAAGGAGTCTTCAGCGATTTGTGACTTTAACTTCACTTAAATGTCAACTTCAACATAGTTTCATTTAAGGCAGTGATAAGAAATATTACTCAAAATGCAGGTTCACGATAAGGTTTTTTTGGCACTTCCGTTTTTCGGCAGGGTTTTTCAATTCTAACCTCAAAGCAACTCCAACGTGATATCTTTACTCTGTGTATTAAAATTGTCACTGAGATTTGTACCTCTAAAAACAAAAAGCTTAAAAACATCGAGTATTTTGCTGGGATGTGTTTTTATCTTTTCTAAATAGGAGCAAATTTTTAAAACCTCCCATTTATCGAGTTTTGAATATTTGTTTCTCTTTTATTCTCTGTGAACTTTTGACCCAGATTTTAATTATTTATCTTCGGGGTATGAATCAAATTTCGGTTTATTATTTATTACCCGAAATTAGCACATGCAGCAGCTGTGAATCTTATCTGTCGCTGCATCGCCTGAGTCCAGCTGTGCGACTGCCTCCCTCACCACGCATCCGGCGACTTTGCCGCGAAGGTGCTGTGAATTTGGAAGCCTGGAGATTTTAAAATGCTGAGCTCCACTAAACGCATTAAGCTACATTTTGTGCAGTTGTTGCGGAATCGATTTTAATAATTATAGGCTAACAACTGAGTCGTCTTGTTGCCGGGTTGCATTCATGTATCGAAGGTGGGACGCTGATGTTTCTGATATGGACACAGTCAGCGATGATTGGAATTCGCCTGGGGGGCGAATCCGGACAGGAACTCCACAGACACGACATCTCCAAGCCAACCATCGACCCAAGCAAACAATAGAAATTAGCAACAATTGTTGTGTTCTCAGTGGCCACTCTTCGATCGCCCGCGCTCTGGTCTTCCCGCATGGCGCACTCTGTGCCTCCCCTCCGGCGCCCCTGCACAACGCGATTCGAATGCAAAACTTAATTTTTATGCACAGATGCGCAAATAATTTAAAAATGCAAATTCGTATCTCGTATTCGCAGATTATTTTTTGCATTTGACAGATTCCACAGACATGTGGGAATTATTGTTGCTGCTCTATCATTGTTGCTGTTGTTGTTGTTGTTGTTACACTCGCTTGTGCTCTTGTTGTCATGCAATTAAATTTAATAAACATTTATTTGTTGATTTGGATTTGATTCACGTCAGTCGCAGTACTCGTGTTTGCAGTATTTGCGGATGATTAAAAATGTTAGCGAAGCGCACACGAACCGCGTCCCGGACGAACTCCGCCACTTCCACCCACTTCAGGACACTTCAACTAAATTTATTATCCATTTATTTCACAATTTAAATACACGTCGCGGCCGCTTTCAATTACAAATGCAGGGCAATTTTCGGAATTCGAATGCGCTTAAGGACTCGAATAAATGCGACTGCATTTAATCATGCCATGAAATTAATTTAAGTCCATGAGCTGTATTTACAATTCGATATACTCGTAAGCTTGGCTCTATTTTAAAACCGATTAGTTTCTCACCAAAATTCCACTCACATTTTTGGTCAATTCATATCGAAGTATTCGACTATTCGGTCCTTTCGGTCGTTAGCTGTTTTGGTTGAAATGTTTTCGGTTTACAAAAACACAAAATTAAGAATAACAACAATGAACTATTTAAAGCAACTAATCTACTTTACCTTCCATTACATTCCGCTGCTTTTTATATTTAAGTGAAACTTGTTTTAAATCTTTTCAAGGGTTTTGAAGTTTAGTTTATTTCCATCTCCATGAAAGCGTTGCCATAGCGTCATACGCCATGACAACCTGCTGACACGTAAACTTGCAGCTGTCGATGTGCTGTCACACAAAAGCTAGAAACAGCGACAACCAAAAAAGACAACAGCATAAAGTTTGCCTTATATACTGCTTTAGATCCTCGTGTACACTCCTCAGTTGCTCACTCGAATTTCATTATTAAACTCTGAGGTGTTTCTAGCCGTTTCTCGTTCTTCTGGTTTCCATCTCGTTTTCCTTGCATCTCTCTCTTTCTCTCTTTCGCGAGCTTTCCTCTGGTCCAACATAACCTCACCTAATGAGTCAGGATCTTTATTATCAGGATCTTTTGTTGAGTTGTGCTACAGGACGAAACTCCGAGTGAGTGGTGGTTACACTTGTTCTGCTTTGTATCAGACTGAATCTGTCCATTGTATTCAAATTGAACGAATAATTTTTAGGAAACACTTTAAATATATTTTTAGATACTTTGGAAATACTTTGCCCATTCCTATAATGAATTTTTTCAATAATTAAGCTGAATAAATGCATTGATTTTGGCACAAAAGGGAGCATTGTTTAAGATCGTAGTCGTAGATCACTAATAAATCTGTTTTTGAAGGAAACCAAAAACTGTAAATCCTCCGTACAGCACTGAATTCATGGTTCTCCGGGTCGAAAGTCACTCGTAGTGATAACTGGGTAACTTTTGAATGAAACAATGCAACATCTGAACGGTTTGTTGAGGTTGGCTGGTTTCGTGTGTTACTTTTAAATGCTCCGTCAAACAACAACAACAACACTCAAGCAACAGCATGTCACCGTTTCATGAACTCTGCCCGAGACACAAGCGGCTTTCGATAGCGATGTGAGCTACGTTCCCGAATAGCATCAGCTTCCTTGAAGGCGACAAAGACGAAAAATCTAGAATAATTTGATGCGAGATCAGAAACTCTTTTCGAAAGGGGGCGGGGGAGGTGCTGAAGCAGTCTACGATGACGACGATAAGAAAGGGCAGTCTCAAGGTAAAAAGAAGGCTTCACTGCGAATGCTTTTGGCGGCGTTGTCGGAATTCGTCAGTTGATCCCGTGAGGTTAAGCGAGCGCGATTAAATATCTGCGTGCAGTCTGTGAAGGGCGGCGTCCGTGAAGATTCTGGCTGCATGTGTGTATCGTAGCGCAAGAGTGGTGCTGGCAACGCACCAGTGCTGGCAACGAAATTTTGAAGCACAACTGTTTTGCTTGACTCAACCTGGAGCAGCCTCAACCGTCTGCGGATGGGTTGCTGAAGAGCGGCATGGAGCAGCGGGGCGGGTGTGGGCGGGCGGTTGTCTTAACTGCTTTCACGCGGCGGCTGGGTTTCGCTGCTGTTGCAGTCATCGCATTCGTTGTTGTTGTTGCTCTATTTGTTCCTCCTAATAGTGTGCTTGTCTTGTTGTTGTTGCTATTTATGCAATATTCATTTTCTGAATACATGTTTATGGTTGAATGGTGGTGCTGTGTGTGTGTGTGTGTGTGTATGTGTGTGTAGTAATGGAATTATTTCATGTAGGCACAACACATGCGTCTCTGTTGTTGTTGCAGTTTGTGCTCTTGACAATTTATACTCTCGAAACCGTGAAAACTTTTTCTGTTCTCAAAGTGAGCAGCACTTAAAAGCGATTAAATATAAATCAATATGAAGTGTGCATAAGTTCGCTTTTTTGCTCCCTTCGCATTCGCCGAACGCGGCTCGTCGTGTAGTGAAAAACGCATTTTATTCATTAACATGATTTCGCAATTAAGTGCAAAAATTTTCTTCATCTCCTGCGTTATTTTTAATCCATGTTGAATTACTTCTCGCCCTCCATCACTCGCGATCTCTTTATTAAAATTACTCTCTGAAAAGATGAACACAAACTATAAAAGTAACAATTTACTATATTAACCTCGCACGACGCGTTTGCATTAAAATGGGTCTAATGTGCCACTCGGAGCCCGTGATCATGACGCACACAGGAGCCGCATGTGCTGTCAACTTTCAACCTGCCATCCTTTCTGTCGTCGCTGAAGATTAGCATAAAAGCATTAAAATATGGAAATTTGCATGCAACATTGTTTGCCCTGTAATACGCGCCGAGACCCAGCCACAGGAACACCGGTGGAGGGCAGCTTCACTCTCACACAGACTCCGAGCTGCGAATTCCGACAGCTTCACTCTCAAAATATGCCGGCCGCTCTTCCCAACGCTTGTCAGACGCTGACAACAACAACGCCGCACTGTTTTTTAGAATTTCTTGTTTATTAGGACGTCGCCGAACATCCCGGAAGTGGAATTTACGAGAGTTTGTGACACAATTTTAAGTTTTATGACTTGCATGCGGCACACAACATTTTTAATGACGCCGCAGCTGAAGTTGATGAAAATTGTGCGGGAGTATTCGGGGATTCCGTGTGATTCCGTCGTTCACGGCAATCATGTGGATTAAAATACTAGAGAGTCAGAGCCATTTATAAGATCCACTATATTGAATATAATTACTCTACCCGGGTTCATTTCTTAGATAGGGTTTTCCTCCGGTGCGAATTGAAAATTATGAAAAACCCCTCCCTTCTCTCCCTCTCTCAACATTTTCTCTTCTTTAAATTACGACTCATGTAATTATTATTCTGAAGGCAATAAAATGGGCTGGTTTTGGAACAAGTGAAAGCACACGTCGCCACATACGAAGGATTGAGAGCCCTGCATTTGACGTTAAGTTTAAATTGCTTCGATAATTTCGCATAAACTACGACCCTCGCTTTGCATACAACCCTCAAATCACTCTTCCATCCACCTGCACAGTCACCATTGAAGGCCGCATTCTCCGTTATTCTCAATTTCAGGACTTTATCACTGAACTAGACACTGAACTCACTCAGTTGAATTGACCCTGATAGTGACAACTTCATGCATTATGCCGAGTACGTGGAAGCCGCCTGCCCCACCCACTCCGCGCTTGGATTCCCGTACCACGTCCATAGTCGCTAGATGACGACTATCACCTGCTTAACGTCCGCTGGACCTCTCAGGACGGTGCGCTCGGCAGGTTCTACCACGCTTGGACCAACAGAGAGGCCTACACTAGCTGTTGTTGGACTTCCGGGGGACGGTGATGGTTGCTGTTGCTATTCAGCCGTTTCGTCATTCAACGAAGTTCAGTTCAGGGTTCTTTTGTATTAAATTGAGTAAAATAAGCTTTCTATGAGTTTTTAAGCTCCTCTCGATGGATGGATGTGCGTATGTCGTGGAGTGTGCTTGTGTCCGTGTGTTTGTGAATAGCGAAGAACGCATTCAGCAAAAATGATTGCCTCCAACGAAGCTAACAAAACACTCAAGCGACACACGCACCACTCCTCCCCACCCCCTCTATTTGTTGTGCTGACCCACTGAAAAGTGGAAACTTTCCGAAATTTCAATTTCGTAGAATGCGGATCCTGACCGCACCCACCCCGCCCACTCCGCCCACCTCCGCCGCGCCGATTCGAGCTCTTTTAATAAATTCATAAATATTTATGTATGCAAAATTGGCGCTCGATCCACAACGCATCAGCTGCAGTCGGTTGTTGTCCACGCTGATGCTGATGCTGGTGCTGATGCTGGTGTTGTTGCTGCTGTTTTTGATGTCGGCCAGCAGCTCGTGCGTGCGATGCGTTGCATTGCGTTGTTTGCCGGGTTCCGAGCCCGGCCAACAGGTTTAACGACTTGATGAAGAAGGCTGCTGATGTCCCGAGTGTGCCATGTTTCGGTGGCTGTTGCCGTCGCTGTGCATCGGATGGATTGCCGCGGTCCTGGTACGTCACAAAAACCACAGCCGAGAATTTCAATCATTAAAATGGCCGAATTCTAGTTTTCTGGGCACTGTTACCGTGGAGCGGGCTCAAATCAGAGCATTCGAAACCAGTTCAGCGGTGGTACCGAGTAAGGAAGCTGGTGCACTGTATCCCACTGTGTATGGTGTGCCACGTATCTGGCCATTTGCGAGTTTAGCCATTGGAACCACTGCACGAGGACCGCTCGCAATGTGTCCCTCCGCGCGGATGCGGACGCTGGCAATCAGCCGCTGGTGCCAGAGTGGACTACGACTCGCAGCATTCAAGGCAGAAATTCGCCTCAGCGTCTGTCAGTTGCTCAAATAGCGACGCGTAGACAGAGCAACAACTCTGATGTTCAGCGAATTATATGACATTCCACACACACTCCAGAATGCAGCCTGGCCACTCTGGCTGATGGCGTCATGTCAGCCCGTCAGTCCGTCAGAGCGACAGAATGCCTGAGCCGCTGCTGAGGGCCTTCCTAACAATTGGCAACACATCGTGCATCGCTCTAAGCGCCCTCTTGAATTCCCGTTATTGTCCTTTTGTCGTTCTTAGCCGTTGTTTTTTTTTTTTCGTTCAGTCCCACGCTTATTTGCATGTTCAATTCGACGAACGTCCTGCCGAATTCTCTGAGTGCCGACTCTACTGGAGCGTTCCACGTTGTTGTTGTCGTTGTGCTGCTTTTATGCTATCTTCTCCAACACTCGACACTACGATTTATTGCGAAAATGATTCGAAATCAATTTATTTTTCGCCATCCTTGCGACTGCTGAGTGTACGGTTGTGAGGTTGTGCCTGCGGACGAGCAAAAAAGACTCTCGTAAGTTTTTTAAGTAAATAAATCAACTTGATGCGTATCTAAAAATAACTGTGAATACTTAACTCAATGAACGACGACTGAATGACGAATTATTCCCAAATTTGCGAATCATTTTTTGCGTCGACGCGATGACTCGTGCACCCAAAACGGAAGAATGCTCGGCAAGCTTTCGGCTTTTGTTATGACAGCGGCGCGAGGCGTCAACTGCGAGCTCGGGATTTATTTAAATTTAATTTTCGCGCAACACGAGGGTTGTTTCCAGGCCTGGCAAAAAATGGTGACAAACTAGACGTTGATTGAGTTGTTTTTAAAAGAGTCGAAAAAATTCGTTTCGTGTGCTGCAAATCATCTGCGCGGGGCGCGGGCGAGTTTCCTGTTGACTGGCTGTGAAACACTGCGAACTCAAAATTGTTGTTAACTTGGCAGAAACACATGACAGAAAACCAACTAAAAGAATGATGCAGTTGTTGAGTTGTTGTTGCTTTCGATAGCTTCGAATTCTGTGTGTCGACGATGAATGAAACAGTTGTTCTTCTGCGACTTCTCATGACGCTCCTTCGTTTTGCACGGCGTCGAGCTTCCATTCGCCACGATAGCGATTAAAGTCTTCGTGACGAATTGTGTTCATTTTCTCCCGAAGTTCGTCCCGATCCGATGTCCACCGACTGCTTTCAGCGCCATCGGCCGCCGATTGTTCGTTGAAGCGACAAAATAACTCGAAAAAGCGGGCGTAAACAATTATTATTAACAGTGGTCGCTGTCGCAGTTTTAAATTTAATTCTTCCGCTCCAGTCATGCCACTCTTCCGCTGCGTGTCGCCACCAACATCAACAATATTTCAATTGTTGCTGTCGTCCGTTGGCAGCCCCAACAAGCGGCAGCAGCGGCAGCGGCGGGGCGACGGCAATCATACGAAGCTTGGGGCTGCATGTTGCGCGACATGCAGGAAGCGCGGGGGTGAGGGGTGGCGTCCGCTTTGTCTGCTTTTTATAATTTGTTGCAGACACATTAATCAAAAAATGAGCTCGTGTGATGCTGGTCTGCCGCTTTGTGTGAGTGCGGGGGAGGGGGCAGGGGCCGGATCGGTCTAAGTGGCCGCTCTGTGTATGTGTGTGTGTGTGAACTTCGGGTTTGACAGTGCGACAGTGTGAAGGTAATTTTAATGTCACTGGAACTGTTCTGGTCGAGCCGCTGTTTGCTGAATGATTTTGCGACACACGAACGAGCACTCGTTTTTCTGTTGTTCACTTAGTGTTAATATTATTACCGTTGTTGTTGTTGTTGTTTTAGTTATGACTTGCAAAATGTTGGCATTGCTGTCAATTCCATCCATGAGGAGAAGGGGGAGCGGGGGGGGGGGGGGGGGGGGGAGAACTCCAACACTTTGTTAATTAATACTTCAGGTGCCTGGAATTGATTTCGATAAGGAAAAAAACGACTAAAGATGTGAACATTCCGTAGTGAATAAAAACAATCTGCATTCCTAAATTCACTTCCGTGTTTAATGTTTAAAGTCCACGAAACGTTTGTTTGAAATCCGATATAAAATAAAACCCAACATAAGGCTTTCCATTGAAAACATTTCGCTATAAATTTATTGTTAGAATGGCGGTTAAAAAACCGCTTATCACGGTAATAATATGACAATAACAACGAAGTCTGTCAACAACTAATTAAAAAACAAACAAAATTAAGTGGAATATTCTACTCAATCGATTAACCCGGCAATAAAAATAAAATTAATGGCAGTCGATGCAGCTTCGATGCGATAAAAAACCAAATAAAGTAAATAAATGCGCTTTGTTGCGTGTAGTAAATTCTGAAAATGCAACACTGTGCAAATAGAATCGAAATTATTCCAGAATTGCCACTCGTACTCGTATTTGAGTCGACGGACGATCCGATGGACGCTGGCAGCACTTTTTGTGGGCTTCACTAATTCAGAAAACTAACAAAAAAGTTGCTTCGTATTTCAAAGCAACCACTTTCACCCCTCCTCCCGGGAGAGGCCGCCGGAGCCCGCACTGACCACTCTCGAAAGCGGAGGTTCCACCAGAAGAGATGCTCTGCATCCACCCGTTCCAGTTCCACGTGCGACCTCGTTATAGCGATTGCTGATTTCACTGGACGCTTCATTTGTGGAACCAGTTTTTGCTCCAGCTCCGGTCAATCATGCGTGGACTGCTGATTTCCGAAACAACTGCGAAGCTCCGTCCTTCATTCTGCTTGCTTGCCGCGTCCTCTGCTCCACTAACGAGTGTTTGTCCTGCAGGTATTCGGTAAGTAAACCCTGCTGAGGAGCACTCCACTGCTTGGTTCCTTGTATTTTTTAAATTTCATGGAGTTTATAGTGGTTGAAATAAGTTCAGAAGCAATCAAAAGAAAGCAGACTTTTTTCTAAACCCGCAACTTTACCTAAAATTGTAGTTGAAGCCTGCGAAAGAAAACTTGTCCATGTTCACGTTAATCAAAGTAAAATAAAGTTTCGATTTAAGGGAAAAATAACTCGCTTTTTTTTTTCTTTGCTGAATTTGATGTTTTTTCGTTTTTTGTTTGGTTTTTCCTTCAATGCACTTGAAGCAGTTTGTGTATAATTTTGTTCGTCCTTCAGTTTTTAATTAATCATATTTTGTGATACTATTTGCGCCACCATAATCTATCGGAGCCTCCAGTCTGTGTACATTGCAGGTCCTTTGAACTGCGGAGAAAAATACTAATTAAAAGTTTCGCATTTTCTTTGCAGATTTCGCTACTTCTGCGCCGTTATTGCAAGGTGGCTCCTTGCAGAAGGGCGATAAAAGAGGCGGCTGGGGGTGGCAACAGTTCTTCGGATGGACGGATGGATAGGCAACTTCCATAGGTTCCAAAAATACTTTAAAAACCTAAAAAAGGTGTTCATATATTGTACAAAGCAATTCTTCTTAGATTATGAATGAATGTATTCATTACTCTTTAAACAACTCACATTCCATTTCTACTTAAGTATAAATCAGTATTTCAGGAGGTTGTCTGGGAAATAATGTTATGTTCGTATAATTATATTTGCCGAGATATAACATAAACAACGCCACATCGGGGTCGATTCGAAACACCACCCCGAGCGATAATCATGGCAAATCTAATTCCAGGCTCACGAATGAATGCAACGAAAGGAGCTTCTACACGAAAGGAATCTGCGAAAGCAAAACAACCACGAACAAAGTAAATAAACACATGGCAACTCCGTGCAATGCTGTCGCCTCTGCACGATGTCAATCCAAGCAAATAAACGAACAACTAATAAGCGAGGTCAGACGGATGGCGAAATGAACCGAGTTGAGTACAGAGTCGTCGCAGGGTTGCCAATCCGGGGGGTCGGAGTGGTGAGTTGTTGTTTCTTCTGCTCGTTTGTAGAAATGAATAACTAACAATTATCTCGGCCGAAATACTCGTAACTCTCAACGGAGTGGGGAATATTTACTTTGTTTATTATCTAAATATTTTTATGTCTTTGTTTCGTTGGTTGCCCCTTGATGAGTGCTTGTTGCTGAGGGCTACAACCACCCTTTAATTGAATATCAGAAAAGTAAACAACGCAGTTCAACCAAAACAACCCATCAAGCCATCGGATGGGTTCGGAACCGTGCCAATTCGCTGACAAATAAAGAAAGCAAAAGTTCCGAATTTATAAATGAAATGTTAGACTTTGAATACAAAATAAATTCAATCAAATTCGCTTTCACCAAAAGCCAATCTTTTCCTTAATTGCAATGAAATCATCGCTAAAGTGATGGAAACTATTTTAAAATTGAAGAATAACTCTTTTAAGCTCGTCGTAATCGTCAATTCTTTTTGATGTGATGATGCTATCCTTAAGCGGAATCAAAAAATGGTCTTCTACTCGAAATGGTGCTCTAGCTTAACTGAGCCACCGAATTAGCATGGCGAATGACGTGCAACCTGACCAATTTGCCCACATGCACTCACACGAAAGAACCACCAACGACACCAACCGACATCAGGCGAGGTCGGGTTTGTAACGACGTCGAGAATGTCATCATTCTCAGGCAAATCCGACAGAGCGCACAAGGACCACCTGAACCGCAGCTTCCTCACTCACCTACCGGTGCTCCCGTTCATGTCCAGCTTCACTCGCTCTGTGCACTTAAACTCTCAAAATCGCTGTCAGAAGCACCTTCTCCCGACCCGTTCTTGTGTGCCAACCCAACCGGCCCACAATTTTTTGACTAATTAAATTATACATCACAATCCAAAAAAAGCCCCCACGCTGATGACTTATGTACCCAGCAACACCGTTAAAAAGCGGGTTGCACCCTGGGCCCGAAGCATTCAAGAGAAGTCCAAAATGTGACGTAAGAATATACTCTAAGATCGGACATCGAGTTCCATCGAATGGTTGCATTTGCAGAGAACGAAGGAGAGGCGAAGAGATACCCAAGCAACTGAGCCAACTCTCATTGAATTTTGGTCACTTTGCCCGCTTCCTTGCCCAGGAAGGAGTCCTTAAGTTCACGTGAGCTTTCGTGGTCTTCAATTCACAGAAACCGAAATCCTTGGTTGCTCTCCTTATCCTCTGAGGGTCAGTTTTTGCTGGCATTTTGAATTTGGGGCTCCGACGAGATTTAAGCTTCGGTCAAAAGATTCGTCAGTTCTGGCGAAGTGTGTTTCTGTCATGTTGCCATGGCGAACACGTGCTCGGAGGATTTGACAGTCTATGACCATGGCTACATTTAAAGCACTTCTGCTGCTTGTGCTTGTTTACCAAGCGGCTTCATGCCTCAGACGAGCTCACAGACGAGTGCCCCGACTGCTTTGGCGAAGTTTAGTGCTCAAGTCCTGCCGGGTGTGAAGAGTCTCAGAGTCAGAGTGGCTTTCGGGCCTGGGTTTCAAGCGGCTGCTTTGCATGCAGAACTTTAGCTCGTAATTTCATTTAATAAACAAGAATTGGAAGAGTCTGTTTTGCGTTCGGCTCGCATATCCTGCCTCCAAGGATAGTTTGGTGAAATCTGCCGCATCAAAACTCACCTCACTCTGCCCTGCCCCCGAGTGCGAGAGTGAGTAGTGCTTTTTTCTCTGACGAGCTCTACAACACTTTCTGTGTTGCGTGTGCAGATGTGCGTAGTTGAGAACATGGCACAGTGGAGCAAATCCATATGGTAAAAAAGTTAAACTCTTATATCATAAAATCACTTAATTACATTTACTCAGTTACGTAAAAAGTCTTATGTTTTTGCCATTTTTTTCGTTCACGATTTCCTTCGAGTCGAAAAGTCTTACACAAAGCATTCCAATTCGGACCACTGTCCATGGCAACCCATTTAGATCTCAAACTTCAAGCGTCAAGTGTCGCGAGCAACTCCTGGGATGCAGCGGCAATCGAATTTGACAGTTTAAACTTCAAGCCACGCACACCGAAAAGTGTGCCCCAAACCAGCAGCTCGCAGCCGCTCACAGACAATAAAAAAACGTCTGCAATTAAAGTTAATGCAGTTACACACGCAGCCCGCCGCGGTAGCGCCCGGTTACAAGACGCAGCCTCAGCGCGATCGTAATGGCGACAGAGACAACTTCCGGCGGTTGTGAAAAACGCGTCGGAAAGCATGCAACACTTTGCGCTGAACGCACACATTAACTGAGAGTAACGAGAAAATGAAAACGTAAACAAGGACTACGTTTCAGACGAATTTTAATGTATGTTCTTCCACGTCTACATCGCTACATCTGTCTGTCTGTCTGTCTGTCTGTCTGTCATTGTTACCGCACTGTGTAAGCCAGTGAGATGGAGTTTGCTGCCATCTCACTTCTGATATACGATACACTGTATTACATGCGCTCCCACTCCCTCTCCTGCTCACACACTCTCTCTCTTTGTCCCTTTCTATCGCTGCTCCGTTTTGATTCTTGTCAATCAAAATCATCGTCTCTCGCAAGTTAACGCCATTTTCCGCCAGACACCCGCACTGTCTTGCGTTAAACCGACGAACTCTGGCAGCTCTTCTTTACTCTTCTCTTTCAGCACGGATTTCTTGTTACTTTCGAGAAGATTCTGTGTGTGTGTGAGTTCGCGAATAAGTTTTAATCAAATTATGTGCATTTTTCTCAAAGTTGTGGGGGAAATTTTCCGAAATCACTTCTACGCCACTCGTAATTGAATTTAAAAGTTTCGCAAAAGATTTTGTTTTAAAATTACTGCGCCTGAATTTCATTAGCAATGCCAAATGGCTTTAATAAAAAGACGACAACGAGACGCCAGCTCATTCACTCTACAGACACCCGCCTTCTCTCCCGGCGCAACATCCCATCCATCCCGTCCATCATTCGAAAGGTAGTAATAATCTATGCTACTCGTATATCATATCCAGCAATTCAGCAAATTGTAATGTTTTTCTGTAAAGTTTGCCGAAAAATTGTGTAATGTTTGTATACATAATTAAAGCTCGTTCTTCATTAAGAGCCAATTATACAGCTCACTCCAAGAACTTCCGTCGGGTAGTTACGATGTAGCGGTGTTATTGAAGATAACCCCACGTCCCTGGTACATTAAATATGCAAGAAACATTCACTAAATAACCTCTGATGAAGTCTCTGTTGAGGCCACTTTGAAATGCGACATAATTAAATAACTCTTGCCGTTGAGTGCTTGTGTGTGTGTGTATGTCCGGCATGTGGGCCAGTCGACATGAAATTTTAATGAGCACTGAAAATGTTTTGACCATGAAAAACTGGTAACTAGAAAGCAAGCCGTAGCGGCGGCTTCACTCCAGGAAGGAAGCCATGATGACTGAAACAGCAACAGCAGCAAAAACGATGTCAGTCTTAATTGTGAGTTCGAGTGCAGAAAAGAAGTCCAAGGATCCAGCAGTTAAACGACAGCAAGGACGAGGATGATGTACAGCTGAGGTTCTCAGTGAGGTTCAAAAGCTAAGAGATTGATAGAGTTTTAGGCGTATGTGGAGTGAGGACTTCAGGCCGAAGCTTTTTATGAAGAAACTCGGAGCATGTAAGAATTTTCTACATACATAATAACCGACAATACTTAGAATAGTAGAAGAACGAAGTTACTCAGATTAACTACTAAGTTTAAATAGATAACAATTAAGTTATAATACGCTTTTGCTAGTTTTAATATTGCACAATTCAACCTCTTGTATTATTATTGTAAATACATCAAATTTTAACTATTATTTCATCAGACGATACAAGAATACAGTTAAAAAAGTTTTCAAATTTGGCACAATTTAGACATCTTCTACTTTGATTACTTTGTTAGTGTTTCTGTGATGTGCTTTGAATTGTGTTACTAAACAATTAAGAAGCACTTAATTCAAGTTGTGTTTAATATAATAACGACAACATCAACTAGCAACACGGATAAAACGATAATCTTAAAAAGTTGCCAACTTCTTTGGAAGTTCATGAATTTTGTACTTACATCATTTTCGTGCTTTATCCAGTTTCTTCTGCTGCTAAAGCTGCTTCTTATCATCGCGTTGGTATCACCTTCATTCTTACCCGGCTGCTCAGAGCTCGTCACTGCTCTGCTTCTTCTTCCTCGTCCTCGTCCTCTGCACTTCATCAAAATTAAACTTTAATAAGAAAAGAAAAGCGTCGTAATTGAATTAATTCTAAGGGAAATTTTGCTAATTAACAAAGTTTAAACAGAATGCAATTAAAATCACACAAAATCACTGTCGAGTTATTTATAAATACGTGTTGTCCTTGTGACTTGTGACTCGGCACTCGTGTCATGTTGGTGATGTAATCTTAGACAACTTCGGATGACAGGCTTAAGTTTTAGTTAAGGTTTATGATGTGTCGCGTTCGTGCTTCAACGAAATTGATGATGAAATCTAATAATGGAACCAACGATTTGGTGACTACTCTCAAAGTTGTAAACATCTAAAAATAGAGGGATGAGAGAGGGGTGTGTTGATAGGGTGTTTCTTACTTCGAAAATACACATCTTGTAATAAATGTACTAAAACTTGAAGCCCATCGATCAAGAAATACGATTTTATTATAAGATATTAAATAAGAAAAACGACTAAACTAAATATTCTATTTCACCTTCGGGTTTGGGGTATAAAAGTACTTCGAATGGTCTTGAAAGACTTCGAATACCCTGATATTTTAGCCAAAGATAAGTCAAAACTGAAACATCAGCTATCTTTTGTAAACTCCTCTTTATTATTACTTTTTTGATTTAATCTGATAATATCACGTTATCGCATTTATTCAAATGTCAAACTGATTTAAATCGAGTT
This sequence comes from Myopa testacea, assembly GCA_949629155.1. Taxonomy (NCBI): domain Eukaryota; kingdom Metazoa; phylum Arthropoda; class Insecta; order Diptera; family Conopidae; genus Myopa; species Myopa testacea. Next base: position 46,842,811 of record OX451346.1, on the reverse strand, counting down.
GACAGGCAGAATTTATTGGCGAGAAGGTCGCCACACCCACCCACTCTGTCCTCCTTTCAATTCACTTTCGCCCACCTGCGATGTAATTAAAACTGATTTCTAATTTTGTGCTTTAGTGTTTGGGGTGAGTCCACACCTCAGCCCACACACACACGCACACCGACAAAATTCTACAATGTTCCATTAACGACGCAACAACAAATAATGAGCGCAGTAAAACTGAAGCAATTTTCATTATATTTCCGAACAAAGACTCTTAAATGATGTCACATTCATTAAATCCTTAAGTGTGAAGAGTTTCCATTCCTCCCCGTTCTACGCGCTGATTTAATTGAATCTGAAATGTTTTCTCACCATCGGAGTGATTTCGAGCCACTGATTAGACGGCGGACGGACAGCCGGTAGATTTACTACATATCTTAATTGCTCTGTTCTCCTTCTCACCTGAAAATTGCATTTTTTCTTTTGTTTGGTCCTAAGGGGAGTTTTATAAAAATAGAGACTTCAAATAACACTCACATCAAACATACGAAACCATCAGAAAAACGAGAGGCAAGGCAGAGTCATCAAATTAAATAACAATGTATAAATAAAACTCAGAGAATATTTAAATCTTTTGTCATTCAGTTTATCAGCTGTCCTCAGATAGAACCGAAAACTGCTGTCTTTTCCAGAACGGAGCAGCTGAAGTCAGGTCACCAGCAGTGCTTTGAGAGGAAGCCGTCAACATTTTTATCAAGCTCCGAATTCTTGGTGAGCAGGAGCGAAAAGGAATCAATTTAAATGGAATTTTATGCACGAAGGCGCCATTTTGAGGACGCACAGGAAAGAATGCACAGCATAAAAGTCGAAATATCGACGACGCAAAAACTGACAAGCGGATATCTTTGACAGTTAAGCAGCAAATGTAACAGCAGGAACAACAAAACCTCAAAAAGAAACAATTCTACTCTGACTTTAGATAAAAAAGAGATCCCGAAAATCAGTTTCTCTTGCGAAAAGCGAACCTAACGAGATTCCGTTATAATATCCAGAAATATATCCGGTCCACCTACCCACGCACATACCTCATAACGGTACATTCTATACAGCTATTTGCTGAGATGATACAAGTATATGATGCAATCCTTGGATCCTTTTGGCAAAAGATTGCATAAAGTGTAGAAAAAAAGTTTTGTGGAAGCTTGATTTGTGCACCCACACAAACACACTCATACACACAAAACTATATACATGTATGTATATATGTATGTGTATCAACAGAGCTCGTCACAAGAGCAGGAAGGCCGCCATTTCTCAGTTACTCATACTTAAATGCAGATTTTTCAATCCGTTGAAGCGTGAGCGTTCGCTTTGCGCTACGCTGATATTTCTAAGGAATAAATGTGGAAAAATTCTGTTTATATTGCATTTCTTCGATTTTGTATTTTTTACGCTCCTTCGTTTTCGATTGAGTGCGAAAAATAAATAAAACACAGTTTATAGAATGCACTGAAAAAATATTCCTTAATTTCTATTTTATTATGTGTTAAAATTTAAAAATAAAATAAAGCTATCCGAAATGTGAATTCTGCAGTTTGTTTACTTCAATTGTTTGCATCCTTGAATCGAATCCGGGTCATTTTGGGAAGAAACGACATTAAAATAAGGCGTTAAAATTGTATTCCTCTGCCGATTGTCAGTCGATTCTCTGTCGATTGTCTGTTGAACCTCTGTTGGTTTCTCATACATTGTTTACTCATGTAAATCGAGCAGATCAGAAGAGGATTCAATGTTTATAAATGATCTAATAAATACATATACTGCTACGAATATGAATGATATATTTACTAATGTTCACTTTTCATAGATTTCAAAGGAGCGCTGATCTTCAAATTCAGGGTCCTCTTATTTCAGATCTAAAATTAAACTATGCTTGTGTAAATTACGATATAGAATAGTGCATGAATTTCTCACGGTGCACGTGGTTGAACGAATGCCGTCGCAGGAAGCATCTATTCTCATGCATCGCCGGTATTAAAATAAATATTTTCGATTTTAAAATGTTTGGTTGAATTAAATCGCAGAATTAGCAGTGAAAATATTTGCGAAGATTCTGCATCACTCTGTTGGCGGCAAAAGCGTTGCTTCAGCGACACGACAGACCTCTCGAAAGAGTCGTCGGCGGCGACAATATTTGCTGATGGAGCATTTGAATTATTTTCCAAATTGTTGAGTGCCTGCATCACAAATAGACTTCTATACACTGGATTGTTTGTAAATACTTATGTATATTTTTCCGATTATTTGTATCCTTCGTTTTTCTCAAATCTTTTGGAATAATAAACATCCGGTTGTATAAAAAATCTCCAGTCTTTCAAAGAGAATTTCACTCAGAAAGCTTAGATACCACTCTGATCCTTTGGACGGAGTTGCCACGAATGCTGCCTTGCTTTAGAAACGCAAAACAAGTTAAATTTCACCTTCGGGTGTAGGGTAAAACTTAATGGAAACTCAAGTTCTACGTCCGTATATTCGTCCATACGTCGACTTTTTCTTTGTGCTGCATTTCTGTGTGTTGCCTCCGACACTGCTTCCAATCTTCAGATAGTGAGTGTTATGTCCTCGTTTGCTTTTCCATCTTCAGGCTATCCGTCATCCAGTCCACCGCAACAAGGTTGCTTCTGCCGGCACTTCGCAATTTTGATCAATTTATCTTAATTCTGTTAGGAGGGCACATTAACCTAATGAATGGAAAAGAGAGCAGGAAAACCGAAATAAGAGCACGGAAACAAGTGGATGTACAGCAAATAAACCAATATTAAAACGTTACCTCATCCTTGAAGGACCATCTCAGTGGTACGGAGCTCAGCCGGGCTCAGCTACACTCAGCATCTTTGCGGTTGCATCCGCTCCATGGCACCGGCGTCAGGGTGCGGGGGATGCGACGATGCCGGTGTGGCTCTTCTGTTCAGGTGATGCTTCATTTTCACATCCCTCATTTATCTCGTTTAGTGCTTTGGGGAGATGAATGCTTTGCACTTTGTCCTCTTTTAGGGCCACGACGGAGGGTGCGGCGGGTGTGGTGTCTGCCGAGAGTTCAAAGGCGCTGAAAATTGCTGCTTTAATGTTTCATGTAACGAGCCACCGAGCAGCAGTTGGAGTTGCCAAGTATTTGCTTATTAATGATTTTGACCAGAGCGACTTAGAGTGGGCTTGGAAGGGCGGAAGGATGCGACCCAGAAGAGCTTCGACTGGCCAAGATAAATGCTTCCCTTGACTCATTGTAATTAGCATTTCGATTAGTGTTGGGGATAAACAGGGGATGGCTTGTTATCATGTTAGTAGTTTTTTGCCTTCTTTGGGAAGACTTGAAGTCACTCGATAAAGCTTTATTAATTATATGTCAAAATTGAGTTTAATAGCGACCATAATACACAACGTTAATGATTATTAGGAATCTCTCTGCCTCCCTCTTTTTCCCTCTCTCCCCCCTTTCTAAGTAACTTGATTATAAGTGAAAATATAGATTGAAAGTAATTATTTTCGTTATTTATTTATTTTTCATTTTCTATCAGTTTTTCAGTTTTTCAAATGTATAAAAGTAACAATGTCATTTCTTTTTATTCTTATCCCTCTCTCTCTCTCTCTCTCTTTCTCTCTCTTACTCTCTCGCAATATAACCCCCTTTTACTACCATTTAAGTATTATAATTTTTTAATTCTGCTGCGAAATTTGAACTTCCTTTGAATCCTCGCAAGTTTGTCCTTTCTTTTCGCTTTCTTTTCGCTTCGCTGCGATGAATGCATTAATATGCAATTTCAATTTGTGTCGTTTTCTCCTCAGAACAAAGCCCTCACCCTGCACCCGTCGGTCGTTTAAGTTTTGAAATCGGATTTCAATGTCCTTCGCTCAAGTGGCGACTGCTCCATTGTTTTCTGCGAAAGAATGACAGCGAAACACTGAGAAAGCGCCCCGTCTTTCAAGAGAAGAGTTTGAAATGCATTTAACAAGTTTGCATAATTTAGGAAAAAAGTTGCCTGGAACTGAGCCGAAGGAGAAATGCACGGGGTTCCTTGGCCAGAATCAGCACTGAAAGCATGGGAAATAAAAACAAGTGTATCTCGGATTGTGCTCACTCTGCAAAGTAAAGAAAATCTTTAAAAATAACAAAGTACCACTTTGGTGGAAAACGAGCGGTGATTGCAGCGCAACCCTGCACACCGCCTGCCCTGCGCCCAGATCCAGACGCGGCTGGTGTTTTCCTTCCAACACCTGGTCGAGTTTCACCGGGATGCTTTGTTTGAGTGCTCCGAAGTTTCCTGAGGATTTCGTTGCTAAGCAAACAGACTTTGTTCGAAAATCCGGCAAGGAAAGCGACAAGTGTTGGCGAGAATGAGTGGACGTCTGCCGAGGCCAAGGAGTCCAGCGCTGAAATTTAAGGCCAGAATACATTAAAGCCATTCGAAGCACCCCGAGTGTATGCAGTGAAAATTATCTTAATAGCGATTTTGGTCCCAACTAAACGAGTTGCCTATTTAATTAAAAAAAATATATCACTCGGCTTTTCTACTGCAGCACGAGCGGAACCTAGGTTGGAATCCTGTTTTATGTTAATTAGCAGAAGATTCACTGAAATTACATCCGAAGCTGCGAGTGCTGGCTTCAACCTGCTTAATTCGCGAGAATTTATTGGAACTCGTTGGCGTAAAGTGCACGGAACACGGAACACGAAAGCCAGGCTAAAGAGTGAAATTGTTGCCGTTGTAAATGAGCCAGGAAGTGAAAGATTAGCCCCGAGTCTGCAGGAGATCCATATTTGTGAGGGTTTCAAAAGTATTCCGGCGATAAAGAGATGCAGGAGATCACATAAATGTTTGGAGAGAAACGCACACCTTTTGCTCCGATAGCGAGAAAACGGATGGAGAAAAACAGGCAGGAGATTATTAATTTACACTTTAAAATATTATTTTCATACATCCAGTTCCGAATCTTAAACAAAGGATAGATGTGTTAAAATACTTGTCCTTACTATAATACAATTAATAGCAAAAGCAAGAATTAAATCTTAAGTAATTTATATTAAATTTTAAAAAGAAACCAACCGAAGGCCCACCTTGTACTACGTTAATCAAGATATTAAAAGAAACTGTAACAAACCTGTTGAAGACATATTTGTTATATACAGTTATATACAAGTACTTAATTTGTGTTTCGTTCTCTATACGAAACGAAGTGAAAGCAATACTTAATACTATTTGCACAACAGATGCGTCTACAAGACTCATGTTGAAGCAGCATTGCAATGTGAGACTGAATGTTGAACAGTGTTGAATAAGCATGTTGTATAAACACTGCAATATTAGATTCAGACATTTTCTTGACTTTTCTCCATTCAATTAATATAAATAGAGTAACCCGGACTCAGGTGTAAGCTTTCTCACGAAAGTTCGCTTTGATTGACTTAAATTAAGCTCCGTATTGTTTGGCATTTTTTTTATATTCAGCTTTACACAGAGTGAGTACAAGAGAAAGCACAAATATTAAATCATGCTTGAAACTGTAGAATTAGCAGCTAACGAACTAGGATGCGTTTTTTTCCTCACTTCTCTCATCCTCGATGGTTCGAGGTGGCAAAAAATTAACCCGGGCACGTTTCTGCTGACTTTCCGCTGGCATCGACGGACTCCGAACCGATGAGCAAAGAAAGCGATTCGAAATATCAACGCAGTTCGGATGCAACAGCGGAGTTAATTGCACAGCAATGTAACGTCGCCTGTACACTGTAAGAAAGAGTGGCCGATATTCTTAGCGCGGGCATCATGTGCTGAACATTAGCCTTATCTGTGATTTCGGGATTCCCGTCGTTGGCCTTGGCGCAGGCATCACGAGATGTCCTGCAGTTCCTCTGCAGCCGCCGCGCCCCGCTGCGTCCGGCTGCTTCGAAAGGAAGTCATTTGCAATTTAATTACTACGAAATGGGCAGCAGAAAAGAAATTAATTGTCCACGAAATGCAATTATGCCAGCCCGCGAACTGAATGGGCACTGAAGCGCGGGGTCGGCAGAAAAGCCCAACGACGGGCAAAGCGCGCCGCCCACGGTGAACAAGTTGCTCAGATTAAAAAACGAAAAATCCAATTTGCTCGCTTCTATCTTCAGTTGTTTGCATTTTTATTCCGCGTCTCTCTACTTCTTGCCGTACAAAGAGGAGAGCAGCAGAACCGTACTCTTCTAAAGAGCAGAATAAATATTTAGTAGTAGTTGTTGTAGTAGTTGTAGTAGTAGTAGTAGTAGAAGTGGTAGTAGAACTAGTGATAGAAGTAGATGTCGCATGCACTCCACTTTTTATGTGGGTCCGAAGTTGAACACTTGCTCTAATTTTTGCTTCTCTGCTGTGGCTGTGGCTTTATTGTTGGTGTTGCTGCAGTCGCCGCTGCTAATTGGATTTAGCCGAGCACAAAACCATTTATTAGCCAAGCATGTAATCCCAGCCAACAGCAGGGTACCTGGGCGCTGCAGAGCATTTTGTGGACGAATGAATTGGACAAAATTAGCTCAAGGACAATCGTTTTATTAAATACGAAACAATTAGCGGAAGCGGATTTACGAAGACGCAGACGGAGAGGAAGACGGAGACGGATTTCAACATCCACGAAAGCACACTCTGCTAAAGCAACAAAATTAATTTTAAACTCCAAAGAGAATTTGTATATCTTTTGAAGCATGGACATTTGACTCTGTACAAATAAAAAACTGAGATAAAGAAGGCATAATATATGTACATATATATACTACATATATATGGTTCACGGAATTGAATGGAATGAAGAATTAGAAAATGTTCGCAGCTCGCGAGTTGAGAACTAAATAAAAATTGCATGTGTTTATGCTATAAATGTTTGTAAGTCTATATTTTTATATCTTGCGATTCTGAAAAGAAAAACAAAATAATTTGTGAGCAATAACTTGATTCATTCCCAGCAAGATGCGAATCACGAACACTTTCTGGCTCCCGATTAGCGAGAAACTCACAACCATGGTTAAATATAAAGAAATTCTCCACACTCAACACACATCGAAACTACCGAAGTCAAGATTTTCAAGACTTTTTATGTCTGTTGAAAGTAAAACCCAGCCTTAATCGTGGCCAAATGAATGACTTCTTTCGGCGAATTTGGAACAAATAAATTCGAGCGTTTCTAGCTTTCGTAGCCGTAAGAAAGACGCTCCGATTCGGATCCTTTCTGGATATTGCAAAATATGAGCCCGTTCTCAGTTCGCCTTACATAACTTCTGCAAAATCTTCCATTTACTCGATCCCGCTAAATTGCGCTTGTGTAGTTGTAGAATTACATGCTGTACAGTGGGACGAAGGCGGGAATTCGTTTGTTATTTTATAATGAAAGATTAAATAAATTCTCCTGGAATATCTCCAGCATTTGGATTTGATAGTAAAGATAGTAAACGAAATAATTTCACGTTAAATCGGAAAAAACGTCGCCTTTACTTTTACTTTGCATCTGCTTTAATTTTGGCCGCTGTTTTCTAGTTTTGCCACAGTAAACCTCAATACGTTGTTAAGGCAAGTGTATCAGTGTGAATGTGTGTGTATGTGGCCATATCTACCATATATCTGCGGTACACATACCCAAGTTTCTACATCTACAGAACACACACAACCTATTGAACTTGCCCCATTTTGTTCTTCTACTTGTGAGGGCCGAAAGTTTCTACCAAATATTTTTCCTGCAGAAAGGATGCAATTAATTTCAAAAGACGACTTCATCGGACAGCAATAAATAAACAGCAAGCAAGACTTGCAACGAGGACGAGGACGAGGACGATGAACAGTGGCGTTGATGCCTTTAGACTTAAGCTAAGCCAAGTAGAGGATAAGCAATGAAATCGGGTAGCTGACTGAATTTTCACCGATTTCGCAAGTAAACAAGAAGAAGAGACAACTCAGGCGAGATCAGTTATAATAATTATTGCTAAGGATGAATTATATAACTTATTTTGCAGATAACAAATGAATTTGTTGTAAAAAACCTTACTTATTAAAAATTTCAATGGGTTCCCTTCACTGTTCGACTCGATTTCTTAGCCGAGGACAAGCCACGCGTAACTGAGGCGGAAATCGGTAAAGGATTAAAACAATAACTTAGCACCGCCGTCCAAAGGGTCCCTTCCATTCACCCGTCCCCCTGACTTGTTCGCCCCTCCCCCGCACTCGACGTCGACAACAAAAGCTAAACACAAGAATTACACTAACAACAACACTCATTGGGCAAAAACACGAGCAACTCTTTATACTGTGCTAAATGTGCGTGTGAATGTGTTTGTGAGTGTTTGCTGGTGATTGCAGTTGTGTTTGCTGGGTGTTTATGTGTGTGTGTGCGGGTATATGCTCGTAAAGGACGCCAGAAAAGGGGGCGTTTGCGACAGTTCAGTGTTCAGTCTGTCGATGTAAAACTTTACACTTTGCATGAAAAAATGGGAAAAGTTTTAAATTTATATTAAAACTTTGCGCCGAAAGTGGTGAAGGGGAGCGACCGACCGATCGAAGGGGTTGCGTGGCGAGAGGGGGGGGGGGGGGAAGGGGGTGAGTGTAGGCTACTGACGAAAATGTTAAAGCGAAATAAACGGACTCAACATTGACAAAGATAATGGAAACCGTGTTTGCACACAAAAAAGCTGTTAAAATGGGGAACGAACTTTAATTATAACAGCAAACTAATTTTAAATTACTGCTTCTTGATAGAATAAGCAATTCCTTATGAATGCACTTGTTTATCTACTGCGATGGTTCGAGCGAAGACCTCCTCGCCACAGCTTCGCCTTCATTCTGCTTATTAACGCATATGAACACCCTACACCCTTGAATTCTGCTATGAATTCATTAACTAATATCGCTTGAAAGGACTTCCGCTGAAAATCATAACAGACCGCCGAATATGCAAATCCTTACGCAGGTCCTGTGCACATCCGGACCTGCTGCGGAAACCCTCAATCACCTTCAGCCGAACAAGCCGCCGTTCTGCAATGCAAGCCATTCATTTTGAATGCCTTCCTCTGCACATCCTTGCATTTGCATACGTTTCCTTGCTGTGCGTTGTGTTGTTGTAGTGTTGCGCTTTGTTGTTCGGCGTGCGGATGCGCTTAAATTAGTTTCTTAAGTATGAGTAATCAAACCAACGCCTGGATTAAGTTGCCGGCAGATGATGATAAGATTGCGTATGATTTGCATCTTTATACAGTCTAAGTACCTGATGGACCCGATCTGAATATCGTCCCTGGGTTTGTATTGTAGAAACTAATCTGCTGGAATGAGGACAGACATCGGAAACTAGACACTTGAAGAGGATCTGATACTATGTTCGAAATTCACGAGTTGCATTTCTTGTAAGTTTCAAGTTTCTCGAAGACATGCAGGATCTATCGGGAAGATCTTGATCACTGTCTAGTTTTTAAGATCACATTATTATCACATTAAAATTTGGTAACGTTTGGCAACGTGAAATATAACAACTGCTCCTTTGAGTCCACAACTGAGACCATCCTGCCCTTGTCAATGCATTCCGATGTGTCTCCGAATCACTCTCTTTCTCTCCCTCCTCCTCTCAGTCTAGTAAACCTCCTCCTTCCTTAATAAGTCGTGCATATTTTACTTTGTCAATATTAGTGCCGTTGCCGATTATCTTCCCATCCGCCAGCTCATTGTTCTGTCTTTCTGTTTGTATGTCTGTCCAGGACGCAGCCAGGATGTCGATGACTTTCATTCTCCACCGCTTCATGGATAACTCAAGTCAGAAATTTCAATAATGCTCTCTAGACTAGAATAATTGTTTTGCCAAATGGCGTTGGTAAAACAACAACAACAGCCACCTTGAATACCACTCTAGAAGCTGAAGCCAGCCAACAACAACAACAAAACAACAACCGAAAACTGTGAAATGCCCGGGTAGGGTAGTCGACGATGTCGTTGAAGTACGACGAAGCGTAATCTTTCAGTAGGTGCGAAAATAGTGACTGCTTCTTTGATTATTTGATTATTAAAAGAAAGTGCTTAAGAAAACACAAAGCAAATATTTTGGTCATGTTATGTTGAGAAATACGTGGGTGAAAGCTTAATATAGGGTACGGATAACCTAAATTAGCGACATGAGTGAGGGAACTTCTCCCCGTAAGCACTGAGATAAGAGAACTCATTCGAGTTTGAGAAGTTTTCAAAAGATCCGGTGTTCGATGACCTTCAAGCACTCATGTGTGCTTGAACACCTACGCAATCTATAATAATATGACCTCATAAGAAAGGGGAATTGAATCGATAAATTCTCATCACAAGAAAAAGAATTTTTATTATTATCTTTGTTGAAATCTTCGCCTGAATCTTCTCGGTTGAAAATAAATTTACTAAAATACGTAGATTTCAAAATCGAATATTTTCCCTAGGAGAGCAAGGGAAATCCTCGGAATTTTGCCCCTCATATTATTTAACCCCCGCTCTTGTTCTTCTACCAGTCCACTGTGTATGGCTTTAAAAGTGGTGAAAATGTGAACTGTTTATTTCCCGCAATCTTTTCAGACAAACCGCACTGCATTTAAATTAAAATAAAACAATAATTAACCAGAATCAGTGCTCGTATCTTCGGCCTGGCCGAAGCTGAAATACCCTACACCCTGTGATATCTGATGAAAGATCCTTCAACTGAGAACCCCGACAAGAAAACCACCGGGTAACCGGGTAAATCGACTCTGACGATGACGCTGATCAAGATTATATTTAAACTTCCCGATACCAGCCACGCCTCCCTCTGAGCATTCCAAACGATAGGACACACTTAATGTACCCCTTCACCTTCGAGTGTAGGGTGTAAAAAGACGAAATGTCGTACCTGCTGCTGCTCTGTCGATTGCTATTAATGGAAATTAAAAATTAACACATCCACGCAATTTGTTCGCATGTTTATTAGCGGTGAAGAACAACAACAACAACAGCAACACCATAATATATATAAATATTTTTACATTAACTCGTTGTTCATCGATGCATGGCCACCGAGTAACGAGTAAAGTGAGCGAGCACGAATCAACGCTTCATTCGTAACTGAAACACCGTCAAATGTTGGCAAAGGAGCATTTTTGAGTAGTATCACATTTCGTCTAATAAAACGTTATTAAATAAAAGAAGACTATGAAAAATAACTGCACTCTTTCGTGCCGTTGTACTGCCTCACCATGAATTCGGTAACCTCGCATTCCGGTGATCATGTCGCCGCTGCGAGATCATTGATTGGCACTCGATTAGCAGTCGATTGACACGCATTCCCACGCGTGCATCAAACGCACTCTGCCTCAGAGGTACCAGCAAGTGTGTGTGTGTGCGTGTGTATATTAATTTTCGCTTAATTAATTGCGTGGAAGTTAAAAAGTTTCGCCCGGTTTTTGTGCATAGCTGAGCGACGACATTGCATCGGTGCAAATACACCAACTTTCGGTCCTTAATTGCCACATTTGATGTGTTTAAATATCCGGCGGAACGCGAAATGAATGCTTCAAAGTGAAATTAATTTCCGGTGCATAATTTTCGATGATAATGATGATGATTAATGAGGGCGACCGACGACTGCAATTAAATTCGTTCTGCTGTGTGCCCAGCTTTTATGAAGGATATACTTTTGCCGCTTTTACACATTTGACACTGTTATCTAAATGTTAACGATAGAACTGAATACATATGAGTATATATTGAAGTGTCTCTAAAGACACTTACTATTAAAGCAAAAATTGGGTTGAGTAAATTCTATACATCGTAAAGTTATTCATTAAATTAAATAATTCATTAATAAATGTAAAAATAGATTATGTTAAGTAATAAAAATAAAAAGTGTTAAACTGTTCTTGATCCTTAGTCTTGGAAAAATATTTAAACATAACATAAAATCATCTGAAAGACACTTCTGAGTGGACTTCTGAGTGGACACTTTTTAGGAGTTCACAGAAGCTGGTGACTACTAAAGTTTTATGAACTCGAATCTGGTGGTTCTCGATTTCGGTATATTCTTTTATTTTGGGGACTAGTTTAATCTCGTGATCAGCGATTGGAAGCCGCGATAAGAATGCAACAAATGAACGTGGTCACAAACACACGCGCACGATTCAAGCACGTTTGCACAAGCAAACATAACATTTTATTTTATTACTTTCAAACTGTTTGTGGCTTCGTTGACAGGTCGGTGAGTTCCCGAGAGTATGTGTTTGTGTGTGTGTGTCTGTGTGTGTGCGTTGGTGCTCATTTGGCAGCATCACTGCTAGTGAATAAGTGCATTTATAATGTGGCTCGAAGGATCAAAAATTGACTAACAACAAATGCAGTAACGCACGCAGACACACGCACCGCCGCCACGAGCACTGTGACAGAATATTTGCACTCACACATACGCAACTGCACGCGCGTGCTTGTGTGTGTTGTGCGTCATTCATGCGTCTGCATTGTTTGCATATCGTGCTTAAATACTGCCTTCGGGAGTACATGTCCAGAGCTGCTGCTGGCGGACTGCGGGGCGGACGGTGCTCAGGTGCTGACGGCAGGCTGGCAGCTTGAGTCACTCATTCACGTGCATTCAGAGCTGCCCAGTGGAGCTCTTTTCATGTTTGGCGCTCAGCTTTTTAGTGCTCTGCTCGGGTTTTTATTTGCGCTTGGGTGTAATTAATAATTTAGTGTCTAGTGCTTGGCTGCCCTGTTGTTGTTCTTGCTGTTAGTGTGGAACATGGAACTTCTAGTCCCTGTTCGAGTGTATTTCATTGAATGTTTCAACAAAAAGCCAGCACGTTCATTGTTCAGGGTGCCTCGTCGATCACCACGGAATCTAACAAACTCGATCGCATTCGATTGCGCATAGAAGACGGTTATTTTAACGAACATCTTCCGGTTATAATCCAGGGAGAATCCAGGAGGAATCCAAAGGAGAATAGAAGCTGATGAATACTACGAAGTGTGGAATTCGAGGAGCACCCTGTATCACCACCGCATGCTTGAATCCATTTCGCTTTATTATGACGGCAATGTTTGCTTTAAACGTGTACGAACAAGCCACAATCACGCCATATTGACCATAAAAGCCAAAGTACCATCGCCAACACACAGGACGCACACACACACACACATATGGGGTTGGAGTTACCGTTCTCGTGCTTTAATCGTTTCATCATCGAGCATCGAGTGCAGCTTCTAAACTCAGATGTCGTCATTTGGTGTGGGTTCTTGTAGCCGTCATGTTCCTGTAGTTTGCAAGCACGTCATCCGAACGGGTTAAAAAAGTAGCATATCTCGGATGAAGCGATGAAAACTGAAGCAGCAGCAGTACGGAGGTACGAAGCTGTTCCGTGTTGAAATAGAATAGAATAGAAAGTCGATTCCTTCAGAGTGTCATCTCTCCGAATTTCTGGTTTCTTCATTCCTGGCATTTATGAGAGAATGAGTGCCAATGAGAGAATGAGAGTGAGGAATCTTACGGTTTAGTAAAGTAGTAGATTGCAACAACAACATGCAGATTCGCATGAGCTACGATTTAAGTTCAATAAACACCCGGCTGACGATCTGCAGGACTCCAGGTGTGCTGAGTGTTGTTGTTATTCTATGCAACACAACATATGCACCAGTGCATTGAGCATACAGGCATTTTACTCGTAGAACGTTCAACTGAACAACATGTTGCCACCCGAAAGTATCTGGTCTGCATGCCAGGGCCCAGAGCGCCAAACCAAACGGGAATAAACGGCAAAAATGGCACAGCCAGTGGCTATTTGTGCAAACACGAAGCACTCACATCCCCCGCACCCCCTCCCCAAATAAGGCTACGCATTTGTGAGGGAACCTTGATGAATTTTCTACAATTTTGATGCTCGGCACTGAAATCGGAAATAAAAGCAGTTCGTGTTGAACCACGCTGATTCCGTCAGTCGAAGGGCAGCTTCTGGTGATAGAAGGGTGAAGGGGAAGGGTAACGGTGGGGAGGGGACAAGAGGTGTGGACGGCTGTGGCGTGGGAGTGAGTGAGGCGGGATTAAACCTTGATCCCTAAAACCAACAGCGGACCCGTTTAATGGGCACGAGCGGCGACAGCTTTTGACTATCGATGTGTATTCAGTTAAAGTGCACACAGACACACTCGCCCACTCACACACACATGCAGTGACCCTGGTAAAGAGAGGGAGAGAGAGGAAAACATGCTCCGCTAGACAGATAGACACGCGTGCCGATGGGTGTGCGCTGCGTGCAATTCAAGGCCAACAGCGACCAGGCGAAGTTGCACGCTGCTTCACTCCAGTGGAAAGTGTGCACGCCAAATTTTGTGCACATTCAGCAGTGTAACGGGTCCAATTTGCAGATACTTTAATTGAATATTTCCACTTTGTTTTGGTTTGCGTTTGTTTGCTTTTGCACTTGTGTTTGCAATAGATTTAATTAAGTCCGGGGCAGTAAATTCTGATGAGTCAATGGATTTCGATTTCAGTAAATCCAACTGCTGGCTGATTTGAACACTTTACTTGAGTACCATAAAGTACAGTAAATCATTTCATGAATATAGAGCCTCCACACAGAATCTATTTTCGGGTGAATTAACTCTTCTTTCATATTAAATTAACTTAATTAGTGTACAGAATTTTCCCGAAAGTTATTTTCTCAGATATTATAATCGGTATCGGGACAGCCTGACATCATGTTTGTCAAATCATAATTCCGATATGATTGTGAATCAAAAACTAAGACTACTGCCATCCTTACCATCCATCAGTATCCGCCCATTTGACGGGCAGGGAGGGGCATGGTGGTTATTCGAATCACGCTTCAAAGGTTAAAAGAATGTACAGAATCTTCAGTGCCACTACAATGGATATCCTTCAAATGTAGTTAAAAGTTAAATTTCACAGTATTATGACCAACCCCAACCCCCTCTCACCGCCATCAAGGATGATGGAGTTAATGAGTGTTATTAAAATTCCATTCAGCGAATTCTCTTTACTGAAATTCCACGGCGAGAATATGAAACAAAGACCATCTTCGGCAGATGGGCTGCGTTGCCGTCATAAAAAACACCCCACAAGAAAAATTATTTTAATTTTGCACTCGAGTGGCCACGACATCAACCTGTTATATGCGTCCGTGGCTCATCCGATGACGAACAAATGATTTTAATATCATTTCTGAGCATAACGAACCGAAGCAGCTTGCCGCGGATCCGCGTGCCACAGGGGCGGCTGCATTGAAGACAAATATTTGCGTACGAATGGGCGTGCCACATGCCGCCTAGTGACTTCACTCCCTCCTACGCAACTTCATTCTAATTGCCACTGAGATTACGGCTCTCAACTGCACGTTTTCAGGGGAGGGGGAACGATCATTTCTGGCTTATAAAAAGAACGTATTTTAATATTTAATGCAGCCCGAAATGGAGGTGAACTTCAAAGATGTGGCTACGGGAAAACCTTGAGTGTTGGAAGCGGACATATAAAATGAGGAGGAGGTTACATCCGAGCTGCGGGGGGAGGAGTGAAGTACTACTACTGTAATACAGAGCTAAGACTGCCGCCTTCCGGGATCCGCTTCATTAAAACGAGGAAATCTAAAACAGCTCGCTGCATCAACGCCGTCCGACCGCAGAATAAAGTGGCTCCAACCTCATGTTGCTGTCGCGGCTGTGAGGGCAACATGCTGCCCTTAAAAAATGATGGCAGGCGCTGCTGGTCCGCACACTCGCATCGCTGGCAGCCTCTGGGTAGTTATTTCGCAGCTGAGCTGCTGGGTAATTTTTGTGGCGAGCACTTCATCAGTTCGTGGCGTTGCAGCAGACCGAAGAAGCAACATTGAAGTAAGGACCGACGCGGAAGAGGAGGGCGAGCTGAACTGTGGTCCGACTCCATGCGAAAGTTGCACTGGTTCTCCTGGCGAAAACCGGCATGGATTTAGTTTTATCAGCAGAGAGACAGACAGAAAGATTACGCAGAATTTCATGTACACCGAAATGTACCAAGTGTGCCAACTCGTCGCATTCCACTTTAAGGAAAACTCCTTAACCGAGAAAAATCTGTAAAGAAAATCCTTTGTCCATAACTCGCAAATGAAACTCTGTGACTATTACATGTAATTATTTGAAAAATATTAATAAAGATGTAATATATTTTGTTGGACGACTTTTTAATTTAACTGCACTTGACAAATGATGATGGTGGCTCTTGGGAGACCAACTAATTCAATACACGGTTCCAATTAATAAATACTGTTTAAGCCAATCATTTGAATTTCAAAGCAGCTTTGAGTAATTTTTTTCAGCCGGTTGTTTGTTCCTTCAACATTTTAGTGTGGAGCGTATTGTTTAAACTTAAACTTAATCCATAAGAAGCGATATTTTCCGCTAAGCCAAGGACAACCTACATCCTGCGTGCTTATAATTTCAACCCCATACAACGTCATAACGCTTGAGAAGGAAGTTTCTTCTAAACAAGTTTAGGCTGGTATTCGACTATAATGGGTTTCAATACTCTTCTCGAAGCCTACACAACATTCGCATTTGCTCCATTGGCAAATCTGCAAGAGATAGAGGGATGACCACGCCTATTTTAGTGCAGCCTTGAATGCAGCAGAACCTAATCGTTCGATACTTCGTCTAAAGTAAGTTTGCATCGTTCATAAAGATCAACATTTAGCGAAATTCATATGAAGTCTTATAAAACGTGGGCGCGGTAGGTCCCTATTAGCTACTAGATAACCTACTTGGTACATTTTTGTCCAAACATTTGGTTCATTGCTCTTCCTCGTTATTGCTATCATATTCATTCATATTCTGGGATTTCCAAAGAGAACGGAAAGACGAAACCTAAATCCAATCATGGGAGATTGTTTAAGAACCACGGTTAGCCACGCCTTCTTGTGCGCCTAACAAACAAAGGCACAAACACGGTGGTAGAGTTACCTCCGTCGTTGTAGGGTATGAAAATATTGACTGAGTTCCGAAATTTAATTTTTACAGCATAATGAATTTATAGAAACAATAAAAATTGCGATAAAAACGAGCTGAAGAAGAACGGCGCGATTGGCAGAAGACGGAGAGGAGGAACGTGCGAGAACAAAGGCGAGAAATGCAAATTTTTAGTCTGCGAATTATGGTTTAACACCTCATTGAACATTGAAAGCAGTCGAGTCGAGTCGAGTGGAGTTGAGTTTTATATTCAAATTGCTTTTGAGGGTGTGTTCATCGAGAGGGGTGACGGTAGGGGGGAGAAAACTAGGGAAAGTTAATTAGAACGATTTTTATGATGTGAAGATTCCCAAAGAATTCCGACGGCGATGTGGAAATAATATACTTCACGGCGAAAACTGAAAGCTGAGTGAAAATACTATCCACACACCATATAAATGAGTAAACGTAGATTTGTCATTAAATACAAGGAAAAATTAAAAATTCGCATAGATTAAAAGAAGTCTTTGTATTAAAAATGTTATGAAAGCTATTTGTACATATTTTAAGATTATTATATTTAGATTTTGCATGGGAGAAACTTCTTTTGCTTGAGCCAAATGCAAATATGAAGTGATTCTCAAAATGTACTTTGCACATGAAGTAGAAGCAAACGAATGATTCTTGTTTGTAATCAGTTTACGTTGTAGAGAACGAATGCATTCGTCACTGGGAACAGTTGAAAGAAAAGTTTTCATTTCAATTAAAATCTATTAGTATTAAAGAAAACAACAACAACAGCAGCAATAGCAGCTTCCTTCGGTGACTCGAAGTTCAGCAAAATTCAGTTGATACGAGACGAGCTAACGAATTCATGGGCAAAAGTTAGGCAAACAACTCGTGCATACAAGCAAACACACGCACACACACACACACACACATGCATTCGCACATACTCACTTCCTGACAGAAACATGAATATGCAAGAACTCAACTTTGCACACTTGCATCTGCACCTTCGAACTACGAGAGGACACTCCAACGCAACACCCCCAAACGCATCGTTGTTGTTCTCCTGACAGGGTTCCCATCCACTCCGAATGGCGTGGACCAGATACGATTCTTCAGTGGAATCGCTTTCAAGTGCACTTACTACTTTGGGAAGGAGTGTTCGAAATCCATCACGTAAAGTTAACGAAGGACTTAAATTCAAAGTCCGAAGCTCCGAGTATTGAAGGATTTTAAGGCACTGCTTTTAAATCAGTCAATCAATAATTAGTTTAAATCAGTAGGAAAACGCAGTACAAACTCAAGAAGCTGTTCAGTGTTGCCTTTCGCTTTCCATAATCTTTATCTCTTTTGTGCTTAGATAACCCTTTAAATACAAAGATCTGTTCAGGTCTCTTCAAACCTCTCCACTCGAGGATCTCTTCGCGTAATATTCGACACTACTTCCAGTTCCAGGTTGCATCTTCTACTCCTTCCCTAAACTTCTGTACTACGCTTTCGACTGCGATCTGCTCCTTTTTAGACTGGACGAATTCCCCCTCTTCACCATGCAAACTCAGCTCCTGAATTCGAATTCGAGTTCGAATTTGCACTTGAATGCTAACTTCGGTTATTTGATTTGCTGCATGCAAATGCGATTGTATGTGTGCAGCTCTCTGGAAGCTATTTGCACATCCAAGTCCACCGCCTCAGTTCCGTCATCGGTGCGTCCGAGCGGCAGCAGACAGGATAATAAAATTGTTGTGGGTGGCTCCAGTGAAACTTCACCCAAGGGAAATGAAAGTATGCAAATTTTACAACGGGTCCTGTAAGTGCATAAATGGCTCGCATTAACTGCTGCCCCCGCGCCCCATTCGGATCCATGCGGATCCATACAGACCCATGCTTGCGCTCTTTCTGAAGATGCAGATTTTTCTGGTCATCCTTGCTTGAGCTACGACTGCAAAGTTCCTTCCAACAGAGCCCTCGATCGTCCCACCGACCGACCCACCGACCGGAAGGGCCGTCTTGTTTCCGCTGCTGCTGCTGTTGTTATTGTTGTTCCTGTTACTGCTTCTGCTGCATTCATTTCTATTCATTTTATGGAATTCAATTGTCTGATCCTTGCTGATATGCAACTTCGTCCACGTACTGCATCTTGTACAGTCTTCGGCCCTCTTCTGCTCCACCCGATACACGTTTCGTCTTTGTTTTCCTTCTGTGCTACGCTAAGACTTCATTCGTGTTGTTGATGCTGTTGTTGCATATGCATTTCTTCCTCAGCCATCGCCTCTGCAGCCGTCCGTTCGCAAGTCTTCCTGCAGCACCACGACCCCAGCTTGTGTCGTGTTGGAAGCTCCGTGCTGGGTGCTCGCCCGGATTCCGGAAAACCATAATTATGCAATTTCTTGTCAACATGTTACGGACGCATAAAATCTTCCCGAAAAAATTTACTACGGTTGCTGCGGTTGCTGCTCAGTTTAAGTGGGGTCGAGGTGCCCCCGTCGAGTGCGGGACAAGCTCAGGAAATGCTGCTCTATATTTGAAATGCAAATTGGCCAAATTCGGGACAAGCAGTTGAGGTTTGGCAGTTTGTGGATGTGTTGTGATGCCCAAGACGACTTCGAGAGGGCGGGTGTGGTGAAGAGGAGGTGGATTACGGATGGGTGTCTCATTTGTATGTTTGTATGTGTGAGTAGCGTAAATGATATTCAAAACCTAAGAACACCTACGCAAAGGTTCTTTCCTCCGGACGACCTGCTAACTTGAGATCGGTTGAGGCATTTCGTACTCGGGACGGTAACCACAATTCGGTGAATTTGAAATGTCTAGGTAACTGGTCCCTGAACTAGTCTTCTAGCCACTGCGATCACCAGCAAATTACTTTTTATTAGAAGAAAAGTGGTTCATTATCGACACTAAAAAAGAAGAAAATAAAACCTCAATTTCATTGCTTACGTCATACAGAACTTTAGAGATTTTGAACCTTAAAAATTTAGTTTATTTAGTGAATATATGGATACATTCGAATAAATGCTTGTAAACACAACTATTCTTATATACAGCTATTTAGTTTGAGGAGATGAAATCGATTCCGAAGGACGTTAATTTCAAGTACGTATTAATTGAAGCACTTACTCACTGACGTAAGAAACTACGTGTTGGATTAACTGAATGAGCGAGTAGTCAAACCAGCTGACTAAAATTCAAAGTTATTAATTAACTAAACCAACGCAAAATGTTGCTAAACGATGTGGCGGAGATGCAAGGTTAGTATTGGAAAACCTCGAGAAAGTAGTTCGGTTAATTGACAGACAGGAACAAAAACGAGGTGGGCAATATTAATCCTTCGTCGGCGGCATCCTTGCGAGCTACTAAAACTGAATGTCGCATTAATTAAATACTTGCACCTCAAGCGTGCTTCCTTCCTTCCTCTACGAGCCCGTCCGTGGTTCATTAACAGCCAAGTGTTATTGGCTTCTGAGGTATCCATCAGCAGCATCAACAAAAAGTCATGCGTGACATGAACTCACTTGATGAGATTTTCTTATAGCACTGCACAAGCCACTCGCTGCTATCCACTCACTGTCCCGAAGTCTGACACGACACGACGTTCCAAGGATGGTTGCATACTACTATTCATCTTGATTTACGTACGTTGCTGTAGCTCCGCTGATGTTGATGCTGAAGTTACTCTCATCGCTTTATGAGAACAGCGCAATTCTTGGAGGCACGAAAGCAATCAAAATTTGGGGCTCTATTGCTGAGGAGCCACAGCAATAATTTCTCATTTGAACATTCAAGCACTGGAAAGCATTCACAGGACTGAAGACTGCCGGGTCAGCGCAGATCATATAACGTTTCGCTTAAAATATCAGAGCTGCGTAGAGAGATATTGTAATGGGTTAAAAACATAAACATTTATATAAATATTTTTTTTGGTTGACATTTTTTTTCCTATAGGGTCTTTCCCCAAAGGTAGAGTGTATTAGTCAAGAACAGAAAAAATAAAAAAAATAGGAATACAGAAACAATAGTTAGAGAAATACAGTAAGAGATCGAAGCAGAACTAGGAGGTAGAAATTGTTCGAAAACAATTGAATCATACCAAAATCACGCGGTAGTACCGTTAGGAGATCATCAGACAGGCAAAGCCGTTTGCTGGCAAGAGTTTCTGGGGGAGTTGGATTAGAGCCTCGGTGTCGTACGGTTGATTGATAGTAATTCATCTGTGAAGATTGACAAAACCTTAAAATTCTACCATTAAAAAAAAAATAGAAAAACCGAAATTGTGATCATTAAACTAAAACATTACCAATAAAAAGTTGTGATCACTAAACTGAAAATTTAAGGCGAACTTTGTAATCACCAATAAAAAGAATAATAATTGATTATAAACATCGAATTAAACTACAACAACAACATTGCATTTTATGGTCTGCAGTCACGTCACAAACACATCGCATGGACTAGAAGCAGCATTTGGTGAACTACAACTACAACACTTCAGCATCATCAAGATAAATACCAACAATATTTTCTTATATTAATGAAAAACCATATTCCTCAATACCTGTAGAGAAAGAACAAAAATATAGAAAAATACCTACTCGTATTTCCTCACGGAGTTTATAGATCTAAACATTTAAGCTAATATAAATTGTTGCTTTTTTGATGATTTTAAATATGGAAGTGAAAGTTGTTGTGTTTAACATAGATAAAGACGTGTAAACTATATATTATATATTCCTTTGAAAAGCTTTCTATGTGAAAGAGAACAATCAGACGGAACTAGTTAATTTATTGCTTTAAAGAAAATCCATCAAACTCCAACGTAATCCAGACCAAGATGATTATACGAAAAGAAATAGAATCATATAAATTAGCTTCCGAATATATTTAAGTAGAATTTTTTTCTTTATTTCACATCCTTGTTAAATAAAAGTAATTGAAATAAGTCATTGTCAATATTTAAATGTAGTTTGTTAGTATACGATATAATAAGGCATTGTTGTGTATGATAAGAAAATAAAACAAACGAATAGAAACCATATAGATTATATAAACACAGAAATAGCTAGGACCAAAAATAATTATTTGTCTTACAGCAACACCATCAGACAGGCCTGCCCGATCGGATGCCAAAGTAAGTAAAACCTATAAGTTGATTTATCTAATTTAAAACAGCCGAAGTCCTTTAAGCTCATTTGTTGTGTTTATATTTGGATTCACATAGTAATTCCTATATCCTAATAGAAGAATAAAATATACCATTTATATATGTAAGTAATTTGGATAGAAAGTTTGTTTTCCTACTTAAATGTTTGTAAAATATTAATATGAGCTCTTTGTAAATAAATAATTAAAGACCCAATGACTCCGAGTTTGCAATGAGACCGAATTTGGTGGGATTCCGAACTATAAAATTTTATTTGGCAACATGTTAAGGAATCGTGGTTGGGAGGGCAAGCAGAGATATACCATCTGTCACTGCCCAATTGCTTGTTGATCCACAATTATCTTAATGTCTGATTCCCTCAAAACCTTAATTATCAAGTAATTAATATTTGGTCCAAGTTAGAGTCAATAGAGAAATCTGCACGTAAATTTTTTTTTTTAATAAGGAGATGTTATAGTGGTGCAACAAGATCTCGCTCCCAGTTGCCGACGAGTCCTAGCCTAAGCCAGTACGTGCAGTACAGAAGCAAGCACAGGTGTAAGTATTCGTACTTGCGCCAGAGTAGAAAAATATTACCATTACAATATTCAAAACATGTTCCTGAAATAACAATTCGACATTCCACTCAATCGGGGCTGAATTGAAGTTTAATGAAAATTATATTGAATACACAATAATTAAAAGACCAAAATATATTGCAGGATCAACTGATTTACGAGTACAGCCGAACCCTTTCTGTATACATACAGAAGCCTTTTCTGTGCGAAGTGATGCGTAGTTGCCATCTTTAGAGATTAGTTTATAAAAGCAACGCACACCGAGTTCCAATACGTCGCATTTCCCCCATTCAGCTCTCCAACTCGCCCCACCACGACCAATTGTCTTGCTCAGTACACGAGTCCTTTCGACGGGGCGCTGTTGCTGCTGCTCACGCTGAAGCTGAGGAAGTGTTGTTTGCTAATCCTGACGCTTGGAAGTGTCTGCTCGAGTGATGTTAACATGCACTTGGATTGCACAACCACTTTTCTCGTCGTCAACATCGCCAGGAAAACAGCAACAGCAGAAGCAAGAGCTGTAGCAGCGACGACATCGTCAACCATTGGAGCAACAAGCAACAAGGGACTACCAACAACAACAACAAAAAGAGACATTATTTTCGAAAACTAGGGAGCGCGTAATCCCGTCGGCAAATGAGGGCGATTAGTGTTATTTTGGTCTGATAAGGGTTAATCGTGGCATATTCAACAAGCCTCAGTGTCTCTCCTGCTGACGTATGTATCACCAGCATCTGAAGCCCCAGACAAGAGGCCAAACGGGCCAGCCGCGAATAAATGAGATCTTAAATTAGGAGATCAACGAGTTCGGCTTGAGAACGAGTAAAGTGAACAAATTATAACCACCAGATACTTAACTGTTCTAGTATTCTTGTGTTTTTGCTCTGAAGACATTCAATGAAAAAGCTACTAAAAAACAGACACCCTCAGCCGCTCCTTATTTTGGTTTATCGAAAGTTGGAGGGATCAATTTACATTCGATTTTCATTCAATTTTTTGTGAGTCGATCACCGTCATCTCAGTCGTCAGAAGCAACGCCCCTCAACTCGCAGATTTGATGTTTCCAAGAGTGGGTTTCACTTTCCGTAGCTACGCGGAAACCCCTTCAATGCTCAGTCAACAGTTTAACGCACGATTAGTTGCTGAACCGCACGTGTTGTGCACCGTATGTTGCATGGGGCGGGCGGCACGGGGCGAGCGGGCACGGGGAGGGCATTCACAGCCTTACTTCTCAAATGTACGCTTTCCATTGATTTGTATACACATTTTTTTCGATTTGTTGCTGCGCAACCAACAACAATCAATTGAGTGCGTAAATAAAAACGACTTTGAACGCATTTCTCGTGTTTCTTAGAACCCGCAACATGAACGAGTACACAAACAAGATAGCCACACAGCAGGGGAATTTCCCCAACACCCACCTCTTTGCCCTGCGGAAAAAGTACAAGGGTTGCTAATACGAATGCTTACCAAGCAAAAAAATTAGTTGGAAAAACAACAAGATAAAAAGTTGCAAAACTTAAAAAGAATGGAAGGGCTTCGACCGCCCCCCACCGCAACGCAGAGCTTCCCTTAGATGCCGCTCAGATGACGCCACTTACGCAGATGTGGACGCGTGTCTGCGAACAGCTCTCCTCCGCGACTCGCACCTCGCCGACTTACTTTCAGCTTGTTGCTTCCGGCTCAGTTGCTTGAAATAATGAAAGCGTTTTGTTTGCATATCCTTCGGAGGCATGTGCACCGTATCTGCGTGTATGTGAGTAGGGCTGACGAGTGTACTTGTCAGTGTGTATGTGTACACGGGCCCGACGTCGTTTTTGTGCGATTGGAGCGGCGCAACGCAGATTCCTTCCGGTTGAGCGACAATCGTTTCAAAATCTATACAATTCAATAAAGTTTTATTACACGACGGAATGCGCCGCAGCGTTGCAGCTGGCAGGGTTGCTACTTCACTTCAATTCACCTCGTAGGAAGCGTTGTCGTCGACGACGTCGAGTGGCAAGCAACGCGTTTTCAATCAGTGCAACAATCCTTACCTTTAATTGTTCGTATCTTCCACGTGTGCTTGGGTGTATGTGTGTTTGTCTGTGAGAATGTGTGGAAGAGTTTTTGTAAGAGACAGAACTCACCTTGTCTGGGTTCTTTCTTGTCTGCAAACATTGTAACATTTAATGAAGAGGATTAACAATGACATGTTTTGTCCCTAATTTTAACGTCATTTCAAGGATTTCATTTACTACGATTTTCTTAATATAACATTACTTGTGTGAACTGTTGTCCTTGTTGTTATATTATTTAGCTAACCCACTCGAGTTCTGTTTCTCATTCTTACTTCAGGACGGTTTTCGTGAGAACTGCGAGACTCTGCTGGATGCGTGAGTCTGCGTTTCGAGGATGACTTTCTGGAGTGCTTTGCTCACTTCTGCCCACCTAAATACATCTCACTTAGAAGCCTGAACAAGTCAAGTCGATTCACTTAACAGCCGAAAGTGGCGCCTCATCGCTTCAAACTCGACGCCGATCTGGACAGTCATCAATCATCTGGGATGGACGAGTAGGCGGCAAACCTCCCAAAAGCGGCCGCATCATCGCACTCGCTGCTGCAGGACTGCTTCACCACATGCGCTATTTATTCCATTCATTTAATTTCATTGTAGTCAAGCACTCATGCAGGAAACAAGTTATTAAGCTATAAATTAACTTTTATGGCCCAGCTGCTGCGTCACGCTGCCCCGATCGGCCCCGTCGAAAGTGTTGCACTTCACTCCAACCAGTGTAACAACTCATCCAGCCAAACGAATGTTATTCCGATTAAAGTTCGGCTGCCTTTTCGAAGCTGAAGACCCAAACTAGACCCAAACTAGACCCAAAATAGGAGCAGCAGTCGAATTCAATAAATCGGATAGTAATTCGTTTAAACCATCTACTGTATGTGTGTGTGTGTGTGTGTGTGTGCGTGTGTGTGTAAGGATACAACTCGAACCTGGTTTCGAATAGTTGTCAGTCGTTAATCAACTGAACCCAGCGCGAAACCGAAAAAGCGTCAACATTGCTGCCAATCGCTCGCTAATTGCAGGCAACAGAATGGAGGTGGTGCTGGTTTACAGCTAATAAAACTGTTTGTGAAGTTTTTTGTAATTTTTGCAAACTTGCGCTACAATCGAGGGCATGCATAATCAATCAAAGCAGGTATGTGACATGTAAGGAGAAGTTTTTAATGCAACCTGCTTCCGATTCATATAAACACAGAGTCGAATTTCGAGAGCGTTGATTCGATGATGAGTTCTGAAGCAACTAAATTATTTTTTTTCAATCCAACTGACTATAAATATATCGTTATTATTTACATAATTACCAGAACGGTCGCAACATGCACATATGTGTAAATATTTACACAGACTACTTGATGTCTGGTTTCTTTAACAGAGAGCGTTAATTTCAGGTGTAGGGTTATACAACCCCTTCACCCTCCCTTAATTTATGGGTGGAATGAGTAGTTTTGTGGTTGTTGTGAAAATAGCGCGTCTGTCAGCTCGGTTCTATCGACATTCCATTTTCTGTGGTTCGTATTTCTCACCGAGTATAATTTATCAACATGCTGAAGAGCACACATTTTCACGTTATTGTCGCTGTCAGGCGCTGTTGTTCTTACAACTAATACATCAACCACAAAACAGCAACACAGAACCAATGACCAAATAAATAAACATTGTTGTTTAATCAACAAAATAACAAAGCAAAACCAGCGAAACACTAACGAACTCCAAGCAAACAAAGAAACACACACACCCACACATACACAAACGATAAACTCGCACACAAACCAGTGCAATAGGATGCAGTAAAATCATTACACAAACCCATTAAAAAAAGGGTTAGGAGTGCCCGGAATATCGTGGAGAAAGGAAGGTGAATTTACAGAATGCAACAAAATCAAACAAAATCTGGGAAAAAGCAAGAAAGAACAACAAAGAGACTCCAGAGAGTACAGGGTGTTGTGGCGGCATTGGAAAGGGGGGGAGGGGTGTATCCCTTGTTAGACTACGACAGGTAAAAAAGAAGGGATCCTTTCCTCGTCATGAAATGCAAAGCAAAAACTACGATTATTTAGTGAATCAGAATAAAATTTAGCAGCCACAAAAACAACCTGAGGAACAAAAAAGGTATTCACAGTGTACAAACGAAATGCTTGCCTTTGGTCAAAATCAGTTTGGCCAAGATTCCATTTGACAAAGTTTCACCTCCTGCTGCTGGCTCTCCATAAGATCACTCGTCTCCCCATCCTCCCCGCTAGAGATTAAGCAACTGATTTTGATGCATGGATTGCAGCTGGAGCGGAAAATCCGAAGTTTAAACAAATCAGCAGCAGCACCGGCTGCAACAACACTAACAGCCCCTCCTCCAGCTTGAATCGGATAGTCGAAGTGAGGGATTCCGGAGCATGTAGGAGGAGGTGGACAACGCTTTGTAGAGCAGTTTTTTGGGTTGCTTGTTTGCGTTTCTTTGCTCCAATCGACGGAGGTGCAGAGGATAACAGTTGTCGTCAGTGTTGACTACATTGTTAACTTGCAGCAAATATTGACCAACGGGTCCGTCCTACGGTGGTCGCTGTTCTGTCTTCATTTGGAACAAGCGGAAAACAGGCTGAGATCCGTTCTGTGGTGTGAAGGCTCCGTAGAAAAAGCTTCGTAATGAGTACATTGATATTTTTGTTAACTTCTGTGGATGGTGCAACGACTACAAAGAGGAAGGACGACTGAAACAAAAGCAGATGAAGCAATTCAAAATCCCTTGGAGAAAAATTAAACTAATCTGGGCGCTTTAAATGCCAAAAGACACACACCACTTCTCCGGCAGCAACGAACAACACACGCGTGTTGATTACAATAAATCATTAACGGCGACTACAAGATGGCGACAGCATTAGTTGCCCAATTATAGATGACATCGAGTAGTTCGTCCGTCCGGATCGACGCAGCGATGATTGAGGCGCGCCGGACGTGTCAACCGATTTGCTGGCAACGCTTCTGGGTCACCTTCTTAGACGCCTGTTCGTATGCATGCATGTGGGTTGTAGGTGTGTGTGTGTTCGGATGTGTGCGATTGGCGGGATGCTTGCTTGCGGCTGACAGGTAATTAATTTGCAAACGTCAAATTATGGCGCGGTTACGCCGCTCGAATCCATAAGTAATCATTAATAACTCTAACCTGCCAAAGTACCGTGGGTCAAAATGGCCCCACACACTTGATTCCTTTAAAGCAAGAAGCATCCAATGAATTTTTAATCAAAATCGAGGAACTCCCGTGTTTCTCTTTTTGTTAAAAAGACAATTTTAATAACAGAGGTAATTAAGATTAGTAACTCAAGCATAAAAGATATTGCATTGCAGATAATACTTTAGGTTGAAAGCAAACCCATTAAGGATTTCTACTTGCTGATACTCTTAACCGTTATATTGTATAAATCATGAATTATGACATTCATATTTTAAAAACTTGACACAACATCTGTATTAAGTGTTTCGGTATCTTTTTTCGATTTAGCAAATCACTTTTGTCTTCATTTTTCCAATTAATTCACTTGCTATGTGATTTAGACGCGATGTTATTCTGCTCTCTTCTGGACTCTTTGAACGAGTTTCCATTCTCGAACTGTTTTTGTTTTTGGTTTTATGAGATTTCCAATTACATCGCATCGTTGTTGTACATTTGCACCATTATTGGTAGATAAACTTAGGTTTTATTTTACGTAGTTATCTGCTCCTCTTCCTCCTCCTGAGTTTATTTGTGGCGTCATCGTTAAGTTTTTATGAATGTCGTAGTTTTCCATTTTGGTCGATCGTAAATCGGCTTCGCAGCGCATTTAATTTATATTTTTTAATTAACCTCTGAAACATCTTCGGTTTATCGCGCACGATAAGAGTAATCGGTTTTTTAAAGTAATTGGTTTTTTAACAATG
Source organism: Myopa testacea (assembly GCA_949629155.1). Lineage (NCBI taxonomy): Eukaryota > Metazoa > Arthropoda > Insecta > Diptera > Conopidae > Myopa > Myopa testacea. Next base: position 46,814,193 of record OX451346.1, on the reverse strand, counting down.
AATTCTTTACAAGAGTGATTAAGAACTACGAATATATTGATTTGAAATTAGATAAAATATGTTAGAGTAGCATAAACCATGAATTTTAATAATTATATTACAATGAATATGATTCTTATACAATGAAACTATTTTTAATTTACTCACATAATTAATCTCGATTTATTTATAAATGTTTCATTAGTCATCGTCTTTTAGATGAAACGAGTTGAACCGAGTGAATGAATATCGGCGTCAGAGTTCAAGAACCACCTCTCTTTCCGTCGCTCCGGCAACACAGACGATAGACCTGACGTCCACACAACATAAGCAAACTTACCAAGAAAACCAAGAAGTCTCCCCCTCCACTCCACTCCAGGGACGGGTCGGCAAATGTTTGGCGGATATTCATTGCTTTTTAACACAAAATTGATGCAATGCAATTAGTTTTAGTGTTATTTTCATGACGTGCAGGCGACTTCGTGAGGACTACAAACTCTTGAATTGCAGCGCCATGGCTAAGGACGACGTAAGCGACAATGGAAACGAAGGAAAGACATTTGGAATGCGGTTCATTTTACTACCAGTCTATATCCGTAAAACTTTTAAGTTACGACAGACCCTACCGAAGAGACCGAGCCTTTGTCTACACTACAAAAAGAGCGTTGCGGTCATTCCTCTTGTAGTAAAAGAACAATAAAATCCCATTTAAATGATAAGTGTTAAAGTTTTATTTACTTATTGCGTTGGAAGCGTTTGACACCGATGTCCCTTGTGAGATGTCTACAAAAATTATCCTTTTCATTCCACTTCATTGGAAACATAAACGCATAGACTACTGCGTTGCTTTTCTCATTCAATTCAAACCGTAGAGTTTCAGATGAGATTCGGTTGTGCTTTCATCTGGCTGAATGTTCTCTCTGCGGATGGAATCTAAATAATGCGAAAATACAATATTTGTGTACCGTATTGAATACTAAACTCAAATCCAAATTCAAACTAGAATGATATACATTCCGGGTGATGTTGCCAACGGATGCATTCATGCAGTCTGACTCAAAATTGCAGTACGTTCTTTCCTGGTGCTTCTAAGAGGTCTAATAATACTCGTTCTTTGGTGGAACACTTTCTTGGAAAACAAATCTCTCGGTTTTAATATCATGACTTAGAAATGGTTTTAAGACTTTTAAATTTAGTTCGTATCGATATTTTATATTGATTGATTGATTTAGCCTTGAAATTGCTGCAAAACAAATTTATCGGAATTGCCTAACAAACAACGGGTATTGCTTTAGTTTCATGATGTTTAAATTCATAATTAGTTTATTATTAATTATTAACTTCACTTCAAATGGTATTTTTTAAAAACTCTTATAAGTAAACAGAATAAACATGATGTGTGTTTATAATCACTTTCTCACCAGCAACACATAATAATCTCCAGATACGAACACAGTAATTATAATTCTTCATTAATTAAGTGTAGAGTATGATCAAAATAGCTCCAGAGCAGGGAAAAATCACATGTACTAATGTGTGCTTAATGTCTGAATAGACTCCAAGATTGATTAATGTTAATGTTATGTCTGACAAGAAATCTTACCTTACACATGAAATGCTAGTGGACGGGTTTTTATAAGAAAAGTAAATAAAGAAGAGCGAATAAAATGTGTACTTTCTTCAAGAAAAAAAGACAATAATAGATTGTTTTCCAATTCGTGTTTTCCAGAAACGATTACTATAGCACTCTACCTGCAACAGTTTGTGAACAGTTTCTCAGCAACAATAAACCATTGTTTGGCATTGTCACTTAGTGTTATTGCTATTTTTTGCGCACATTAGCACCTGAGAAGGCAACAAAGGCGGCTCATAGGTCGGGATTTCGCGAGATTGATTCACTTTCGCGTAGTTCGCAGCTCTGGCGTGAAAGCAACAGAAATCTGAAAGTGAAACCGCTTGTATTCACACCGACTTGCAACTATAAAGCTACTCACGCTGCAGCACCACAGATCAGTTGGTTACTTTGTCACTTTTAAGCAACTGAGTAGCTCAGCTCTCAACATGCGCTGCCCCATCTTCGTCATAACGGTTTTGTTAGTCGTTTCCAGCTTCGCCGCGGATCTAAGGTCTGACTTACGCGAATTCGCCGCCCTGATACCACGGCGCCGCATCAGTTTCATTGCGGCTCGGCACTTCGTCCTCGACAACCAGTTTCGGAGAGCCTTCAACTACACACGCGACCCGGACTTCATGGTCACCTGGCAGCAGGTGCGCGAGACTCCGGAATTCCGCCGCATTCTGGCCTACATAAGGGACTCCAGTGCCGCTTTCGATGTGACGAGCATCATCAACAATATACCCTTGAGGTTGCGTGCCTTTCGGATGCCCACACAGCTGCCGCCCCACCTGATGTTCGCTCGGAATTTGAATTCCTTCCTCAAAGAAGTCGTGCGCTCGCTGCCCAGGGCGCAAATCGCGAGCTTGATGGCGCGCAAGGTGCACGAGGGAGGTGAGTTCGCACAGCTGTACAAAGCGTTAAGACGAGACGAGTTCCGACAGTTGATACACCAGGCCCGAGTAAGTAGAGTGGAGTGGAGTAGTTCTCAGAGTCAAAATAAGTATCTGCGCCCTTTCAGCACTCCCGCAACTTAGCAGCACCCATCGAGAAACTCTCACAGCGCTCCATCAACGTGGATGATCTGATCGACGTGGGATTTTCAATACTAAAATGGGGTCCATAAGTAGCTCCCGTAGTAAAGTTGCCATAAGTGGAGTTGTAACTCTCCTTCAATCGAATCAAACAAGCGACCAGTAAAAGCTTTGAATGCCTAACTTAGTTTGTACTAAAAATAAACGAAACTTTACTCGTGATGTGGTTGTCTTTAGACATGTTGGAGGATGAGTCCAAAGTGGAGTTTAGGAATGCTGCCCATTACGTTAATGGGCCGGATTTCTATTCGTGTCCAATGAACTTTTCTGGCTATTTTATTGGGTAGCGTGAAATTCCATGTGGGGAATCCAAGCGTAAATTTTATTCTGGGTTCTGAAGGTCCAAACTCTCGTTTGTGTTTTTGTGTGTTCCTTCGCTGATTAATTTTATTGGTTTCTTCATCCACCCTTTGGTCTGAGTTATGATATTTTATGCAAATTTGGGGTTTCTACTTCTGAGTTGGTTCCCATTCCACGTGTGCTTTTCGCTTTCCATTCCATTTGGGATTTTGTACGATCGATAATATTATTAATATTCCAACCAATTTATTCCCAAATCGAACATTAATATAAATCCAAGTCATTTATAGCTCTAGAAGAAACCATTTGAAATATTTAACTGGTCATTTTATGTTATCTGAACTGGGCTTATATAAAGGGCTTTAATTGTGAGGCAACACAAGATGAATGTTGTCAAATATTTGAAATATTTCCAGTTTTTCCAGGGCCGTCTGCTATAATTTAAACCTATGTCGAAAGCATCCCGAAAAAGAAAGGAATCCCTAAAAGCAATTCCTGTTGCTACTTGCATCCTTGCAGTGATGACAGCTGCAAACTTATTTAACAGTCACTCTTTTCGGCTGCTCCGCGTTTTTAGCGGATCGGCGCCGAAACGCAAGAATTTATGGTTAACAAAATGAACCAACTTTGAGGGGAAAAACATGTGAGGGTCGGCGCCGGAAAGAAACGTGGGAAGAGTACGCGTCTTTGTTGCCAACCGCGTGCTCTCGCTGCCACCAAAAATTAAGTTGCAACTTCCACGAAGCGTAAAGTGATGTAACGGTCTCCATACTCTACTCCTCTTCATACTTGCTCTGTGTTTGCTTTCTGTCTTCGTGCATTTTTCCACTGCAGACTTTCAGGCGGCGCGTCGTGCCGTCGTTAACGATATCATTTTTCATTTGCGAATACGCACAAAATTAAGAGCCAAGCATGTGAGCCTGCATGACTTCGTTATGACTTCCGCTCTGCGCGGCTTCGAGGACTGCGCGCCAGGATTCAGGACATTCATGCAGATTAAAGCGCAATAATGACTTTGATGACTTTGTCGTCATTGTTGTCCTTGTTGGTGCGCATTATGCTGTCTTTGTTGTTGCTGGCAACGGCGCCAATCCGCACGCATTCGCGAATGCTTGTTCTTCGCAGCCTTTCGCTCTGCTGAAATGCGTAGGAACAATGGAAATACAATTGTGAACACTGCTTATTTAAGCAGTTTTTCTTTGTTCATTTTGCTGCACTTCTTTCGTCCTTCGCGGATCCAATCCACGGCGAGGTCGTTGTGCTGTTTCACGGTCTTCGTTTATTCATGACGCAAGATGTGTGTCAAGCGTAATCTTTGTTGGCTGCTTTTAAAGCGGTCGTTAGTGAGCATTATTTTAGACGCTAAATGTTTGGATGGCATTACTTTTGTGGGATTTCCGTCGCCTTAAGAATATTATTCAGAACAAACTCAGCAATATTATTCATGAGACCCTCCAAAGCAACGATGAACCTACAAAACAAATCATGCTGGACATGGAAAGTAGCAAGTCTGTTGAACTGATTACCTTCGTAAGACTTGACGTGAGGTTCATTAAAAAAGTGGAAACTATGAGAAATTAAACCTGACATAAGATTCATATTCCATGAATAAATACAAACCCTTGAATTATTCCCCAATCGAACAAATTCAGCAACAGTTTAAGAATTTTTGGAGAGTGGGAGCTGTGAATGTGTCAATTCGATTGCTGGGGAGTCTATTTCATGGGCGGAAGTATTCTAAAGTAATGAAAGGGCTTTATAACTTACTTAATAGAATAGAATACATGTGTATCTTACTATTTTAATTATCTACAGTACTCATTAGCTTTATTATTTCAACACTCTGAGTTTCCCAAGTAATCCACTTTGCGCTTGATATCAGCAAAGATGGCCCACTTGTGCTTCCGTTGTACCTGAAAGAAGAAGAAAAGAGGAGGATGAGAGGATTATCTCGACAACGAGTAGCATTCACACCATGCGAGGATGATTAGTAGACTTCAACTTCAACTAAGTAATCATCAATCGCATTACTAAGTTGTGAATCTGTGAAAACAAAAAGATTAGCAGACAGACGCACGGCTGCCGCACAACAACATTTCAGAAGGATGCGAAAAGATGTGTGTGTGTGTATGTGTGTTGCTCTGTTTGCTGTGCGGAAACGTGTTTGCCTACGTACCTGGGGCCAACTTGGCACGGTGCAAGAAAACTTCTCACACGCTCTACAACAGAATCAGCTTAAAAGCCCCCCGCCCCAGGATCACTTCGTGGCGGATATCCACTCGCTTGCTGTAGCGCACAATTGAAATTTCATTTTCATTTCTTGATGGAATTAAGTAAATAATTGCTACTTAAAATGCTCGTCAGGATCATGACGGCTCCTGTCGTTCGTGTTCATTCGTTTGGTCGGTCGTTCTTTGGTTGTATTCGGCTTTCTGCACGATTCGCTTCAGCATGTGACGAGTGTCGGAAGTTTTGAAATGACTGACTGACTGACTGACTGTCGTGGATGCTACTCTGGTACTAGCCAATGGTTCGAGTGGGTGGTCGGGTGGTCCGCAGAGCAACAGTTGCAGCAGCTTGGATACGTACTCAACTCAGCTCGCTTTTTTGTGGAATCGTCTTCCCGAACTCCGACCCACCCCCCCGCTCGTCGTGCATGAGCGCTGTTATCCTTGAAGTTATCCACACAGTTTGTCTGAAATGATCCGGACTTCTTTGTTGCTCGCTCCTTGCTGCTTCCGCTCCTCCTCGCCAGCAAATTTAGCCTTCGGGTTTTAATTCGTCTTCATTTCAGATGCAAGTGTTTTTGTTGTTGTCGTGCTCCTCGCTTTTTGTGTGCATTTGATGCGTACGTGTTCTGGGAGCTCCTTCGTCTTGCTTGGAAGAACCACCAAGCAGTCGAACTCCACTCTGGGGTTTTTGCGCTGTGTTCGGCACGCTGTTCCATCTAACAAGTTGTTCTAATGATGACAGCGACTGCTCAGTATGAAGAATCCTTTGTTTTAACTGCTCCCCTTCCGTGGTTGGTTTTTGGGAGATTCCTTGGCCCGAGGTTTGGTTAATTTGATGTGCTTTAGTGCCCGACTTACGTGGGGCACTCGACTTGCGACTTGCACTGAACTTTATTTGCGTTCGTCTGTCGAATACGAATTCTCCTTAATTTTCGTTAAAATTTACTGAACTTAAATCAAGAAGTTGCGATAACAAAATTCGGAATGTCCTTTCTATCCAATCGCATTTGATTGGACGGTTTTTACTTCAATAATCTTATTGCGATACATCATTGTATTGTATTTCGTTCGTGATAAAAGCAGACCTCCCTGGCTCACTTCACATGGCTTTGTCCATGAATGGCGTTTGAAAAATTGCGCAAATACCAGTCGAGGCTCCATTCTCATCCCGCCCACAACTGCACACATCAGAGAACCCGGCCACATACAGATACACATGCAGGCGAACTGCCTGGACAGATGGCCAGACTCTCGATTGATATTAAATACCGACAGAAATCACCTAAAATTGTCATTGACAAAACATGAACCGACTTGCACCTGCGTGAGGCCAGCGGGGTGGGGGGGGGGGGGAGGATGGAGTGTTCAGAACGATAAAAGCAACTCAGACAGCCGCAGTCAGGCCAACAGACAGAGACTAATTGACGATGGAGCCGAATGCTTAACAAATTGGCAACAATTACGAGTAACGTAAATAAACATTATGGACAAACATTTAAATGGACAGTAAAGCAAAATTGCCAAAGTAAAAATAAGCAAGGGGAGGAAAAAGAAACCGAAAACGACATAAAATCCCCGCAAGGATGGACAAAGAATGAAAAGGATCCTAGGAGCCAAGTTAATGCAGAAGTTAACGAATAGAAAGGGTCGAAAATCAATAAAGAATGAAACCGGTAAGAATGAGATAAATGCTCAAATATAAAAACGTAAAACGTTAAACGAACAACTTCTCATTAATTCCGCGATGATGACGACGATTTATATTGATTGATATTCTTAATTTTGAAAGAAAGAACACATCAACAAATGCAGTTTATGCGATAAGATAGAGGAATAAAGGGTTTGACTGATGTTAGAGTAAAGTCTTTATTTTTATTTAAATACCTCTTAAATCTAACACAGAATTAGCAGATAGTTTGAGTCTCTAAGATCTAAATATTATATCCGGAGTATTCTATATAAAACATAATACTCTTACAATACAGTACCACATCATAATTATGTATAAATGTGTAAAGATAAATAATAATAAAATATAATAAATGAAGTACAGTATTGAATGTAAACTTATCTGTCATTCGTAAGTCTCTGAAACCTGCTTCAAGGAAGATAATATTTCGGCATATCGTCGAGTTGTACATCCGCTTTTATTCTGCTCTCTGTTGAGTTTCTGTGAACCTCACCTTCGATTTTCTGAAAATATTCAGATATGTTAAACAACAGAGAAGCTGCGAGTAATTTAACAGTACGATTGACAAAGAGAGGAACACAAACGTTGCGAGTTGGGAGAGAAGTAATAAAGAGCGATTCTGCGCCGGAAGTTTCTCCGAAATACGCGTGTATCTGTTCCCAGTTTTCTGGTAACTTTACTGGTTAAAGAAAGTAATAGGATATCAGTTAATGAAGAAATAATGAGATATGAGTGTCCTGTCTGAGTACTCAATTCAGATCGAAAGGAATTCAGTCCTAATCTTCTAGGTTTTTGACGAAAAGTAACGCTTTGAATATGAAATCACATACTTATGTAAAAACAAATGCTTAGTTTTTGTATTATAGTTTATTATTGATTGAAGGTGAAAATAAGTACCGTTAGTGTGCACATCGTATAAATCTTCTAATCACACGCACTTAATCACTCCCTTCGGGTGCATTCGCAAGCATGATGATACGACGGGAGGCATCACACACACTCACGCACACACACACGCACATTTACACGCCTTGTTGCCAGAGCAAAGTGCGTTTTTATTACAAATAAAAGTGCCCTTCGGATCACCAACACACGCACCAACACACGCACATGCACATGCACACACACATTAGAGTTCGATTGGGTGATTTATGCGTAGATGCGAAAGCGCAATAAAACAGAGCCACACAAAAAAGCCACCAGAAAGGCAAAAATAAATTCTCGCGCCTAAATTATAGTGCTTTTGGGGTTAAAGCGAAATTTATTTAAGAGCTGTTGAGCCGGCTGAAATGTGCGAACCATCCAAATCAGCGACTCGGCAAAATCAACTAATTTAAATCTGTGCATCCAATTAAACGTCACTCATACCACGTGGTTTATGTATAGTGAGCACTCATCCCATCATTCATCCCGGCGAAAACTCCAAAAGATATCAGAAGCGACTTGCTGGTAGCCTTCTACTAGTCTTGAGCTGGGCTTCGTATGGTTCGAGACATGCTGCTGGGGTCCAGGGTATCTCCTCGTATGGGTCTGGATAAAAAGGTAAACGCTAACAGTGTTAAGAGCTAAAGAAGCGGGCGGTAAGATTCGAGGGGAAGTAAGATAAACAAGAAAGCCGCAGATAAGCGCACCAAAGCACAGGTGAAGGATGCCACAACACCGACGACTTCCGGCTGCTCACCGAAAATGTTTGTGAATGTTTTCCGGATTGCGTCCACTGACAGCAACAAAACAAATGAGTTTAAACTCTTGGATGGTGATGGTTGCCTCTGCTGCAGTCGGTCGTCGGTCGTCGGTTTGGTTGCCGCTGGTTGAGTGGAGTTGGGCAGTTCCTGAGCATCGGTTACCTTATCTTTGGCTCTGGAGGCGTGGCGAAGATGTGTGTCTGTATGTGTGTGCCAAACATATGCGTTGTTTATGCTTTTCGGATGTTAAATCAAGCCAGATAAAGTTGTCGTTTTTGTTATTGTTGCAATCTGCTCATCTCCCTTTCTTCGAATTACGAGTATTTTAAAATTTATGCATTTCGGAAATTAAATTTTCCGTTTGCAGAACTTTTCGTTCATTTCTTAGTTTATTAAAATAACTTTTAATTCACAAACATTCGTCGCCGAGTCTACGAACCTGTTATCCACTAAATTCAACCAACAACTTTAATAATTTTTGCCAACGTCTCTCCACCCACTGATTGCCACGACGAGGCACCTCATTCAGGTTTCTTTAGGTTACTGCTGCGTTGTTCCCATATTTAAGCATGGAAAGCTTACGTTGTACAGTAATTAATTAAAGATTCGAACTTGTTATTATTTACACTATTTATTTAGGTTATATTATAGAGAGTCCAGTTGTTTACTTACCCACCCATCCAACTTCTGGTCGCCTGGAAGCGACACGCATCAAAGGACAGTCGAATGTGTATTAAAACGGAAGAGACAACCTGCTAGTAACAAAAAACAACGTAATGCGGGAGCATCGCAACGTTCGGCATGTCTTATTTACACTCTCACGTTTTGCATACGTGATGAATACGTTTTTGCTTTTGGGTCGCCTCTTTGACTTTGACCAAAAGTGGACAAAGACAACCGTTAACGATGACGGCAGGACACTCACGTCGAGGAGAAACGATCTACAGGGACTGAGTGAAGACGCAGGCACCAGAAAAAACCATTCATTGGTGGCTGGTGGCGTTATTTACTGGACCAGCTAAGCTACGTAATCTACTCGAACGAAACAAGTCGACGCTCCTTCGCTTTATACACCGCTGTGCCTCTTGAGATCAGCAAATATTGATATCTTATTGCTCACGATGCGTACGCGAGCCCATTCGTTGCTCTGGCTTAATTACGAGGGTGCAGCGTGCGTGCCTCTGGGGGGGGGGGGGGGGGGAGGGAGGCAAAAGATGCCCAAAAGCAGTTGAAGAGCAAACCCGCGGTGCGCAATTAATTCCCCAGATCGTAGAAGCCTCGAGACGCACTCGCGCATGTTGATGACGAAGCCAACGATTAGTAGTCCCCTCCACGCACCAGCCACGTGTGCGGTCGTGCGCACTTTCTATCCCCTGAGTTAACCTGCTGCTTACTTATTTTTATTTTGCTTACGTGGTTCCTAGTTTTGAGTCAGCTTCGCAGCTTCGTTCGCGAAACTCTCGAAAACAACGAGCGTGTCTTATTTATCTTGGAAACACGGCGAAAGTGCAACGCAGGATTGCTTGCTGGTTTGTTGCTCCCGCGATGCTGTTGTTGTTTGTCTTCTGGAACAAATTACGAGCAAATTAAAAGCCCTCGACGGACAGAAGACAGAAGTTGAGTAAGTGAGCTTATTTTACGTGCGGCTTTTAATTGCTCGATTTATTTGCGCGAACATCTCATGTTTCCTGTAGACTTTGCGAGGAACGTGCCGCTGCGTCTGCAGGAAGCCAGGACGAGCAACAGTTCGCGCTGCACTGCGATGGAGCGTGGAGGGCGCCCATTCAGGGTATATTTAAGCAGACTGATTCTTGTAAGAATACTGAATTTTATTCAACACTAAAAAAGAGCACTAAAATAAGCAACCAGCAATCAGCTTTCATTTAAAGTTAGTGTTGATGGCTTTTGGCCGCGAGTCAAAGCGATCGAAGCTGCAGATATCACTCAATCCTGGTGACTCAATTGCTCGTTAGCGAAGTCTTTGAGTGTTGTTGTGTCTCTAATCGCAGACAATCACAACCACATCGTGCTCGATAAAACTGATTTAAAAGCGTTGCGTCTGGAAGAACTGCCCTGCCGTCTCTCCAGAAGAAAGCGAAAAGCTGCGCTCTGCCAAAAGCCGCTGCAACTGAAAATTGGCAATTGAAAAGGACAATCATACGCCTGTCGACCGACATCATTTTTGCAGTCATAAATAACAGCGCTAGAAGCAGGACGAAAGAGAGCCCTTTTCAGCACACATGTTAAATGCGACTCGATCTCCAAAAGACGACGCTAAACTATTTACTACACCGACAATCGCTGGTCTGGCGAACTGGCTGGCGGCAGTAAGGAGGCCAGGACGCTGCCAAGAATGCGACTGTTGTTGGATGAAGCAAAACGGAAGATGACGGCACATTTGGCCATGAATACAAGCAGCGGGAGACACTCAAAAGATGAAACACTGAGCACGAGGATGCATCTGAAAGCCATGCAGCACAACAGCACATTTTATTGCATACATTCAGGCACTTAAGATATTCGCTATATCTTCAGATGAATATATGTATATATTGTGTAATGTATAAATAACAAATAAACAAAAGACGCTGAAGAAAATATGCACTCATTTATTTGCTCATATAGAAATGTTTCTCAATAGAATTGAACAAGTGTCCAGGATTGCATTGCTTTTTCTCTTGCATTGAAGCCAAATATTCCCATGTGAGTGAGTGAGTGAGTAAGTGAGTGAGTGAGTGAATAAGTAAATGTGTGTGTGTATGTATTGAAAGGTTTTATTTGTGTCCATGCAAGCAGTGAAAACTTTCTCTCTCGACGCGTCTGCCTTAGAAACAACCTCAGAAGCCACAGCAAAACTTTTTTCTACTGACGATTGCAATTAATTCCATCTGAACGTAAATTAGAGTTGCCAGGACTAATTTATGAGCGGCTGAGTTGTGAGTAGTTATGCGTGAGTGTGTGTGTGCGTCGCAACGTTAGTGCAGAAATCAGGGAAACATTTCAGAACTCATGCTCAATGCGCCTTTCACTTAAACCAGAGAGAGAGGGTTTCTATATAACGCTACAATGTAAACGCTCAAAATAAGTCCCAGTCTAAGCTTCGATGTAGTAATTTCGCCAGAAACAAGTAAAAAAATTCGATTACATCCATGTAATTCACGTGATCACATCCACGTTTACATCACGCAACAAACTATTCCGAAAGAAACAAAGTAATGACAGCGTCTTACTCCCTCCCCCCCCCCCCCCCCCCACCCTCCCCACCTGGCTCACTTTAGTTCCGCTTCTGATCCGGATAAAATTGCAACAATGTCAACAGCAACGCGTCAAGCTGTCATCCAACAAATTAACTGCGAGATTAACGCTTCTTTGCGCTAAACAAGCGTTCAAAAAGGATTCAAAGGAAAGGAGACAACAGATCGCGACGAAAGAATCATCATCGACCAGTGAAACCTGAAAGGATTCAGAAAAGCTCTCTTAGAAATGATTAAACAGCAACTCAGCACTCTCAGTTGTTGTTGCTGCCCGTCTCGATTTTTGTCACAGTTGAAGGATGAAGCGTTGGCTGCAGCTTCTTGGAAGCGCTTTAAAAATCAATTAAAGCGGAATTTCAGCTCGAAGGTGTTGCTTAATTATGCAACAACAAGAACAACAACAACACCAAAACAGACCTGTGCCACTGAATCCTTTCCAACAAAGTAGTTTAGTAGATTTTCATTCATTCAAAACTCCAAAAATTTGCATAATTATGCAATCAGCGCTTCTTCGTCCTTGAGTACAGGTGCGGCGTTGGCGCTCGATGTGTGTTTGTGTGTGTGTGTATTTGCTCCTTAGTGTATTTGTGTTGGCTGAATTTTTGTTGCAGAACTTAGCTAAAAATAGCCAAAGTTATCCTTCTGTTGTCCTCGTTGTTGTTACTGTTGCTTCTGTTGTTGCAAATGTTTAGCTAACTAAATGTCTAAGCTGCAAGGATTCTAATTTGCATAAATAATGCGTTAAATCTGGTCATGTAGTAGGCTCAACGACCTCATTGCCACCTCTCCCCCGCAACCTCCTTAAAAAACTAAAATAAAAACAAAGTAGTTTTTAATAATATTGTATATCCATCAAACAAACGAATTTATACAAAATACAATATAAGTTAACCAGTGCAATTTATCAACCGATGTAGCGAAATTTCAGTGAAATACTAATTTAAGGGCATGAGTTATTAATTAATAATAAATTAGATTTGTGTTTTGAAAATATACGGATTAAGTAATTAATGTATGCAGTGTATTTTTAAGGCAATGGTAATGAAGTCAATGGAAACTTTAATATTTCATATAATGAAACAATTTCATGACTATTTTTATAACTTCATAATAATCGAGTCAAACAGTTAATTTCGATAAATACGAATTTACATGATAATTAATAGAATTATGAGTGAGTTCTTTCAAAATTCTTCTTTCTACAGATTCTACAATCGAATTCCTTTCTTGGCGTTTCTGCATAAACTAGAATAACAGCAGTTTATCGATGTTGTAAAAGCGCTTCCTAGCTGTCCATGTAGTCTTCCATTTCAAGCCTTTCATCATCAATTCCATTATTTAATAATAATTATTGTGCCAGTTGTCATTATTTTGTCATTTTAGTCCCTTAATTGTTGTTCCTTGTTAGTTTGATGGTTTTAATTGGCAAAGTTAAGTAGAGAATAGACCCAACAGTTGACAGGGATTTTGACCTGGTGAAAATGTGGTTGAAACCCGGGAAGAGTTTATATTATTCTACTTTTATGTTGAAATTTTGTTGGCAACAATTTTAATGAAGAAACTCAACAGCAGCAAAGATGTTTTCTGTCCCCTTTGGTGATCAAATTAATTTTTATCTTTGATACTGTTGATTAAAGTAATAAATACCTTAAAAAAATATGTAAAAAATAAGTTATATATATCGGACACATAATTACCACAGCGTATCATATCATAAGAGTATCATGTATAAAATCATACAATGAACACATGACTTAGACTGGGTCTGCAGAGTCCACGAGTATAATTAAGGGTACTGGAAGCAGCTTGAGCTTGATTCGAATCAAATCAAGTAAAGTCAACTCTTCCAAATGATCCATTTGAGTCGCTGACAGCAGGTACTTAGAAGGACGACTCCTCATAACATACAAACTACATATATACATTCATATATGAGTAATATACACACCAAAACACACTCACAGGGGGACCGTCAAACATTGACAGAGGCTCCGAACAGCGGGCGCATGGAGGGAATTAATAAACTCTAAAAAGGACGAAAGGGAAACGAGAACACAAGTAAAGAGTCCGCACAGCAAAGACGTGGCTTCAGTGCCATTGTGCTAGTGTGCGTGTGTGTGTGTGTGTATGTTTTGCTAATAAGACAGTTATTACGTCGTTACGTTAGTTGATGATATCACGTACATAAGTTAAGCAACGCTAACTGAGTAGTTAACATAAAACACCAACTGAATGTCGGAGCGCATAAAATTATGCTTTACTAATAATAATAGTTGGCCGAAACACACTCACACAAACACAACGACTCATACGACGAATGGATACAAGAAGGCGAGACTCTGTCTGTGTGTGTGTGTGCGTGTACGAGCGCGTATTTGCTCAGAAGTAGCAGAGAAGAAGTTAACTTGGCTGTAATTAAGGCATGTTCACTGTAGTCTCTCTCTCTCTCCCTCCAAAAGCACACCGTTAAAAACCTGCGTCCTTGTTCGCTGTGTATTTATGAGCTGGAGTGAGAACGTTGATATTTTTGCACACGTCGTGTTGCCTACAGCGCCATCTCTCGCTATTTGTTGGGGCAATAAAAATGTCAATAAACTTTTCAGCGACACGCACACTTGATCGCTTGTAGTCGCTTCAGCTACAAATTAAAGTTTCTTAAGCCGCCTAAAATTCGACAACACGAATCGCCGCTTACGTGTCGCTCCAAACTGACGTAAATGTCATTTTTCAATGAGGCTCTGCGTAAATTAAGGCGATAATCAAAGGCCATAAATTCGCTTTCGTTGAGGATAGAGAATAGAAGAGGCAGCCGAAAATAACAATGACCATACAACAACAATAGCAACAACACAATAAAAACAAAGCTGTAGCCATGTAAATAAAGTGGCTTCATGAGGCACGCTTCGTGTTCTGCCGCCAGCCTGCTTTAGTGACGCACAGTGCGTTCGTCCAGCGTGTTTCGCGTATTTGTTTTACTATCAAATTAATCTAGATTAAATCCCTCCCAAGGCTCAGAACTACGGTGCACGGGTTTTATGATTTATATTTAAATAGGAGAGTTCAATTGTTCCATTAGCATCTTCGTCTCCGATTATTTTCCACTGTTTTCGCTTTTGAATTGAACCCAAATGTGCACCGTTGTACCACATTGAAGACTGAAACAAAATGCGAATTAATTAAAAATATAATAAAATGTGGAATATAATTTATAATGGAACAAATGTAAATAAACGCCGAAAATAGTTGATGTGATTAATTATTTTGTGTTGTTTCCACATCCAATGAGCAACCAGAATTTATTATTGAAATCTGGTTCCTAACTTAATCGCTATTATTTTGCTCTAATGAGTGTTTCAAATACATTCTTTAGAAGGAAGGGAATCATGGAATAATTCACGTGTTATGAAGCTAGTTGGGCAATCAATTAATATATCCAAGTTTCTAGCCTGGCATTGACACTGACTGCCAGATGGGAAAGGAAACAACTCCTTACTGTAGCTCCTTACTATATACTCTAATAAGCGCACACACAAAATTAATGCTGTTGAACAAGTCCTTGAGTAATGCAGCGATTTAATACAAAGTTTTAAATAAATAAATATTGACTCAACGTGTCTGAGTCATGCTACTAAAATAAGAAACTTTCGATTCTACAAGAGACTTGAAGCGTCCAGAAACGAGACACGACGAAAAGTTTTCCACGTACCACTGTCCCCACAACCACCAGGAGACACCCCCCATAGAGAGAAAATAGAAAAAGGAACCACTTTCGGTCTATAAAAATAGTCTGTTGTTTGTCCTGGCCACACCCACTGACACTTCCTCCCTGGAAATCTGCATATTATTTCACACTGTGATTGAATATGTAAATCCAGGTAAATGAATTCAATTTTATATGCGATCCACAAAAGATAACGCAATATTCGCCTCACTGACTACGCGTACTCTTGAAGTCATCAACGGCTTTGCCAGGAGTACAACGTAAACGCCGACAGCAACAACGACACCATCAGAGTCTCTTGATTATCAGATCCAACACCATCGCCATTGCCGTCGCTGTCCTCATCATCACCAGTTCTCAACTCACTCACTTTCAATTTAAGCAAGCGAAGAGTTCGCTTTTTTCTCCGCCCCCGCCTCGACTGCCCTACCTGGCCTCTGCCAGGCAGCATGTAAAGTAATCTGATGGATTTCGGTGTCTCGTTGAACGAGAGCATCCTTTTTCCATATAAACGCCCATCACTTTGCGAATGAGATCCTGCACTTTTTTGCGATATTCCTGTGCGTGCCGTGAAGAAGAAGAAGCAGCCGTTTCCGTTTGATGAATCTCGTCATTGGAATTTGAAATCCGGTGACAAGGTTATTTCGCTGAAAGGACTTTGCGAGGAAATCGCAATTTAAGTTTGTTTATTGAAAGGACTGAGAAAACAGTGCGAGCTGAGTCAGTCTGAGCGAGTTACAGTTATGTTTACGGTTACAATTATTTCTGTATGCATGTAAGAAGCTAATACAAAGAATGGGGGAAATACAAAGGGTTTTACAGACAACCCCGCCTCCTTCAGACCTCGAGTTGAGTATTAAGTGTAAAACGAAAAATTAATCGAAAATAAGAAAATTCAAGAGACGCATTCGACATTTTCTTTGATCAAAACAACTAAAATTTTTATTACTCAAGATTTTTTTTCATTGTCGTCTTTTTTTGGGTTTTTGCTTTTTCCACCATCCGCCCCTTCACCAGCCTCTTTCCCTTCTTTTCCCTCTTCCGATCTTCCGGACTTCGGTGCGTCTGCTTTCGGTTCAGTGTCCGTGGATCCTGCCGCTACTTCTACAGGCAACTCCGGATCGGGCAACTGATCTTCCGGAGTGTGTGGCCAAAAACTTGGCTTGTCAGCCCCGAAGACATTCCTCTCTGGACAGTTTATGCAGAATTCCTCCAGAGTCATTTGCTCGTACGGAATCATGGCGCGGATACGTTTGATTTCGTCCTCGTACGCTTTGATGCGCTTGTTCGACTCGGCGATATACTTGTCAATAGCGTCCTAGGATACACCAAGGGAACCAGTTCAAAACTTGAGCAACTGCTAACTATTTCATGGACTCACCCGGACCACGCACTTCATCTTCTCTACCTCCTGGAAGTACTTCTTCGTGTCCAGCTGGTCACGACAGCCGAACACTTTGTTGAGCTCCTCGTACTTCTTCTCAAATTCGTCGACCATTTTCACGTACTCGCAGCGCACGTTGCTTCTGTAGTAGTCCCAGTCGATTTTGGGCAGGTGCTCTGGGTACTTCTGGGCGGCTCTGTGGAGAGGTGAATCGAAATGCTGAGCCACAAATATGCGAGCCTTTTTTGGCACCTACCTCTTGTACTCTGCATTCTTATCGCGGAATTGTAAAAACTTTTGCAATTGATTTTGCGGTACACGCTTGTAAATTTCCGAAAGACTTACATTCGTTAATTTTTTACAGGCCATTAAAATAACGCGTGGTAAAAGGTTTAAAAAAATACACAAACCTTAAAATAACATAAAAATTAAACTAAAACTGGGAAAAAAGAAAAAATATATTCCCCAGTTTCAACATGAACGATCGTTTGACAGAAAACTGAAAAAACAAACGAAATATAAAAATGATTAGGGTAGAAAGGAATCATGTCAGGTACAATTGAAAAACCTAGAAGTACCCCGAACAAATCCACGCATTGAGAAGGACAGTGAATCCTTTGGTTCTTCAAGACTTAACCTCAGACGTAGCAGAAGCCGCCGTCAAAACGACAGAATTTAGTTGGCAGTGTTTTTGGTCCATTCTGGTTGAAGAAATGTTATTGTTGATGAGTAAATGAGCAAAGTTTCGAATTCTTGAGTAACTTAAGGTGTGTATGGTTGGATTTCACCAACTGCAATTATATTTCCTAAATGTAATGCTTTGCTCATCGATATGCTGGGCTGATCTGAACCCTGTCGTCACTCGAGTCAATAAAATAGGGCCACATTTAATTTTTCATGCATAATAAATACAACATAAAATGTCATCTGAGTCGTGCCACTTCACAGCCATCGAAACGGCGAATTAATTCAATGGCTGTCATTTCCACCGGACACTCTCGAGGAACTGCAAATGAAATGCGAAAATTGTAAATTCCAACTCGTAGATTGTCAGAATAGCAACAATCCAGGGAATTATTTATACTCTAGAGGAGTTATCGCATTACTGCTGCTCGGGTGAGCCAGAGGGGAAGTGAGCGGAAACCATCCCTGAGCAACTGAGTTTCTGCATTGACAGCTGCGATTTACAATGTCAACTATTCTCTACCTGAGCATAGACACAAAAAGGACGAATACAGGTTAGCACATGAAAATCCGGAACGTCATGACGATGAACGCTTTGAGCTCGGGAAAATGGAGTCTGCGTGGCCCTTAAAATGTAGCTGTCAAAGTGACATTTGCTAAGAGTTAAGGGTAGTTTCTGATTTCGGAACAGCAGCTACTCTCATTTTGCTGAAACGTCACTTTTGACATTTCACCGACGTCTCGTTGCCAACTGAAAACCACCCTTATGAGGAACCAAGAGAGCGCTTCTGTGTTCGTGTGCTCATGCATGGCAAACGTTGCGGAATCGAAACAGCAAACGTCAAATGGTCCCACTGTCTGTCCGCGTAACAATTTTCGGTTCGCGTATAGTTTGTCTTCCGAAATTAACCATTTAAATGTGCGATTATTCTGGTTAAATTGGTTTATTAAAGCGAAAATACGTCGTTTAAAGTGAGTGCATTTCTTGAGAGCTGGCTGCAGTTTCAGCGACGGGTGCAAAATCATCGATTGTTTGCAACTCCAGAATTCGATGCCTCGAGCGTATCGCTGTAATGTGATTTCAGTGCGGGAGTGTGTGTGTATGTGTGTTGGCTCTCTTCTGTGTAGATGAACTTTTCATTTCTTTGCCCTCATTCGGTGAAAAGCAAATCAAATTATTGTCTTCATTTTAATTCCGGAGTCCAAGTGAAAATTCTAAACAAGTTTTTCCAGTGCTTCATCAGTGGGCTGAAGCCGATAAAAGGAACTACTGTAAGTGTGTTTGGCCAGCTAATTTTTGTGTTCATTTTAGGAGAGCTGATTTCTCGTTTGTCCCTAATGTATACCCGTCCTTTGCTTGATCTCCTGTTTTTCCTTCGAATGCATATTTTTACAGCGTTTCATTTGATTTCCATTGAAAACAACCATCAATCAACTGCATTGTTTACCCACAGCATTGCCAACATCAAAGTCTTGCAACATTTCCTAACGGAATCCACTTCTGTATATTATAGAAGTTTACATGCTGTACTTCGTATTTTCTTGTGACATGAACTCTTTTGCTAGTGTTGCCAATACTAGTTGTCCATCTGTCATTCAGAGAAGCACAAAATCTCTTCGGAGGAGGTGAAAACTCCTGGTTCAGCATTAGAATTTAAATAAATACTTTGGAATTTAATTTATGACAATTAAATTGACATCAAAATGACACTTACACCCGCAAGCGTCACTCGGGGATCATTTCTTAAGGGTCCTGTGTGGTGGAACTCACTTTTTAACACTTTTAGCTGCTCTTACAAATATTAATATAAAAACATGGAATTATGTAATTTTTACGTTTTGTATTGGTTTCATTACTCATAGAATTTATTCAGAAATATTTCTGGTATTAACTTTAATAATAAACATCAATTAATAGATTAAGTAAACATAAATTCAGTCAATTTTACGGTGTTGCTCTTTTGTGGTTTTTTTGATGTTTTTCTTGGCGCACACAATAAAATTGGCGTTAGATATGTAGACGAGTTTCGAACCGAATATAATGTAATTGTATATAAATTTTATAGGTTTTCCTTGTAACTGTTTTTATTTTCCGTTTCCGCATTTAATAAACTGCCACCCACCACATCAACCCCAGCAGAAGTGTCGCACATTCGTTGCCTGCCTCTGCATTTAAATCCGCCTTTGTTGAACATAAACCGTTATCCGGGTATTTGTTCGAACACTAATGAAATGTTTAAGTGCTACTTAAGCCAAGTCTCAATGACCCATAATATTAGCATAATTTCACGCCGCGATTGGGTTGGGATGTCGAACTCGAAGACGTGAGGATGGGGTTCCTTCATTCAGCTGCAACAACGACGACAGCCCTCCCACCCACCGCCGGCCACAACCGATCCGCCTCCTCCGTCCTTCAGTTCTTCTGTCAGTTATTCTCTTGTTATTTGTAGCAAGTTTGTATTGTTTTCTGAAGTGATGTACGCACAGTGTTAGCCATTAAAAGAGCAACAAAGGGGATTTCATTAACGGAAGCTGACGTCGTTGTTTGAATTATATTTGTTGTTGTTGTTGTTGTTGTTGTAGTGTTATTGCGATACTAAGGTCCCAACAATCCGTTAATTCTAACTCGTTCAATAGCTGCTTTCGTAAATAAATGAGTGAAATTTAACCTGGGCCTGTATTCGAATTTCATTTTAATACGTTTTTAGAACCTGCTATAAAATTTGGAAATTTTAATGATCCAGACTTCCTAAATTGCTTTTCTTCACAATATTGGAGAGAGTTGTTCGGGAGCGTTTTCGGGAAGATACGCAGTATAAGAATTCCTCCCCAATCGTAGAGCACCACCACCCTACCATTTTCCAAGAATCATCTTCGTCTGTCCCACGATTTCCTTCGCTTCTGCAATTTTAATTAGTTGCATCGGATTCCAGGAATGTCCCTTCTCTCGGAGAGAACCAATTAAGATCTGATAAGTTGTATATAATAACTTGTTTCTAAACACAGCATGTTCTCTGTTAAGCAGAAGATTATTAAGCCCTTGAAAGTCTAACATTATATTTTATTAAAAACTCTTCTGAGAATAATTGCGTCAATTAGGATTATTATAGCTTTACTCGTTAGTATACGTAGTCAAAAGTCACATATTTCTACGTGTATCTCTCACCTAAGATTTTTAGGCAACTCATAAAGTCCGTAAAGAGAAAAATCTTAATCATGTTGAGTCCTTGGCAGCCACTGAGTCCCCTCCGATCCCCCTCTGAGCCCTAAAATGTCAAGGTTTTCCTCGACTTTTCACTAATCATTTCTATTCGACATATTTCAACATATTTGAGATCTTAATATCCTGAAAAGTCTCGATTTCCCTTCTGTTGTTACTTCGATGAAAGGTTTCCATCTTACATGCTGACTCGCATGTTCACCACGTTCGCCATATTGACCATGTTTACTCCCTCATATGCGCAAATAACGGAAACGAAGTGTTCCAAGATGATTTTTAATATGTCCAACTCTCTCCCTCTGATTTCTGTGAATTTTAATAAATTTTTCCTTCTTGATGAATTGGTCTTGCAGCACTGAAATGTCGAAAGCAGCTGGAGTGACCTCATGTTAACTGATGGCTGTTGGTCTGAATTTCAATTTCGTGTGTTAACAACAAATTAAAGGGCTGAACAAATCTTTATGTACGCGTATATATAAAAAATATATAATACATATACGAAAGCAAATTTAAATAACATTTGATGTACGAGTATTTTGAAATGCTTCCTACAATGATCTACATGAAATTTCACCCTACACATTCTTATCCTTTTCTATTTTCATTAGATTGCATCATTAATTAGTTCCTCATTTAGGAAATCTATCTCCATTCAAAGGAAGTCGTTTTAAGGAATTAACAAAAAGATTTGGTGTATTAATCGAACCATTACAGGCACCTCATTCTCAGTCTCCTAATCACCTTTCAGTCGTATGGAACGGATGCCCGTTAGACCGCCAGTCAGTCAGCATCTAGTAGTTTATGTCGGACAAATTGTGGCGCCCTCCTTCGCATATTTGAGACGATTGTTCTGCGCAAATTCTTAGGTCGCATTGACAAATTATTTTCAATTTTAAGCGCTGTCGGCGTTAATAATTGCGTCTGATGTGGCGAGGGGTGAACCGCGCTCCACGGGCCGCGCTCTGCGGCAGATTCGAGGCGCACGCAGCAGAACCGAACTGTCACTCTGATGGCCACTCCAAGGACAGGCTGGCAGCCGCGACATGCTGATGGATGCGCTTGACGCGGGTTCGTGTTACGCTTCAATAATGATTGAGGATGCCACGACGAAATGACGCTGCACACTCTGTGGTCGAAGAGGCAAACGTAGAATTTCTTCGGAAATATTTTGAAATAAATGACTCGACATCATTTCCAGGGCGTTCCGAGGAACGCAGCGGTGTTGTGGAGGCAACGGGGCAGGGGGAAGGGCCAGATTTTAAAATTAAAATTGGAAATTCGTCGTACCTCTGAAAAAGGTTGGCGGCGCAGCTGTGCTCAGAGTTCGTGGCAATCAAGGGAAATCATTACTAAAAGCTTAACACAGGATGTGCGCCTTCGCATATGCTAAATTTCTTGCCTCTTCATGCTTGAAGTTTATTTTGCTTTCCGTGTAGGAATTCTTTTTTTTTTTTTTGTGTACACTTTTACAATTTTTCTTATTTTAGATATGGTTGCTGGTGTTTCTTTTGCGACTCTTTCAGTCGCTGCTGTGCGCTTCTCCTTCGCTTTACAATTTCTTGACTTGTGTTGAATGTCAACCACGGCGACTAAAGAAACACTTTGTTGGCGTTGTTCTTTCGGCTGTTGCTGCTCCCGTACATATTCAAAGCAATTTTGCTACAACAACATTTACGACAACAGCAACGGCAACAACAGCAACAACAAACAGATTGTACAATGAAGTCGTACTTACGTTATTTATTATTTTCGCAGAGTTGCCAACATTTTCTTATTCGAGTGTTGCCTCCGCTTTTTATCGGAGGTTGCGAGATGTACACATAAATAAACAATATACAAATGTATGTGTATGTTTATATGTGTGTGTGTGTCCTTATTTACACCAGCATAACATCTGTCAAGTATATCTGCCTGTCTGCAACTGCGACATGTTTGTCTCTCAGAGTTGAGACATATTTTAAATTTCACTGAGATAAAAATTGCTGAACTTAAACACACAAAGATTCAGAGTCATGGAAGCTATGCTCTGGTCAAAAGTATTATTTTATGCGTGTCCAATATTTGTTCTGTGAAGCGGAACCAACTCGAACTTGATTACATTTTGATTCGAATTGAATTGGGAACCGTGTAGGTTCGATATAAGTATATGTGCAGCCCACAATGAGGTCTGAAGTCGGTGGAAGTATTTCATGTATTTACTGTTACAGCGAGCAATAATTAAGATACTTCTGGGAATTTTTTGGTATTCTGTCACTTAAAACTCGTCGGATACTTAAACTAATGAAGAGATTTTGTGGTATTCTGCTGCTTCAGGTTCTGCTGAATAATATTCTATATTTAAAGACAAAGCAACATATGTTTTAGTGAAATATTTAACCATCAACCTTTATTTAAGCATCCTTATTTTCTTTTTTCAACACGGAAACTTAATATTCTTGACTTAAATTAATTTTTGTTCCTCTTTCAGAAATATTTTGAAAAGCGTTCCGAAACATTTAAAAATAAGATACTTTAAAAGCTACCAAATCCTAGAAACTACATCAACGATAGCAAAAGTAACGTTAACCAGAGCACCACCAGAGGGCATTATAGACCGTCCTTGCCGTTTTATACGGTTTTATTTTTCAACAGAAGAAAAATCCTCGTGACTCAAAAAAGAAGCACAACGAAACTAGAACACTAAATGACAACATCTACAGTGACTACAACAGGCAGCACAATGGCAACACTTGTCCATAGGCAACCAGTGCTGCTTCTGTCAGTCGTCGTCATGTTGACACTGTTTACAGCGTCCATTCGAGGCACCACGGAAGAATTGTCACCAGGTAAGTGAAAAGAAATCAAGCAAATGAGAGCAAAGTGAAAGTAAAACAGAGCGCAAAAAATCTGACAGAAAAAATGGTGCGGAGGAATGGCCCGCTTCCGAGAAATACTGGCCCTAGATTCAGTCGAGTTCTTCAATTGTAGTGTTCCAATTTTCCGTATTTCGTGTCGAACAAAATAGTGTCAAAGGACCGCGTCCTTGCTGTATACTCTTGCATAATTCATGTATTATTTGGCGTATTTTATTTACTTCCAATCTTTGCGTTTGCTTTTATAGTATTATTGAACCCAGAAAAATAGTAAATCAAGGTAAGGAAACTTTTTCCAATTCAAATTGTAAATTGGTCGGGATTTCTTGAGGAAGGAGTTTCTCGCATTACTATCATCTATCATCAACATAATTACTATATAGGTTAGGAATCTTAAATATATTTACGTCGTTTATAAACTTTCGACATTTCTTTAACTAAGTTGCGATCTGATTATCTACTAGATTCCCGATCAAAATACTGCGGGCAGACAACATCGAATCGAAGCGAAGAATGAATTCTTTATTACCGCTCGGTACCATTACAGAAATGGTAATGGCACCCTCTTTTCAATACCTTCTGACATTTTCGCTCAAATCGCTCCTCAACTAGACAACAAGTCAATCAAGACAAAGACTTGGAAAACAGGAAGAAGTGGAAATCCATTAGCCCATGTATTATGTCTGTATTAGGACCGAAGTGACAACATGTCACTTTAAATTGCTACGATTTTTACTCTGCTTTAGCAGAAATAAATACTCTCCAAATACTACAAGTACATCGAGAGCTACACGTAGAAATCTTGTTTCGCACGCTTCACGAGACTGCAAAATTGGCTGGAAAATAATGGATCGGATTTCTTCATCCCTCGCAAAATAATGATGAATGCGAGGCGTTTGTGAACCGCATAATATTGCCAATTTATCATTCTTGAAATGCCGAATTATAAACTGATGCCCTCTGAAGCACACCGAAGAAAGAATAGAGAAAATCAATTTATTCACTGAGTGGGCAATTCTTTAAATTTTTTATCTAAAGAGTCGAATTGAATTGAATTGAGTTGAGTTTGGATTGGGAAATAATTTGGTTACAAATGATATGTTTGTGTCTATAAATATTTCGATATTCTTGTGTTCTTTTCATCAATTATTTTTCTCTCCTCTTTTTATAAGGGAATTTTATTAAGTACTGAACAGATCGTAATGAAATCGCCAAGAAGCTTGCCTTCCCAGGCACTTCCCTGGCATAATCTATTTTACCCTTTCAAAGTGTTAATACCATCACTGCGACCCCAACGCACGAGCCTCGTTGTCTTTTCGGGAGAATCCTTCATTATTTTGCCATTACCACTCATTATATTCTCATTACTGACAATACTCGCACATATCCTAACGCGGATAACACAACAATAACAGCCGCAACAACGGCAGTTGCGTGAGGACACTCGCATCTAACCAGCCGATGAGGTTCCATACTCGTTAATTTCCCCACCGTCTTTGACGCTGTCTCTCGACTGGGGGGCAGTCAAATGTCAAATTCAACATAGATATATACGTTTCTATTAATCATCATTATTTCAATCAGCATTATTGCGTTGCTCGGCAGAGTCAAAGGCTTTTATTTGTCATTTATTTCCCCAAACATGGAATTCGCATTTCCCCGCAGGAGGAAAGGTCTAGAGGCCAGACATGGCACGGGTCAGGCTCGAGCAAGAAGCGCAGGCAATCGGCTCAGTGAAACGTTAATACCTTAGAAGGGGGCACTTTGCCTGTCTTCTTTGTGCGATTTGAGTTGAGTGAAGGCGAGTCCTTTTGTTCTTCCTGTTTGGCTTCGAGATCATTTGTCGTGCAATATTAATAATCTACTCCTCGGCGTAAAGTTGACAGTGAATTGTTAAGATGGAAGACATCCTCTATTTTTTGACCATTTTGAATTAAAATTTATAGGTTATGTAAAAGGAGAAGATTGTGGAAGAGTTCAGCGTGCAAACGAGGGTTGTCTGTGCGCTTGTTCCGATCTTGCCTTCATTAATAATGTCTGGTGATGTAAAAGCATTAGTAAAGAGAACATATCGTGCCGCCCCGCCTCACCTCCTCACGCCAGCTTCGACCACAAGAGGTCGACTTATGTAAGTAGTTCCCCAGGACTCTCTATCAACCCTTCTAAGACAAAGCTGAAAGCTTAAGTCAAAGAAATGTCACTATTTGACACTTCATTCGTATTCATTTATTCACAAGACTGCGTTCTGGAAACACCAACTCATATGAGTTCCGAAAAAATGGTGTTTATTTTGATGAAGTTAAATGAAGATGAAGTGAAGCACAGCACTAATCCGCTGCTTAACGAAGACTGAGTCTCGAAAGAAAAAGGAGTTAGAACCTTATGAATTAGGTTTCATCTGAATAGCAACATTTTATTCCAAATCACTATAATTCATCACTGATTGAGTTTTTTTGATTTCTCATGCGAGTTGTTTTGTAGCATGAGTTCTATAGAAGTGGACTTTCAAAGCTCAGTGGAAGTTAACTCCAATATCTGGGAATGACGAGTAACTAATTCCTAGGGAATCTTAGATTCTATACATACATGGACTTTATACTTAGTTTTTTTGGCCTTCCGAAGTGGCTATTCAAAAAGTTAAAGAATCACACCTTGAGTGGGTTTCCTGAATTAATGCGGGTTTATTATTTCTTTTTTGTGTGCTGCCAAGCGTGGCAACGCTGCCCGACGACAAGTGAGAAATTGGTGACAAGTAGGAAACACTTTTTCCAAGACGCTTGCCAACGTTTGCCAAAGCAATTTCATGCCAACCGACAGCGACAGCATCAGATAAAAACTCAGGAAGCAAAACGCTTTCGAAGAGGTGCAACCAAATGAATAAAACCAGTAATCGAAAAATTCCGAAATGCATCCGAAGTACCAATATAAAAAGAAGAAGAAGTAGACGAACTGCGTCGTTGTCGCGGTTCGAAGACGAATCGGGAGCTCGAAGAAATGCCAAGAATTATGGGAGACAAGTGTTGCAATAAATTTCCAGATGTTGCCAGTGTTGTTTACGGCTGTCGTTAGTGGAAGGGCGGGCAGAGGGAAACCCTACGATCCTCTCCAGCTTGAGTTTTTGCCTGGATGCCGCGTGAAGGAATTTAAAGAATCGCATTATATTTTCTCTGCAATATTTAAGAGTACCCGCACTGCTAACAACACAACAATAAAAACGAAAAAGCAATCGAATAAATTACAATTGACGGTGACGGTGTGCAGCAGAATACCACCGATTCTGTGGCGTGCATTTTACTAGAGCGTCCTTAAGGAGCGCCAGCACGAAACCCTACGAAAACAAACCGAGCGTGTTTTTCTGTCGAGTCTCGAGATTTCCCTACACTGCGAGAAATCCGCCTTGAAAAGGTACCCGAGTGGAAACCATGCAATGCGGGACTCTGAAGGGACTCAGGACCGAATCGTATTTAATTTGAGTCACTCTATGAGAGCTCAGTTGCTTATGAGCGTCTTCGGCGGATTACTATTCACAGGACATCAGTTTGCTTAAATTACCTGAGTCGAGTTTGGGGTCGTTCTTTGCGGTAGATTTGCTATTTTTCACATCATTAAGAGCCTGCTGACTTCAAAGAAAGTAATAGTTGTTTCTGCAATTAAATTCCAGTCCCATGCTGTGGAAATATTTGCTGACAGTCAGGCTGTTTGAGGCATTCTGCAAACACCACTTAAAAGGAAATCAGCTCATAAAATAAACCATGAGCAGGTTCCTTTGATGGCAGCAGAGGCTGGTAAAAAATGTTTAACGAGCGCTGCGGGGCGTCGGCAAGGTTGAAACATAGTAACTCGCGTACAGAGGATGCGGAACAGAATAAAATTTGGTTACCTTCGGGTATGAAATAAATTTGAGGCTCGTGCTGGTAGTTGGGAAAGCGGAATTTGAATTTCTTACGCCAGTTGAACATCGCCTATCATGGTCTAGCATCACTAAACGAAGCTACTCATAGATTCAAGTTCAGGGCCCCCATTCAAGTGGTTTCGTTAAAGGCAACCGAATTTAGAAATTAACAACTCACATACGAAGTAAAGAAAGAGTTGCGTATTTGAAGCACCATTTTTGGGGGACTGGGACTGCATAGATATATAAATTTATCATTTTACGAGACGCGTTCTATTTTTGTTTTATCTTTTCTAGCTAGCGTAGGTAGCTATGGAAACTCGTCTAAGGTACACACTGATTTCTGCATTTAGTGTATCCAAAAATGGTGCATAATCGAATTAGCAGGAAAATGAGACGAGAGCGAACACGACAGGGCTTTTAGGTTTACTGCGCCCGAAACCAACGGGCGTTAATTGAAGCTGCCAGAGACCCTAAACTCGGCAACCAGGATTTCAGCACCAGTGCCAACTACAAACCAGGAGCGAGTCTAAACAGCAACCCCGGCTACCAACTCCAATCTCAGCATCTACCGTCCACTTCGCCAGTTCATCCCTTACTTTGGCCACCCTCTTTGCTTGCCTTCGCATCCACTTCGTAATGCGTCCCTTTTCATTCCCTGCCATTTTGAAGGGTTATATTTTGGCACTTCGTTGTTACAGTTATTTTTTAATTCCCGTTTTTTGTCACTTGTCATAATAAAGCTTTTAGTCTGTTGCTAATTTAATAATTCTAAAAGGAAAAAACACAGCAAAATTATGTTTTCACCCACTTCATTCTCAGTTTTTTGTGCGCCTTAAGGATCAAAGGCAACTCGAAAAGAATGCAAGAAAAGGGGCTGAACTATGGACGTTTTCCTATTCATTCCCCTCGTCTTTCAGTGACTGTTACAATTAGGATGACCTTAAACGATGTTAACGTAATACCCACTTTAGTGCTTTACCACGTTAATAAGGTTTGTGTTTTTGAAATGACCTCAGTTTTTAACCTTTGGGAAAAGACAAAAGACAGACATCTGCCGTTTTTCTTTGCGTTTTTCTGTCATTCACTCAAGAATGTGAACAATTCGATAGAATGTCCTGGAATCAGTCGATTTGAAGATATGTAAATCAAATTAAAAGCACATTTTTACTGCCATCGCTCTGTGCCACAGATGGAAACATTTTATACTCTATTCCTCTAGCATGTAAGCTACGAATACATACACACATCTTGAAATAATAATTTTTATTGAACAAATTTTGAACACAAGAAATGTTGCTTTCATATTCCGCCCCGTGGCTAGCAATTTAATTGTGGATTTAAGCCAGAAAGAGCAAATATTTAGTCGTATTTATCTTTGCGAGTTACGTTCGCAGGATCCACGGTCTGGGCACAAAACAAGTAATGAATATCCACCTTAAACACTGTGGTACATGGAAGCAATAAATTAGCAGCCACACACATACACACACACAGGAGCATAACCGAGTGGGAACGGTAAATATGATAGATTTAACAGGAGGGAGTGAGTCAGCATTCCGCGAAGAATGCAAGGAATTCAAAGCAATTTCGAAGCCCTACCGAAATAAAATTAAACTTACTAGTATACAGTTAGAATGACTTTGGATGTGTTTTACATGGCTGAGCAAACGGCAAGCGGAAGACGGAAAACGGGAAACGGAAACATGAAATTGGAAACGGAAATAGAAATGATGCATTGTGGTTGTAATGAATGTTCCCGGGATAGAGGGGAGCGCGACCGGACAGAGTTCAAATGGAGTGAGAAAGATGTTTATATTTTTAACAAGCAACGCCTCGAATTCGAGGGCAAAATCTCTTTCCTCAAATTAGAAGTGCACTAAAGGCACATGTGACATGACAACTACATCGAAGAGAACTCGTTATATAAGAAAACATCTAATTAAAAGCTATCGACGTTCACAGCCTAACGTCGTTGTGTTCACGACACAACAGCCTAAAGGGTTAAAAGATTTTAAAAAAGTCAGAAAATCCATAAATGTTATTTCTGGATCTTTATATTATATCTGTATTGTGTTTCAATTACTCGAAGGAACAACAACAAAAACGTATCCCGAAATATGTTTTCTGTGATACAAAAAATATCTCGCAGTGTTTGAATTTCAAAATTCAGACATGTAAATCGCAAAATAAAGCCATCATCAACTGATGTCCTAAACAGAGATCATGTAAATTTTATAACTTTTCAATTCGCAAACGCACAAGAAGCATCTCCCGGTTGCCGCCGGACACAACTCCGCCATTTTCCTTCCCCGCCCTCTCAACCCCCCACATGCACGCAGACAGACAGTCGGACAGTCATGCAAATATTTGCTTTTGAATTCCACTTCAACGCTGGACGGCTTTGAAAGAGCAGCGTTTGAATGGAGCCAAACTAACTACGGTGAAGTGGAGTGTAGAGTAACCGAGTGGTGTGAACTGATCACATTGAACGCGCCACAAAAGTGAACAGGCCACAGGCACACATCCCGCCCTTCGCCCGCATACTCGGCCCGAAAAATGGCATGAAGTGATACATTGTGGATAGTTTTTCAAGCCCCTTCTTTGTACCCGAAGCAGGGGATTTTTTGATTCTGCTTTCATCGAAATGCCAGAAAAACTGCTAGAACAGGTGCGCACCTGAATTGCCTTTTTGTGGACTCTACTCCCCGATATTTGGGAAACACTTCGGGAAATAGTAAAAATTGCGAATTCCGAAATATTTAAGATTAATTAAATCTTTTTCCCTCCTTCTCAATTAAAATGAAATAGAGAAGAATGGAATAACAACAAGAAAAATCTTCCTGCACCTGTCTAACATATTGGGTTGAAGTTGGCTTTAATTAGACATCAGTTAGTTGATTATATCGACTGTTATAATACGAGTATCTACGGAAGACAGAATTCAGTTAACTCGAATTGAATTCAATGCATTTCTCTGGGTTTTTGAATGCAAAATATTGCTGATTGATTTGTTTCTTAGACGATCTTCTAATGGAAAAGTCCACTCTTTAAGTGATTCTCCATGTTTCTCGTACTGGAACGAAATAAATTTACCACCAAGAATAAAATTCTAGTTACGGCAACAGGAAGTCAATGAATAGGTATTGTGCTAGGAAAGAGGCGTGGTGGGGGGAGTGATGTGAAGAATGCAGACTCTTTTATACGCTGTGAACTAATTACAAGTACAATTTTTTTAGTTAACAGTAACGTAGTCTACTGTAATCGTTGAAGACCATATTCACTGATTCTGACCTGCATTCATTTTCAAATTTAAAGAACTCTGAACGCAGGAACTCTAAGCAAATATAGAGCGGCACCGCTGCAGTATTTTTCGAGAAATTCTTCCACCTCGAAAACGTACCCTCCACCGATGAAACCAGCAGAACTTGATGCGGTTTTCGCAGTTGATTTGAATAAAACCGAAAACATACCATAAAAGCCATCACACATACATACATGTCGACATACACACGTGCATACATGTATGTACATGAATGGGTGCGCGGATAGTTGTACATATTTAAAAAAGTAGAAGTACATTTACGCTTCTGTAGCTGTCTGAGAGATGAAAAGACAGACAGGCAGACAGACAGACGGACTGACGGACTGACGTCCTGATGAGAGACAATAGCAAATAAAAGTAACTGGAAAAATGCGAGTTACTTGTACTGAAACAAATGAATGCAAACAGCATGAAGACTAGTCGAAAGACAGACACGCGGACAGACAGACAGACAAACGGAGAGACAGCGCTACATGATGAGAACATACATATACAATATCATGGATAAAAAAGGAGACTTGAATTGAAATAGAAGTGCATAGAGGAAACTTTAAAATATGCAACCAAAAGTTATCAACAACCTGAGAAGAATGAAAAAGATCATGTAAAAAGCATCGGAGGGAGGGTGAGTGGGGGAACAAGGCTATTAGGAGAGCTCAAGGGGCTGAGTATGTGTACAAAGCACATGGACGAGTACAGAAAAAGTTGTGCCGAATACAGACGGAGCCAGCTGAATATTATTCGAGATGATTTCTGAAATGCGAATTACATAAACGAAAAGGAAGACTCAGCGAAAGAAAACTCAGCGGATGGAAGAAGTGATTTGGACAAACATGCATGAAAAACACGTAAACGATTTGCTGTTAGACATTTCAGCGCACTTAGTATAGTTTTCCGAAAAGTAGATCTTCGAATCGTCGAAAAATACATTTGATTGAGATGTCCTTTGATGATGAAAGAAAGAGAGTACAGAGAACTCAGTATTTTAGGATATGCCTTTTCCCGGAATCGTGCTTTTCATGAGCAGTTTTACGTAAGGGAAACTTGTCTGAATGTTTGTTTGTTGATGTTGCATCTTCTACTGCAAAACTATTTGAAAACAGGCATCACAAACATGTTCAAGTAGCTTCGAGTTAAAGAGCAGAATTTAGAGCTGAAGAGCAGAATGTGTTATGTTAAATTTTAGAGGTTACGTTGTAGTTATATCGTCCGATAGATATGCAACACTTTAGCGAATTCAATGAAGGCAACCGACAGTTACACTAAATATTGTACTGTAAAAAGGTACTGTAAAAGGAACCAGTGTTATTCACAACGTTTTAAAACACAGTTTTATCCATAAAGATGCAGGCAGTTTTCTTGAGTTCGATGGAGTGACTTTTTTAGACTTGGAGGCAAACAAATCATCTCCTAAAATGTTGCTAGACCCGTTGGACGGACTCAGAGGCTGCTGCAGGAAATGATTGACAGTAAAAAGAAAGCTAGGATGTTGAGTGCCGGGTTAAGTTAAGTTGAAAGCAGAGAAACCATCTCTCCTTTCATGCACTGAGCAAAAATGCTGGTGTTTTATGTTCTCATTTTCTTGGCCAATAGAATGGTTCTCTTAAAATCAGTTAGACACACAAATGCAAGTAATTAAAGTGAAGTCTGAATGCATTTGGAAGAAAATCCGGCTTGAAACTTCTGCCTGCAGATGCCAATTATTTGCAGCATACTTTCGGACGTAGATACTTTCCTCGAATCATCAAAGCGACCCATTTGCAGCCAGACACCGGCAACAGGAAGAAGAACCAAGCTGCCAGACTGACGGACGGACGGACGGACGGACGTTTGTAAAAATCCAGCAGACGAAGGTAAATAATTCTTTAAACAAACAGACAATAATTCTTCTCGACTGAAAAGCAGTCGGCAAACAAAAGAGCATTCATTGTCTTCACTAAAGAAAGTGAATGAGATCGAGATCGAGAGTGAGAAGGAGAGAAGAACAAGATGTGCTCTTCGCTATTTCGTTTTTTCGCCATTACACAGCGTCTCTGTGGAAAGAAACTTGACTTAATTTTCTTTCATTTTCTAATAATTGTTGCAACCCAAAATGGGCTTCACTGTACTCATTCTCATACTGGTTTAACTCTGCCTGGGCGAGGAGGTTGTTGTCTAGGAAATCCATCCACAAGCACGACCAGTTACTTTGATTTAAATCACAAACAATGATTGCTTTTATTATTTTCCATTATATTTTGAAATTGCTGCACCCGAACTTGTGCAATCATAATTAAAATGTTGGTAGCCAGAACGCTGAAGTATTATACTGGTACTCAGAAACCGTAACAACTTAAATGATATAAGAAAAATATACTATACTTCTAAATTTAACTTCTTGTAACTTCTAAGTAACTTCTAAAGTAACTTCTAAATTTATTATAATACTCAATAATGGGTGTGTCTGAATATCACTGAAAATTCTGCTGTAACATGTTGCAAGTACCTTTGTATACAAATCGCATTGAATAGAAATGCGATGTAGGAATACTTAGAATTGCACTCATAATATTTGGACAAAACAATATAAATTCCCTTCATCACAGTAGCATCACAGTAGCATCAGTAACTTTGATTAATAATTGATAAAATCAGACCCGAAATCAACAAAATCCATTTCTGGCGCAGTTTTCTTTTGTTTTAAGTGCCGGTTTGAACAATTTAAATAAATTCTATAAATTCTATTCA
This sequence comes from Myopa testacea, assembly GCA_949629155.1. Taxonomy (NCBI): domain Eukaryota; kingdom Metazoa; phylum Arthropoda; class Insecta; order Diptera; family Conopidae; genus Myopa; species Myopa testacea. The sequence continues at coordinate 46,780,540 of OX451346.1, read as the reverse complement.
AAAGTTTTGCGGTCAACATGAATGCTGAGCAAAGATGAATGACAAAATCTCCGATACAAGACAATGCTTTGTAGCTCAGAAGCAATAAAGTTGCAATATTGTTGTTGACTCGTCCTGTTGTGTGCTGCAGATGCGAGCAAATTGGATGCGGATGTGCAGAGTATCACAGGACACAGGAACAGGAAATTTAATTCGATGCACGTTCCTACGGAGGAGTAAATAAAGGGTCGAATCGAGAAATCATCTAATTGTCATCCCCCAATTTGTGGTCCGTCCACATTCCCAAATCATTTGATGACGACAGCCTCCCGGTCGTAGTTGCAATAATCGTGCACTGCAGAATGCTCGGAGCGAAAGTAACAGATATTCAACAAACTCAAAATCAAAATCGAATTTCCACAAATTCAGTGAACAAGTTCGCAATGCTCCAAAGTTGCAAATATGTATAAATTCATTATTGCCAAACAATAAAAACCACAAAAACAAGCACCCTCCACAAGTACACTCTGCTATACGATTGAGGCTTCAGCTTCAAGCCAATTCAAGATGTATTCTCCACCAAAAATGTTGGAATGGCTCTTGGTAACTGACGAGGTTCACAGAAGAAGGCTGAGGACTGTAATGCAATTTTACTAACCTGCAATTCTAGCAACTCGAACTTACGTACCCCAGTTTACAAACACCCAAACCCAAGCACAGGCACTCAGAGGCTTCCTCCATGCAAATATACAAACACAAAGCCGTACATATGTATGTAGCTTGAGGTAAGACAGGTAGAGAGGTTGAGGTACATACAAGAGATGCAATTCGCTGTTGCAGTCCAATCCATATTGCGAGCTTCCAAATTATGATTGACGACTGGCAGCATATCCACACCGACACCAGATAGTCAGACGTGGGTCCCGCTGTCAGTCAAAACTGATTCCACGCAAAATCCAGCTGCTCTTCCTTCATCGCTTTCGTCTTTGTCAACCACAAAACCACGAACCGGTTGAAGAAATCTACCCACACCGTGCGGTTTTGTAGCCCACGTTGAATGAATCTCCAAGCTACACTCTTGCATGTTGCCAATATACCGGTTGTTAAGTACGTCTGTGGAAATATGAGTTTAGGGCATCAGGTCATCGGTTAATTAATATATGTATATTCTGAAGGAGTTAGGAGAGTGAAAAGACTCCCCCGAGTTAAGAACTGAGCATCTTATTCACGTCCTTTTTACTTATATATCAATCTTATTCGACCATTCAATGGCACCACAAGTCAAGGAACCTTCTGTAATTCTGTAGGTAATTCTGACAGATTCGAAGTGTGGACGACTGCCATTTCTTCCAACTTCCAGAAACCAGCCAAAATCTGTTGCGTTAGCTTTGGCGGGATAAAAATTCCACTATAGATTTCCTGGGTACTACTCACCAAGACAGGTTCTAATGTGGCCGAATCTACTAACTGAAACAGTCACTCTAAAAGATGGACCAAAAAAGATCTACGAGTGAGCCATCCATTCATTTATTATCGCGCCTGTCCAACGCGCTGCACTTCGTCATCAGCTTGCAACCGAGTAACCAGAAACATACGAAAGCATCGAATGTGTTGTAGCGTAATTTGAACTGCATCCGACCCGGTTCTACCTGGATGGATATCTATCATTTTGCCATCCTGTCGTTCCCAAAAGATTTTCTTGTTTTACCTGAGCTCCTGTCAACTTCACTCTGCACGCAGCATTCATCATTTCGGTGACGAGCTGAAGCAATGCAGTGTGTAGGCACGCGTTGTCCTTGTGTGTCCTTGTTGCTGTTGTGGTTGCTGACTGAAGGAGAGATCGAGGAAGCCAACTAGCCAGGTAGGATTCGTTTGCACAAATGGCTGGCAAATGGCAAAGCAGAAGAAATTTATTCCTCTTGCAGATGTCAGTCTGACAGTTTCAGTGAATTCAATTTCACTCTATTCTCTTCCTGTTACCCCATTCTGTGCAACCCCGAAGCGCCTTCCGCTTGAATCTGCTGGATTTCTAATATTTGGTTACCTGGACAATATAAACAAGTTCCGAATGGCTCTTATGACAAACCAGTCTCCACAGAAGGATGTGATTGAGCGGTGGAGCATCCAGACAAGGATGACTCCTGTTCTCCGCATTTGTTAATTGATATCCGTTTGGTTGCTGCCCGTCTGTGGCTTTGTCCTTACGTCAGGACTCTTCTCTGATGTCTGCTTCTGCTTTACGATGTCCCTAAAAAGGAGTGTTCACTCGTAAGTGTTCTCGCCGCCTCCACATTTTGCACTGACAAAAGTCGATGTGTCCTCTTAACATGTGAGTGTGTGTGTGTGTGTGTCACATGTGTCCACTCCTTCTGTCGGCTCGTCTGTTGGTATGTCCAAATTTGAGTTTCTTTTCGGAGATCTGCTTCTTCTTTGTCACATTAATCCTGAGGCTAATATTTGGCTACAAACGTATGTAGATGTAGAGTAGATACGTATTGCTTACGTACGTATGAAGTGCATGTACTTTTGTAAAGCAGCAGATCTTCCTCAGAGTGCAGTAAGTCTGTGATTCTCATCGCGGATTAGTTCGAGAGTAGATAAGCAAGGAATATCAGAGTAGATAATCGCATAACTGTGCAAATACAATATTTAATTTTTCTAAAAAAGACGAACCAAATAAGATATTATCCTCCTTCCTCCCCCAATTATACAAGTGTTTAAAACCGAAACAAATTCTGAAAAATTATGGCAAAGTTTCGGGGGAAAAATTAACTCGCTTTCTGCCACCGCGGTGCTTCTCGAGAGCATTATTCTAGCAAACCTCGGTCGGTGGTACTGAAAGCTGTGGTACTGCTCTGGGAGGCGAACCGGCCAAAGCGGCTCTATTATAAACCCACTTTGAGCGCATGTTTTAGAACGAGGATGAGATTTTTAAAAGCACTTTAATTTCTTGCTTTGAGCTCTACTGGAAGAGAGAGATATAGAGAATATAGAGAAGTATAGAGAGATAGACAGAGAGAGAGAGAGAGTGAGGAAAGAAAATGAACGTAGTGTGCAAAATACTCGCTGGAAGTAAAGTGAAAAAGTGCAGGTTGTGGTGGATGACAGAATGTGGTACATGTATTTAAAACTTCAGAATGATCGCGGTTGTTCAGCGGTGGCTGGCTTTTGACAGCTTTTGAAGGTGTGTTCAGATTTTCGTCGTGTGATGCTCGAAGTGATGCAGAATTTTAAACGCAGCTTAAGTAAAGCAGATTCAGATATTAACACACTTCATGTCACCTGGAAAACTTCGACTTCCGGTTCAAAGGGCGCGCTAGAGGACCCTAAATTTGTTGCAGCGTCCTTTTGAATTTGACGTTAATGAAAATGTGTAGTTTTTGACACCTCTGAAAGCCGTGTGGGGAGGCACAATTGTTTGGTTGTGTTAACTTTTAAAGAGTTTCCTTCACGCAACACAGAAGCACTCACCGGGTCTCTTCTTTCCTTCCTCTCTTCGCCGCTGTTGTGGTGATGAGAAATTAATTATGACTCGAAACTATGCAACTTTAGAAGCTGCTACGAAACTCTGCTTGAGTTATTTCTCTAGTCTCTGTAGAGGGTTCCTAGTGAGTGCTTTGCTATTTAGTCAAACGGTTTTTTGATTCGGCGGGTCGCCATTTTGGGATCCTGTCGTCACCGACTTCCAACCTAAACATGAGTTTTTTTTCCCTCTCGTTGTTTGCATGGCTAATGTTTTTGTTGTTGTTGTGACATGCGGTTGGTCAAGCTGTCAATGAGAGCTTTCATGCGTTAGCAGCTCCCTCTCGCAGGTCGGTAACTGTTGGTGTTGTTGTTGTAGTAGCTTTCGTAGCATTAAGAAAGCAATAAATGAAGACAACAACAGAAACAGCAGCAATTAAAGATTGTAATCCACTTTCGGCAACAATCCACATTTTCGTTGGCCTTCACTGCCCGTTGTACCCTATACACTGCACTGTACGACAAGTGTCATTCCCAGTCGTGTCCACAGAAAAAGTTTTTTGTTGCTCGACTCACAGAAAGGATTTCGTATTTCTGACAAAAGAAAAATCAAAGAAGCAGCGGCAATCCAGACTCCCCTGTGGCTGGACTTCCAACCTACGACAACAATTGGTTGCGTTCAACATGCAACATCGACGCCGTTTTCGGATTCCACTTCGACATTCGAGACGTTTATTACTCCAGACGGAGCGGATTACATAATAGATGCTTTTTTTATGCTCAACTGCCGTGTTTTCCGTCAGCAGGAGACCCGCGATCTTCTTACAGAAGCTTTGAACGTTTTAGAAGCAGTTTACAACCACTTTAAAAGCTTAAAACAATGGAAGCTCCTTTTGTCTTGGATCCTTCCTTATGGACTCATCCCTGATTAGCGAAGGACAACAAGGCAACTTCTAAAAAAGTCCTAAAGAATATTTTAAAAAAAATTGAAATTTAAATATTGAATTCTTTAAAATATTTATATGTATTTTGTTATAAAACTTTAACTCATTTGTCTCAAGTTGTTTCGTTTTTCGATGTCATAATAAGTACCGTTAGACCGGAAAATTAGACCTTAAAATTCAAACTTCAATGTTTTGGATCTCGCACACATTTAAAGCGTTTAAATGTTGTAACGGTGCATTGTTATTAAAGCGCTGTAAAAGTACACAAACACATACAAACACACGCCACTCAGCCACAAACACAGCCACCGAGCGAGTTCACTGCCAACGAAGCCCACGTTTACATCCACTTGACTCTTACTCACCGCCAGACGTGGAGCCCGACAAGGATTGATGTCGCCCGAATGGAGACGCAGACGGCATCCAGTCACTCACTCAGTTCGTCAGCTCCTGCGTCCGTCCGCCAGTCAGTGGATTGCGGCTAAACTTGTCACAAGACGTCACGTGGAAGGTTCAGCTTCGAAGCGCGGCTCTCGTCTACTCGGCCGCCATATTTGTTTTTTTTTTTCTTTTGTTTTCAAAGCATTGCGGATTCAAAGTTGTGGATTCTCCCCGCTTCTCCCGCCTGCATGGACACCGGCTCCTGCACAGTGTGGGCCAACATAGTGTGCTTAATTAAAAAACGAACAAAGACAGCAACTTTTCATACAGTGGGCTCGGCTCGGGCTTTGACTCGATTATGTCAAAAAAGTGCAGCAGACGGTAACAAGGCGAATAAATGCACCGCAGACGCTTAGCAGACTAGAAGAAGTGCTTCTCCATTCTTCTTCGCCGTCTGCTTTTCCAAAACTACGCTAATTAAACATTGTTTTTTGGAATTAAAGCCGCAAATAGTCATTAAAAGGTAGGCAATAAAATAATAGATGTGGCATCCATTCAGAATAATTCGAACTAAATAAATAATGCAGAGAAGGATCACAAAAATCGAGACGCAAACCAAATGACGAAATTTAAATGCAAATCTAGAAGTTAGAAGTTAGAAGAAAGACAGATACGATAGAAGACGTGAGAAATTTAAGCTTAACTCACTGCCCGACAGGGTAAAGTAGAAAATTGAAAAAATATAAAAACTTTTCCGAAAAAGTGTTTAAAATTGTCTTCAAGTAAAAACATCAGCGTTGTTTACACGACCAACCAAAACTTCTGCTTCTTTGAAACTTCTTCTAAAAGCGATTCCCAGGAAAAACGATGTTGGTTGGTTGCACCTCCCGACGTACCCGTAACTCAGCCCACCCACCCCTCCCAAAAGCATGCTTTATTTCCCACACATTTCCCATTCGCATAAACATTTCCGCCGAAAATCTTTTCTTCACAACAAGTGCACTTAATCACCCTGAATGAGACACCAACAACAAGTTAGACGCTTCCCGCCCTGCCCACGTCGCGACTGTCCCAGGACGCTGCACTCCTTCTGGCTCACGAATTCTTACCAACGATTAGGCAAACGTTTAGCATTTAAGCACGAAGGATCGAGCGACGAACTCGTTTCATTGCCCAACGACAGGCGCCGCTCTTGTTGTGTGGTTGTTGTAGTTGTCATAGTTGTGGTTGTTGTTGTGCTGGCATTCGTTCTCCCTGAACACATCCACTCATTAGGGCTTTTGTCAAAATACAATCGCAGCGTCCTGTTTGCCACTCCGATGGAAAGTGAGAAAACAATGACTGCCACATGCTGAGTGAGTGAGTCGCTCAACTCAAATGAATTGAGTCGCATACTTGAAGGCGGAAAGAAGGCGAAGCATTCTGTAGCAGTGAGTGAGAGTGTGTTTTGCTTCGAAATATCAACTCGAAATGATAAGCGATTTCAGTACTACTCGAAACAAATACGAAATAATATAAAGTTACGAGTAATTTTCGTTAATTAGAATTAAGCTGAGCGTTATTCGGAGAGGGTGAAGAGGGATGATAATGAAGTGGGGAGAGATGCTTGAGATGGCATTCAAACCATTTCTCGGATTTCTTCATTACCAAGAAAACACAAAAGTACGAGTAATTATTTGGCGACGTAATCTTTATTAATTTCCATGCATTTCGCTTAAAATTAAACTGATTTCGAAGAAAAGAAACTCAAATAATACTTGCAGTTCATTAATATTTATGAATAACGAAATTATTTTATGAGATGCATTAGAAAATGTCAATTGTACCGAAAGCGAAAACACCAACTTGGTTCCATCCATTATTTTATGCTAATTACACAGCTGAGTGTCGGATTACTCTCGGTTTTCAGCGGCAGACGGTTTGTCTGAATATAAACGATGGTTTAATGAGCTGCAGGACAGTAATAAAATCTATACTCATAGATTGATGGCCAATTATTTCGATGTAACTCATAACTTCATAAATGAAATCAAGACAGAACTTAAGTATTTACGAAACCTTATTTTCCGCTCAGATTAGAAGTCATTAGATTACATGTCATTCCACCAAAAATCTGGCAGCTCTGTGTTGGGTATTTTAATCGCCGTATTTGAAAGCAACTCGAACTAACAAACGGTGAGGCGAATCCCGAATTCAACGTGCACCGCGTATGAATGCGAAACAACAACAATACTGAGTACCACCATGCAGTGGACGCCATGTCGAAAACAACCACATTCCGCACTAGAAGCCGACAGGAATGCAGCGAACAGACCGCATATTAACGCAATAAAAACCTGGGCAGCAACAACAACCCGACAACATTCACACCGATAATCACTGCACACGCGACCTCATTCACCTCATTCACCTCGTTCGCCCGGCGGGTGCCAGACATCAGGACCACCCTTTGATTTATTTTTATTTTTAAAACAATTAAGCAGAAGATCGTGCGAAGTCATTATCAAATAATTACTGGTTAAAACAAACTCATCTTTTGAGATCCTTCTTTATTGGGAACTACCTTTGGGACGTTTGAAAATGTTTCCGCAAATGCCGGTAAAATATGTCGGATCCTGGTAGACGCCACTGTCGAGTGTCGCTCCACTCATTAGTTAAGCGACTAAAAATATGCAAAAGAAGCCAGAAAGTGTGTCTGCTGCAGCCGGCGACACACGCGGCTCTCTAAAATGTAGCTAACCTTGCGACAGCGACACAGACAGCGATTGCATTCGTGTGTGTGTGTCGTCTGTTTGTGCGCCCCGTAATTCCCAGACAGGGTGGCCCACTTCAGTCGGCCCCAACTGCACTCGGCGCGGCTCTTAAGTCAGACTCTCGCCTGCCCTTGACAGACTGCTGCAGCGTCTGGCTGCATTCCGATGCGCAGGATTCCTTTAGAAACTGAAATCTGCTTCGCTGAATGAATCTCTGCTTGCTGGCCGACAGCAGCGAGCAGCGGGAGGAAGGGACGAGGACGAACATTGAAAATATGCAAAACCAGAGCCTGCAAGACTCGAATTGAAAGTACGAGTAACATTTTTTGCTGTTCCGCGTTTTATTGCATTCCCCCGTTTGTTGTTGCGTTTGTTTAGATCGAGTGTTGCAGCAGCAGGGCGTGGCAGGAGGGCGGCACCAGGCTCCGGATAAGCGTAGTCTGCAGTCGTGATTGAACACAGCAACGAGCAGCAGCAGCAGCAGCAGCAGCATAGGAAATTACGTGACGCCACGGACTGCAGTATTCATTTTTGAAGTTTTTTCAAAATTGTGACAGATGAGCCTGCAATTAGTGAATCGTGAAGCTAACGGGAAAAAGATACTTGCACAGTTTTCCAGACTTTAAAGTAGAAGGTAAACATTTCTATCAAAATCAATGTTGAATTTAATTCCATTGGTTGCCGTATTGACTGGCAATAATAAAGAATAAAGAAATCTAATTTCAAGTTTCAACACTGCAATTCAAGCTTCATATTACATAAGCAAATGATAACTTCTTGACAATATGAGAACCTTTTAAAATATCGACAACCATTTTTAGTTTAATTAATGTCCATTCATTTACTGCTGTTAATTCCTTTTTTGATATGCTAAACTTCTAGTACTCGTAATGTTCTTATGTTCGATTTATATCTACTATAAGAAATTAATAATAATAATAATTTTAATAACTAATAACAATAGCAAATAGAATGAAAACTACAGCTGTTCTCCGGTCGAATAAAGCCAGTTATAACACCGGCAGACATTCAGGATTCTAAGATAAGATTTCGACTTCTCAGATCTACAGCTGGAATTGATTTCACTTCGCAATTGAAATTGATTGAGATCATTTTAGTTTTGGAATCAATAACTTTTGTTCGCTTATATGATTATTGGTAATACATCTATGGTTACTCGATGGATGTAGTTAATCCGTTTGATTCGATCGTCGTTCGATCTCAAACCGATTGCTTCGGATTACGTTCCATTCCACCTCCGTGCCTGAAATTAACAACAACAACAACACATACAAACCGGAAGCAAGATGAATCATTCCTTGTTTCGTATACTGATTAAATTGAAAACATTCGTAAGTAATCAGAAACTACAGATCAGGCAGCGTTTGTACTGTGATAGTATTTAACTACTATCAGCGAGCCTTAAGCCAGTACTACACTTTTACATCGGCTTTATATACATACTCTGTTCAAAAAGTACTACTATTTTCCCTAATGTACTACTACAGTTGCCCAAAACAACATCGCTGCTCCAGATCAACGACAACGTTTCAAGCGACTCGCACGTTCCACTGGTTTCGAGTTGTTGTTTATTTGTTCCACTTTTGGTCGATTTTATTTCTTTTGTTGCTGTGCTAGCGCAGTCAGCAAAATTGTTTGAGAAGAAGTCGCCTGTGTTGCTGCTCGTGCTTTTGTTGTATTTCTGTTGCCACAAGCAATAACAGGCTAAGTCGGGTTTCCTTACTTTTCAGGATAATTATTTCGAGCTTCAATTAATTCCTACAAATCAAAAACTATTTCTTTAATTGTATCTTTTGGCGCCCGCTTTAACTGAACGCCTGAACAAAATGGATTATAATAACGTTAACTTAGAGCTGTATGCTTAATTGAGAACATTAGAATGCATTAACTCGACTTAGGATGTTATTTAAACGTTCTTCAAAAAGTATGTGCCTGTAAATGTACCTTAGATTAGGTAGTTTTCAGAGAATAACTTCTATGCAATGAGATTTATTCAAACCAATTTAATAGTGGCAATGACTCGCATTCGTCCTAACTCCAGTTAGCCGGTTTTGGTTTGTGGCCACAGATTAATTGTTGTATCGTGTATCGTTCCAAGACAGCGAATGACATGGAATCGGAACCGTTCTCCACTATGCAATGACTCGCATTCGTCCTAACTCCAGTTAGCCGGTTTTGGTTTGTGGCCACAGATTAATTGTTGTATCGTGTATCGTTCCAAGACAGCGAATGACATGGAATCGGAACCGTTCTCCACTTGCACAGTTCAGTGATCTTCGCAATGTTGCTGCAGAATGACGCGTTGTGATCATTTGGAATAACATTTTTGTGTGGTGTATACATATATAAATACATTTGTGTATCTTTATTGTTTGTTTCGAAATGTGTAAATATCAAGTAGGTGAAACAAGTGCTTACTGTGTTTTTAGACAAATAAAACCCAGGCACCGAAACTATTAAAATACAGTGAAAAACAAAACAATGCTGATTATTATTTGAAACCGATTTATTTACAGACTATAAAGAATGTATATTGCCACAAATGAAATTTTTCGTGGCTATTTGGTCTCTTTCATTATCGAGTTGTTAATGTTCATTCGTAAAGTCAGCCTGTATCGAGATTTTCCAAACCATTCGCACCACTTCACCACTCAAGTCTCTAGTGTGTTGTTGTCTCTCCCGCTCTTTCTCAACCGCTCAGCGGCATTCTTTTACATTCATACCAACAAACAAACAAAACCAACAAAAAAAGAGTATGTTGCTATTTCAGTTCTTGTGTGGGTTCGTCGAAGACACAAGAACTGGTTTGGATTTTCTGTTCCTCCTCTTACACTGTTTTAGGAAAATGCAGGAATTTCACTCACTGTGGAACCGGTCTATTCTGTGGTTTGTACCACCTCACAGTACCTTCTTGACCCACAAATTTGTGCCCTTAAGAAAGGCGTATAATGCAGAGAAGAACCAAATATTGTCGAATATTTCCAAAGCATTGCAAACTGTAATTAATTTTAATACGACTTTTAATACTAGACTTCAAAAATCTCAACCTGGAAAATGACTGATGCGATCTGACTTGAGAATGAATGGATTTTAGAAAATTTAAAATTTTTCATTTTTCATTTTGATTTTCTATTATTTTATTATACATAATGCAATAACAGTTTTAAAGACTTCAACTCTCATTTCCCATTTTTTCGCAAGTTTAGACATAAGTTTTGTATTTAGATCGAAACCGTGACGTTTTAAACCATGAAAATAATTAAACAAATAAATATTAATTAACAATAACAAGCGCAATAAAATACAATCAACTTTGTTAATGATAAAACGCGGTATTATTTTTACGAAACATATGTTTTCATGTTAATATTGACACAGATTTTACGGAAAGCAATCAACAACCATTTGTGACACAATTTAACGGAAACCAACAACAGTGTACAAAATAAAACTGCCATCATTTGAAGAATTATTATTGCATAATCACGCAGCATATAAAAACTGCATATAAACAGAATAACGTTTACAGTGCAGTGCAAACAGTCGCGAAAAATAAATAAATAACAGCATTTTTGAGCACTCAGCACCATCGGGGGCTCAGAATGTTTCCGCACACGAACGGCCCCATAATCCAATCGAGGTTGCGGTCGCCTGTCCACTCGCCGGTCCTGCTCGCGGCCCTGCTGCCGGTGCTGCTGCTGGCAATCGGCGTGCAGCATACATCCTGCGCTTACGAGAACACATGGAATTTTTATAACGAACAACCGTGCTGCGGCAACGAGCCAGTGAATTACGCCAAACATAAAAGAGGTACAAATTATGATTAAAAACTTCGCACTGCGCGCAAAACATGCCAAATATTATTATTATTCACTGGAAGAAGCTGCGAATTTTGTACTCGTAGGTCTGTAAATAAAAAAGCTGTTTGCTCCTTCGGCGACAGAGAGGGAACATTCGACAGCGAACTCGCTCGCTCGTTACACTTTCGTAGCAAGCGCACAAATAATTGGGTAGTAATATTTTATAGCTTATGTCCGGGTTATTAAACAGTAATGCGATTTATCTTCATTGATCAAATAACCAACACAAGAAAGAAGACTCTCGGAGTTCCTTACAACTTCTGCTTTTGAAGCGCCATTAATTACCGTTGTTTGCCGACGTTACTTGGATCAACCGGAATCAAGTTATAATTTGTACTACACTAGTTATCGATGTTCTAATTTTTTAAACCCTTAAATAGGGTTCCTTCTAGCTGGTCATTAAGCTGGTCATGTTTCCCAATGTTGAGTTTATAATAAATAACATCATCTCAATGAGTTACATTTTACAATTTAATTAACTGAGTAAATTAATTTCAAGGAATGAAAACTATCCGTGGTACACTATCCCCGAGGACTCCTTAGGACATCCTTCCTTCATGAAATAATTCAGCTCACTCAGAATTTTATAGTGTATCATTAAAGAAATAAAATTGCACTCAACTTTTAGAATGATGCAAAATATTTAAATTCAATCATCATCTTAAATGGTTTGAATGGTGGTTTAAACTGGTTCATAGTCCCGGTATTCACAATACTCATTAATTCATTTAATTCTATTAAAAGTCGTGATTTAAGGATTATTGGATTATAGAGCTTTTTCACTTTGCCCTTCAATGTATATTAATTTTAATGCACCATTATGTACATAAACACATACATACAACACATGCTTACATATAAAATACAGAAATTTAATCATACTTAACTTATGGCGGAAATTCCGTTTCCGATCCACTCGAAACATGTTTGATTTGGTTTGTTCTCATTTACTTTGCCGTTCAGGATCGAAACTATTCATTAAATAATACAACCATCTACAAAAACTAAGATTTAAAAATATTCGCAAAGGTCGCTTTAGAATCTTTCAACTTTCTTTCAATTGTTTCTAAAGAGCAGCGATACACAGATTACAGTATTCTATTACAGGGAATCGAAGATAACTCGTACCTAGTATTTATATCTGAACATAGTAACTTGAAAGTCATCAAGTATTTAAGCCGAGTTCTTTTCGGATCCCAGCCAAACCACCAACCGGGCTGGTCCACTAACTTGACATACCGACAGCCGCCTTCACTAACAACTTAAGCGCTTTCTTAATCGCATCACGTCCTGCCCAAGTACTTTGGCAGGATATTTCAGTAAATTTATAGGAATGTTCGGAACTGCATGCATGTTTTGCGGGAATGTAGCAGGACGAACCCATTTTTATACACTGCACTGCATCTTGACGCCGTCCTGGACGACGGGAAGAGCAGCGCGTGGAGTGCAAATAGTGGAAGCAGCAGCATCGCTGAACGTGAGCTCATAAAATGCACAAAAAGCGGACAGGAGCACAACAGGCATTGAAGGAAGGAGGGGCACAGAATCCAACACGGCAACAACAACAACGAGGACACGATTTGCACATATCCCAAGCAACACAAAAAATGTATAACATGCATTCTCTTGAGCTACAAACAAGCAAACATTCTGCCAGTGCAAACTGTGGCAACGCCATGGCCCGTCTACAAATGCATAAATTATTCAACACTCTGCCGAGAGAAAGGACCTGCACTGTATGTGTGTGTGTGTGTGTGAGTGTGGCTGCGTGTGTTGTTCCGCTCCTTCCGGGACTCAATAATGAAGATGCCAGAAATGCTTCCAACGATATGTCGAGTTCATACGTTATAAAAACACACACATAAACACTCAAACGTATGCGGCGGCGGCTAGTTTCTGGATGTCCTCTGAGAATTTGCTTGTTCCAGAGGAGAAGCAGTGGAAGAGAGTGCTTAATTACTAATGCATTGCTATTATTTTGTTTTTATTTTGACGAATAAAAAGGAATCTCTTAAGACTCGACTTCCGCAAAGACTCAAAACAAGGAATTAAGAAACAAATTGGATTTTATTTATAGAAGTGCTCAGTGCTCAAAGAGTTTACAAAACAAGGCAAAAGTAATGCATCCAAACATTCCTGGCAGGATGCTTTGTACAACTTTTATTCTGAACTTCTTACAAGACACGAGTTAACTTCTTTCAATTTGCGGATTTCTTCACCAGCAGGAAAATAACAGAAGAGGACGTTCTATCGTAACTCTCCGGCGCACAGTGGCCGGTTTTTTAACTTAGCGGTCAAAAATCCATATCTTTTGACTCTCTTGGAATTTTTTATTCCGGATTCTTCTAATCTTAAGCTTTCATGTGAGACTAAAATCATAAAAATCGATCGATAAAAACCAGAGATATGAGAGTTTCAATCGGGTACCTATTAAAATTTTCTTAAAAGCCTAAAAAAGAGATTATAAAAATAATACGTTTCTTTTTATTTAATGATTAAAGACTTTTTATTATCAATAACGAACATACTAATAACATAGATTAATAAAAATAAGGTAATAAGTAAGGAACTAATGAAAATTAAACAATTTTTTCAAAACATTCATTGATAGAATTCCGCTCATCTAGTACTAAATTTTGTGCATCACTATCTAACTCGATTGAGCTAGATTTCCATTTTTGGCGGATATTTGAAATATATGGATCCGATGTGCACAGCAAAACTGCAAGCAGATCCTCATTGGTACAATATCTTGAAATTTTCCTTGTGTTGTGCTCACGAAAGAATCTGTAATCCTTGTTTCTTTTTTCTTGTGCTTCTTCAGAAAGATCACCAAGTGGAAGTAGACTATTTTCAATAATTTGCTCTCCATGATAAAGAATTTTATGAATTGTTGATGGCATATTCCTCCAGGGATATTTTTCGTTGTAAATTTCTGCGGTTTTGTTTGCATATTCACCAAATTTTTTGGCATCAATCATACTGCTGCATGCTATAACTTCTATTATTATTTTGAATCGCGTAATTAATTGGTCTACCCTTTCCTTCGCTGCCATTATCAGTCATGGTTTCTTCTTCAAAAACGAGCTCAGTTTTCATCCATTCTGTGTTGCGTTGGTACAGTTTTTCCTTATTTCGATTCACATCTGTGTAACGTTTTTTTAAATGCGATAAAAAGTTAGATATTTTCTTTTTATATGTCTCTTCTTGATCGCATGAGTCAAAAAAACGATCACTTAGAATATGCGAAGTAACATCTTCGTCGTCTTTTCGTAAGAAGTAAATATCTGCCAAATTTTTATATGTGAACTTAGCCATGTTTTTGCCAAGAAAATGGAAACTCGATGAACGCAACTCTTTAAATACTCTTTCCGTCACGGATTTTTTTACCTATGCACATGTAATACTTACCTGTTACCCATTTATGAGAAATTTTTATGTGCCTAAATTTTCCATTTTACAGGTAAAATATATTAGGACAGGTACTTTTACAGTACATATGTATGTAATAAGAGCTAATTACATGATACTTAAAAAACCTAATTAGTGCAAATATACATATAATTTGAAAGAAAAGTATAACACTAACAAAAAAAAAAATAACGGAAAACATGTTAAAAACGTTTGCAGTGTGTGACTTTGACTCATATAATGGGCTCTAGCGCCCGGTGGGGCAAACCGATGCAAAAAAAATTGGTATGGGCTTTTAGAGGAAACTTCCAGCTTTACAATGGTGTAAAATTTGTTTTGGAGCATTCTGGAGCGCAAAAGTCCTGCTCCAAAATACGACGAAATTTAACCAAATTTGGAGCATTTCTGGAATTCTTGTTACGTAATAACTATACCACAGTTTTACTCAATTGTAACAACATTTGACAACGAATATATCCAAGAATTTAATAAAAAAAACCGGAACTTAATATCTGAAATATTGACAGAGATATGGATATCTAAATCTGTGAAAAGTTGAAAAAATGTGTTTATTTTAGTTGAAAATAAAAAGTGCTGTCTTTTATTGCATAGTTACTAATGAAATAATCAAGATAAAGCTGTAGTTTTTTGGCTCCCTAGGTTCTCAGGTTTGTGCTTTCATATGACCTAACCCATTTTGAAATCGGTGACATTGAAAAAAATGACTTTTGGCCGCTAAGTTGAAAAACCGGCCACTGTGCGGCGTTTTGTCTCGTCGCCGAAGTATTCTTCGAAAGTCCGAAATTAGTTGAGCAGACTTAAATTACACTTTCCCAGGTTACATCCAGGAAACACGACCATTTGGGACCTAAACACTTCACGTTTCTAGCCTTGTCTGCAGACAGTGAACTCGGACATTCACTGAACATTCTCTTTTTTCTACGAAACAAAGTTCGAGCCTAAAGCAGTCTTATCATGGCTGTTTACACTTAAGCATGGAATCATCAATACATACATTAAATGTGATCATTAATTTCGTAGAATGCGGTCTTTAAAATAGAATGCTCTCTTCTCCCAGAGGGTACCCTCTTCTCTGTGTGATCGAATCTCTGTTGAAACGTATTGTTCATCAGTAACCTGCAAGAAGCCGGCCCGACTGGTTACCTGATCGAGTGGTTGTTCACGCAGGTCTGCACACACACAAAATAATAGTCATTTAACAATTCTCAGTACTGACGGGAACCTTAATAAAGCCATCGTATTACTTTAATGGCTACAAGGAAAAATGGAACAAAAGATCGACCGACACGAGATCGAATGGAAGAAAGCAGAAGAAACAAAGCCACAAATGCTACAAGTACATTATTTTCAAGGGACCGTAATTTAAAAATAGTCCTCAAACTGCAGCAGAAACATCTGCTGTGTATGTTCTGCGTTCCGCCTGCAGACGGCGATCTTCGGAAGACATCAGAAAATGCTGTTGAATTTCTATGTTCAAGAACAAAATTACGGCGAAAGGGAGAAAGGAAACGAAAGACCGACCACAAAAGAAAAAATCCTCAAGATTATTTGAGTCTGACATCATTTTTAAGTGAGTTTCTCTCACTTTGATTCATTGAAATAATTTAAGTGTGTATTAAATAATATAATTTAATAATAAGTGTATACGAGTATATTGTATATACGAGTATATATTTTTACAGAAACAGTGACAACACGAATGACAATACTCGTGCCTTTTGAAGCTAGCAACAGCTCTTGTGATTAAAACCAGGAAGGCGTGCCACCGCCCATCCTCCAGGACACACTTGAAGCATGAAGCCAACCCCCTTCCGCCCCTTGACGCAGTGTCAACAAATGAACCCTCTGACATGCATTCACTTCAAACACTTGCCACCGCTGAAGCACCTAAAAAGCTCCTTTATTTGTCCTTTTCGCTGCCTCTGCGTCTGCTGCTGCTGCTTGCGAAGGATTGCTGCAGAAATTGTTGGCGATGCGCTAAAAATTGAATTGACACCAATACAAGTACAACAACAACCACTCACTTTGACATTTTTTCATGTCCTTTGGATAAAGTAGGACAACGCAATTGCGTTCATGTCCATGTCGTCCTTGTTGTCGATGTCGATGTCGGTTTTCGCCCGTTGTTGGCGATGTCCGAAAGTGTGTCGCACGAGTTGTTGGTTAGGAAACCGCCTTCAAAAGCAGAAGAAAAGGCGATTCGCTTGTTTTATGGACCACGCAATTCCACGCCTATTTTTCATCCTTTCTTTAGTGTTGAGATTTGATTGGAAAACTTTTTAAGTTTTGGGACTTTGGTATCCGTGAATTGTATTTAATGACTTTATTTTCTCCATGTAACGTGGTCTTCAAATATACCCGTATAAGTCATGTACATACGTTTATTTTCTTCTTTCATATCAGATGACTTTATAAAACTTTTTGAATTGGTCAGTAAATTGGTCAACGGCGAGTTAAAAGCTGAAGAATAATAATGGTCTTCCGGTACATATTCAGTGCGTCTCTACTCCTCCTTTTCCTTACTTGTGGTGAAACTTAGTAACGGTTTTCTACAGATTTAGTGTATTATATTGGCAACCGAATGACCGATTTTATAGCTCAGTGACATTAAAAACCAATGCTTATTTTCCATTATTTCTTGATTTACTCGCCACGTTCTTTTTAAATATTAACTTATGCTTTTCTCTTAGATTTAGCATACTTAATGACTTAGAAATCAACATATTATATAACATATTTTATCAGTAGTTCTACATATATATGAGTATACTTGTATGCATATCTGCTTTCCTGACCTGAATTTCTTCATTCTTACTTATCGAATGTTCCTCGGAAGTAGTGAACTAGTGATTATTTCCGTCTGTTCTATTCTCAGAGCATTCTAATATTTGCTGATTCTAATAATGCTGATAAAACCACTCCATTTCCCATGCATACGAGTCCGAATTATCAGCTGTTACTGTTGTAGCAGTAAGAAACCTCTACGTACATATACATATGTATGTAGTTGTTGCTACAGAATACTGCGACACTAAACTGAAAATTGATTGCTCTGCATTAGCTAAGTTTTTCCAGGAGTAGTCTTCATACTCGGGCGTTGGGATTCCGACAAAGTGTTTCGATTTCACCCTCAATTTGTGCACATTTCCAACATCATTAAAGTGCACGAGAGGAGTTTCGAGAAACTTTCCAAACTTCAGATTCCAATGAGGCACGAAAGCCTCATCCCGAGATAAGGACAACCGTGCATCGGAGTGGCGACCCGAGCCAAGCGTGAGAAAATCGGTTTAAAAATTGCAACATTTTAAAAGTTAGAAATACGGGTAAGCGTAAAATTCATTTAGTGAGGAGGATGGAGAAGAACAGAATAATAAAAGCGATAGCATATTTCAGGGCGCACTGAAAGCAACGTAAGTTGTGGCTGGCAGAAGAGGGCGGGACAAATGCGATTGCGAAAGTTTATGTTTTGTCATTGTTGCCAACCTGAGAAAACTAAAGACGGAAAAGTTAAAAATGTCTTAACACTTTGATAGTTTTTCTTTCGAAGTCGAAACTCAATTGAAAGCGAAGAACAGGACTGCAACGTAGAATAATAGCAAAAAGTGTTCGTTTTTCTTGTTTTGAAGAACTGTTTTGAAGATTTATTTGCCCATTAATTTTAAATAACGTTGTTTTCTATACAAAATGCTTGTATTGACAACGGTGACCGAAGATACGAGACCATTTGTGCCATTTAACCCACGAAAAGCTGTCAACACTTATTTTAGTAGAATCTAGTGATTGAATCCGTGCTCAACTTTTCAATATGTAACAGAGTCCGAGACTCCAATCGTGCTTAAGTCAAATGTAGTCTGAGAGCTAGTAACTATACACATACGTGGTGATTAGAACCGACCGATGGCAGTTGTTTTTAACCCATCCATCCATGTAGTCACACCTCACAAGTGCATAATGATTGCAAGGCTATCTCGCTCTTTAAATCATACACTCTATAAACCCCGTTCTCATTGCGTTCCTTCTGTCTGTGCTCCGCATAAGCGGCCAACGCAGCAAATAAGCTAATATTGACGCTCCTGCGTTTTACTTATCGGGAAACAGGAAACCTCGAGGATCCGTTCGAACCACTGCAGCAGGTCGTAAAGGACTTCACAATGGACCTCTGCTGCAGCAAAGTCATGGAAGGCATTGTGCCACTAATTGACGTCAGCGCAAAGCCATGATGTCACATCACTCGAAGGACTCGCTTCGGTCGCAGTGTCTTCTACCACTGAGCACTAAACTGTTTATGAGCGCCGTGTGGTCACGTTACATCACGTTATTGTTAGCGCAGAGTTGTTGACGCCACATCATGATAGAAGAAGAGACGTTTATCACTTTGGCAGGCAGCAAGCCGTTGCATCGCATGGAGTTGGTTCTGACAGTGTTGCCAACGTCTTATTTTGCTGTAGCTGTTGCTTTTGTTGCCGTTTTATAATATGTAATGGCATTGTTAGTGAGGTGATTCACAGAAGACGGACATACTTTCGCGTTAAACTTTATTTGCAGGTTATATTTATTGATTTATTGATACGGTGTTCTTGCATACGGGTTTTTAATGGGAATACATGTCCATATTATGCTCACTAATATGTTGTCCACAACTGAAGTTAGCATACATACTTTAAACCTCTCGAAGCTGGATTCACTGTGGATTTGAAGCTAATGCTTTTACGTTTGTCTTCAATACCTTTCACAAGACTACCAACCTTTTCCCGTGATGTTTACGATCCTTCTGCTGGAGAATTTAAATAATATTATGTTAGAACTTAGAATTAGTAAATTATAATTGATGTAGATTTGAATTTCTTGACAAGAACTCTGAAAGCAATCAAAGCCTGTCAAACGTCCACATTAAATATTCTGTTGCTTGCAATTTCATTTCTGTAACTATTTTGATTTAATTAATTCTCATGCTTCGACGACTTCACTCACGTACATAAATAACTATACTCGTACGTCAAACTTCAATGAATGCTTGTTATATTTTAGTTTATATCGGACCGCATCGAACTCTATTCGATATTTTATATTTAATTCGAATTTGAAAGTAACTGAGTTGCTGCAGCTTTTAAGTTTTCCCACGAGTTCTCAATTATTCAGCGCTCCGTTCAAATCATCTTAAATTAAGCTGAATGCAAATCAATTACGACCTGCAAAGAAGCTCCATCTGCAGCAATCTGAAATTATGAGGTCAAATATCAAGAGATTAGATACAGAATACATACATACATAAGATGTACGGGTGTTTATTTGCATACTAAGAACCACTTTGGTATCTAGATTAGGAATATTATATCGTGTTGTCTACCAAGTCCACCGCAAAATCGTTTCGGTTTCGCTACGACATGTGAGAGCAATAATTTGTAGGTCGAAACTGTATTGACGCATCTGAGGTCGGGCGTTTATGCTTGAGGTTTATCCTTCGCTTCTGAAGATAGCGCTTTTGTAGTTGTTGTTGCTGTTGTTGGACTGTTGTTAATTGGATTGCTAATGAAGCTCCTCCTGCGGTTGCTGTTGTGGCTGTTGTTGCTGTTTTAACACTGTCATTGCAAATACTCGTAGCAGTGTTGCCAACGCAACCACAAACTTTCATATTTACAATTCTAATTCTGCGGTCGTTTCTTCTGTCCTTCCAATGGAACCACTTTATTATCATAGTTTTGGCCTCCTTTATATGTAAATAGATTTCCTCAACTCAATTTCATGGAATTTAAGGAATGAATTTTATGAAAATAAAAAATATTTATTTTATTTGTGACAGTATAGATTAATATTTGTCACATAAAATGGATTTATTTTGAT
The DNA here is from genome assembly GCA_949629155.1 of Myopa testacea. NCBI lineage: Eukaryota > Metazoa > Arthropoda > Insecta > Diptera > Conopidae > Myopa > Myopa testacea. The sequence continues at coordinate 46,759,867 of OX451346.1, read as the reverse complement.
TTGAAATGTATTTGCATTTAGCTCACATGCTTATATTATTTCTATTTAAATGAATTTATTTCATTCAATTCGACATTTTTGAATAAACATTTTTTTAATGCGATGATTTATTCAATTTTTATTTCAGTTGCAATATTTTTAAACAAAGATTATTTTGACCCAAAAATTAATATGTATAAAGTCTGTGTTCTTCTTACAAAACAGAGTCCTTAAGTATTATTTATTTATTTAGAATTCTTTGATATTTCTAAACGTATGTTTTTGTTTTGAGAGAGCAGAGAATTTTAAGTACGTATCATTTTCCATTTTGTATCATTGGGTATTACGTGATAATGGGTTGGAATGGCTCACGCCACACCAGGTCAGCATACTCCCAAAAGAATGCTAAAAATACTATAAATTCTGCAAAATCCAAGTCATTAAACTTGTGTAGTTTAATCTAAAGATCCATCGGAGGCAATAAAGTATGGAAAAGAAAAGTCCAATAATAATTTATGACCTGAAACAGAAACAACTTTATGAGGAAGTGATGTCTGTCTGTTTGAGCGGAAGCAAGAAGCCACGTGCGACATGCAACATCACAGAAGTACACCCAGCAACATGTGGAAGCTTTTATTGAACATTCTTTTTAAGTATTCAATAGAGATTGAAGCTTAAATGTACAAATTCGTATTATATACTGTAATATATGGTACATATATTTATTAAGATTAGAGATTTAAGGTCTATAATTTGATTGGTATAAATTCATAAACAATAATATAAAAATTTAAATACACAAATAATGATTTTCTTAAAATGAATAAAGTTCTTAGCGTAAATTTAGGATTCCAAAAACGTTAATCATTTCATTTCTATGAGAGCTGACTTTATAGACAGGCAACTGATTGCACCGAAAAGATGCCGCTCCGAAGAAATGCTGCCTGATGATAGGTACGAGTACCCTGATGCTAAAACACCTGCCAATTTTATCAGCAGAATGTTATTTAACGAAGATGGCTTCTGTTGATTCAGTTGCTTCTTTCAGTTGTTGAACCTGGGTACTGGATGTGGGCCCTGTTGTTGTTCTCGTTGTTATTATTACGGTCTGCTCATATTTCGTCCTCAGCAGCCACTAATACTCTCAGCCTCCACTCACCCGCTCCAGAAGCTGGTGTATAAATAAGCAATCTACGGCTGTGGCTTTTGCCGATGCGGCGCGGCTTCATGATGGTATTCGAGCTGTATTTTTAGGTGGAATGAATTTTTATGATTGCCATAAATTTCAATGCATTCGGTGGTTTTCGATGTTTTTCTTTAGTTCTTGCCTCCACCCGCCGAACGGTTTTTCGCCTCGTTGGCTCATACATACATACATATGTTCAAAATAATATTTCCAGCTCCGACTCCGACTTCGCAAAAAAACATTCGTCCACGCGTACTGTGGTGTGAATGGATAAAACTCACGCTGAAGGAAGTTTCATTACAGTGCTTGCATCCTGCTAAAAAAATGTTGAAAGTTGTTCGCTGCAATGCAACCCAGCTGCTCGCATCTCCGGCTCACTGCCAGCTCCTTCTTCTTCGGTTCCTCTGGGTAAAAGTTTCCATTTTATTGTTAATTCATTTTTAAGGATATTTTGTGCACACGTGAAAGTTGCAACATGCACACACACACACGGCAGCCATGGGAGATTTTTATGAGGGCAGCATCAGCGAAAATGTTTAAATGGCGGAACGCTTTTTATTGCCGTTGTTGCTGCTGCCGTTTTGCTGCTGTTGTTGTTGTTGTTGTTGGTCGGTTGGGTATCGCGAGCTCAGGTGAAATTGTAGTTACCACGGCAACGTATTGCATATAAAACATTTTATTGCACTTCCTGCTCCCCGTCCATTTCGTCCTCAACTCGATTACTTTTTACTCTTTGTTGTTTTTCTTGTTATTATTTAATTATTTTTTATTAATTACTTTCGTGCAACTGCAAATGTCTAAATGAGAATTTCTTTGTATGTGTGTTTGTGTGTGTATGTGTGCGTGGTGACGATAATTTCTCATTACGCAGCGAGTCCTCATCACTGCAGATGGTTTTCGAATGCGTGTCTAGACTTTTGAAAACGATGACAGCGGTTAATTGCAAAAAATGCGTTTCTAGTGCAAGGAAACGTGTTGTTGTTGTTGTTGTTAAAATCAAACTATTTAAATATGTTTAAAACGGTGCAATACGAACAAATGTGGAATAACCGATCGGAGTCCGAAAACAAGACTACCAACATAACTTATATTGAGACATATAATTTAACTCCTTGATATGCTTTATTTTAATTAGAATCCATTTGAATAAAATTGTCCAGTTGAAAGTAGTCACTAGCGACAGAAAAGCTTTGTTCCATCCGTGTTATTGTCGCTTTCGTCCTTCTAACTTTGAGATAAATGGTGCAATTGAAGGAGTAAAAATCATTGAATTAACAATAATTTGAGCGTTGTTAGTGTCCTCAATTTAACAGCTAACATTACTGATTTATCACTTACTCGATTCGATTGTCTAATCGCCACAAATATGCGTTGTTCTTGCTTTCGGTTCGCAATGATGAGTGTAATTTGAGGTCGTTGTCAGTCCGAGTGGAGGCAGACTTTTGTTGGTAGGCACCGGAATTGCTTCTCAGTTGTAGAAATTTGCTACACAAACCGCTCCCCACTCCGCTCCTTATAATGGAAATGGCCGCTCTTGGCCTTTGATGCTCACAATTATCATTAACCGATTGTATTGCGCTGCGCTCCATGCATCTTCCTTGGGGCACGTGCACCCTGCCCTTTCCCCGGTAGCCGTCGCCCGTCGCAACACTTCACAATGAGCACAGAGAGAACATTTCATTTGTGCATTGAACAGTGTTGCCAGAAATTTGCATTTTCTATGCGCCCCAAGGAATTTTTGTCATTCTTCGTTCGTTTGCAGCTTGCATTGTTTACCGTTTTCTTTTATCGAAGGGCGGGGGGAGGAAACGCCCGCCCGGCCAGCAAACAAAAGCTGCAAATACTCGTCCTCGCCGCCTGCGACAATTTTTCATCGGAATCGGGCCTCGCAATCCTCATGAGCAGGAATGTTGAAGTAATTTCGGGTAAAATGTGCGAATTTGTGACATGTTTGCAAATGGCATTTGAAAAGAAATGTTTCGAGAATTTCCTTTGGTCATTCGGTGTGGTTCCACTAGATTCTCCCCGGGACATTTGAGGCGACCTGCAGAGAGCAGGGCAAGACAAATGGGAAAATAAACGAAATTATTCGCCAGTGGTTGTGGCAACTCATCGTCCGTAAGCGCCCCCTGGTGCCCGGAAGCCGTTCCAAAGGTTCGCCAATTTGAAGAGCAGAAGTACGAGTAACATCTCCGAAATTGCGGTTTTCGAACAGTTTTAAATAACAACCGCCAAAAACCACTGAAGGACGTCCCCGCACGAGGATTACTCGAAAGTAATAAAAGAAGAAGCATGCGTCCCATCAGCCACGTATGACGCCTGGAAGTAGGCGCTCCATGCAAGTAACAGCAAATGAGCCCCGCGTCGGGCCCTCCTCCAGAGCCTTGGATGCTCGACCGCCCATAAAAGCGCTGAAAAGTGGCTGCTCTATAAGAGTAAAGTGAAAAATGTTAATCTATAGACTATTTTCCGATTAAACCCACTCGCTGGTTCCAACTCGAACAAAAGCCGAAATGGAAAAAAGGCGCACCTGGCTTGAGGTCAGGGCGGGGTTTTTGTGGGCACTTTTTTCACTCTAGCCGCCAAACCAACATGAAATGAAAACAATCAACCAAATCCGCCAAAAGAACGAAAAAGTATTAAAAAATGAAATTATTGGCAACACTGGCGATCGCATGGCTTTTTTATTATTGTTATTGATGTTGTTGTTGTTGTTGTTGTTGCTTTCGGTGCATTCGATGCTGTTGAAAACGAAAACCGCAAAAACACGAGAATTACATTCATTCGCAGTAGATTTTGTATTCGGGTTGTTGTTGTTGTTGTTGTTGCTTTTCTTTGTTCTTGTTTTTGTAACTTTTGTCAATAAATATTTTTTATGTTGCCAGTGGAATTTTTGGGAAAATGTACGAGTTCGGTGAATGTGAACAATCTTTTTTCTGATTTTGTTCAAGTGGCTTTCATTGTCTGCTTTATATTTAAATAAGTACGAGTGTTTGCTGTGGGTGTGTGTGTGTGTGAGTGAGTGTGTGTGGTTGCATTTGCGGCTTCAAATTGATTGTGAAAAAGCTTCGGTTATTTGAAACCCTGAAAAAAGAGTTACAAATGAGCACATTTTGGGTTAGTTTTGAATCACTTTTATTAAATTACTCTTCAAGTACTTTGGCTTTCCTTTAGAGTCATAGTTTAGTTACAGTTCTTATATACTCACACCTTCAAATACAATGGATATAGAAAGAAGATCGCTTAATAACTGTTACTATAAACACGATTGATTTAATCTTACACTAAATTATGTTTAAACCACTTTAGTTATTCATCGAATTCATTATTATCATTTCTCAATACTCCCCTTCTTTTTGTGAGAAAGCCATTCATTCATTCGTAATAAGTGCTCAAAAACAATTGCAATAACATAAATTTTCGAATAAATGAAATGATATACGAGTGTAGTTGCAAAGAAACCGAAAGAACTAAGAAGGAAATCTTTAGAGCATGCCAAAAAGTATGCTATACTTTATCGATGGCCACAACAACTCGGGGCGCTTTTTCCAGACAATTGTGCTGCTGTTGTTGTTGCTGTTGCTGTCCCTTCATGGGTCATGTACTCTCGTAGCCTTGGCAATGGCGACGACGTTGCTGCCGACACACAATATGTTTCACTTCCTTCCGTTCCATTGGTTATTTATTGTTATTGTTGTGATTTATCCCAGAAGAAGAAAACAGATCAAACTGCGAAATCTTTGCATATGTATCGAAAAATATAACCGACTGAGATGTACTGAATGACTGTATGTGTGTGTGTGTGTGTGTGTGTGTGCCTTTTAGGGTGTGGAACTGCGCTGGTATCCACTCGATTATATTCAATTGAAATGCAAAGCTTGAGATTGAAAGCGTAGTGAATGCGAAGAAGTAGAATAAACGTGGTGAGTGGCAACGTAGAGTTGTGCGTATGTGTAGATACAGTTTATTGCCAATTTTATGCCATTATAGTATTTTTATTGACTCAACTTCGTCTATGCAAAGCAACCGGAGTCCGTCGAATCCCGGGACCCAAGCGGATCTCTGAAAAGTTCACCAGAACGGGGATTAAAGTCGTCGATTAACCGTAACAAAGCAAAACAACCGCATCACTGAGAACTGCTAAAAATGTTGTCGAATCCAATTTGTTGGGGTTGCTTCAGTGGCTCAAACAGTTCACTGCATACTTTAAGACGCTGTTTATTATTTGCGATCCTTTTGAATGCCACACGTCAAGCGAATACATCGAAAATACTTCTTTACAGGTGCTACTTCGAAGTTTAAGGACTTTGAATAAAACCGATCCAGTTTAAAGCAAAACCTGTTGTCCACCAGGTCGAAATACCATTCAAAAATTCTGCGAAGGATTTAAATTTGCATGCTTTTCGGGAGCTTTTATTCCTTCCATAAAAAGTGCTTTCGCATTAATTTTTCGCATCAAATTCATGGACTGTTGAAGATGGCACTTTTATGAGGCTGAGATGCTGACGTTTATGTCGGCATCTGAATGGATTCGCTTTGATTCAAATGCTCAGTTATAAAATCCTTTTTTACGACGGAATTCGTGCGTAAAATCAAAAATTGCTCCAATCGGCTATAAAGAAGCAAGGCAGCTAATTTTTGGGCTCATTCAGCATGAAGATCAGCTGCGAGTGCTGAGTAACTAACCACTGTACACTACTTATTCACACTACTTATCAGAGGCGATGCTTAAATACTATACAAACATCCTTCAAACTCCGCAATCAATGTGACACATGTATTGAAACATGTTTCAGCCGAGTGGAGAAGTCGTTCGCAGTACTCGTATCACAACCCAGCTTCAGTTCACTCTTTTGATGAGTAAATGTAAATCCTTAAGCATCCATAAAACTGTACATTCGAATATGTTCAATCCTTGGATTACATGTGTATGAATTCATATCGTAACGAAACACAAAATTTGTATAAAATTCATGAATAATTTTTCGCTTGCGGGTTTCTTGGTCGAAATCATCAGCATTTTTTTGCTTCTATCATAAAACAAGAAAGTAAAAAAGAAAGAAAGCCAGCGACATTTTTATGGACTCTACAAAAATTATTGACATCGGCAGTGGTTGTTGTTGTTGTACTGGGTCTTGCCGAGCACCTCACGGGTGGCAACCCTACGATGTAAATCAAAGCTTCAGCTCCGTTGGACGCCTCTTTGCCGCTGTGCTTCTCCGCCCCCAAAGCACCGTACTAAACGCAATTTATTTTTGATTGAAGTCAGATTAAAAGTTCGTAAAATTGTGAAATGAATTTCAAATTGCTTTCTGTTCTTGCATTTCAGCACATTGAGATAAAAACGTATATAATACACGTGGTTACACGCACGAACAACAACAGCATGTTTGTTTGTTTGCATACGAAGCCAGATTCACACAAACGAAGTGCTTCAGCAGAGAGCGAACTCGTGTTTGCGTGCGAATTACTCAACGTATTTTATTCAGTTGCAATATTTAATGACGAAATAAATTCTTACGTTTATTGTAATTTTTTTTGGATTCAGTAAATCGTGAAACAGAATTCTACCGTCTGTTTTTGGGCGAAAGAAAAAGCAAAATCTGTCCGCTCCTTTCTAGTCACTCAAGCATCTGAGGTGTTTAAAACTTTAAAATTACATACGATTCAATCGATTATACTCAACATATGCAAATAAAATAAAATTCCAAAAGTATTTATTCAAATATCCACTAATTAAGTTCATATAAGAGTACAGTGCGCTCACGATAAGATGAACACTCAATATTGAGAAAATAAAAGTTCTCATTCGTTTAACATAAATTGTGTTGCACTCTCGGGAATCACAGAGTATGTTCTCTTCTCTCTCTTTCATCTCTCTGTCCGCATTTGCATTTATTTCATATCAGCTATCATGCATTCATTGTGAAAAGGATGTCTTTAAAAAATCCCAAGTTTTTAATTTAAAATACAAGGCAGCCATTTCGAAGCACGTAAGGAGTGGTAAAGGGTTTAGGGCCACAGTATAGCGTGGCGAAATCTTCAGTTTGAAAAACATGTGGAAATGATTTCGTTACGATTTCGCGAATATTTTGGTTTTAAAGTGTTTCAATCACTCTTGTTCAATTCTTCTTGTCTATCTTGGTTTCTTCTTCACTTTCACTCGTAACAGGATACAAAAAGTATTTATTTTGCTTCAAAATGTGCTGCTGGTTCTTCTTATTCACCATCATAATTAATTGGTTTCTTATATTTTGCAAGAGTCCTTCAGAAAATGAATGAAAGGAGAACATGTTGAGAAGGATTCAATAAAAGGAGAAACTGGAACTGAAGGAAAAGAAGCAGAAAATAAATTTTAATTAGAAGCAAAGCTCGAGATCTTTTTGTTAGTTCACCTTTTTGCTCTTTTTTGTGTTCTTTCTTAGATTTCCTTTAAACTTCAATTTACGGCGCTGCTTCTATGCTGCTGCGCGGTTGACAACGCAACGTAACGTTAATTATTAGTTGACAACGTTGCACACATCAACCGAAAAAGCGAGGGATAACGTGCAACACTTTAGTGTAGCCAAGTCAAAAGACAACTCAAGCCCGGGACTCAAGCAAGCGACAGAGCAGAATAGTAAAAATACTGAAATCCTCGTCAGCAGCTGGAGTGAAATAAAGTAGCAAAGAGCGGGGAAATGAAAATGCCACAGCAACAACAACAACGCGGTTATGACAACAACAAATAACAGTTTAGCAGTTTAAGTTAATTAAAGAAACTACATCCGTCAGGCACTCGCGCTCCTGGGAGCTTTGAATGCAAACAACGCTTTAAGGATAAAGAATAGTGACTTTATGACAGCGACAAGCTTCGAAGTTCTTCTTAACCCCTTTCTACTCTTTTCAAAGGACTCAAAGAGGAGGTCGAAGGAGGAGAAATAATATTAAAGAATTAAATTATTGGGTTTCTCTCCTCGAGGATCCCTGGAACCCCGTTCGTGATCCAATTCAAGGATTTTATTAACCTTAAGAAAACTCGGGCACTTTTTTTATTCAGCCCTTTTGTACTCTACACAGTTTATACTTCTTGATGGCTTTATAAATCAATTAAATCTTCTTTTGACCTTTAAAATTGCATTCAAAGAACGGCGCAGCTAGGATCGCAAAAGCATTCATTTAAGCCGAAGTAACCGAAGTCAGCCTAAGCAGGTAATCTTTTGTTGTTGTTTTTTTATATTTTGTCGTCCTTTTCAAGTTTAGCGTAGTCAAAGCACGGAAATCCGTTTGTGAATAAAAAAGGCTTGTCTGAAAGTGTCCTTTGTTTGCGTTGTTGTATCCTTTGGGTGTGTTTGCGAGTATTTTCAGGCTTCAATACACCCGCAAATAGTGGCACTTGCACACGCTGTGAACAATGTAATTATATGTGTGTGTGTATGTGTGTGTGTGTGTGCCTGGATCCTAACAACGACTCACAAACTACACAAAGCTTTTTTGATTTCCGATTTGCAGAAGATTTCAAGCCAACCCAAAGCAATCTACGAGCAACTGAAGCATCGGATGCTTTATTCTTGCGTTGCTGTTGTTGTTGTTGTTGTTGTTGTTGGCTTCTGAGTCCTTTGCCGCTTTACATTTGCGTCTGAATACTGTTGCTGCGTTCCTGTTTCCCCCCTCCCTCTATTTTTGTTGCTTTTTGTCGAAAAGGAAGTTTGTTTGTGTGCGCTTGAAATGATTCAAATTGTTGTTGTTGTTGTAATTGTTGTTGTTGTTATCGGTATAAGGCTCATAGCTCTCCGCTGTTGCGTCGGTTTGAGTATTGAATAGGAAAATATTTTGTTAACAATACTTAATACAACAAACATGCAAACACAAACACAATCAGAGGCACACACACACACACACACAAAACAATAACAACATTAAACATAAAATAAACCTTTAAATTTGCATTTTGTGATTTCCGTTGGCGACAAGTTCTGTGTAAACAAAACTTGCGTCGAAACAACTATTTGCCCCCTCCCCCCGACCACCCTCCCTGCCCGAAAAGGACAGGGAAGAGTGTAAATAAAAGTAAATAAAAACTGATTCCCAACATTTGATTCGAAGTGAGCAGAGTGGGGTGGGGGGGGGGGGGCAAGAAAGAGAAACACCAACTGAATGCTCCATGATGCAGACAGCGCGGGTTGGAGGAGAAGAAGAAGAAGGGTGGAATACTGTCTAAGAATACCGTTCGTTTGTCTAGAAAGAGTACCAGAGACCTACGACTCGATCATTTCATCCCAGCACAAGAGGAAGTTTTGAGTCAAACTTGCGACAATGAAAAATCCGAGTTTTTTTCTAGTCGAGGCGCAGGAATCAAATCAATTGAAGTTTGGAAGTGAAAATCACAATTTCACGGACATGGAATGCCACATCAACGAATCCAGCAAAATAGTAACTCAGTTTTATCCTCTTTATTATCCTATCTTTCTTATTAAATCGCAAACTAATCAGTATTTCTTACTTTTCAAAAAGACTCAGCAGTATTTATTTAAGAATAGCCTCTATCTATAAGCTACTGTACACATATAAACACATCCGAGGTAACGAAAATTATTAGAATTCGAAAACTATTCGAATCGCGTTGCCAATTAAATACTATTTGCAATTCACATTGATTTCATTTTGATGGGAGAAACAATAAAATTAATATTGTCTTTGGTTTTGTTAATGATTAAGCTAGTGTTGTTATTGGTGATGCTGATGGTGATAGTGTTGTTGGTGTTGTTGTTGTTGTTGTTGTTGTTTCGGTCGCCGCATTTCAGCCACTTAAGGTTTTGTTTGCATATCGGTGTTTGTACTTTGTATTTGTATTTGTATTAGCTTTGGTTTAAGTGACCGCCATTTATAAAAGGCTGACCCAGCATTAAGGAATGGCGTCGTTTGACAGCTTATTTGTTGTTGACACATGAGCAGAGTCAACAGTACTCAGAAGTCGTCCCCTCTGTGAAAGCGTATTAATTGCCTTGGATGAGGATGTTGTTATTTAATCGCCTTTTTTGTTGTCGCTTTTATTTGTGCGTATTGAGAACGTTAGTTTCATTCTGTGCATGTGTGTGTGTGTGAAATGCAAAAATATTAATTCCTGTCATCAAATCCGGTTCCGGTGGATGGGGCGGGTTGGGATTTTTCCGAATTTTGGCTCCGTGGATAGGGAATTATTTGTGTTTATTCAGTTTAGTCAATGATTAAAGGATAAAACGAAATAAAAATACTATTTAAATTCGTCGCCAACGATGAAGATGGTTCTATTATATATTCATTAATCATCCTGATGCGTTACGTACTAGAAAAGGTATTCGTAGCTTTATACAGTTTGTTACAAACTTCCTTCTAACCGAATATTCGATCGCTTTTATTTCTTCGATGCAATCCTCGCAAAAACACTAAATTTTCCTTCATTAAGTTTTGATTTGTTGAAGAAATTAAAAAATGCCGCTTATCCCCGGTCCCCATGTCAGCTTTTATTGAAATACAACACTAGAACACACGCACACATAACAACAACAATGTACACAAACATTCACAATTGAATGAGGAATTTTTTCTTTTTTTACTTGTCGATTTTAATGTTGTTCAAGAAAATGAAAGCTTTTCTTTTTTCTTTAAGAGGGAAGAGTAAACAAAGCACTAAAGAGTGTCACTATTGAAATGTCGAGAAGAAAGAAAGGAAAACTTCAACCAGAGGGATGTCCAAGTGAAATTGTCAAAGTATACGGTTTTCTTCTTTTTCCGAATGGACAAAAAATAGGAAAAACGAAAGCGAGAGCAAATATAAACAAAAGCGGCCGGATTTCCGGTCGATGTGAAATTTGAACCTAAAAAAGAAGTCTTAAGAGTGTATATACACTCTTTCTTAGTATATAGTACATTATTATTTTATATCCATTCATGTTCATGAGTTTGTTAATCAATTAAATTCCATTTTTTTTTTGTCTACACTTTTAAATCCGTAATAGAATGTGTCTCTGAGTGTCCACCGACGCAGTGTCCAGACACCCTCTTGTGACCTCTTGATCACCAGGTGACGTAATCCGCATTCATGTAGAATCCCGAGTGCAAGCACACTTCAGGCCCGTTCTGCCCCGAGCAAACATACGAGTATAAAAGTTGTTCCACTCGTTTTTGTTCCCAGTTGTTAACACAGCAAGGATCTGTTCTCTTGCTGCTTTCCAGGACTTTGCACACTTCGCATATCCTGCAGCGAGTATCGCAACTGATTAGAATTTCAATCACTGTGTGAAGAACCGGTGATGATGCCGGATCCAATCCAGAGCTGGACTACGTTCGTTATTTTGTTGTTGCTGTTGTTGTTGTCTATTTTTATAGAAAAACAATAGCTATCTGTAGCTGGTGGCGTTGTTGCTGGGCAACCGTGTCAAAAGTTGGTTCATTTTATTTTAAGCGCGCTTGGATTTGAAACTCGAAAGGTTTTCAGAGAAAAATGCAACTCGTTGCCCCGGCGGATTACTCTACGATGTTTGCCACTGAGTGGATGACGGCGAGGTCATCCGTCGGACAACCGACAGTCCGACAGACAGCGCATCATGTTTCGATTTGTCGCTTTTATTGTTTATCCTTTTAGTATTCATTTATTTCATTTCCGTGTTATTGGAGTTTGCATTGACTACAAAACCGCTTCAAAATTAACCCAAAACGACGATTTGGACTTGAAACCAAGGTTTAACTATATACTAAATCATTAAATAAACAGTAATGAACAATAAATCCTTATGATGGACTGAATTGAATTGATTTTTGTTTTTATTCTCCTCTTGTAGATCATGTGCGCGAGTTCAGCTGCGGCAAATTGTACTACAGAACCTTCCACATGGACGAGGAACGTGACTCCCTCTACGTGGGCTCCATGTAAGTGTTGCCGTGTTGCGAATATTATTATTTCTGCATAGATTACTTTATGCGCGTAGCTGTTGCCATAACTTCAAGCGACCGCAATATTTTTCACTTCTAACTTACTATGATTTCTCTCTCCTTCTCGCTCTCTTCCGCAGGGATCGCGTGTTTCGCCTGAGTCTGAAAAATATTTCATCTTCGTTATGTGACGTAAGTAGAAAATCCCGCTTCGGCCCTGATTTGTGTGTGCTTTCAGGCGATTCAAATAATTCCCACAGCAAGAAAGAAAGAACGAAAAATGTCCCAAATGTGCTTCGCTTGGAATTGAAGGGGATGCAAAATAATACGCGTTTTTAGCGCCAAATCTGGTCCCAGAGGCAACTTTCCAGCTCCAACAAAGTGACAATGATTGACAATCGTCCAGAAACTGATTTATGTCCACAACAAAAACTCCGTTCACCACAAAATTTCATAAAAACTGTAAACATTTTTAATGAAAACAACTCCCTCGATGTTTCAGCGGTGCTAAACGACTAAACTAACCGCAATAATATAAAAACACACAACATATTTTAAGCAAAACCACACGGCACAAAAACAACGTGTTTAATGCGAGTTACTTATGTACATGTGTGTGCAATATATGTATGTATATGTATGTATGTATGTACGTAACCTGGGAAAAGGTATGTACGAGAGTAGGCCCAGAAGTACCGAAAAATGGCCAGATGATAAAAGATTTGCCAACAATGACGAACAATGAACCAACTTACAGATCCGAGTCAGAAAAAATACATTCAATGTATTGGATGTTTAATAATCTTGGTCATGTTATAGTTGTCACTAAGACTAATTTTTAAATATTATCATCTTCGTTTTATTTTAAGAGGCTGGTTTGATGTCATAAGATTGGGATTTGAGTGGTCCGAATTTCCTTTTTAATATTTTCGTCACATTACACGAAACTACACAGGAATAAAGCACCACATTTTTAATTTGTATAAAGTACGATTTTTTTAAAAATTTACTCCCAAAGTATGCATGCTATTTTTCAGCGTATGAAAACGGATTTATTATTAATGCGTACATTAAAGCGTATCTCTGGATCTGCAAATTTTAGTAGTTCTGCACAGTCGAAGCTGGTTGACGTGGCAGCAACGAGGGACGCTCTCAAAAGTTATGCTTCTTTAAGCAACATAAAGTCTAATCGCAGTGCTGCCTTCCGCTCTTCCCCACGAACTCCCCCCCCCCCCCCCCCCCCACTCCCCCCGGCCTTTCGGCTTATTTGATGTTACGTGCTTTTGAGCGCGTATTTCGCGTCGGCCGTTTGTCAATTTTTGTACTCTGTGTGTGGAGGCTGTCTCCCGGGATGACTGACAGGCTGGCAGTCGGCAGCGGCTCCTAAATAATGCATGCTTCTCAGTTTTCAGTGTTCAGTGTGTAGCGAGCGCCTTTTTACGAGACCCGGCGCTCCATCGCAGTGCATTATAGTGTCTTGCTTACAAACGGGGTGAAGTGGAGCGGTTGATGGGGGCCGGGTATTTTGCGTGAAGGTGTCCGCTCTAGTTTTGGGCTTTTCGCTCCGTCTCTCACTTGATTTATAAATCAATTAACTAGAAAGCATGTCTACTTGGAAGCAAAGGAACATGTTGTGAAGGCCTTCCGCTGGCATCGGTTGGTAATCGCATTATACTTTACACTACACTCCGAACATGTTCGGTAACGGAGTTTGTGTGGGCCACATCGCATCCGGGTAACGAAGAATTATTATGAGAAATATTGTACCTAGCAGGAGGATGTGGTATCCAGGTGCCCTAAAAATATACCCATATGCCACTTAGTCTTCAGTATGGTTCACCAATGGACCTGAATTCGCTCGGTTGTAAACATGTTGATGTGTGGCTGTGGCTGGATTTTCGTAAAGCGTGGCTGCAAAGTAATAAATTAAGAATAAAATTCTAACATTTATATATAGGAATTCGGGTTCCTAACGCCCGAAGCTGCCTCAACCATAGCAAAGAAACTAAAGATGCTTCCTATTTTTAGTTCGTCCGTGATACCGTACAGGAAATGTTTTTAAATTGAAATTAAACCGGATTTGATGAATAAGAGGGGCGTTTGATAGATTATGGTCACCGATTTCCACATTTATAACTGTTCTATAGATAGCGAATTAACACCGAGGATTCTGAGTGTGAACTGTGGACACATGTTGATATCTGAAACCCGCTTAAATGAGAAATTATTCTGGAGTGTTATTTAGTAAATTGTTTTAGTAAGGATAAAGAAGAAGCATGCACTATCTATTTCTGAAATCATATTTTTGCATCCGTTCTCAAGCTCAGCGTATTTATACTCATCAAATGTTCCGAAAACTCATTCTTCTGCTTAATCATTTCCAAAGTTTCATCCTTCGCCGATGCAGCACACGAAAGGACCTCGCTTTAATGCTCCACCACAACTACGCAAACCTGGCTTTGAACTCATTTTATTTTTGCGCTGACAAATTTTATCAGCACCGTCACAAAGTGTAAACAAACTGTCAACTTTATTTACGGCACACACACAGCATTTAGCTAAACAGCAACAACAAAAATAAAGCGACGGAGAGCTGCTCCCAGGACGGACGAACCTCAGCTCCTCCACAAACACATGCATGAACACCCTCGTACACTCATGTACAACCTCGATCTAGATTGAAAGGTGTTGCAAATCTCCGCAACAAAGCGATGGCGCTGGCGGCGGGGTCGAGTGCAGAAAATTAAATTAACTACGCTGACTGATGGGCTGTGCTGTGGTCAAACGGAACTCACTTCATTATGAACTTGTCAGCTGTTGGAGCTGTCATAAAGTGTTGCCACCTGATGGCGCGATGCTCCAATTCTAGACGTTTTCCATGCGCTGTTCCAGTTTTTAATACATTTTTTTGCTATTAAAGGGATTTTAAAAAAATTGCCATCGACTTCAACACTGTTTGAAATTGAAATGCTTTTAAAGTTTTCGATTATGAATTTGAGTTTGGTCTTGCTTCTGTGGCAACGTTGATTATTACAAGATCCAAGTGAAATCTGCACATCTGTCTGTCTGGCTGTCTAACGATTTACGAGTAAATCACGGGTCTCTGTTTAAGTTTGTTTTGTGTTCGCTTGTCACTCTTCAGCTCTCTCTGTCTCTCTCTCTCTCTCTCTCTCTCTCTCACTCGATCTTTCTCTCAGGTGATGCTTTCATTGCCACCAAGCATCCATCCCGCGTTACATTTTCGATTAACCCCCTTCGCTTGAGTTCATTATATTTGCTTAGATGAGAACCAAACAAATTAGTCATGGAGTCCTTCAGGAGCAGAGACACTGAATCCCTTTGATTTGTTCCGTCAACTCCTCGGCAGCAAACTGACACGAAATCACTCCAGTCACACCTTCTCGACAGTTTAATTTAATCTCACTGAAGTTCTGCTCAACAAAATATGTTTGCAAACTCAGCCGAGTGAAAAATGTTCAGTGTCCTGGAAAAAAGCTTCTAAGAATAGCCAACGAAAGTCGAGGATATTTTCTGAACCCAAGTTTTCGAAGCATAGGTACGGCATTTAAAGAGTAGTAGAATAAAATCCTTTGGAGCGAACCTTTAAAGCTACATACTAAAAAACGTACCCATCGTATTACGTACCCATCGTGAACTACGAGAAATGTACGTACATTTGCTGAAAATTAGAAAAGAATGCCTAAAATTGAAGTCGTAATTTAAGGCTCAGTGTTTGAACTGCAGCTAAACATATTGACTGTTTCACTCGTACTTTCGCTGAAAAAAATCCTACTCAAATTGACCCTCTTCGGGCTCGAGCCTCCTCCAACTTCAATGGCAGTCATGGACTCTTATTGCCCGCGCATGAGTTGAGTGGCAGACAACCCAAGTCAACCTTGACAATGGCCCTGCGTCTAAGAGGTGTATTAAGACAGTAACCACACCAACTCGAGCTCCTCTTCGCACCGAGCATCCGCAGACAAGGCAACAGCAACGAAGTCAGATTGTATCCTTGATCCTATCTACGAAGAGAATATGTGCGTAGCTCTACTGAGCTCATATCGAAGGTACTCGAAACAGTTCATCACAATGCGTGGTGTTGCTGCAAGTATCGTTTTCTGGCTGTGACGTTGTCAACAACGCAACGACAACAGCAACATCATTGACAACACTTCCGTCTAAAACTTATGATGCTGCATGTGCTTTGAACCATCGTCTCAACAGAGCCTCTTCCCACGATGATCAGGAGATGGCGTTGCCAGGTGGGCGGCGCTGCGGTCGGGGCATCCTTCTGTGACAATTAAGCAGTCGTCTTAATAGACATGTTTTTGCTCCTGCTACTCGTAGAGTGATTGTGTCTCTGTATATTAATGATATCCATACTAGTATCTACACATGTAAATACTCAAGTATGAGCTGGAATCGTTACCTGTGTATGTGTGTGTGTGCAAATAGTTTACAGCTTTTTGAAACCTTAGAAAAAATAACCTCTGTAATAACATCAACTCGGGGTATTCGTTTGTGTTTCGTAAACAGACTTCGTTGTATTTGAGGGGTGGTAAGGGTTAAGATAATTTAAGCCTGAAGAGATGCACGCTTTGATGAAAGATTTACAAGGACTACGACACATAACAGGAGTTGCTTACTATTGTTTTTGTTGCTGCAGGATGAGAGACTTCTGTTACCTGGTGAAATATTCACTTTAGAGTGTCTTAGAGGATCGCATGATTATCACAGCAAACTATAAGACGCATAAACATACACACGTATGTCACAGTGACATACATTCAAACACTCACATAAAAGATTCATACGCCACAGAAAAACGAGACCAGAAAGAAAGGACTCCGGAACGCTAGAAGTTAGACAAAACTTGCTGCAGATTATGCGGAGTTTGGTTAGAAAGTGTTGCACGAATTTCTTCAATTTTAAGGTGAAAGCGGATTACGTTCGGATTACGTTTATGATCATTACTCTACTTGAACTTAGAGATACCACGAAAATCTTATTGTTATTATTATATCACTCTGACATCTCGTCTTCTAACTATAATGTGGGCGATTCTGATCCCTAAAACTCCCTCCGGAGCACGGAGGATCATCCAACTAAAGGAGAACCTTAAGTAATTCAAGTGTGTACTTAAAAAACTTTCGATGGCACTTGCAACTTGTGAGAGCAACACAAAACTTGACATGAAATCAAGACTACAACAAGCGCTAATAACAGCTTTGAAGTAGGTGGGGAATAGATAGAAGAAGAAGAACAGGATGCTGAAAAAGCTATCATTACGGTGCACAATAATTGAATATACATACGTACATATAGTATGTATGTAGAGGAGGAGAGGGTGAAGTTCCTAGGCGATGTCAAGTAGACAAAAAAACACGAAAGTCAGATCATACAATCCAGCGGGAGTGGGTGTGAGTGTGCCATAGGTCTATGTATGAAATCTCGTAAGGATTATCTTACGTCAGTAAGTCGTTGCTAAACAAAAAAATGCTCTTAACACTCACATCTGAGGAAGTGAGTGAAAATCTGAAAGGATTCTTTGCAGGAGCATAACCAATCCTCGCTTCTTCCTTTTCCGGCAACTTCTCATTTTGGTTTTTGTGTTGCCAAACGGCTGCGCTTGACAGTGCAGCGCCGTGTGTTCCAAAGGAGGTTAAAAACTGCTTTCTCAAGTCTCAAACATAAACAAAAACATTTCAGTGCCAGAATCCGTCGGATTCTTTCGATGTGGCTTTTCTTACGGCTCTCTTCTTTCTTCGTCAGTCTGGTCAACTTAATTGAAACAAGACAAGTGGCAACATATGCGTCAGAGGACATCACAACCCGAGTCCATGCAATCCGGCAACACTGCCAACTTACACAGCGTCTGCCACAGCACAAGCGATCAACGCACGCGGACAGGCTGTCAAAACATAATTGAACTGTCAGCGCGCTTGATATGCGGTTACGTACACTCGTACATACGTATATCTACATCCTCACACACACCTACACGTACCTACAGTTGAGTGTGTGGTCGGCCAACCTATTAGCAACATTGCAACCGTTGCCAGCTAACGTAACGCAAAAAAGTCGCTACATTAAAATATGCGCCATGGAAAAAATGTCCTCCACTTTGATATCGCTAAATGTATCCAATTTTACGGGGATCTTTCAGTTAGTAAACCTTTTTAACAGCAGTTAAGTCAACGCCAACTCGTTGCTTTATCAGCTGCAGGAGGAGTTTTTTGGAAATCGTGAACTAGGCAGAAGTTAAACACGCAGAGCTTATGTAAATACGAAGCACGACGATTGGAGCTGAAATAGCGTAATTTTATATGTGAGACAATATAACCAGAAGTCTTCCCAGGGACTCTAATTATATCCATAAACTGCTTGATGTGATCTCATTATTTAATCAAAAGCATCAACTCTTTTACAAATGCCTCTAATTTTATGAACTCGTTTCCTTCCAGCGCGACGTCATCAACTTGGAGCCAACACGTGACGATGTGGTGAGCTGCGTTTCCAAGGGCAAGAGTCAGGTAAGCGATTTTAATTCTTCATCTGCAGAATCCGTTCCTTGCGGCGGAGGACATGAGCAGCTCAGCTTATGTACGGGTTCATATAATTTCAGTTTCCCTTTAAAACCCATCCGCGGTTCAAGGATGCCATCTGAAATCCACCTCGCACATCCGACTGCGATGGGGAGCTCTTTCAGCTGGATGCAGTCTCCTTTACTGAACCTCCTGGAAGCCACAAAGCTTTCCCCTTTCAGTTTAAGCACGTGAACAAGCTACTGAATGCAATTTCTTTTCCTTGCTTTCCTCTCTCGTCCTCCGAGCCAATTTAACGCGTATATCCTTTGCCGGGATTGCGGATATACTTATGCGATTGATTGATTTCTATACCCAGCACTTGAGCACCCGCACACATGCAGCGCCCATCCGCCCCACCCCACCTCATTACGACGACTTTGTTTCTCACATATTCTTTAAAATACTTTTATTATATATGGATTTCCTACCCTCCTTGTCCTCCTGCCCCTCCACATCTGCAAGGTTGCTTCATCCACACAACATATTTTATTCGGAATCTCGTCAATTTATTCGTGGCTTCAATTTGTACGCGGAGAAAAATTGAAATGGCACGCTTGCGCTCCCTGGTTGTCATTTTCAATTTGTGCGCCATAAGCGAATTATTGCCAGCCATCAGCGAGGACACAAAACCGACCCATGCGACCCCTACCAGTCCCCTCGTCGTGAGCTGCATCCAGAGTGGGGAGCAGCTCCCAGATCCACCCTGAGTTGCATGCGGAGTGTGGAACATCCTCGTTCCTCAAACACGCTTCCTTGGTTTGATTTTATTGCATTGTTGCAAGTCAGAATCTTATTCATTGGATGCAATCCTCGCTATCCTTCCGCAATCAATTCTACTACTTTTCCTTCTGTGGCTGTTGTTGCAATTTGTAGGTGGAGCGTATTGGATTTTCTCGCAAATCGCATTACGTTTGTAGAGAACGCATGAGGAAAAGTAGTAGAAATGGGATTTAAGATTCTTTTCAGACTTTAAAAATCTGCCTTGAATCGTCTCGTCCCGTTGTGCCTCTCCTTGAATGGTTACTGAAATCCAAGCAGTTTTTCCTTCTGTGAATCGCATTATATGCTGTCTTTCCACAATACATTGTACGTCGATATGTGCTGGCATTAAACATTAACCCTTTTACGCCAAATGGGACATTTTCACATCAGAAATCTCGTCATAAAGAGGAAAAAATAAGAATCGGAATGGGATTTACGAGCTTTCTTAAACCGAATATAATGTTTCGACGAGTATTTGGACGGTGTTTCATGCAGCATAAAGTTCATATTTTCTGCAAATTTCTTTCCTAACTTTAATAACGTCAATTAAAAGTTACAAATACTCGCAGCACTCGCAAGAAAGGCAGTTATTCTCATTTAACTGTAGATATACTCGTAACATTTACAGTTCCCTTGCTTCCTTGTGTTGCAATTAAAACGTTGCTTGGAACTAACTTTTAATTTAAGAAAAATATAACTTTTTTATCTGCTGTTCCCGAATCAGCTGTCTTCACGTTTTTCCCGGAACTCAGCTGTATTCGAGTACACTGCAAATATTTAAGAAAACTTCATATTCTACGTTTTTTACTCAGTTTCCGTTTTCAGTTGAACATCAAATCTTGAAGATTTACTTCGATAAAACATGTTTATATTTACAACACACACACACACACACATTCATTTATTTGTGTTTTATCAGGAACACAGTCACGACCATCCCACCGCCCACCGCGCCCAACTACTGGCAATCATTTTACTAAACAGCACAGTTTTGTCACACTACATTTTTATTTCCTCTTTTTTCTCTTTTCAGGTTTTCGATTGCAAGAATCACATCCGCGTCATCCAGTCGATGCAACAAGGCAACCGGCTCTACATTTGTGGCACAAATGCTCACAATCCCAAGGATTACGTCATCTACGTAAGTATCAATTGGAGCACAAATGGGACAATGAAAATGGGGCAAAAGGGAACGCTTGGTAGCGAGGGAAAACGAGCGAGCAAAATGATTTCTTTTCGCAGCGCAGAATCTTTGTGTTGCTTTCAATGGGGAGAACATTTCTAAGGACTGGCAACACTAGCTGGCAGCAGACATGAAATTATTATTTTCTGACTGCAATTTCTAGGTGCTCATTTGTGTGACTTTGTTGCATGTTCAGTGGTTTCGAATACAATGCGATTCAGACCGCAAAAAGGAGGTAGTTAAATTTTCCAACACTACGTGAATGGAGACGAGTCACGTACCACTCTGTATGGGTTCCTTTAATATGTGGTTCGTTCAATACGACAGTCAAACAAAATCTGTTAATAAATTCATTTCAGGGAAAGCGTTACTGAGTGAGTGTGTTTTTGTGCGAAATTAAAATAAAGCAAACAGAAATAAAACATAAAAATGCCCCGACATCTTTTATATGAACCTTGTTAAATTATTACAGCCAGATGATGAGCGAATATCGCGAAACGCGACTCATTCATCGTAGTTGTAAGTTTTACCTGTCAGCGAATCCAGGTTCCTTTCGAACCTTCAGGATTTTATATCCATATAAATTATAAACACAACGATAACCTCGTGCTTGGCTGCGGTTGATAACCTGCGCGCGATGTCCTTGCGCGAACGTGTTAAGCACACAAAATATCCTTTTTGCGTGTGAGTGGGTGTGTATTTCAAATAGCCACACCAGACTACTTTTTATGTTTCTCTCGCATGAAAAAGGAACCTTTTCAAATTCTAAGCAGATCCTTAAATTTTGTTTAAGTTTTTACCAAAAGTTTAGTCTATAATTTTCAACAAGAAAATAAACGAAAGTACGATGCAGCCTTCAGTGAAATATTCGCTGGGAAAATGAAACACAAAAACTGGGAGACACGAAAACAAGCTCACACACACACACACAGCACATGCACACATGTTGCCAACAGAGAAACTAGAAAACTTCCCGGTCCCAGGATTATTTGGAGAACGTGCCGAATATTTCGTGAACTCCTCTTTAAACGACTATAGAGCTGTATGAAGGATGTGTGTTTCTGGGGATGTAGGAGGGCGGTTTATGGGTCTACGGATCTGTATGCGTTTGATGTGAAGTAAGGATCTGCTTGGCAGAAGAAATCGCCCTAAAATTGTTTGCTGCTTTATTTTTATTTGTATTCTTAACAAAATGTTTGCTAAACGGTTTTCAGTTTTCCTTGTTTGTCAGGCAATTTTAACCGTTGTTTCCAAAGTTTCGTTCTGGCTGCACCAACAACGTGTCCTACCTAAAATTCTTTTGTTTTTTCTATCCAAAGCACTTGTTTCCCGTGTCTTCTGAACTCACTGCATCTCCTTCTCTTCTCTTTCATGTTCACCAGTCGAACTTAACCCATTTGCCTCGATCGGAATACATAATCGGCGTTGGCCAAGGCATAGCCAAGTGTCCCTATGATCCGCTTGACAACTCAACAGCGATATACGTGGAGGAGGGAAACCCAGGCGGCCTGTCTGGTCTGGTAAGTAGTGATCTACATAAATACATAAATACATGTCCTCATTATTAGACTCATAATAAATGTTTAATGTTACGATAGGTACACCCGACTAGATTACTTTTTCCACTAAATAAACCTGAATTATTTAGTTAAATTAACTTTTTATTTATTTTTATTTTTCCCGAAGCTTCTCCTTTCTAATTCCGCAATATTTACTTTTGTAAACTGTTGTCAAACCACCCTCGAAGTAAACACAAACTTAGCTAAAAAACCCCCTAACAGTGAAGGTCATAAGGATAACAACAACACGAACTGTAAAAAAAAAAACACACTTTTAAGTCCTTCGGATAAACAGCATCAGCAGCGGATTTGTTTTTGCGTACTGCTTCAAAGATTTTCAATTTCTAGCGACTCTGATTGGTTTTGTTTTTGTTTCTACGAGTAGCTCAACTGTTATATTTACTTAGCGGTGTAGTAAAATCGTCCCCGTTCTCGTCCTCGTACCGCAAAAGCACTTAAGTGCATTTTTCCATTTATGCATTTTTGATACGCAATCTTTACACAAATTCTGCGATTTTCGTTTATCTGCCAGCCTCATCACGATTTCTTCTCCTCTTCCGTTTCTTACAGTACTCGGGAACGAATGCGGAGTTCACGAAAGCGGATACCGTAATCTTTCGGACGGACTTGTACAACACAACGGCAAAGCGCCTGGAATACAAATTCAAGCGCACCCTCAAGTACGACTCCAAGTGGTTGGACAGTAAGTATTGCGATGTTGCTTCTGCGGAAGTGGTCGGCGTTTGCGGCTATCAGCGGTGCAAAGATTGGTTGATAGCTTTTGCTTATTCATGTGTCTAAGTGGGCTACATTTCTTGGACGATGACGTGATTTTTTCAGGTAGTATTTATTTTTCATTAGGGTCGATTTGTTTACATGATCCAAACTCAGGCGGATTGCAAACAACATTAAATCATATTTACCTAGACAAAAGCTTATGTACCGACATCGACAACCATCTTTTAACAAGACCTTTAAACTTCTTGATACGATTGACTGATTCCTTTAGTTATTGTTCTGGTCTTTTATAAGATCTCATGGATCGATAGCCTGAAAGAGGTCGACATCCTTACTAATCTTAAAGTGGAGTCTTTGGAATCGACTCTTTGAACTCCCGAATTGTTTCTCATATCTTCATGAAAAAGGTAATCAATTTTTCGAATAACAAAGTTGCCTTTCCTTCTACAAAACAGTCAAAGGTTACTCAGAGTAGTTAGAATGACGTCTAACTTTCTTTGCTGAGTGTGATAACTCCAGATTCAAGCTTTAAGAGACGCCAACTAAGAGTACGACTAAAAATAGCTTCAAATACTCGTGGCAATCTTTTCAGTACGAGCCAAGATTCGAGACTGAAGCCAGAAGAAAAAATCTGCGGAAATGCGACGTTACGAATCGCGTCTCATTGTTTTCGTCGAAATGAAATCTCAAAATATTTACGATTTGCATAATTAATAATAATTTGGTTTTTCCTGGAGCTTAAAAGCCAAATCCCAAACATCAACATCCGCATCCACATTCAGCTACATAAGAACACCACAAGACGGAGCCACAGATTTTCGCGTCTTCTTGAGCTCGAGCTACTCTGATTTCATTAAAATTATATTCAATTTATAATCAACTCACACCAGGAAGAACAACCAGATTACTACAACAACAAAAACTGGCTGGCGATAGTCTCAAGTAGCTAAATTTATGTATCGTAGTTGTTGTTTGTTGCTGTTGTTGTTCGTGGGAAAATAGTAAAAGTTTTCATTTCGAATTTTCAACGATGACGCCAAAAGTTAATAAGTTAATAATTTGTTTTCTTTGCCTAGAATAATACAGCATTGAAAACAATTTCAAGCACAGTATTCTTTTCAGAAAGACCATTTTCCCCCGTAATCTCCTGGTTCCATAAAATGGCAGCACATACAATTTTCTAAATTAAAATTTTGATAAAAAAATCCTTGTAAAAATCGCGACCGTTTTCAAGAAGGTGATACGAAAGCCGCGAGAATTAATTAAGATCCGGTACAAAATAATTTAAGACTTTCAAAAGCCAGCCAGCACAAAGGCTCAGCTGTGGCAATGGGAATGTCGCGTGCACCGGGGCGACCAAACTTGAGGGTGACAACAACGCAGAGTTAATTTCATGTCGCTATAATCTTTTGAAGACTTATCACTGGATAAGCAGCTTATTGATGGCGAGGTTCAATTAAAAAGGCTCTTGTTTACCGCTCTACTTCTTCCTCCGCAGAACCAAACTTTGTGGGCTCGTTCGACATCGGCGACTACGTCTACTTCTTCTTCCGCGAGACGGCCGTGGAGTACATCAACTGCGGCAAAGCGGTCTACTCGCGTATAGCGCGTGTGTGCAAGAAGGACGTCGGCGGCAAGAACCTGCTGGCCCACAACTGGGCCACCTACTTGAAGGCGCGCCTCAACTGCAGCATCTCGGGCGAGTTCCCATTCTACTTCAATGAAATACAGTCGGTCTACCAGCTGCCAATGGACAAGATGCGCTTCTACGCCACGTTCACGACCAGCACGAATGGCTTGGTTGGCTCCGCTGTGTGCAGCTTCCACATCAACGAGGTGCAGGCGGCATTCAGTGGTAAGTCGATCTTCAGTGGGTCTCAGGGGGTCTAAAGTTTCATTATATAGTAAACCACAAACTATTATTCATACAACCGACCTCTAATAATTAAACGAGCTTGTAATCCTATTATTAGAATTGCTTAATAATGTGAAATCTTGCAATCTTATTTTTATATATAATATTTGTTGTAGTTATATAGTAAAATATTATACTTTAGACGCGATATTTTCAATGTAGGGTTTTTCAATAAATTAAGAAAAGTCCAGCATCATAAACAACAAGCAAAAATGTTTAAACCTTTAAAAACTGTAATTCTTTGGTGTTATTGTGCACTGTGACCATGAAGAGCTCCGTTTGCAACCGACTTCCGAAGTCTTGTGGGATCCAAAATCAAAGCTAAAGCATTCATGCACGAATATCTCCCATTTGAGTCCTTTTAGTGAGCACAGATACGGTTATATATACTCGTTGAAGGGAAACAAGAGACGGTTAAACGGTTCTGCTTTCTCTCTCCGGTGAATTGGTCTCAATAGAGACAGAAACACAAACGGATTCAATCTCAAAGAAGTGCCAACAAAGCGTGGGCAGAGCGAGCACCGCATCCATGGACTCCGCAGCGCATCAGTGAAGAGGCGAGAAATCGTATTTTCCATCCATCCATTTTGATGGATTACGGATACGCAATAACCACATACGAAGTGATTTGCTGCTGCAGCAGGTGCTTCTAACTCACAGAAAGAGTTCGAAATGTTTAGTATACAATTAAGTCGTTTCAGATGTTCGTATTTTTTGGAAATACCATCTAATATGAGTACAAGCTTGTTCACTGTTCATGAAGACTTCGAAGGATAAATCTGAGAGAGAAGAAGAATCGTTTAGTTTCATCAAGCTTCCATTGCAGAAGCCCCCTTATAGACATAACATTGAAGACAATACGACGGTAGTCCAAGAAGTACCCCACCTTGAACTATAGATGGCGGTTGTTGTTTTGAAAGTGTTCCCTATTGATGGCTCTTAAATTGTAGATTTAGAATCAAGGTCGGGTGCTTTGGGACTATCCTCGTACTACTCAAAGTGCTGATATTAAAAAAATGTAAGTGACGATTTCTTGTTCTACGAAAACACACGAGTACGTGATTCAAGAAGGAAGGAAGACCACAAAAATAGAAACCCCACTACCCTCATTTCTAAAATAAAATAGCTATACTATATGTAATATTGTATAATATTCGACATCACTTTCTCGAGTCGGTTGTACGAGTAACTGTACATTTCAAACTTTATTTCATTGGCTGTAGATGCATACCGCGAACATCGTCACCAGATGGTGCATGTGTTCCGTCTGCAAAGTATTGTTGTGGAGATAAATCCGTATAATTGTTTGGGGATTATTTGTCTCTTCTGCATCAGCATTGAAAGCAATGATGGTGAATCTGTTACCCGATATAAAAATAAGGATTAAGGAGTATTGTTTTACTCATCTTGCAGGCAAATTCAAGGAGCAGTCCTCGTCGAACTCCGCTTGGCTGCCCGTCCTCAACTCACGCGTTCCCGATCCCCGGCCGGGCACTTGTGTCAACGATACCTCAAATCTTCCGGACACGGTTCTGAACTTCATACGCTCGCATCCGCTGATGGACAAAGCTGTGAATCATGAGCACAACAATCCGGTTTATTATAAGCGGGATCTGGTCTTCACTAAGCTCGTCGTTGACAAGTAAGTAATGCCATCAAATGTCTGAATCAAGGAGTGCTGCTTGTGGCTGCTGTTTGACTTTGTTATTGTTGTTGTTGTCGCCGACTGCTGCTTGTTTGCCACAATTTCCGGTGCCTCCGAGTGCAGAATCATGTTCCATGGCAGGCAGCCTTCGGGGAAATAGATTTTGGGTAAAAACTTTGGGATTTCATCAGAGAGTTTCTCTCGCAATACTTAAGCGCTTCCAGTGCATATTTGTGTAGCAGCTTCTGGTCTTGAATTTTTGGAAAACGCTTTGAAACGACTGTAACTTGCCTTGAAATAACACAACAGAACACATGCACAACTGGAGTCCACTGAGGTTGCTCCAAGGTACTACTTACCTACTTAAAGTAATTTAATACCTTTTGAGAAAGTTGAGAGGAAGATTGCTTAACTTTTGCACAGCTAAAGAGGTGAACTTTTGAGTAGTTTTTAGCTCTAATTTTGGGCGGTTTAACTCCCAGTGCTAATGAGCTTCTTTTGCACCAGAGAACCAGACTCCAGCTAGAACCACGTGGATGGAATTCAAATGCAATCTCCTGATATCCTGCTAAGCTGGTGGTTGGAGAAATCCAAGCACGATTAACGGCCTTAAAAGCGCACAGAACGAGTCTGCGCACTCCGAAGGACACGTAAAGCCACGCAGCAATTAATTAATTACCCGTTATTACGCAATATCAATTAATAACAAGTAATGCTTCAAAAACTCCATTAATTTTTGCAGCCGTAACTCGTTTATTGTTGTATTTGTACTCTTCAGTTGCTGTTTCAGAGCACAACTGTTGCCCTTTTTATCTGCAACTGAATCTGTATCTGTGATTATGAGTATTTCACTGCCGGGCAATTAAATGTTGTTAAGTTTTAAATTATTTTTTAATTAAATTTTAATTTATCACGCCCGCGGGGCAGCGGCAGGCTCGGAAACATTTTGATCCCAAAAAAAGAGTGCACTTAAATTAAATGTAATAATGTAATATTGAGCTGAAAATTGATTTGTAATACGATTTCATGCAAAATAATTGAATCGAATTGCATTTCAATTGAATGCGATAAACTGCGCCAACAGCGTTTTAGTGTAAGCGTTGACATTAAATTAGCGCTTCACATTTACAGTTGTTGGGGTTTTGTACTTTATTTTATTTATTTTGTTGGTTTCCCTCTAACATCTAAACAGATGACGTAAATAGTTTCAATCCTTGCAGCGTGAACATTTGTTAGTTTGGTTAACTAACTTTAAGTTTGGTTAGGTTTCATCCTCCGAAATTCCGAGTAGTAATTTAGAAGTACGTTTCGAATGATACTGAGTATTGTTGGCTATCAAAAGTTGC
Organism: Myopa testacea; assembly: GCA_949629155.1. Taxonomy (NCBI): domain Eukaryota; kingdom Metazoa; phylum Arthropoda; class Insecta; order Diptera; family Conopidae; genus Myopa; species Myopa testacea. Next base: position 46,732,077 of record OX451346.1, on the reverse strand, counting down.
ACGAGTTGTTAATGTGTTTATCCTTATAATCATGTGATTCCTGCAGATTAATTAACGACTACATAATTCGTGATATATTTTCACTTCGATATTCTTTACTTTCGAATCAGTTTTTATCTCAGAACAATATTTTAGAATCTTACTCTGAAGTCAAAACTTAATTCAAGTTAAACATGAGCTACAGTCGCAATTTATGATAACTTAAATTATGGCCACTTCCTCGTTTTTCATTAAATATCACTTACGATTCTTTTGCGAATTAATTTTCCTCCTCGCTGCACACGTGACGACGTAACCGGAAGTGCCGCCAGCGCTGGCGACGAACGTAAAATGATTCTTAATCGTTTTTTAATATAATTGATTAAATATGCACAAAAAATCCGCGGATTATAATAATGGCGGCACACACTCACTCAATAAAGCACTCACATATGAACGATCTCTCGAAAGCCCCGGAAGCAATCACATCACGCATCCTTCGGTAACCGATGACTTGTGCTATGAATTATATCAGGAATGTAATGCTTATGTAACAGATGAAATGTGCATGTCCATGAAATGCGTAAACGAAGGAAACGGAGGAGTGATCTTATTCTGCTTTCGTTTTTATTTGCTTTAAGTCACATCGTCGTTGTTACTCGTTTCACACAGATTAAAAAGAAACGCCATTCTCCAGAAAATTGTAGCACATCTTTTTATTAGTACTTTATTGGAATTTCACTCTATATTTTAGTAATTAATGATTACAAAGATATTATTTGTTAAATCTGAATTGTTTATTAATTGTGAAAAGAATCTGCGCCTGAAAAGTATATAAAGAAGTATTATAAAACCTGAACCTGGATTCCTTACGCGATACATTACCGGGCTCTTCCACTTTAATTCTGGGGCTTTTCTGGATATTTTATGTGCTCAGGAGTGTGTGTGTGTATGTGTGTGTACAGGTTGTTGCCACACAGTCACAGTGTTGTTGCCGTTTTTATAGCGATTGTATCGTCGTTGCCGTCACTGATATCATGTTGCGAATTTTAATTCCTTAATTTACAGGACCGCGCCTCAATTATTTTTTATGAATAAAAAATCTCCGTCCTTCTACTCGTTCATCGGTAGACAGAAATCGATTGTTAATGAATCAATGTGAATACAAAGCAAAAAATATAATTGCTCATCGCTGGTATAACTCACATTTTTGTCCTCGGTAGAGATTTTCGCGTGGCTTCAGTATTCAGCTTCCCCTCCATTCCAGTGTCATTTTGCACTAAAGGCCCATTTTAATTACCCTTATATTTTTTCCCTTTTTCCAACCTGCGCTCAAAAAGTGTGGCCAATCATTTGAGACTCGTTTCAGACTAAGAAATCCGTTCAACAATCGGATTATTATACGATTTAAAGATTTTCTAATGATATCCAATATTTTTAACGCCTTCGCGTGTCACTTCGTCTATCGTAGAATCAGAATCGACATACTTAACCAGGAATACACCGTCTACTACGTGGGAACCCACCTGGGACGCATCTACAAAATCGTGCAGTACTACCGCAATGGACAGTCGCTGTCGAAGCTGCTCGACATCTTCGAAATCGCGCAGAACGAAGCCATCCAAGTGATGGAGATCAGCCAGGCGAGGAAGTCGCTGTACGTCGCCACGGACCTGCGCGTCAAGCAAATAGACTTGGCCATGTGCAACCGGCGCTACGACAACTGCTTCCGCTGCGTGCGCGACCCGTACTGCGGCTGGGACAAGGAGGCCAACACCTGCCGGCCCTACGAGCTGGACTTGCTGCAGGTGAGTTCGGCGAAAGCGTGGGCCATTTTTTATAGAGTTCATGTCAAACGGAACGATCTCTCTGCTGCAGGATGTGGGCAACGAGACGAGTGACATTTGCGACTCGAGCGTACTGAAGAAGAAGATCGTCGTCACTTACGGCCAGAGCGTGCATCTGGGTTGCTTCGTCAAGATCCCCGAAGTGCTGAAGAACGAGCAGGTGACCTGGTACCACCACTCCAAGGACAAAGGACGGTATGTTCTTCAGAGTGGCCCATTAGTTTTGCGGTCGTCCTCACAATGTTCTTCTTCTTCTTCCCTTTCTTCCAGCTACGAAATCAAATACAGTCCCACGAAGTATATTGAAACTACTGAGCGCGGTCTGGTTGTGGTGTCGGTGAATGAGGGTGATGGCGGCCGCTACGACTGTCACCTGGGCGGCTCGCTCCTCTGCAGCTACAATATAACCGTGGATGCGCACAGGTACATTTATGAAACCCCACGTCAATTTCTTGGCATCATAACCATGATTGCACGATCATTCGATTCCATGAAGAGATGAAAGTGCACAAGTATTTATAATAGTATATAGACAAAGTAGTATACAGTTCTACATAGTATAGCCCACATGGCCGAATTTCAGTTGAAGTATTGAAGAACCTAGGGTATATCTTAGAAATCTTCGTATTCAGTATCTCAGTAGTAATATTATCATCTATATGCATATAATAATCTTATATACATATGTAAATAATTCATAAATCCGTCATTCCTCAGATGCACTCCGCCCAACAAAAGCAACGACTATCAGAAAATCTACTCGGATTGGTGTCATGAGTTCGAGAAGTACAAATCTGCTATGAAATCCTGGGAAAAGAAGCAAGCGGTAAGTAAATCGAAGAAACTAATCAACAACGACTTTTGACTTAAAATTAAAGCACAATTAAAATGTGATTAACAGTGATTTCCTTTTATATTTCCGATTGAGAATGTTACTCGTACAGCGCATATAATGATGTTTTCCTCTTTAATTTATACACTTTCACAGCTGAGCTGATAGCCACAATTTCCGTTTCGTAGTGACAGTTGTTGGCCTAGAAACGTACTCGTACTGCCCCATAATTTATGACTTACGCACACAAGACTTGAATACACACAGAATTGTAAAAGTTGTGTTACAGTTACAGTGCAACAATTTTAATAAGTATCGATATTCATCAGTAAAGGTATCGCTGAAGGTAGCCCCGATTTATACAACGTCAAGGGTTGGCCATGGGTCCTTTTAAAAAACCTAAGACCCCTTTCATAAAAACATTAAATCTATGTTGCTGAGCACATCCATTTGAACCCCTGAAATCCCTGGAATAGTTCTGTTTAGTAACGATTATAAGACTCATCATAATAAACCACCATCACGGGACCCGGACATATAGAACCCGCCAAACTTTTTGACACCCAACATGTCATTCGACCTGTTACATTTCTACAACATGTTAGGTAACAAGAACCACTAGAAAGTCAAAAGATGGATGGAGCAGGATGAAAATACGCAAAGTTTTTATTATATGTGAAGTGTTCGGATCTCCCACGCTTTATAACTGTGTTATTTTCGCTCTGTCTGTATTTCGCTCTCCTTCACCTCTTTCATCTCTTTCTAGCAATGCTCGCTGCGACAGAACTTCAGCAATCAACATCCAAATGAAGTGTTCCGTAAAAACAACGTCTGATATCAAAATAAGTTCACACTTACGCCGTCATCGTCCATGAAACTTTTCTCGATTATTTATTAAAATGCAGCAGGACAAAAAGCGGAAGTGCAAAAAACACCCGAACAAAAGACGACAAACAAATCGCAAACCTGGCAGCCATGATTCAGAAAACTTCAGCATCCAAACAAAATCAACATGTTCACAAATACTCGTAGAATAGTAAAGTTCCGGTCGATTATTGTATTTATAAGAAAAGATTTGTACCACAACAATTTTTACGAAACATAGAAAAGCTATATCCTTAAATCATGAATATTATATTAAAAAATTGGCCAACGTTCAATGGACAGGAGTTACTACTGAATCACGACCTCGCAGCTGCGCATCTGCAGCTCTTGTCTTGTACACGAGCGAATGGAGCTGCACGGATGCAGCAGCAAAAACAGACTCTATTCTGCAGCTTCTTTCGCTCTGGGAGAATGTTGCCTACCTTCTACCGAAAATCCCGAATCCATCCAACCCGAAATCCATCAGCGCAGCCACGCTCCTAATTTTTTGGTTAATTTGTTGGTCCTGCACTCTGTCCTGCCTCTTTCGTTAGTTCCGAGCTGAGCTGCTGATGCACAGATGCAGAGGTTGTGTTTCAGCTGCAACAGTGATCTTAAACATGGTTAAATCATAACGAGTGGAGCATAGCAGGTACTTAATCCCAATTTAAAAAAAAAACATAGAAAACATTCAAGAATGATAGAAAGTAAGACTACGTAGCTATCAGTTTTAAAGCCAAAATTTGTTGATGAAGATCCGTCATGAGAACAGTTAAAGGTCCGAAAATATATTTAAAAAAAGAGAGAAATAAAACAGTCGCCCAAAAATATTTTACAAATGGTTTCAGTTCTTAAAATATTAGATTTTAATTCTTTCCAATGCTTGCTTTAAACTTCACACCGCATGCAAAGCTTACGTATTTGCGCAGAACGAAACCCCTTCTTACGTCGATCGGCGTAGTCTTGTTTTCTGTCATTCTTGGAAAACATTTAATCACGCATTAAAAAACACTACAAAACTCATAGAGAACATAGAAATGGACATAATGGCATTAAGTTTTAAAGATCAGAAGAACTGCGTTTATCATGCATTTTGGAAGCTGTAAAAACGTAGAAAAATTAAACGAAGTTTTGATTTCTCTTAACTGTGTTAAAAGAGGTGAACTCTAGTAGAAAAAGCTTTTAAATAATTTCCTCTGCAATTCATACGCAACAAAGAAGCAATAGAATAGAATAGAAGCAAGAAAATATGTCGAGCACATATGAGAGGCCTGAAAATCATTTTACCATTTAACCATAACATTTAATATCACGAAACCCACAAAAAACTAGAGTGAACGACTTCCGGACTGCGATCTGGAAGCATTTACAAACTAATGATAAATAAATTGAACGCTAAAGAATCTTGTATTTTTAAGCTTACGCAAAAACGCATTGAATTCATTCAGCCACAAATAATAACAGAAAACACATCGCACTGCAATGATTTGCAATCTTTCATATCATATCATGTTTAAAGTATGTTAAAGTATCGTAATAAAACTAAACTAAAACGTAATAAAGTTTAACTTTCTGATGATAAGTTTTTATGAATGAAATCATAAAGCCACACAACAAATTTTTTAAGCAAAACCTACTTAAAATAATGTTAAACGAGTGAAATAAAGGAAACAGATTTAAATATTATTATTAAAGAAAACAAATACTAATAACGAGCTGAAGAAATCATTATAAATATTGTGCTAATCTTAACATTAATTAAAAGTAACTAAGATAGGAAACCAGAAGCGAAACTCTGTATTAATTTTTGTGGTTTGACAGAACAGAACCTAAATACAAGTTTTAAATGTTTTTATATAAATAATTAGGAGTAATTAACACTTCACGCTTTCACTGTTTGTATGTATGTACGTATGAACATTCTATCAATCTATGAAATCATGTGAAATCGGATTTGCCACCCTCTCGGAAGGTACTTAAAATGTAATCTTTATTTATTGCACTTTTTATTCGATTTGTTTACATATGTTAAGATTTATTGTACATGCTCGACACCTCTTTTAAAGGACACGACATTTTTACGCACTTTGAGAGCATTCGAAACAATTTTAATCAAATTCATTATTTTATTGTTCACAGAAGTCTTTCGCAATTGATTTTTAAGTAGTTATCAAAGGAGCAGAATGTAATAAAAGTATTAAAAGAAGTTTAGAAATGAAAAAAGAAAACACAAACAGTTGTCTATCCGCATCTAAAAACCGAGTTGCGATTCCGCCTTCCAAAAGTAACCACGTTTTCGGGTTTATAATAAATACAGAATCCTTGGGAGTTGAGTGAGGTGAAACGATCACGAGTAACTCATCATTGACACCATTCGCCCATTTTATTTAGTCGATACATTTTATATTCGTATTTAATTCATGAAGACACCTTGACGAAATTCTTTCCTCGATTTGGAGTTTAATGGCTTCTTTGGAGCCTGAAGAAGAAAGCAAGTGTTATTGTCTCGAACTGGTTAAAGTTTCACCCACAGAGTTGTTGCTCGGAGAAGTTGCGAAAATTGCTAGAATGACGCTCGTCTGTTCCCCGCCACCGCCGCACAACAACAAAAGTGAACACCGCCCGAAAAGAAACGCGTCAGCAGAATTTTCCATTTCCGCATTTTTTGGGCGGCATGGGAAATTAATTAAAACTCGACGTACGTAGCTGGGGAGCAAAAAGGTGCTGAATCTACGAGAATGAATGCGCGTGTGTGTGTGCGTGTGTGTGTGATCACAATAAGATTCGAATCAACACCACAAAAGAAACAAAATTTCTCACTTCTGAGTGCGGCGAATGCGTTTAATTCATGATTCTTGCTGCGTGGTGTGAGCTTTTTTTCCGTTCTGTTAACCATTCGTCCGGAGACGGACACGAATTGGAAAGGCGCAGAATTTCAGCTGGGGAAAAGTTGGCAATTAATAGATGCTGCACGCTTCCCCTCAAACATCTGATCTCAAAAGAATGTGTTGCAAATGCAGGCGAGTGTGATTCTTCGCATTGTTTGTGGTAATTTTTGGTTGCTTCAAGTTTCAGAGACAAGGAAAGACATCATCATCAACGTCATCATTGTGTGGACCAGAGGGGAAAGTAATTCGAATGCGTGCAGTGAAGGGCAGGGTGCGGATATTGTTTTCGTTATCTTTCACTTTCACGCCGTTAATTTATGCCTCATCAATCGAAGCAAAACAAATAAAATGCTATGAATTATAAGGATAAGACGAGGAAATGACGGACCAAAATCGAAACGCATGGACGACCCTGGAGACCGGTTTTGCCATGTGTGTCTGTGTGTGTGTGTAGTGATTGCGATTGAATTGTTCACCATTCTTTCTTATGATTTAAAGCTGCCATGCGACCAGAAATCACTGGCTTCAGAAAAGATTGCATCACTCGATTTATTGCATTGTCACTGTGGAACATCGGTTTACTCTTTAATGGGTTCTACTCGCAAATGAGTGGAGAGAAACCCGCCGAATCTCACCCAGAATTATGCTATTCTAGAAGCACTTCTTTGCATTAATCACGAATAAAAAACCTCAGCTTGCCCACTGAAGAGAGAGATGAAGTGTGCCATTATCGTGGTCTGGCCCATTGTCACCCCTTCATTATCCCTCGGTGCTTCCTATCCTTCGCTTATCTGTGCGCAGCGCTTAATTTTTAATTACTGCTGCCAGCATATTGAAATTTTTAATTTATGCCAAAATAAGTGTATTTTTTGCTAAAGAAGTGGATGCAAGAACGAAAGGAAGGGCGGGCGGGGCGCATAGAAGGGCCCTGGAAAAGAAAGAAGGTCCCTAGTTGCAATTTAATTAAAATTAAATGGCCTCATCTCAGCCACTCGCACACAAACACACGCACGAGCCAGAGCAAAGGTCCTTTTGTGCTCAGTAACTAGAAAAGAGCTGCACTGAGAGCTAAAATAATATTTCACATCTTCTTATCGAGCAGAAAATAAATTAAACACTGAAGATGAATGCGTTAATTTAAACGTCAGTGCGAAGGAGCTACCAGGGCAAATGGGCAGTCTGAAGTGAAGAACTGATATCGGAAGAGGGCAATCTAACCGGAAGCTGTACTGGTTGGACTCCGTGAGAAATAATGCCACAAGTATTTCGGCCAAAGTGTGGGCTCCAAAGCGATCCTTTGCACCACAACCGAGCGTAACTGAACAGCATCAGCAGAGAAGCGAGATGATTGTGCAGATTACGACCAAACCTCAGCCCATTAAAGGGCAACTTAAACGAACCAACTGCTTGAAAAGCTGCCGACAAGTTGCAACAACAGCGGAATCAATAATCACGGGGTGAGCACAAGACCCTCACCTCCCCCCCCCCCCCCCTCCTCCCTCTTCAGCATGCACACTCTCCGTTCCTTGTGATTAACAACCTTCTTACACTCGCTTTGTCCCTTTTTTGCAATCCTCGCTTTTGTTTGTCTCTTCCTCGGATACAACAACAACGCTTCCTATCGTATGCGAAATAAATTTTGGGCAAATCTTTGTTTCAGCATTCTGTTGCAACTGTTTCGCTGTTCGGCCTCCCCGCCGGCCCTTCGTTCAGCGAGGAGTTCGTTGACGACTCCTGCGGCTGTCCCTCCAGCTGAAAATTGTTTTCATTGCGTCTTTTAACTGTCCACCCGGGAATGAATGTCCTCTGGAATGCCTTCCGGCCCATCTACGTGATGCCCAACTTGGCGGCAGTAAGCGTTGCTTTCCGTCGCTTTGCTGCCCAATTTTAGGCGCTTTTTTCGGGCAATAAACGGGAGGAGGGTTCAGAACGTGGGTGTTAAAAGCAATTTTTCATTGCGCTCCATTAAATTAGTAAATGTTTCTGCCGTAAGTACCCAAAACCGACAACATTTAACGCAAACATTAAAATTTATGTAAACATTTTAGAGAAAATAAAATTAAATGGGAAATTCGATGAAATTGAAATCGATTTAAAAGCAAACATCCTTGGAGGATAATGAAATCGCTTGTTGAATCATCCCCACAGGGACTCAGAGGCGGAGGTAGCAAAATAAAAGCAATACGAAGAACGGAGGCCAAGAAGAGGCTGAAGAAGTGCTAAATTCATCGCATCATAAAGCACAAGAAAGCAATATTCAAGCATTTTAAAGCTTTCATTACGCACATTCAGGCCACCAGAAAAGATATACGTCCCAACGAACCTCAACATCTGCTGGACTGTAGATAAACTTAATACAAATGAAAGAAATGTTCCAAGTAACGAATTAACAAAAAATATACACGTAACTTCTGTCATAAGAACGGCGGGCGGGCGCAACACCCGCGCCAACGAAGCTTATCAGTGCTCCGGCACAATCGTGGCCACGAAGAAGAACTCCACACAAAGCAAATGCTGAAAAATGCTGAAAAATTAACAGCAGCAAGGAAATGAAAAAACGAAATCCCCAAAATAACCACAAAATTTCACGCTTTGTTGAGGATGATTTTTCTTGAGTTAATTCCGCCATTCAAGAAAAAACCGCACAAAAACACGCACAAATAAAAAAGTGTGAAGGAGCGGAAACAACTGAAGCATAGTAAAAAGGATATAAAAAGCACGGACGCTGATGAGAAGCAACTACAAAGCAAACAAATTATTATTAATACACAGTTTTTGCTTAACGCCGCCGAGTGTAAAAAGTGGAAAAACTGAAGCGTTTTTAATGAAGACGTTGGCGTCTGTTTGCCCCCCACACCCGCTCCCCGCCGTCTGTGTGTCGAGTATCTTGTCATCTTGCAGGCTTTAATGAAGACAGCCGCTCATGTCAAGAGCTGTAAAGGAACCGTGGACTTTTTATTCCTTTTCTATGAAGGCCACAGTCCCGCATCTCCTCCCTTCTCCTCCACTCCTCGCTGGAGTTTCGGCCGACCGAAATGCTGTATACATCAACTGAACCGTGTTAAAATTACTCACTCGTGCTGGCAGTCAGCTGTTATTTCGACGCTGAGCTGCTATTTCGACGTATTCAGCACAAAGTAATCCGACTGGTTTCCTGGTTGTTGCTTTATTTTCTACTCCAGTGCATCGCCACTCAGAAGATGTGAAGAGGAGAGCCTCTCAGATTTTTCCGACTTCATTCTGCTGGGAGACGCATCAACGCAGCCCTCTACGCGTACTTATTTTCAGCCAAAAGACGCTTACTGAAGTCGTCGTCGTGGTGTTGCACGTGCCATCATTTAAATACTATGGACTTAAGTAGGTTTAACCAATTCAGGGGTTAGTCCAGCCCCGATTCTTGTAAAACGAAATCAAAACACTCAAATATTTTCATTGCTACATCACAATGTTGTTGGCCGAATTATATAACTAATTTAGAAAAGTGATAAACTGCAACCGTTCAAATGACATTCTTCAAAGGAATCTTGATTTATGTCAATTCTCTGTGTCGGAGAAGTTACTGTATCATAATATTTCTGAAAGCATTCAAGACTTCACTGCCTCAAACTTTAATGATGGCTTGCAATAGTTACATTTGCAGGTTACGCAGTGCAACAAAAATAAAGTACGAGTAGCTTCAAATCCGAATATCTTTCATATGGAATTTCAACTATTTTTATCCGGTGAACTGAAAGAACATCGCGCAACAATCCACTAAACTTGGAATGTCTGATTTCTGTATCCAGTGCTTTTGTCGATTATGACTTCAATTCTATTCAGTTATCAGTTTCCTCGCCCAGCCCAGAGTACATATTCGCTTATCGGACCGACACTTTGGGCTTCCGCTCGGCTGCCCAGAAACAAAAGCGCCCGACATCCAAACCAACGAAAGTTAACCGGGTTTTAATACGTTAGCAAACATTTTATGAGCATCCCACGACTGACACCTTCGACTGTCTCCTAATCCTTGTGAAAATATGCCCGAATAAGTTTGGAACAGCACAGCGTAGCATCGCAAGGCCACAACCAGCTGCTCGCCTGCCCGCTTCTGCTGGTGAGTGTCTGCGAATGTGTGAGGATGTGGAAGTGTTGTCCTGCTGCCAGATGCCGCTTATCTGCTGTTGGCCTCGAGTTATTTGTGCAAATTTCATTCCACACAAAATGCAAATATGAACATTTTATGGCCTCCTTCTGCGCGCCACGCCCCGCAGCCGAGCTGGGAAACAAGTGATTCGGCTGAGTTAAAAAGATTAGTCGCAGGGCGGCGAATCGGCGACAATTGAATTGAATCGGTTTTTTCCTTGGAGCCACCTGAAGACGGTTGCAGGTATTCATTTTGCCTCGTAGTGCATCACATCCCGATTCACAGCTCTTAACTATTTACTCAGCTTAAGACAGCTCCAGGGAATAATAAGACAGCCCACCGGACAGACAGACAGATGGACATCAGCTGCACATGCAAATACAAGTACAAATGCCAACATATTCAGGTTTGCATAAATATTTGTGTGCAAATTGATAAGAATTTTCAATTATAAATTTCAATATTATACTTATTTCAAGGATTACATCCTAGAAACGGGTGGCCGTCCCTTTGACAGCAGCCACTCCTTGCTATTGTGGCCTCAGTGAAGCTCGCCTGGAAGCTGTTTGTCCTTCCTTGCAAAATTCATATTTTAATTACAAGTACGAGTATTTTATTGCAGAAATTATTTCATTTCAGTTCAATTAACACGGAGCAACTCTATGAATTTACTAACAGAGTTCTGAATGTACACATAAATGTACATAAAGATGCAGATCCGTGTTTGTGTAAATGCTTCTATAAATCATTATCCGATGTATTCTGCTTGAATTCCGATATATTTTCAAATAAAGGAGGCTTTTATTGCATCTTTAAGGAAGTGTCGCAAGTGAAGCCTTGGTTTGGACTCGCAGTGGAAGTAGAATATGTGTCTGCTTCTGACGAATAGACGCCTGATCCGCCCACTTCATCGTCACCTCCCATACGATCCACTGTGCGTCGGTGTAGGGTACTTAAGCTTCCGCAGTGCCGAATGTTTGAGTGAACATTTAAACACATCCTTGAACTTGTTTCTTTGTAATAGAAGGCTTCTTATTTAATAAGACTCTACACCCGAAACTACTCTTTTGTTTGTTTGCATTTTAAGTTACTAAACAAAACCCACCTGAAGTGCTGTACAACAACCAGCAACAACGAATTTATGCACACCACAGAAATACGAATTTTCTGCAATCCACAAAACGAAAAACAGAAGATTTTGCCTCACACTGAATAATTCTGCATTTCTTTTTTACTTATTTTTTTCGTTTTGTAAACATAACTGTTGGTGTTGCTCTAACAGCAACAACAACAACAACGACAGCAAAGAGAGTAATGCTTGTTCTGCAACACCAGCCAACAACACATCATCTGCACATCGTGCACAGGATTTGTTCGCCCCGGCGGCAGACAATTAAAATCAGGAAGCACTTTAATCCGCTTAATAAGAGATCCTTAAGATGAGAATGTGTGAGTTGGGAAGGAGTGAGAGGACGTGGCACGTTGGCCAGAGGTGCGCCCGAGCCGAGTTTCGCAAGGAACGGAAGTGAGGCGTGACAACATAACACAGAGCGAAGTGAAATGTACCAAAACCAAAGCAACAAAATGAAGAAAGTGTTTGAGTCTAAATTATGGCCGTAGGATTCTTTGTGGTAATTTATTTGAGCAACTCTGGGTGTGTGTGAGTGTGCTTTACAATGCGTACCGTCGTTCGACGGAGATGACGAGGAATGGTCTCAGCCGGCTTCCGGGTGCAAGCTGCAGAACGAATGAGAAAACTTTCACAGTGAGTGCTAAAAATGTGATGTGATTGTGGAGAAGACGGGTTCGAGGAGTCGGAGGTTTGGAATGGGTTCGCCCAAGTAACGCTTTAGTGGAGTGGTTGGAGTCTGGTGCGCTTGATTCACGGCTTGTTTAATTGGCATCACCAGCGATTATAATTTCTGTTGCTTTCCTGTGAATACTACTCCAGAATAAACCAGAAGGAGTGCTGTCTTCCTCGTCTTAGCCGAAGCTGAGATACACCGTACACCCTGGAGACCTCTGATGAAAGATCCTTCAACGGAGAAACTTTACTAGGAAATGCTAATAGACAGACAGACAGACGAAGAGACAGGCTCAGGGGGTGACGCTAATCAATATATTGTGCTTCACTTTTATACTTTTCTTTAACTGCCACGCCTATTTCTACTTTTTCAGAGGTTGTTGAGAGGATGTCACAGTTTGATGTCACAAAGAGAATGCATTCTACATCCAATAGTTTCGAAATTAGACTCATTTCGGTTGATTTGTCTGAATTTGCAAAAATCGTTCAGAAAGCATTAATTCTCTCATAAACACTATTTTACTTGTATACTCTCTTTCATTCAATGAATCTGATTGACGATGAACGTGTTTTTATACAGTTAACCCTAAATCTCAAGAGTACATAGTGCCATTATCCATGTATACAAGTAAACACTTTTAAGGCCAAATAATGACCAAAGTATACTAAATTTGATTCGATTGTCAGAAGGTGTCAAATTTCGGTTAAAATTACAACACGATGTATTGGTGCATTCTGTAGCTCTGTAAATTCTGTACCTATTATTGGAGTCCTTCAGAGAGGGATTGATTTCGATCATGACGGACAGTAATGACGGCGGAGTGACGCACAGAAGAACAGATGAACCTGATTTGTGTCCTTCATGCACAAAAAACTATTCGTTGGCTCATTTGTTACCCTGTTATGAACAGCAGAATCGCATCCTAGAATCAGTCCGACCTTCAACTCCGACTTCGACTGTGACATTAACGTCCAGTTGACATGACAACACCAACAACAGAAACAACAGCAACAACAGCAACAAACGACAACATTGTGGAATTTCGTGATTACGATCTACGCACGACTTCGCGTTTGAATTTTCTCCGTCGTCCACCAAACAACTTGAGCCGCATTTTGACAGGACGAGCGGCCCGGCTCAGTTCAACAAACAAAACTGCCAACAAGTCTGCGATATCTTTGAAGACTTCCACGACTGGCAGCGTGTGCGGCATGCTGCAGAATGTTGCGTAGAAGCCCCAACAAAGATAGATATGTCAACAAATTGTCATAGCGGGCAAGTTGTTGTTGTTGCTGTGGTGCTCAGCATCCTCGCAGAGTTGTCAGGTCACAGGCAACACAGTCACCAGCCTGAACCAGTCACCAGCGAAGAAGGAACCGGAAAAGAGCGAAAAACAATTGGCAACATTAGAAGAAACAAAAACTGTGGCCGGTCGGGGTTGTGAGGAAGCCAGCACAAAAACAATGAAAAAATTGCGAAAACTTTTTGACGCCGCTGAAAGGGCAGCCAAGCAAGTGAACCCGAAAGCAGCAGCAGACGTTGCGGAGAGCGACACCCACCAACGGGGAGGAGGAGAGGCGGACGAACGACCGGCCTGACAGCCAGTTGGCGTTTGTGAAGCCGAGATAAGTCACCAGATAACGGTTGTTGATGATGAGCACGATGATGTGCGCGGCGAATTTATAGCGTCGGCGTCTGAAGTCGATCTGTGGAAGGGAAGGGCAGCTGAGTGGCTTCAGTGGGTTGGTTCGGTTGGAAACTCAATGAAACTCATTGGATTACTTAATGGAAAGCAGCAACAATGATGGATGGATTTATTTTAACAGTTCACCAAAATCATCAGCAGCGGAGTACCGTTAGCATTAAATGAAGACGCCGATCGGAAATGCAGCTCATTGCGATGAAGCAATGCCGATAAAATAGCCCAACGAAGCAAGAACTTCTATTTCAAGGGATAATTTAAAGGATTCTCCATATGTAGAAATATCGAATAAGTTTTGTACGCGAGTTTCAATCAGAATTCAAGTAAACCGCGCTTAAGTACGCTACCGTTAAGCAGCGTAATAAAAATAATGAATTTGATCCGTCTTCGTTTATCTTAAAAATACTAAAATTTAGTGTTCTTTTTATCGCTTCATTTTAATTCAGAGTGCTTGAAATCGCATTGTTTTTTTTTTTTGTTCCTTTCGTTTGTCTTCCTGCAAAAGCAGTTAATTTTCCAATTCAGTGGCTTCACCGCTGCAACAATGAACTAAGCTGATTTCGCATAAATACCCAGTTGGTGCTGTTGTTGTTGTTGTTTTTATTGTTGTTGTTATGGTTGAACCCTTGCAACCGTACGCAGAGCTACAAAACATTCTATCCTCCTAACGGTAACTCGCTCAACGCTTGGTCCTTCTTGGTTCCTGTTCTTGTTGCTGTTGTTGCTGTTGTTGCTTCTTTTAATTTAACCGCATTTAAACCTATTTAAGAATTAATATGTCTGCATTGCAAACTTTTTTGTTAGCTGCTGCTGTTGTTGCTGTTGTTGCTCTTCTCTCTTGTCCTCTTCGCTCCTCTCCACTCCTCTTCTGATGCTGTGAAGCACACGCGGCACAACAGACAGCACTCAACAACAACAAAACATGCGCGTTGCGTCAAGCGGCTAGCTTGTAACCGCTACAGAAAATATTAATTAATTCCTCGCTCCTTCTGCGCTTTCACATGCACATCCTGCAGTACATCACCTGCATCACCAAAACGAGCCAAAACGATCCAAACTCCGGGATAAAATCGGATGCTGCACGAAATTAGGACGGATACACGGGGGTAAACGATTGCGTTCTTTAAACACCTCATTTGAAAAGAGAATAAATAAGAAATAAAATAAAATACGAATGTAAAACCTTGTCTACTAGTATATTCATAAAGAAGAAAGAGATAATTAAATTATAAGAATGAAATTACTTCGATTTTTCCGAAGGACATCTTGAAACCAGCCGAAGAGCACGGCGCCTAATTTTCAGTGTTGCATAATTTGCAGAAGTATTTTCATTCCTCCGAAAAGCGCCTGAAGGATGTACGACACGCTTAATCGATGCTTGTAGCAAAAGAAGCGTGTTCCAGTTGCTTCTCGTTCAGCGCCTAACGCTATGCAGCAGAGTTGTAAATCACTGATTTAAGCTATTCTACATAAACGTCGAATACAACTGCGACAAAACGCTGGTGCCGCCTTCATGCCGAGGACTCAAGTTGCTCCCTCCTCCACGCACTCTTCTGCCTCGTCTCCTTCTCCTTCTTCTTCGTCATCTTCTTCATATTTTTTATTGCTTTTTATGGCAATTTTGACGTTTTACTTTATGAAATGTCTTCCTTCTTTTTTTGTAATTTACGCCGGATGGTGTTATTATAGTCCTCAAAAGCCACTTCTTCGAGCAGAAACAACAACAACAATAGAAGTACCTGGCTGTGATTTCACTCTGAAATTTGTTTCTCTTCTTGAATGTAATAAGAAACAAATTTAAAATTGTTGTTGCTGCGGCTGTTGTTGTCTAACGTATGAAAGAAGAAGACAAGATTTGCTGTTGTTGTTGTTGTTGTTGTTGCCTGCAAACGAGTATATAACATGGTTTATAGTGTGCCATATGTTGGCATACGAGTATAAAGTGCAAATTCATGTTAAATGGATGGTAAAAATTTAATAAGTTTTGTTATAATGCCGCCGACTTCCCACCGCCCCCCTTCCCCTTATCCTTATCCTGCGCTTGCCTCATCCATATGCATATGGGCCAACAAGGTTATTAAGTCGGAGGCAGTACGGTGAAATCGTCTAATTTTCATCTTCAACTGTTGCAATTCAATTCGGGGCTGCTTTTAATTTAAACATTTCGTTTGCTGGTAACCATGGTTTCAAGGTGGGTCCACACAAGTTGAGCGACAGCCTTCAGTTGATGCTTATTACTGACTGTCACAAAATCAGACCCGACTGCAAACAGGTTGGAGTCAATCTTCGATTTCATTTCAAAACGAAGTGTCAAAGTCTTGCGGCCACAAAATATTATTTAAGGAACTTTCTAAGGTCCGTCGTTGACATGATTTGCAGTCAGGTGCACATGAACTGTAAACAAACATCATGAATATAATATAATAAATTGAAATGTCAAAGTTGCTTGTCAAATTAATACAACGCAGGAGCAAAAATGGATCCAATATCAACTGCTGGCACGTTGCCATGAGCGAGTCGGAAGAGCGAATCATATGGAACAACTTTCCTAGACATCAACTGAAGTCAATTTAGAAAGCTGTCAGTTTGACAACTTTATTTGTCAATTGACAACTTTATTGCAAGACTCTCACAACGTTTGAGCGAGCAAAAGTTCCACCTGTCAAATGTGTTTTGGGACACGAGAAACGTGTGATCAGGATGAAGAGATCGAGAGAGAGAGAGAGAGAGCTGAACACGTGTACGGCGCGTTGTCACACTTTCGCAAAGTCGCCACTTCTATTAACATTGAATGTAATCATTTATTACAAAATCCTCATCATATTTCTTTCTGTGTCTACACTACGAACAACCAATCCAAAAAACTAACCACGAATATAAGGTTCCATTTTTGGAGTGTCAGTTGTTAATATTAAGGATTCTTTTAATCTGAGTTGCAAACATGCAAATCATGTTGCTAAATTTTCATCTTAACAATTCTTTTAGAAAACAAAGACACCTCCAAAGACGTCTAATATTTTATCTCATCAACTGGACTGTGTTTCGTCCTAGTGACTCGTCCTGGCACACGCCCTGACTGCTGAACTCACTCCGTTGTGAATCGCATTTAGTTGAGCGTAAGTAACTCGCCAAATGGTGGCAGTGATAGAATCATCTAATCACACGTGGCTCATGGGGCCGGAATTCCATCCAAAGCAGTCAGCAAGCCAGTCAACCTGCGATAACGACAATGAAATCAATTGCACACTGAAAGTTGAACACGTCCCCGCCTCCGTGCCAGGATTTGCGCAGGTGGCTGTGATCCTTGAAATTAGCCGCGTTTATCCAGGATATTTGGTACATTTAACAAATGAAGACGCGACGTTCACCGTCACTCACACACACAAGCAAAACGACAGCCAGCCACACGTTATCATGCTGTTGTTGTTGTTGTTGATTTTGATGGGCGATGACTCGTCGACATGCTGGAAGTCTGATGTTGCTCCAGCTGCCACTTCTTTGCGAATCCTGCACATTTTGCTAAAATGTAGCGTAAATAAATCTTTCTTAATTTCGCATTTATTTCGACGTAATTCTATGTTATTGTGGCTGATGTTGTTGCTGTTGTTGTTGTTGTTGTTGTTGTTGTTGTTAATGTTACCCTGAGAACCTTTGACTTTCCACATGAACTTTGACGTGTTTGCTTAACAGTCTGTTTATGAAGCTTGATGTACGTCTTGGCGTCTGTTGATTGAAGCGACAATCAGAGTTTCTATAATCATCAATTTCGATGCTCATATCCATTGGCAGCAACTCTCCCTCCCCTCCCCTTACATTCAATGCCAACTGATTCCGTTTTCGGGACGAATCGCAGTGATTAAAGGATAACAGATTTATTTTAATAAACACACGAATGGAATAAAAAAGCGTTCAAACTGTCATCAAATCAATGATGCATTCTTAATGAATGCCATCGGGTGCTTTGAACTCATTGTCGGCCGTTTGGAATGACTACTTGACAAATACACGAACTACAAACACATGCACACTCGTCTCCATACTCTCACACTCACACCCACACATTGACACTCACTTAGGCTCATCTAAGAGTTCACACAATTGGTGCTCGACAAAGCAAGCAAACTGCTTGCTTGTACACTCTCAGGGGGCAATATGAATACATATAAAAGCAACATGAGCCCAACAAGAAGTCATTCAAACTCAGAGACACATTCGAACAGACAGATACACAGACGCGAAGGCTGCCAGACGGACAGGAAGACAGGAGCATAGGCCATTCAAACAGAAGTTGTCAATGTTTGCTGTGTGAAAACATCGACAAATGCATCTGCAGTCTAATTGCAAGAGTGTGCATGTGTGTGTGTGTGTGTGTGTGTTTGTGTGTATGAACAGCAAGCTCATTTAGGCAGCAATTATGCCCTGTTTACACTGGCAACAACAACATGTCAGTCAGTAACAGTCGATCCTTTACTCGTCCGACTGCAAGCCATGAATTCCTTGAAGAATGTCTTCTTACCACATTACAAACACATGTACATGTTCTGCATGATCTGGTGTCCTTGTCGGAAGTAGAATTGGATTCCTTGACAAGTATTCCGATCGAATTCCACAGCCAAAGGTTAAAAGAAACCAACTCCATTCTTCCAGAATATCGTTAAACTTTAGAAACATCTTGGCCGGTGTTTTTTCTTACTCCGCCTAACTTCAACACTTCATACGAACGAAGCTCCTCCCCCCGCCCACCCCCCTCCCACCCTCATGGGTTAATCGAACGCAATAAATTCGCCGTATATTCAAGTAGCAGTGTTTATTGATTGCATTTATTTATCACAATTACATAAATCTTATTATTCTCCCACCTCCCATCTGCCGGCCCCTCCGCCCCCACCCAGCTTCCGTTATTAAGTTGATTTATTTAATTTCCCGTCCGGCGAACTCTTGCATAATTAATTTTGTGCACAATTACGAGAAACCAATAAATTCCAAGTTTATTTCTCTTTCCTCGCAATCACTCAGGAATCGTCCGGAAACTGCAACTTTTATTACAGCTTCCCTGCGCCCGCTCGCCGTGGAACACGTGGAGTTCGCCAACTATTAAAAGAAGCATAATTGTCCCCATGAGCACACGAGCGATCGTCATTACGCACTTTTAAATCGTCCCGGGTTCTATTGGCGAAGAAAGTCCTCCGTAGAATTTTCCATGACTTCTTGATTCAGTTCTTTCTTCCACGAAAGTTTCAATTGGACTCTGCAGAATGGTCACCTCTTCTTCTTTCTCTCTCTATCTCTCTCTCTCTCTCTCTGTCTCTCCTTTTCTCTGTCTCAGTGCATTTGGGATGGTGGTGGACTGCTACATTATGACACGATGTGGGACGCAGTAAACGTGGTCGATTCGAATGAAAAGTTTTTCGCTTTGAAACAGCTGCTAAACGGGAAATTAAAATCTGGTCTCCACGGTTCACAGAAGAAGTGATGAACAACTAATATTCTCCTTCTACTGCACTTCGACGTGGCTTTATTTTTATTAGTTTTTAGAACGCCAACGAATCGAATGATTGAATCTTGGAACGGTACTAAAATTGGCCAATTTCATGGCCACAGAAGTGTCGTCGTCATCGTACACCACACTTTGTTGCCTGCTCTACGACAGCGTTAGTGTTTCAAGGCCAGAACATCTCAGTACATATTCCGTGCTGTGTTCCAATCAGAGTCGAGACACAAGGACCAGGTTCCTACTCCATAAGGACAAAAAGAAGAAGAAGAAGACTCGTATAAAAAGATACGAAAATAATAAAATCACCTGAAAAGTTTATAGAGTCTCTCCACGAAGCCGTACGATGAGATCAGAAGACAAACAAAACGAATTGAATATTTGACGCTAAGCTGAGAGCGCTTTTCCGCCGTCACTTCAGCAGTAGCGACCGCGTCTGCACGCTGCGACTCCGCATTGTTAAAAGATTTGTTGTAAGAACTGCCGGTGCGACTGAAAACTTTTTTAATTTCATACCGTAAAAAACGCCGCCGTCTTCGGGCCAAAAATACGCTAATAAATCGCTGAAAACCGCTGGCAACGAAACGGCACCAAAAATGACTGCCTTTTGGAATTAATAAAATGTTGGAAAGCATTTTGGAAATAATTACAAAGTGACAAATGTTGTAAATTCTGTGGCAGGACCGACTGAGGCGGCAACGCAGATGGCGCGGTCGCAGAAGTTGAACCATTTTTACTGCTTCCAGAAGTTGCTAAATGAATCGCAACCATAAGTAACACTATGAAATCTATACTATAGATGGAAGTTGCTATTCCACAAATGAGTAGAGTTTTAAGAACGAACTTGATTTTGAATCGCAAGAATCGGAAGATTTTAATAAATATTTGTGAGTAATCATCCTCGATAAGCCTAAAAGTGCTCTTTATTAAGATGTATGAATTGAAGGGCCTGAAACCGGTCTCCAGTCTCCTTCCTTCAATTACTCGTATCGCAAATAAACCGGGAGGACAGTGACTACAAATTTTCAACCGAATGCCTTCAAATATGCACTAATTAACCAAAGGATTTCTAATGCAATATGCAGTTGTTGCTAATTAAATGTAGCAAACGGATTCCACAGCAGCTACTGGGCTCTGACGCCGAATGCCTGATCCAATATTTAATTTGGCTGCTGGGGCTGCACTGCTGAGTGTTTGCCCAAGTAACCCTTGACTGCGAGCAACACCTGGCTGCCGGCGGTGTCAAGGCAACCGACAACGACCAACATGCGCAGCTGCAGTAACTGCTTCAGCAATTATTGGCGAAATCATGACCGCCGCTGCGAAGTCCTCGTTGATGCACACCGAATGCTCGTGGTCTCGGTGGCATGTAAGTCCTTTCCGAATCTCAGCGTGTGTGCTGCAGTTGCTGTTGTTTAACTACTTGAGCGTAACTTGATCAAATTTAATTTGGCATTAAAATGTCAGAATCAGAGCCAAGGGCGTGGCTCGGCCCCCACTGCATTCTTAAGTGGAGTTCTCTTCGAGCGATGCTTGAGTTGTGGAGAATCGGTGGCCACTACGCAATTCAGTGCTCGTCTCTGAGTTCTTCGTTTGGATTCGTGAAGAATCAAACTCGATTATGGCGCTCATATCGTCCATGGTTGCCAGCATGCTAAGATTATTTCTCTGGATTTCAAAGTGTTCCATTGACTTGATCAATATGCGTGTCTCATATTTTCTACGGATGTTCAGCGATGTCTGAACACCTTCAAAGACCTGGAAAAAGGATGCACAATAATTCACAGCGTTTAAATCTTAAAAAGTGCTAAATAATTACTTACTATTTCCTCCACCGTTATTCATTGCAAGCTTTTATGCGCTTTTATTTCCTAGCAATGGCAACCTTGACACTCTTCACTCTCCGTCGTCCCGAGCGATGTGTTTGCTTTAGTTACCACTGCGTCTGTATTCGCTGCAATTCTTGGCATCTCCGACTCCGGTGTTGGCTTCATTTGGCTTTGATTAATTTATGCTAATTTCGGAGATTCCGTTGTTGAATCTGCTCCATTGCAAATGATTGTGCATGTACGCGTGTGTGTGTGTGATTTTGTTTAATTTACTGCTTTAGTTTGTTTAGATGCGTTTCTGGGAATGTACATTCGTATGTGTTGCGAGGGCTTCACACACGAATCCGTCGTCGTGTCCTTCCAGTTTGCTGGCGCATAAATCCTTTTGACAAATTAATTTATGCGAATCGTTCACTTTGACTCCATTTAAGACGTCGGTAAATATTTAGTTGTCAGAGAAAGCTTCTTTAGATCCCGACACAGACCCCGATAATCATCCCTCAACATTAAAGCAACAGTATTTCTATCAAGATATTGTATAATATCAAAAGACCCCGTTTCACCTTTCCTTCTCTATCGAAGGCAGGTTCTTTTTGAGGACTATCATTCGAACTACAAAGAAACCTGTTTTAAACTTAAGCACTCGGACTTCCTTCCGTTTGTTCCCCTCGATCCCGGCGCTTAATTCAATACACAAATAATGGCCAAAGAAAGAGAAAATCTAATAAAATCAGCGCATGATGGTCATTAGACCGAAACGTAATTTCATTTATTCGCAAACTCGATTTGCTTCTTTGTAAATTTTTCGTATTTAAGAAGCGCATAAAAGCTGCAGCCGGATCTGATTCTGCTGCTTGTGCCGGACCAAAAAGAAGCGTCATAAACCACCCCCGCCTACGCACAGCAGCACCCACGTGGACGGCGCTGTTACTGAGCTGCGGTCGAGTCCCGATCAGCTTAAAAACAACAGCAGGGTATGAAAAATCGAACAACGAGCAGCCCGAAAAGGAACCCGAACACAATAAATGATTTTTTATAGATTTCCAAAGCAAATTCCGATGAAGCAGGAGAAGTAATTCCGAGCTTTGCTGGCGCCGGAGCCGGAGCCACCAACAAAGCAACAACTAAGTCTGTATGCCGGCGCAACACAAACAATGAACTGTTACCGTTGCTCTTGCCTTGTGGCCGCTACGTTGAGCTCATAAAAATGCTCACGCGGACTCCACCTCTTTTAATGGAGGAGCCATAAAACGGGGTTCGTTCTGCCACGAAAGATCTCAGGCAAACTTTAGAAGCTTGGTGATGATGTTCTTCTTAGTTGCTGGCCAAATGTTGAAAGCAGTAATGAAAATGCCCTAAAATTTTCCTCATCTTCATGAGCGAAGCTGTAAGTAATGATAATGAAATATTGTAGTATTTCGTGAAATATAACTTGATTATACGCCAGAATTTAGAGGAAGCATGCACGGAAATAATCTCAGTGTTGTGATTTCAGAAAAATTACAGTCCTCATAAAAAATATGCTTTCGGGACAAAGTGGAGTCGTGGAGACGTAGGCTTTATAGGATGGTACTGTCGACTGCAGTGATCAACTATCCTGAAATATTTACTTGAACCTTAATGTGATTACCAAGCAACTGAGTGGTTTTATTTAAGAAAGTCAAATCCGTCCTTTGATCGGTCGGGTTTCTCTGATTTCCTTTGCTACTGCAGTTTCTTTTGAAACCCTCCCAGTGAAGGATCGCATCTAATCACTGACTTTCATAAATCAATCGATTGGTGGTTATAATCAAGAACAAATACTCACATTACGACCTCGAGCCAAAGAAGAATTCGTAAGAATGGATTTACAAGGATGCGCATTCAAAGTGACAGCACAGAAATCCTGCAGTTTCTGCTGCTGAGGAAAGCTGCTTGTAGCATAAATGAAAGCAGTAATTCACAGGTGCGGATGAGCTCCTTGTCGGCAGCACTTCGCCGGACTCCTTTATGAGGAACATGACGGCCTGAAGGGAGAAGGACTCGAGAGAGCCGGAAGGGTTCGATTCTCCACCAGCAACAAAAAGTGCTGCTTTTTCACAGTTGTTTCCAGTGCAAGAATAAGAATAGCGGAGGGAGTACACATCACTGACACCCTGATGAGCCAAACTGCCCCCCCCCCTACCACGCCACTTGCGGCACGCCTGCTCGTTGTCCGGAAGCTGTAACAAGTGCAGAAATAATAGCGGAAAATGTTCTCGCTGCAATAATGCCGCTGATTTCAAGCACAAAAAAAATGGGGAAATAATTTTTTAAAAATTCGCAAAAATGAAGTCTAATGCCAATGGCAACACTGGCCAGCAGCAAGCAGCACGGTGAGGCAGTCGCTAGTTTTTGCTAGTGTTGCCAGGTCCTTTGTAGAAATAAATTCCTCTGCGGCGTCGCTTTTGGAACCCATTCTTGCAACGAATTGCGCACAGCTGCCCTTAACAATGTGTAGGGGGGTCCGCGGAAGGGGCAGGAATGTCGTGAAGTGGAAGACTGCATTTGCTGCAATTATTTGCGATTTTTATTCGAGTGATAAAAGGACACGATTCATTGGCTGAAATGAATCGAATGAATTGAATTGAAGTGTAAGTGGAAGCATTTTATTTGTCATCTGGCAAAAGGACCTTCCAGGAAAACGCAGCTCCGTTCGCTAATGATGCTGCATCAACCAGGGTGGCTGAGCACAAAGCGTTCGATGACACTCGTTCGCACTACGAGTTTATAATTGAGACAAAAGTGCCACGAGGATCGTTGTTCTGAGGGAAAGGCTACCAGGAAGTGCAGGCGTCTTATTAGAAAAGGAAACGACAGTTGATCCGATTGAGACTGCAAGGAGCGAGTTATTTCAGGAGCTGAGAACAGTGCCCGGCCTTCTATAATGACATATGTAGCTGATGTATTGTGGAACGATTTTCCGTCATCCCATGTCAAATTTGGTTTGGGGACATTTGACATGGGATGACGGAAAATCGTTCCACAATACATCATATATCTACCCTGTCGAAAAGCAAAAATAACTTAAACAAATATATGTAGCTCTTTAAATTAAGCAGTAGCAATAAATAAATTTATTAGTGAAGATGTTTTTGTACTTTACCAGGACTCCCTCGACCAAGAATAATACTCTAGCTAAGTATTCATGCCGAAACTGCACTTTAAGCACTCTATTTAAACTATCTCAATACCGTTATAAGTAAAGATGACATACGGAGATAACTTGTGGAGGAAGACATCGCATATGGACGAGCATCAGAGCGAATGTAGGGCACGAAGGAGAGACGGCAGTCTCTGGGAACAAATTAAAAAACGCTGCTGAATTCCGGAAACCAACGACTTCCGAAGTATTCGTCTTTGATAAAAAGTAAAAAAGGTAAAAGGAATCAAGGTACTGGGAGGAAACGTCTTTTCAAAGGGCACCCTAAGGACCCCCGACCCCCGCCCTCGCCCCCCCCCTCCTGGAGCCATATGAAGTGAGGGTGCACTTGCAGTAGGTGGAAACTTTTCACTTTTTACTAACCGGGGAGAGTTAATTAAATGAAGTCGAGAATCGAGTAAAAATACGACGTCACTTCGTTTATTTACATGCGTAAATAACGCAATTAAAGCTCCGAGTTCATCTGAGTTGCTCCTGAGTGGGGCACTCTTCAAGGTGGGGACAAAATCACGGGGGAAATTCGAAGTTATGACGAAGACAAACGTGGATGTCGCCTGTGGGGGGAGGAGAGCTCTTGACGGAGAAGTTGCACGGAAGTTTTGCGTCCTCTGCTGGTCTTCGTTGCAACCGAACAAAGATGAACATTTTTATTTGAGTTTTGTCGGTTGTGTGAAAAAGTCACTCATATGCGACAGTTTTCGCTCCAAGACACTTGGCAGTCTCGCTTCCGGGCTTCACCCTGTCTCCCTCCCTCCCACACGGACTCTTCACAAACGTTGTCGCTTCTCATTAGAAAGTTTGCCGAAGTAGCAGAAAGTTGAGAACAGTTCCACAAGAAAACACTTCGCTCGAAGCCACTGGCACATAAAAAATGCATATGTTTTGACAAAAGTTATGAGTGCAAATGAAAAAGTACTTCTATCAATAAAAGGATTTTCCCCTCTCTTCGCAAATATTAACTGGATACCGCTTCAGTTTACGACGTTAAGGAGTGCCCAAGAAGCTCCAGAAAAAATGAATGTGGAAGAAGTGATGCCGAATAATGGAGTTCGAAGTTTCACTCTGTCGAATATCCGAAAAGGAAACAATGCGACTCCCACCAGACGCAAAGGAAGACCTCCATTCTTCAATATTTCAATGAACACTCCTTGTAATAAGCTTTTCGAATGAATACTTTTGTTTCAGTTTAGTATTTCATTTACCCCCCCCCCCCACTCCCCTTAGGGGTCTAGTTTAATGACACGGGATCATACTTAAAGCCATATTTTGTTATTCTTCGTGGCTCCAATTATTTGCCAGCCGAATTCCCTTGAACACGACACGCAAATCGTATTTATTCCAGAGTTTTCATGAAGGGTTGCGTTTTTCATTACGAATTCGTAGAGAAAACTTTTGGTTCGGTTCCACGCACGATCAGCGGACGGTGTGCAGTCGAAGTGCGGTTGACCAGCACAAGAAATGTTTGCTGCTGAAGAAGGACACAAAAAAACAGCAAAACATCGAAAACAACAACATCGACAACAAGCAGCGACAATTGCAATCATTTTCATATTTCTGCAAACGACAAACGTCACCGGTTTCCGTCCGAATATAAGCTTCGTCCATGTACGGCTTCCGTTTCGTGCCACTCCATTCCACTCCATTCCATTCCATTCCATCCGGTGGTAATTCGTACCATTTTCGTGGCATTTCGTTGTGTTCAGCAGCCACGAGTTGTTGTTGTTGTTGTTGCTGTTGTTGCTGTTGTGTCGTAATCACCAGCAATTGTAACCGCTGTTTCAGCAGTGAATACAGTCGCATGTGTGTGTTGTGTGTGTGTGTGTGCGTGTGTGTGTGTATGGACGTGAATGCAACTTCTGAAATCTCCATTCAGTCCGCAAAATTAACGCGGTTTGTTGGATGTGGTTTTTTAATTATGAATTATTAAACTTTGATGACAATTTCGTCGTTTACAGTTTTGCATGTAAAAAGTCGCATTGCCAACTTTTTTGTTATACACAAATGAAGTGTTCCACACACATACACATACACACACACACATGCTATATATCCTATGTATATCCTCGTAAAGCATAATCAGCCACTTTAATTTAATGAATTTTTTAAAATTCATGGTTAAAATTAAACATGAAAACATGAACATAAAACACTTTAATTAAGAATTCCAAATTCAATTTAAATATTAAAGTATTGAAATCGAGGTTCCAATCCGACGAAGCACACATCAGAGCCCCCTTTCAAAATCTGTCACAAGCCTTTCGGCAGAAGTGCTGGAAAATATTTTTAATCATAAAATATATTATATATTATGATATGTACGATACATACTCGTACATATATTAAACATAGTATATACACCATATTGTATTTTATGACGCAATAATAAAGCTTTTGATTTTAAAAAACAAAAACCATTTTAAAAACCATATAAAAAATCCTTTAATGAAAATAAAATCAGTACGAGTGTTAATTAAAGTACTAAACAGTTTGTTTAAATTTTTATAATTTTTAATATTTGCCAACACACGCTCACATGCTTAACCGCAGCCACACACGAATTCGAGTACAATCGTTCTTCTCTGCGCAACGAATAACGAGTACATGTTCGTGCAAAGGCACTCGCATTCGCAAACTTAATGCACGAGCCTGATTCGGAGTCGTTCTAAAGCAAACAACGAATATAATCGCCACGAAGATTTCGAATCAACAAAACAGCCGCAAAAACAGGCTCGAGCTTTTGAGCTTGAATCGTTTAATACGCTGACCAAGAATATAATACAATAAATACATATATTAGACTTCTGTAATTGCCACGCCTCCTCCATTGGAGACACAAACACGTTCGAGTGTCGTGTGTAATTGATTTAAAAAATTGAACCTTTTAACTCAATCCTCAACGACGATTGCCCAAACTTTCAGAACTACTTCAAGAAAAGCGATTGGAAGAAGCTCGCGTTCCCATCACCGGTCGAATGTGATTCAAATTAAGGAGCACAATTTAACAAAAGAAGCCAATAGAGAATGTGACATTAGTGAAGGATAACGAATCAGTGTGGTTTCTGTGAGAGTTGATCTTTTCACATCCCCCACAGAGAGAGCGAGGGAGGGCAACGGGGCATCCTGGTGCCTAGGCTTCTCCTACTAATCGCCCCGCCGCTGTTTTCGTGCTTCCACAAACACAAAAACATGTCATGCAGTACGAGTAGCTGCAGATGTACACATCTACAGACACATACATACATATATAAGCGTGTATGTGTATGGCAGTCGGGCAAGCAAATATTTTTGCAGAACGCTGTCGTCCAGTCGAAATACAAACAGTTTTGCAAAATATTTGGCCAACACCTGCGAATACCAACAGTCATATACACACACACACACACACACACACACACTGAAAGCAACCACAACTAGGATTTTCATGCAACAACAACAACCAACAATATATGATTTATTGCATTCGGTTGATGTAGCGAGCCATCGCTCCATGTGAGTTGTGGGGTGAGGATGGTGGGTGAAGGCGGGGTGGGTGGGTGAGTGTCCACACACTTGGCCTCCCAAGCTCAGTACCTATGAGATAGTACGAGGAGTGGGTTGCTCTACTGCCATGTTTGTGTGTGTGTGTGTGTGTGGAGTGAGCTTTTATTTTCAATTTTTAAAATGTTGAAGTACATCCTTTTGAGTGGTCGGGGCGCACGTGATCCCGAGCACTCTCTGTGGCCATTCGGTGAGGGGCGGCAGCGGGGCGGGTGTGCGTAAACAAGCGACGGATAAATAAGCTGGCAACGCTGCCACAAGCTGCGCATATGTTTTTTGCTCGCACTTTTTTAGGCGCAGTCGAAGCTTTAGCGGATGTTTAGACATCTGCTGATGTGTGTGTGTATCTGTATGTGTCTGGGTTGTGTGTGTGTATGTGTGTGTGTGGTTGTATATTTCGAACAGCTTCGAACAGTATTTCATGGCAATCATATCAGCTTGTGGTGAATTTACTAGGTTGGCAACTCAATTTGTGGATTCAGCGAAATAGAAACGCTTTTTGTCGCATTTAATTGTGCACACGACATCGCTTTCAGCGCAGAAGCACTCAACTGCCAACATTCGCTTTATTATATTCAATGCCACTTGTTGTTTAATAGATTCAAATGCCTGCTCCGATAACCTGACCATATTAACTATTAATATGACTCATTGACTCATCAGTCAATCCGAATCCGGTTGCTTTAATTACATGCGACACTTTGATGTCGTACGTAACCCGGGTTTTCTTACTTTTCGGGGGAGTTCCTTAAGTGTTCAATGTTATTCTTGAATCACAGTCAGTTATAGTGATTGAATCCTACATTGGATTATGTATGGACATCTACGTATATCGATATTATTTATTGTATTACCATCTGGAAATAAATAATGTGTGTATGTATGTGAATAATTACATAAACTCTCTGTTTGCATTGTATTCAGACAAACGATTGCATCTACGCTCAAACATCGTCCGGAGAATGCTTTAGCACCGAATGAATGGTAAAATGAATTCAGAAATAATTTGAAATACTTGCATAGCAATACAACCCATAAATGGAGATCCAAAGCCATTTGAACACAACTCTTCCACTTCTCTGCGATCTGCACGGACAACTTTCAATGTTTTCCAAGGAGCACACAATCAAATGTGGTCCATAGTAGAGCAACGCAAAAATATGCAAAAAATATGCAAACGAAGATAACAGAACGGAGATAACAGAATAACATTTCACTGGGACGAGTGAGCAAAAGCAACAACACTCAGCAGGCTGGAACACAGCCGGTGAGAAATGTTAGCTGATGTTTTCAAACAGAAGGGAGGGGGAGGAAACAACGCAAAATCGGGCATTCAATGCTGACCTTTTCATATTTTCAAAGAAAGCACCGTTAGCCGTGTTTTGATATTGATTCGGATTATAAAAAAATTCAAACTGTTTTGCGGTGAGTGTGAGGCTTAAAATGAATGCAATGCTCGTTAGTTGTTGTTATTGTGACTGCTCTCACACTTGCACGCCATCCTATTGTAAATAGTTTCTTGTGCAAGGGTGAAGATGGAACAGAAGACATGCAGCACTCAGCACGGCAACAACAACACAGTTCTGGCCGAAGCAAAATCGACCGAACAACGAATTGATGTGGTCTCGAAATCCGAAGATGTCTTGAATAGTTTACGGTAAACTGAGTTTGTTGTGCCAATGTAAGTAGTAAGTAAGTACTAAGTTAGTGTCTCTGTGTGTGTGTGTTTGTGTGTGTGTATGGTCCAGTTAAATAGTGTGCTTGTGGTAACTGAAAATTCCAAAAGTAGTCCTTTTAGTTAGTTTATTTGTGTGGCTGCATTTTGACTACACACAGCAAACATTTCGTAGGTTCCGATATACTCTACACCTTTCGTCCCGAAGGCATTTAGTTCATATTCAACGAAACCCTCATGTAGGACTCTATGTTGGAGGTACACCATGTATTCTCTCAGGTGCTGCATTCGAAATACAATTTAATTAATACTGAGACATCATCGAAAGTTGTTCTTCACTATGCTTGTCCTTTATTATTATTATTATTTGTGTTTTATTTCATTTCACATTGTTTCCGTTTCCATTCTCCTTAACCTGCATTTGTGAAAATTGCATCATGCGTTCATTCATTTCACGCACGAAAGCAATTTAAAAGAATTGTTCAGAGAATCGTGTGGTTTCTAGTTTCTTTTAATACCATTAAAGCTCTGTGGAAACTGAATGTCTACAGTTATAAAAATATACCTTTTATAGTGTTTCATCACTCAAACATATTCGTATGCTTTTTGCGATGTGTCTTCGTAAAAAAGACACACTAAATGAGCAACTGACTCAATTTTTGGGCTCTTCAATGGCTTTTCAGTGCTTCAAGGAAGCTTTTAATAAGATGCCCACGACGAAAGTACTACTTCTTGAGCCCATCGTCTAATCTTATCCCGTCAGCTACGATATCATTCGAGAACTTCGAATGTGCGATGCCGAGAAGTTAACGGATAATATTATTGCATTGAATGTCATGAAATTATTTTTATGATGTTGTAACTTCGGCTTGACGGTTTATTTAAACACTTTTACCTCCGAACTCAAGCAGCATTCAGTGCCACGGCAGTACTCCATTTCAACTCACAGAAAACGTTGCCAATCAGGATAAAAAAGCAAGAACAAATAACTTTAGAAACTCCGAAAAATAAAAAACCGACAGCAGGTGGATTTATGAACAGCCACGTTCAGGTAAATCAAAGAGTCGGTGGGTTCTGATTGTTTCTCGCTTTTCGGGCGTCTCGACGACCTCCGCAATCGTCGCATGCAAAATGGGCGCTAGAGGGCGCCATGATGTTTTTCAATTTCTGCTTATTTCCGGTTAGTTGCACGTGCAGCGAAACCATGCACACACACATACACAGAGAAAGAGAGAGAGAGAGAGGGAGAGAGAGGGAGAGTGGGACGCAAACAGTGTGGCAGAAATGAAAACATGGAAAAGTTTTTCGATTTGTAGCGTCAATTGTGATTCTGTTGATTGTGCTGAATGGCGTTGAATTGGCAACAACAACAACGCCTGAATCCCACTCTGTCGAAATATCATGTAATAACAGTAACCTTAACATAACTCAGCACAAACCAGAAACAGAAACAGAAACTAAAGGAGAAGAAAATAAAACTGAAGATGAAAAAAGAACATAGGTGAAAACTTGATCTTTGTTTCCGCAACGCCCCCCCCCCCCCTCCCTCGCCGGTTCACCTTTCGCAGTGGGGAGCATTGGTAAGCTCCCAGTAGAGGCTGGCGTAGTGAAAAACTTTCTCTATAAATCCTAATGAAAGTGCAAATATTCGCCGTGGATTAGTTAAACCAGTGATGCCAACAGAATGTAAGGCAGCCAATTCTTTTGCCGCCTCACTGCGACGTTGATTTGCAGATTTCCTAATGAGTGGTGAAAATTAATTGCAAAGTTTTGTTTATTTTCCGAGCTCCACCTGACGGTGCCCCTCCTCTCCGCCGGCGCCTCACCCTCTCCACGGTCCAATCGCATTACAATCATTACAGCGACTGGTGTTCAATTTCAGGTGCTACAGAGGAAATCTTCCGGGATCATAATTAGTTTGGACCTGTGTTGCCATCATTCTCCGCTATTCTCGAAGTTCAGTCATAGCAAACTTTTAATAGCAATTGTAATGCGTAGGCACCGAACCACACACACACACACGCGTAAACACGACCCACGAAAAAATCGCATTAATGAGTGTAAATGAGGTCTAAATGGAAACTAATTAACTGGGCCTCTTGCCGCAACGAGGATATCCTGGCGGCTCGGCCAGTTAGTGAGTTAATCTCAACAACGGACACGCCTCGATTCAACTCGGATAACATAAAAAACTTCCTTAATGAGTTCTTAAAGATGAAAGAAATTAAATAACTTCTTCGCAAATCCTTGAAGTGTTGATGCATTGATTGAAGTGTGGATGTAATGACATCATATGGAAGAAAATACAAATAATACTCTAGTGTAGGGTTTAAGAATTAAGCAATAAACTTGACTTCAAATAAATGTTCAATTCAACCACGCCGCCTGGCGCATTGAATCAGAACCAAAAGTTATGCTTCAAATGGAAGAAATGCGGGAAACACAAGTATTAAAACAGCATCTGGATCAACTGAGCAAGTTTCACAAACGAGTTGCCTGCCCTCTACACGAACCAGCGAGCGTAAAAGCTTCAAAACCTTGTTGAGAAGTCTCTCAAACGGTGAGAAGAACGGGAGAAGCAGTACTAAAGTTCTAGTTGAAAACTACCTCATCATGAAGATTAAAACTAGGTTTACAAAAAGAGATTATGGCAAGATTAACGTAATTTACGAGATTATATTCATTACCTTGATAATAAAATATTAATCTCCTCACTGACTTGATTATGATTTAAACTCGCTCTAATATATTTCGCGTCTCAATAAAATTCGTTTACAACGCTGGGAGGTTCGTGTAATTGATAATTCGAAACTATTGTGAACACAAAGTGAGTTGAAAAGACGTTTTACAGGGTGATTGGTTGGCTGTTTACATTCTGTGTTTAGCGACATCTCATGTCGGTTAGCAAAAGTTTCATGTTTCGCAAATAATTGTGTTGCACACCGGAACCAAAAACTTTCATTTCCGGTTTGATTGTCTACTTATAGGAGTCTGGATAATTTCTGGATAGTAAAAAACGACTTTCTAAAGTTTAAGAGATAACCTTTTTGTTTTAAAAATCTTCTGATGTAAAAGCTAAAGAAGAAAAGAAAAGCAAGGGAAGGGATTTCTTTAAAACAAGAACAAATCGCAAATAAATAATAATCAATTAAGAAGCTGAAACTGGATGAATTTTTATATGAATAAAAATTGTTCAAAAGCCAAAAACTTTTGTACAATGTGTCAATTTAATTTTAGATAAACAAATTTTGATGAGTTGGAATGCCGATTAAATTTTGCAAGCGGTGTGTTGAGGCTGAAGAAAAACTGTCAAGCGAAGAGACTGTGACGTCATTCCCAACGAAAAAAAGAACGGACCTGCGCAATGCGTAATCTTGTTTTCTTTCTATCATTCTTGAAGCACTGGTACTGGTATTTGACGCAGCCTGTTAAAAATAAATCTGGCAACTCGGAGCCACCAACTCAGTTCTTTGTCAGTTCGCTTATGAACTCTGTTAAGTGACGTCGTCGGAAACGGATGGGAAGCGTGTTTGAGTGCTTAATTTTTTCAATTTTGTTTTGTGCTTTTTTATATTCCACGAAACAAAGTGAAAAACTCAACAGTGCATACTTTTAGGGATGTCGAAATTGTCCTTAGAAAAATAAGAATTATCGAAGTTGAAAACAGCAACATTTTCCGAAGCACCCTGGCAGAAAAGTAGAGAAAATATTGCGACAACAAAAACGGGGTGCGGCGTGTGAGCAGTGAGTCTGTTTTGTTTTAAAAATGAAGAGAAAGTGTAACGGTTATAATTACCACATATAATTATTTTGGGTATTTTAACTTGGTGCTAACGTATTAATTGAATAGAAAATACTGCATGGTAAAAAAGGTGGACGATTTGACAGCTGATTAATTTTTACTTTACGCTGAAATGTCAAAACAATGCGAGCAAATCGACTTAAAAGCAGTTTAAACTCCGTAGAGAGTAATGAAATAAGGAGAGAGAGAGAAAGAGAGCTGAGAAAATAATCTGAAGAAGGAATCCTGCACAGGAGCACAACAAGCATTCTGGGTGTCAAACTTTGACAGCCACGCATAACCTACACCAGGTTATAAGTTCTTTCGCTTTATAAATGGTAAGCTAAATAAAAAAAGAATTTACAACAAGCTTTAATGCTTCGATGCATTTCATAGAAAAATAAATTTGAAAAATACTCTTATAGTTTCGAAATGAAGATTCGAGAAATTTAATGTAATTCATCTGTCCTGCAATCTCGTGGAATCATCATAACGTTACTTCACCCTCAGTCGCTAGGAGTACTTCTCTCTCCGTATCTCCCACTCCCATCCGTGGTTGCACCCCATTCTAGCAAATCCTAACCTACATCAATGTCTACACTTGCTTCCTTTGCAATGGAATTTGCCGTTATAATGCGTCGTAAGAACAACCTTTGAATTCCTGACTGTTGCTGTTGCTTCCTTCTCTACGACTCTGAAAGCTTCTACACAGTTTTACAATATCCCGGAAAGGGATATTTAATGGTTGCCAATACATTACGTTTTAACTTTATTTTCTACAAATATAATGTGTTATATACTCATGAACTACGAACTATATATGACCTTACATAACTCGTATAATAGACAGGGTACTGGCTGTAAGTTGGGTTTTTTCTTTGTTGTCCACTATACTCAACAATTGTACTGCGAGTTCGACTAATGTTTATACTCGTACTAACAGCCAGTAGTACTAATGGAACCACCACCTATTGTCCCATGGAATTTATTCTGAAGTGTAAATTATTCCGAGTATTCACTATTAGAGAGGTATCGGACTTTTTCATCTGTTTCTTCATAATTTATTTATATTTTGTAATATAATTCATATCAACCATCCATAATTTATCTGATTTCACAATTTATATGCCCGATCTGAGCAAATACTAACTATGTTTTTAAACTATTATAATATTTGTAAACTATTCCACTTTACCTTCTCTCGCTCCTGCTTCCTCTACTCGCTTTGGGTTTCCCATCCTGCTACACGAGTCCTGCGAATTATTTGTCTCTGTTGGAGATCATATCACCGTACTGTGAACTACTATGGGCGTCTGTGACGTGGTTGCTGTGCAGGTGTAGTGTAGGTGACGCTGGTCGCCAGGGGGCGCGGCCCGGTCAGGAAGGAGTGTGCGATAACGTCACCGCTTGCATGTGACACCCATTCTT
Source organism: Myopa testacea (assembly GCA_949629155.1). Taxonomy (NCBI): domain Eukaryota; kingdom Metazoa; phylum Arthropoda; class Insecta; order Diptera; family Conopidae; genus Myopa; species Myopa testacea. The sequence continues at coordinate 46,697,115 of OX451346.1, read as the reverse complement.
AAAATAATTAGTGCACGTCACTCCGGAACGCGTGCTGGAGCTCAGTCGGCACTCGTTTGTTTGTTTGTTTGTTTGTGTTAACATGTGGTAATTCAGGTCTGCGGCAACACTAAAGCACTAAATCATAACACTTGAAGGGAGCATCTGAAAGCGTAATCAGCGTAGCATGAACGCAGATCTATCCGAATTAATGTCTCTAACAAAACACCTGATTATTTAAGTAGTCTTGAATTAAAATATCTCTAGAGTGGCTGCCTTGATTATGATTATTGCTGAATTAACTCGGTTAAATGACCTTTAAATTAAAATTACTTAATCCAAGCGAAGTAGATATGATTATACGATAACATTCACCCCCATCCGATATATCCACTTTCAACGACTTCACGCTTCGCAGACGTTAATATATATTTCTTTATATAATTACTACAATACATTATTACGTCCAGAACAGAGCGTAAAGAAAACCTCAAACACATTGAGTACAAACGCGTTAAAAGGAAGAGAGGACAAAAAACGCCGGCAACCGGTCTCAAATCCTTTGCGCCAATAAATCTTTCGGTTTTTGTGCAGTTGATCTGGCGCACTGGTACTAATTAAACGAACCCGTGGAGCACGCGGCCAATTTTTCATAATTTTCGCGAAACAAATCCTTTGCGAACCGGCAAGGATTTTATCTCACATCCCTAAACTGAATGCTTCATTGGAGCAGACAACCGGCCATAATAAACAAGCTGCAAGGAGTCCCCAGGATCCAACAGCGAAGTCAGGATGCCGTCGCAGCGTGGACGTTTTTACCGCTTTCGAGTTTAATTTCAATTTATAATTCAAGAGCAAACTTGTGAGTGCGAGAGGGCAGCAAAGGACACAGCGACCACATCCACTCATACGCATGTGTGTGTGTCCATGTAAAGGGTGTGTGTAAGAGTGACTGCTACGTTGGTCGTGGTGGCAGCTCGGAATTATTGTAGATGCCATCATTGTTTGTCTGGTGTTAAAGTGCATTTTTGTATGCATTGGCGTGAGCTGCAAACCTGTATGAGTGTGGTTTGCTGTTTGCGTCTGTGTATGAATACGTTTGTTCAACGAGTCGGGCTGCAGGGGGGCCGGGATACCCTCAATGCGTGTCATATCACGATGTGATTCAGATCGCGAGACGAACACAATTTAATGCTATCTGCTCGCACGGCAACACTTCAAAGTGCTGCTGTTAAATTCCTTAAATTCCTTAAATTTGCCTTCAATTATTGGTCTTTAGTTCATCTTCGTTTTCGATCGGAATCTATATAAAAATATGATAGAAATGCGCACTCTGATGAGCCAAAAAAGAAATTTTTATTACCATAACTCAGTAATAAAATCGAACAACAAGTGGTGCATTTTCTGGTGTAATGTTTATACAAGAGTGGTGTTCATTCAACTCGAAGTGACCCACCCCTCGCCGGCCCACAGACTGCTTTTATTGAAGAACTGTTTGCATTTGGAATCAATTTCGCCGCGGGCTCGACGCGTTGCTATTTTTGAACCATCGGAACGGAAATCTTCAAAACATATCGTCGACGTCCATACATCATCGAACGCAACAGTAATAAAATTGAAAAGCATACTGAAAACATTTGAAATGGATTCCCCTGTGTGGCAAATACGTTTGAAGTGCTCGGCATTATCATCGACCATACTCAGCAAACACCCGTGTGTGTGGAGCCAGCTGTGGTGCACCGTAATAAATTACGAATCGATAGCTTCAGAAATAGACTACAATATGTTTCAAAAGTGCGTCACATGCTCGCGTAGACGGCGAATTGCTGAAAGTACGAGTATAAAGCATTAAAGAGGTCGGTCGTCGTTGATGTAGCTCTGGAAAATGCAGTGATCTGAGCCACTCAAACCCTATTGCAGAGGAAACCATTGCGAAGGAAGACCAAATGTTAGCGAATGGCCACTGATTGAGTGATCGGAGGAGGGGGCGCATTGTTCTCATTTCCACTCTTTACTGGGATTCATTTGATTCATTCATCCGGAATCACTCAGTCGCTAATCTTCTTGTTGCATACGCGCCAATCTGGCATCACCTTTCAATATGCTAGCAATGTGCTGCTCAATTTCGTCGCGATTCCCGTGCGTGCTTTTCATGAACGCACCTAATTGGATTAATCACCCAGGCGGCGGCGGCGGGAGGACTTCGAAGCACTCCTGAAATACCAGCCGATTGGCGAATAACGTGGCCACGTTGCTGCACTTCCACCAGAAAGAGTGCAGCAGTGTTTCGGCGACAGCAAACAACTCTTTTATGATTCTTTTGAAGTTGTTTCTTTGCGCTTGACTGCAATTTTGGCGATGGTGACTTTCGATGACTTACTTTTAATTCAATTAATAAGATCAGGTCACCCGATTGAAACGGTTCTGAACTGCTGCAGCTTGATTTCATTGTTGAACTCGCAACAACAACAACAGCAGCAACAACAACAACAACTACAGGAGAAGTCATTCGCTTGGAAATCTAGAATAATAACAGACTTTTACCAGTCATTGCAAAAGTTTCAATAACTACAAAGTTCCGGTGTTCGTTAAGTTTTATAAAAGTTAAATCCAATGTCTAATATTCCAGTATATTTTTCATTAAATCAGAAGAACGGAAACTGAAACGGGCAGTTTTAATATATTTTGAGATATTTTTTTGATAATGTAAATGAAATCACATCTTGTAAACAAGCGGAATATTAACACGTTTTCGGTACTGTAATTTAATCTAAAACAGTTGGAACTTTAAGCGAATTTCTTTACCTAAATGTGTTTAGTAATATAATATGTAATGTAATATTTATTTCCTCACTTTGCTTGAAAGAACTACAAGAATATTTGACTACCTTACATATGGACTTCAATCCTAATCTGGCATAAAATATTCGGCAACATTATGAACCTGTTTATTCTCAACTTTTACACTCTTCCAACATTCGAGTATTTATAAATTTCAATACAGTCACACGTCGTGGTCGGTAAATTTGATCTCTAAGTGTCTCTGATTACCGTGAGATTATTTAGATACGCATACAGAACAATAAATCAACCATGAAGACGTCGTTAATCTCGATTCGGTATCGCTTTGATGAGACTCCGCCAAGGGTGGTAAAACCACAGCGAATGTCAATCAGCGGCATTAAGCGGCCCAGCTGAAGTGTGTCACCAAGGATCGATCAGCGGCGCGCCGCGGCGTCCATGTGGAGTGACCAGCAGTAAAACGTACACATCACGTACGCAACGACCGCGTCTGTTGACCATGTTAATGATGGAGCTGGCGACGCAAACGTCAACACAAAAACACGTCTCGCATTAAGACATCTCCGCAACGTGCCAGGAACAGCACCCAAGCAACGTGCCAGGAAAACCCAATTGGTAGCCGTTACAAAGAAAATAGAGGACCCAAGCTGATGGCGTTGCTGCTCTGGATTCGAACCTGCATAAGTTCAGGAATTAATTAAATGCTTGTCGTTCAGCTTATTTAAAAGCAGTCTTTTTTATTGCATTCGTGCAGTCTTGAGACTTCGGGATGGAAAGAAAAACTGTGAAACGGGAGAATATTCATTTTATTTGAATTAATTAAGGAAATGTGACGTAAGATTAGATGTTATACCCCGTTATTTGCAATCTTAACTCTTACTTTAGTTTAAAATGATTACTTTTATTGATTCAAGTTGCGGCTAAAACGATGTTGCTCCACTGTTCACACCTTTTATGGAAAAAGCCTCTTCTTCTTCATTTGGATCTTCTTTAAAGCGAAAACAAGCCCGTCATCGGTCCCACACTCATTCGGTGTCAGTGGGGGCACCAGTCCACACACACAAAATGATAGCTTTTCAAGCACTTGCAATTCTTTATGAGTATGTCAACAACTCGTACACCAAACAAAGTACGATCATTTGGAAGCGATCTAACAGCCGAAAACCTGGCGATAGTCAACTCCAGCGCGTGTCTTTGGTGGAACTCCTCACTTTAGCTGTCTTCAAATGGAACACACAACTTATTCGACACGGGTTTGAATTCTCGTTGAGGCGTGTGCTGCATGTACTCGTAGTATTCAATAACGAAAACCTGCTGCTTGGATGCTGTGTGTCAGCGCGATGGAGTGGAATTTTTGAGTAGGAAGTACACTTTCGATTTAATGAATGAATTTAGTTTATTAGCTATTTGATGGCAATTCCTTCTGCTTCTTCTTTTGTAATCTTTACTTTTGTAACAGTTAAATGCACGCATGCTCTAAACAATGCCTTCGTCGCCTTCTGGTGTAGGTGAAGGAGTCAAAATATGCAAAAGAAATGTAAATAAGGAAGTCTATTATATAATAGACTTTACCTTTTAATGCATAATTAAATAGAATTACCTATATGAGTTTACTCAATTTTATTACCAAATATCGACACAGCTAAACCGACACTATTATCGACCCTTCCAGAGTTCCACAGAGCTCCACAGTTAAACATATTTTTACATTGAAGTTATTTTAAATGTGACTTAAGTCCATTCATGTTAAAATCGAGATATGTATAGGTTCTGAGGGTGTGTAATTATTTTATTTATTGTTTGTGTTATTTATTTTTGTTGTTGGTGTCGGTTTTGTTGCCATCTCCCTGATGCTATCAATGCTTACTACTCTTGGTGACGGAATTCCTGGCAGAGTGCCCGAAGTTGCTCTGAGCTGCATGCAAAGCCATCCAATGCATCCTGCATCATGTGTCCCAGCTACCAGACTGTGAATGCAAGCATCCTTTGTTCCTCATTTGCCACACGTGCCAAAACAATTTGGAGACAATTTATCCTGCCCTTAAAATTTATTAAAGCCAGCAGAAGCAGTAAAGCGTGGCTTGAACCATGAAGTTGTTCGTGTGCCTTGTGAGTGTCTGTTTAGAGTGAAAGGAAGAAGACGAAGCATTTAAAATGGCTTGACCTCAAATGTGTCCTCTTAATAGATACGCCCATCGTCTGACTTAAAGCATTTAATTAGTCATTCCTTCAGCAAACATCGTGCATTCATCCCGACAGACGGAAGACAAATAATAACAATGAGCAGTGATTGCATCCTGCGCAGAATTAAGCAGCCATCCTCCAGAGTTCAATCAACTACTCTGAGCACAGCACTGCAAATGTTCCTCGACCCCATGGAAGAGCAGAAATGCACATCCAGATGCAATCTTATATGCGTGACTATGGGGTGGGTGGTTCTCCTCAGATGCGAATGTAACTTGTATCTGGAACACAAGAACAGAACATCGAGTCAAAAAGCAACAAGTTTTAATACAAGTTTTGGTATTGCGAGAGGGGGTCACATTAGAGGTTCATTCAGGACACCAGTTCCACAAATTGAACTTCCGTTTCTTCAATGTCAACCTTCGCAATAACAATATCATTATTATTATCATTTAACTCTTCAATAGGTTTACTCTTTGTACGAAGAGTGGGAGTGTCGACAGACGCAGAAGCAAAAAAGAAACGCCAATGCTATGCGAATTTCACGCGTACGTATAAATATCAGCTCGGCCCCTGTCGCAAGAAGCTAGAAATCAGATATTTTTCAATGCGATCGTTGAAGTGTTGCTCTGTTTCGCCTGGTCCACCTCTCTAGCTTGTGTGCGCCTCTGTTCCATCCGTGTCCCACCTTCGCATAGCCTCACCCGTGGAGTATGTATACTCCTTTCGCAGCCACCCAGAACAGCCGAAGTTGCAATCCACGCAATGTTCTGTGTGAAAGCGTGACGTCTGAGTTTTGCAGGCGGCCGAAGTTGCAAACCGCGCTAAACTTCTACTAAAAACCACTTCATGTGTCTTTCATTTATTCATTCAGATCCCTTTCTGGTGAAAAATTCCTTTGACAACTTAAGGGGAAAAGGAGAAAAGAACAACAGCTCAGTCGACATCAAATAAAACTGACTGCCATGCATGAGGAAGTAACACAAGCCATTTGATGCAGAAGGGCACAGAAAATTACGAAATTCCAAATGCGGAATGACACTGCTAAAAGCCCCGGGAGTGAAGAGTACTCCTGAGAAGAGAACACTGCAATTATTCTGATAGTAACTTCAGAGACGGCAAAGGCTCAGAGTCATGTTGGATCAAGCGGCAAAGCAGAATGTGCAGCGCCATCAGTCAGTCAGTCAGTGCGCTAGACAGCCAGAATGGGGCCGGCGAGACAGCTTGAGGAGCTACAAATGCATAAAATAAAGGAGTACAGCTCTTTTTCAGTGAAGAAAGCGCGAAAAGAAATGAAAATCCACAGCGTTTAACTTGGACGTGGTTTTAAATGAAAACTGGTGCAAATGGGGAACGATTGTCGCGCACCCTGTACAGCAACTTCAGGGCCAGGCGTTTTCTTAGAACCGTATTTATTCCAAATACGAATACATTTCTAGACCAGCCCCTAGTAATTTTTACCAAAAGTTGCAAACCTCAGCGACGCCAGCGTGCGACAAGTTGTAGCCACGTCTGTTGCTCATGACGGGGAAGTTTTGCCCCGCCGTTGTTGTTGTGCGCCGCGCCATTGTTTATTTTTGCACCACTTCCTTCCTTCCGGTTTCATAGAAGCGGCACGGAAATGTTGTTTCTCTCTGATTTTTCGCATTAAAAGCGCCTAAAATATGAGTTCTCTTTGCAACATGCATTTTTTTGCGCTAAAAGGCAGCACTGTTATTTGTTGGCACATCCTGTTGCCAATATTTGTTCTTCTAAAGCTTTTTGTGTTCATGTTTCGCTTTCCTGCGCTTGCATAATTTCAATGTTTGTGTGCTTTTCTCTGTACATAATCCTACATATAAATAAGTGGGTGTGTATATAATATATGTACAACGTTTCCTGATTACCTTATATCACGCCTACATACCTTTTTACTCTTATTTACTCGTCGTAATAAAGTCAGAGGCCCCAATGTGCATGTTGAATAAGGACATTATAGTGGACCACACTATAATGAAGGGTTGGAGGGGTCAAGTATCGTTCGGAGGTCACTGCTATCAACACAACTTTGACAAAGTAACGTCGTCCATCGTCTGAGTTCTCACGAAGTTCGCGAACAATCCCGAACAGTGATATTAGTTACTAAGTGTGAGTAGATTTCTGTGAATCAAACCATTAAGTCAAGAATAACCCTTTCCTTTATTTCGTAACGTATTTTTGTACTTATTTAGGTATTTACTATCGCCGAGAGAACCTTAAAAAATAAAACCCAACAATTTAATAGAAAATCATACTCATAATTATAGTTAACACCTCCGCCATACAGAACCACAACGTAGATCATTACTGATGGTTAATAGCTGGTTAACGGTACGCAACAAATTATTTTTATGACTGAAAAGGAGTAAAAGTGGATGTGAGATCCCGGTACTCAATTTTTTTTGTATATATGTATGTACATATGTACATTTACCAGATAAGGTCTAAGTATATAGTCAGGTACCCTACAAATCCATATAAACTATATATGTAAGTTTCAACCTATCAACCGAACAATCACTGTTTTATAAAATCGGAGACACAGCACAATTTACAGTCTGCTGCTCCACAGTAGTATGTGTGTATGGAGGTACACCTACAAGTCTTGCCATCTTTCCAAAGGAAATGGAGACAAAAGCAAAACCATAACCACCTGTGCGCGCATTTTTGTTGTCTGTGTTAGCAACGTCGCAACCACCCTTTGAATTCATCCCTTCACTTTCAGGCCAGGCGCAATCAGCTGAGGCTTCTTAACGTGGCTCCGAATTAGCGTCAAAACTTCCGAGTGTGATTTAACATGAGATGCAGAGTCGCCATAAAAGAGAAGCGCACGTGTACGTGAGAGCAAGTGAATGTACGTGTGTGTGGGTGTGTGTGGGTGTGTTCGTAAGAGAGCGAGTTTGTCGTCGTCAACAATCGCTTGATGCGGAGCGGGTGGAAATGGGCTCCATTTTGGTGTCAAGTATGGCTAAAAGGCGAAGGACATCTGCGACTTTTATGTTCCACTACAATTTGGCCCAATTTCAACTGTAAACACATCATGAAAAACTACAACGATTTCTCCAAATTCGCCTTGCTTCCATTTTGCTCCACAGAAAGCAGAAAAACGCCAGCATCACGAATGCCTCATTACATTGTACGCTTGTTTTCCTTTTTTCCATCCCAAACTTGCTTTGTGGTTGAGTGCCATGCCGCATGCTGCTGTGAGACATGACTTGTGCAGCAATCGTGCCGTAAGCGATTTCGCATTTGATTTCATTTATATTCGGCGCATTAAAAGGACCAGGGGCAACAAGAAAGGGTTGCCGCCCATGACAAAATGCCTGGCCATTCAGGAAAATTAGCAGTTTGCTTGTCTGCGCGTTTCTGCAGAAATGAATATGAAAGCCAACATATCCTAGGACTTTATTTTAAACACAAATGAGTGAAACGGGGTTTATTATACCCAACACTATGCAAATTCAGAGAGTTTATCTTATATCTGTGTTAATTCTAATTGACTACATATATTAACATTTAGGTTGAGAGTTTCTGACGGTAGTGATAGCTAACAAAAAGTGAGGGATGGAGTATCGGAAGGTTTTTCAAATTTATTTTAATTTTTTCGTATCTTGAAGCTGCATGAAAAGAATTTCTATTGATTCTTCCAATGCTAATGCAAGATGTACTCTACAGAGCACTTTTAGGGTTAAATGGGTTAATGTAAGGAACTAAATGCATTGAGTTGCATTTTATGCAAGAATGCATTCATGTATTTCAAGTGGGAATATTTTGAAAGTTGGAAAATAAGTAGACGCATCTGTGTACCTCATGTACATGACTTCGTCCTGCTATAATCGTTCTTCACGCATTTCGTAATACGAGTAGCAACCGCAGGCAACCCAGCGAAGGAGTCAAACTCCTATTAAAACTGAGGGATGCTGAGCGATGCCTGGCAGGACACTTAAAATCTTATACTGCGAGCACTTTTAATGGGGTCATTTGCAAATGCAGCGTTGAGTGGATGGGCGAGCGTGTATTTAACCCGGCTGGGGTGAAGTTGCTGCTCCAAAACATGCGTATTTTACTAGTAAGAAACACATACAAGTAAATAATGTAGCTTACATCTTAAATGCAAAGCTACCACAATATTCACTCCCGATTCATTGACGTGACATACATACGAGTATCTTTAGAAATTCACAAAATAAATGATTAGTTGGAACTTTTCTTCATGCTTAATTTGGAACAGGTTATGCATTTCCGATCCTTGAAGCAGAACCAGACATGAATCGTATTACAAATTTACGACACACACTTTTAAGTCCTCTAGGATGCTTATTAGGGTATGATATTTTTAATGATACTAATGATATTTTGAATGAACGATAAATAGTATGTATAGAAGCATTCTTTATGTTTAAAACATCTCCATGCTCTGTTCAAAAACATCTTCAAAAACAACAAATTAAGAGTATCAGTTTAAATAAACTTTAATACTTTATAATTCTAAAAACCTTTAGTAAAATCTTCTTTTCTCGCAGCACGTGAACATTTCTCAGCGATTTTCTTTACCATCTGATCTCTAAATGTTCCCTAATATCTCGAACCATATTTAATGTGCTTTAATAATCCTCTCTGAGTGTGGAAATGTGTTACACCGACTTACATGCCGCTGCACCAGAAGTCGCACGACATGTCAAAGAAAAATCCAATCAATACTCTTCCATCCTCACTTTAACGGTGTCCTCGATTTTTCGTTCTCCAAGACGGTTTCTGTTTTGCTGCGGGAAATCTAAGTTTTTTGGAGTCGGTGCAGTGACATACAGAAACTAGGTTGGACAAGAAAAATAAAGTATGTACGTAAGTCGGTAAGCATTTCATTGAATACCAGGAAACTTTGAGACATCCTGTGGCAAGCGTTCAACTGTTGGCCGCGTTCCTTTACTTGGAGCGACTGTGTTGGTGTTCGAAGTTCGTGCAAACAAGTTAAGATCAGGATATCTAAAGCGAATCTGCCCAAGTGTGAACGGATGGAACGGGAACAACGGAAATTAATAAGCGATATGGATTTGGATTTCAGAACCAGTTAAAATTTATCAAAGTTTCACATCTTCGACAACAAAATAGGAATACATCGTAGTTTGACAAGCATTTGCATTTATTTACGTTTCTCGATGATTCTGTATGGAGCTCCAATCAATCAATAATTTAGCTGTTTCCATAATTTAATTCCCATTTAATAAGCATGTCGGTCACGCAAACCTCTTTCTGTCTAATTTCTGTCATTATTCTGTGGCCCACATAATTCTGTTTACATTCCGTGAACACTTTATTTCCATACATTCATGTCTTCCTCACAGACGTACATATTCGACTCGTACATGTATGCATCATCTGTTTCATTGCGTGCTTCAGAGGATGGATGGCTTTTCGTTGCACTGTTCAACTTGTCTCCTCGCAGAAAACTCACAAGTCACACGCTATGAATACATTTTAAAGCGAATGCAACTGCAGGCATTCGTTACTGTGTATACGAAAACGAATAAAAAAGTCAAATTTTTGTACAGAGCAACCCCGTTGCCCATGTGTGGCTTACTCACCGAGTGACTGAGTGACTGTTAGGCGTGTGTGTGAAGGGGCGTTCAAGTTGTTTGCTTAGTACTCGTAACTGACAGGCGAGTTTAAGTGCTGCATTTTTTGGGGGTATTCTGCGAGTATTTCAGAGGATGCGAGTGTGCAACTGTGGAGCTTTCTTTGTCAAGGTTCAAGTATGCCTTTCCGAGGCTTCTGCTGGTTCTCAGCTATTCTGGATAGATGACTAGTTTCGTTGTTAGCCACCCAGCCGCCACTTAAATGACAAAAGTGAACATTATGCATCATTAGCAGCTTGTAGGTTCTTCAAACGATCTTCAATCAAATGAACTTCGTGCTGCCATCGGTGAATTGATAGATAAATTAAATTGAAAACGCTTCATCGAACAAAAGGGTCGAAACAAAAAGCAACAAAGAACAGCTACAAACAACAGATCAAGCTACAGGAATGAAGAATATGATAACTGAACGTGCGAACCTTTAAGAATTTTGCCCAACTTTTGGAGGGATCCCAAAAGACTTTAAAGAAAATGGAAGTGTACAATACAATGCAATCCTGTGCATTTCTCTTAGTGCCTCAAAGAAGACTTCAAATGCAAATGCAGGAACAATAGCAGCAGCCGGCAGAACCGCTTCTTCAGAAATTTCTGTTAAGTGAAAAACTTTTCCTCACCTCCTTTTTTTGGGATGTTTTCTTTATTTCTGGTTTCGTTTTGTGGGGAAAATCGGAACTGGTTCTTCTTTTCTTCCAGTGTTTGCGATGCCCAGGTTTCTGTCGGACAAAATTCGGAAATGCGAGTAGCACCGCGCTCAAGTGTCTAATAAAAATGCTGTATGGTGGTAAGAAGACTCTTAATCGTTCGTTGTTTGGGGATTCATGACATTATTAACAGCGCATTCTGTGGTTCATAAACTACCGTTTTGGTGCTCCACAACCGTCAGCGTAAAGCTCAGAGTTAGAATCGACCGAGCATGATTCAGCCAGCGTCCCAGCAACGTCATTCAATGGAAACAACAGCACAATCAGGCCTCAATTAACCCCCGCTTGACACGGTGTCTAAACATAACAAATTAACTGGCGCTGTTGCTGCAAATGCTCATCGCAGTGCAATATTCTTGAGAGTGTAGGAAAGTCTTTTGCTCGTGCTGACCTCGCGTAGTCCCATTAAAGCCGAGCGAAAACATTTACAGCCGAAACACATACGAGAACTTAGAGATGTTATTTTCCCCATTTGCATACAAGAGGATGCAAATGTTTCCTTATCATATACGTTCCCTTTTTCTACGAATGGAGTATTTCCATGAAAACTGTGTCCGTTTTGTCTGTTAAGGAACTTGAAAGCTTTCTCAAAGAGATCGCACTGAGATCGTCAAAGAGATCATTTAAGATACTCCAGATATTCTAAAAATGTATCATTTAATTGAATAACAACAGAAAAAAAAACATTTTTTAACACTTGTCATTTTTATTTCCAGAAAATATGAAGATCAATGCAAAAATGGCGACTCCGATTGAGGAAAAGGTTGATCAGCAGTTGAAGGTACATTGCGAGTACTTGCTTATTATTTCGTAGATTTGTATACCTTTTCATGACTTCTTTTAATTGAACATAGAATATAAGTTTCGTAGAGTCAACCGCTCTATACAAATGCAGCACTTAACAGCAATAGAGTCCCTTTTGTTCCTCATTTCAGCTCCACAAAGTGTATTCCCCCTCCTCTCTCTGAACCCCCTCCCCCCCCCCCCCTCCTTCCTTTCATTCCAACCAACATTTCGGCATTCATCGTACGTATCTACGGTTTCTTCCTTGTTTTCAAGTTTGCTTGCTACATAGTCTTCCATTCTAGGACAAATCTTTTGTCCTTCACGCTCCATCATAGTTTCTGACACATGTTTTTCATTTTATGGTCAGTTTTCGTTGTATTCCTTTTATTCTTAGCTTATTCAACATCATTAAAGTCTTTTGTTTTTGAAGGTATTTTTACTTTACCCCTTTTTAAATAAAGGTTCCTTCTAGGACCGGAATTCACCCTTGTTTCGGGATTCTAAATGAATTTTCGGCTTGATTCTCTGGTTCTTATATTTCTAGATCCGCATTGGCATGGTCAACGTCAGCGATGGCAAAAGCAAGCCTGAACCACTTCGACTGAGTCTGACGATGGAGTTGTTGACACTCCAAAAACTCGAGATAGTGACTCCCACGAATATGCTTCACAATGGTCCGCCCATGGAATCGAAGGTGAGTAGAGGAGAATCTCGAGAATAATAAATCAAGTATTCAAAATGTTTAATTGTTGCATGAAGAGATGACTTCAGAATAATACAATTTACTCGTTCGTATTTGAACATGAATTTGAAGAGAATATCGCATTGTAATGAAATATTTGACAGCTGCAGCATTTCGTAAAAAAAAGTTTCAAATATCATATACAAAATAAGAAAAAACAGTGTAGCCAAATTTACGAGTACTTTAGTTCCCAAAGGACCCGATTTGTACCGAAATTATTTTGCGTATTTCTGGAATTCGTTCCATTTGTTTTGCACTCCGAACAGCCGGGTTAAACACACCTTACATCCTCGGATACACTTGTCATCATCAGCTCAACCCTTTCACGTTATTTACAAAAACATTATGAAATTAAAAATGAAATAGTCAACAAGAAAGGCAAACAAACTGAGAGCAAAGCACGGTGATGAGCAAAAAATACGCAACATAAATAAAATAATTATAAATCTGACAGCTGCATGAAAAGACCGGATATGAATGCCACATGAAGTCAGAGAAGGGAAGGATGAGTGAAGAGTACATGAAGTTGCAAAAATCCAAAAACCTCAGGGAGTGGGTGGTGACACGATACGAACAAATTGTGCGAACAATTTTAGGTTTCCCGGGTTATTAAATATACGCGTATTGGTACTTGGAACAGGAGAGATTGTATGTTCAATGGCCAAAGTTTGAATGGAACGAATTTAACTCTAGATAAATTATAATTGCAACTGTCGAGGCAAACAAATCAAAAAGAATATATGCACGAATAGTTTTTTACGAATTTTCATGTCTTCACAGGAGCGCATGGTTCAGATCACGCGGCAGAAGCAGGGCGGCCTCGGACTGAGCATAAAGGGCGGTGCCGAGCACAAGCTTCCAATTTTAATATCACGCATCTACAAGGACCAGGCGGCCGACATCACAGGCCAGTTGTTTGTCGGCGATGCTATAATAAAGGTGAACGGCGAGTATATAACAGCCTGTCCCCACGACGATGCCGTTAACATTCTTCGTAACGCGGGCGACATTGTCGTCCTCACGGTAAAACATTACAGGGCGGCAACGCCATTCCTGCAAAAACAATGTGAGTCACGAGATTAAAGCAACCCCTTAAAAACACTTGTTATTATTTGTCTGCTTTTAATAATATATCCGATACCGATATTGACTATCGTATAGTATAATACTTGGACCGGGACTTGAGGCAAATCATTGAATGTTACTGAGTACATTCAGATTTTAAGCTTTATTCTTGTGCATTTGTATTTTCTAGCTTCGTCTGGTTCCTGCCTTTGTTAGTACAGCCCACTTTTTAATTAAATTTTCCATAAAAAGAAGATTCGCACTGAAATCCAGGGCGCTCATAGTCAAAATGTCCCCGAATAGCTTCCAGAACAACCCTGACATTTGTATGGCGTCTCGCGCTTTAGTGCTTCAACGTTGGAACTAAATTTCAACACGAAAATTGTTGCAACAAAAACCAACGAACGTGGATATCCTAGACATCAACTTGGCCAACACTACTTGCTTGCTACGTCAGGATCGTGCTAAGACTCCGATTCCGGCGTTGGCTAGTGTTGCCGTATTGCGTGAAACTCTTGCTTTATGGCTTTTTAATTGCATTGAGGTACACTATAATTGTTGGCATAACGTGCTTTCTTGGTTATTTTTTCCGCTACCAAATTATGGGTGGCAGCAACGGGTACTTTGATGATTTTAGTTGGCGTGATAAAAGCACGTGAAATTAAATGCACCCTGAAACTATGCAACTATAATTGTGTGGATGAAATCTATCCATGCTGTGGCTATAATACACAAGATAAAAACCATACAATAATCACGAAAATAAAAATAATGAACACATCGTGATGAATTGACAATAATGCAACAATCCATATAAAAATAGCAACAACAACATTTCGAATATATACACTTGCCCCTTTTAATGGTTCATAGCGGTTCTTAGGACAAATTAAAATGGACTGAATAGCAAAAAAAAATTTTTATTATTATTGTACTTCTATTATTTCTTGATGTGATTCATTTAATATTTGAAAAAGGAAACATTATTTCATAATGATTATAGACACACTAAGAATTTAACGATCTTAATGAAAAGAAACGCAGTTTCATTCACATTTTTGTGGTTTACTATATTTTTTCAGGGCAATAATTTTTATTTATGTCATTTTTTGTACTGACGAAGCGTGAAATAAAGCAACCCCTTTGTATTTGTATTCAAGTCAAACTATGTTTCGCTAAAAGTAGTTTTTTAATTAACTAGTAGTTTATCGACTTTATCCAACCAAACTGTCAACATGTTCCTCGTTAACAGACACCAATCAGTTCAGTTTTGTTAACACTCGCTGCTTCGTTCTAAAAGCCATTTCTTGAGCTTTCAATTCACCCCAGTTTTCAATAACCTCTCGTCGACTCTGACAAAATGAGTTTGTATACCCACAAATGATGCAAAATGAATCCACAGATGAGGGACCATCGGCGGTCAGAGACCACAATTTAACCTGCTTAATTTAGCGAAGCAAGTCTGTAAAAATAAATGCATTTGTTTCTCATTCGGTTCTATAGTTCAGTAGTTCAAGAATGCATGTTGTATAGTTCAAGAAGCAGTAAATCGAGATTGCTTCTTATTCCGTTCCTTTTCTTGACTGATGACGGTCTCAGTGCCCTTGAAGATCATATTGCACACTACGCCTCTGGACATACTTAAGCGAACATTTGCATTCGTTTTCAGTTTCGTGTTTCACTTCCTTTCGCAAACACACTCTGTCTGTGTCGCTCACTCACTGTGCCACGCACTCTTTTAATGATGCTTTCTCTCTCCCAATTGTGCCGTTTGCAGTGTCAAAGGAAACACCCGACTCCGACAACGATGCAACATGTGCAGAACTGAAGGCTGACGAAGGTTATAAATCCTCGGTGAAGAATGGCACGATAAGCAGGAGCTGCAGCCGGCCGATGTCGATTTGCTCGGAGCCGGAGAAGAAATGGGTGGATGTGGTCGCAGGTAGGTTCACCTCCATGGATCCATACACAGTTATGCAAGCGCATAGCTACTCGAACATGCGTGTTGTTAAGATTAAGTTTCGGATCTTTGAAAATATTGTATCTGCATATCTTCTTCTTAAAAGCATTTTTATGCTGCTTCTGGTGCCCGATTGATTTCCAGTGCGCTCTCGATGACGGCAAAAACTTAGCAGCAAGCATTCTGCCTCAAAACAATGATTCGATTTCAATTTCTTAATGTTTTAAGTAAATTTCTATATAAATTAATTTCTGTTTATTTTTCAATATGCTTTTGGGTCATATTCCTCTCCAGTTCCCCTTATGATGGCCTACGTTACGCGCTACATCTACGGCACCGACAAGTTGCGCCCCAACGCTTTCGAGGTGCGGGGCCTCAACGGCGCCTCGACCGGCATAATTCACTGTGATGATCTGGCTATCCTGAGCCAGTGGCTGAAGCTGATAACAGATAACGTAGTCGGATTGACACACCTGCAGGTGAGTTCAAGTACCAATCAGCTTTGAGTTCTTATTTCATAGCGCACACTAGAAACATTCTGAAAACCATCTTTCGGGGACACACTTTAATCCCAGCCGACAACAGAACGTAACTCTTTCAGGGATCGTCTTGTGCCGATTTCCTTCCAGCAACATGCTCGCATTTGTCCTCAATGCGAGCCTGATCCGGGACTAACACAGTTCCAGTCGGCTCCATGCCATTAGAACGAGTGTTCTAAATCGGCCGCATGAAAGATAAAACCTACAAACAACACAAACATTAAGCAGCAAACAAAAACAAGCCAGTTTTGCTGATTGCAATGAGTGCATTCTTCATTGTCCACAAACCTTTACGCACAACCAAAGGAGGCCAGAGACACGATATTTCATTGACATGTTTATTAAATGGAGGCTTTTACTAAAGCCTTTAAAGCGATGTTTACGAAATGTTTATCTTCGTTTATATGAAACTGTGTCAGAAGCCATCACAACAAACTATCAAACTGCCGACTATCAAACTATGAAATGCTGCTCGATTTATCGTCCCCGAATGTGTCGCTCTTTGGCGGAGAAGTGTTGGTTTTAAGCCCGCAGCTATTCATTTCAGATTTCGACTAATAAAACCTATAAATGCCAATTAATTCAGAGAAGTATTCGGGTTCAAAATTTAAAAAAACATTGCGGCGGACGTTTGATTAATCAATGATAATTAAAAAAAGTAGTGTAAGAAAATATTCCGAGTTGGTTGAACTAATGATACACACAGACGAGTTAATTGCTTGCCAATGTCCTTATTAGCTAATGGCACTGGTTATACTTTTAGTTTTCTTCGTTCTCTACACGTTGCTACGCGATGAAAGTTTTTCGCTCACGAACCCATGACTATATCACTCATGAGATGATGTGCCTCACCTCGCTTGTTCTTTGCTTACTTCCAGATGAAACTCTACAATCGAAACTTCGCAGTCGGCGAGCGCATTGAGTACATGGGCTGGGTCAACGAGGGCATCATCAACAACAACATCTCGTGGCAGAGCTACAAGCCACGTTTTCTGGTACTCAAAGGCACGGAAGTGATGCTGTTCGAAGCGCCCCCGGTGAGTACCCAAACATCCAAAAAAGGATGCCATCCAAAATGGCGACAATGCTGATAAAAAGCACACAACCTGTTCAGGCTTAATTTACCAAAAGTGACCACCAATTGTGACCCAAAGTGAGGACATCCCAAAAATAAGTAAAAAAATATTTAAATGTCGATCGAGAGCAAGACAACCCAGAGTCTTTTTATTCCGATCCGGACCCTGCATCTCAACCCACCTAACTTAGAGTATTCAGATCAATTCTCTTCTGACTTTCAGACAACACTTTCAGGTGCACTTATTTTTTTCCACCGATTTTTTAATGAAATAATTTCCTGGTTTAGTCCATGAAAACATTTCGAAGGGATTTATATCAAAGTTTCCGATATGGCTCTAGTTGCAGAAGCTAAGCGTTGATGAAGAAAAAGAGTTGAATTCAAAAAGCTTCAAAGCCAGGAAGCATATCAATCAAAGCCAGGACACATCCACCCCCGTCCCTTTCTGCCTCGATCTCTCGATAGTTCTGCTATATCACTTGACTGCTGCTCAATTGGCACCTGATGACTTTTCGGCACGGAAGCGGATACGGACTGATTTGCGAATGGCTTTCCTCAGCATGTCATAGAGTGGAGCAACACGCGCGTTGAGCATCCGGCTCCGACGTCGAATGAGTCTTTGAGCGCTTCGCTACACCGACAACTACTCGCAATCCATGGAGTTTTTAGAATAGTGATTCCAAATTGCACTTCCGGTTTGTGTCTTTTTAGTTTTACTGGCTTTTTATTTCTATTTTTTTTTTGCTAAAGTTGGCTCCTAATTTAGAAAACTACGAATGAACGCTCCACAAATAGCTCGATTGAGGTTCAGTTTTCCATTAGAAATGCTCTTCGATGCTTATATCGTCTGTTTTCGTAGTTTAGCTGAAAGTGGTTAAAAGTATAGAACATTCTTGTTGGTTAGAAGCATTTGACACGACATAATTAAGATTTTTTGAGGGCTACTTATTACTCAATCGGAGCTTTATTTCTATTGAATTTACATGCTGCTTCCCCTGTAGAACTAAAACTCTGAATGCTGATATGAGCACCTTAAAAGCTTTTCTGAAGTATGTATTTCATCCACAAACAGTGATTGAAAAAGACTCCAGAGATGAGATGACTCCACTTAGAAACCCACACACACAGCGCCAGACTCACCGACTCCAGTATTCACTCACCTGTAAAGTAAGGAACACAACAGAAAATAAAAATCCTGCTTTCGAGGTTTCACCTGAGAAAAGAAAATAACAATTTATTGTATTTTATTTAGAGAAAAAAGTGTGTATTTTCCCACGCCGCTTATTGAATAACGCGGCACGCATTCGAGTGCACTTGTTTGTGCGTAGATATACACACATAATATGTATGCATATACGATGTATGTATGTATGCGCGAGTACATGCACTCACACTCGAGAACGATTTACTACTCGTGCATGCAAATTTATGCGTGCTTGTTCACGTGTTCGCTTAATTTGTTTGCACATGAAAGACGAGTAGTTGTTCCTTAACGAAACCTAATTTAAATATCCGTTCGACGTCTTCTTATCGTCGAACTTATCAAATGCTTAATGAAAAAGTTCCATCATTAGAAAGCTGCATCAGTTAAAGTTTAAATCAAAGGAAAAGGTTAAGAATAAGAATTCAAATGTATAGTTAGACCGCATTTCATGCTGACCATCAGAGAACCTCTTCACGCCGCGATAACCAACAAGTGAAAAAATATATCTGAAGGTCTGATAACAAATTCAAAGACTTCAGGTCGAGTATCACGTACACGGAAAACCAAAAATCACTCTAATGTTACGAACAGATTAAATTTACAACATAACATAAATCGCCCTGCCGAAAACAGGGGGGAAACAAACGCAAACCAACCAACAGGCACGCTATAGGAAGGATTACGCGAACCCGCTTCCGCTGTACACAACAACCGGACGACGGAGCTGCAGTTCACGTGAACTAACCCCCGCCTCCTGCCCGTCTGGCCGCTGCAATACTTCTGAACTTAACCTCGACAGCCAGGATCAACAACACGTTACACTCCCTGCTGCTGTTGCTGTTGCTCAACGTTTGGCTGCATGTCTGACTGTTAAATATTTCGACAGGCTCCCACCGGAAATGCTGTCAAGGCGACCGACAGACCCCCTCCCTCCCTTCCGATCCGCTGCAGTCAGTCAACTTTTCTTTGAAAATGCATAAAAGGTGCTCCGACCTCCTTTCATGTTCATTAGTTAGACCCTTGATAGAGCGTAAAAGCAAAACTCTACCCGTATCACATCCCGAATGTAGCCCAGATTTATTTAATCGCAATCGAAGCAAATTAAGAGCAAATAAAAGAACCCGGCGAACATGCGCTGACAGACTTTTTTTGAGGCACCCTACGAAGAGCTTCTTGCAGGATTCGTTTAGGATTCAAATTTTGTTCGTTAGGTTTTCACACGCACTCACTTATTCGCTTATTCTACTCTTTGATGTTGTTTCATTCGTCATTACAGCTCAATGTGGCCGGCCTTTCCAAGGCGCTGGTTGTCTACAAAGTGTACCAGACGATGTTCCGCGTTGTCAAGGAGTCGGAGACGGTGGACAGCCGCCAACATTGCTTCCTGCTGCAGAGCTCCGGCCATGAGCCACGCTACCTGAGCGTGGAAACGCGCCAAGAATTGCTTCGCATCGAGAACAGTTGGAACGCCGCGATTGTGACCAGCGTAATCAAGTTGGGGGTAAGTGTGGCCGAGGGGGGCCGTTGTTGCCTTTTGTTATTGGTAGTTCACGGTCGAGTAAGCTGTTTAAAATATTTAATTAACTAAGTCGTATTGAATCGCAGCTGCATCCACAAATAAACTTTATTTTTACTTTTGTGGCCACACGTTGCGGCACGTTAAATTGTTAGCCTCTCTGCTGAGAAATTTCGATTGTTTGTTGACCGCTCTTCGTCGCGTCCATACGTCGGGAATTTTCTAGCTACGAGTACTTTTAATTGTGGTTTTGATTTGAAGCAGTGTTAAAATTATTGAAAGCTAAATAAAAGTCAAACCCTCAAATATAGTTTATTTAATAAATTCGCTATTAAACTCGTAATGGATAGCATATTAATTATCGTGTCTGGGTTTCTGAGAAAACCGGGCCAAAAGCTATAAATCATTGCTCGTTAATCACTAATTTGTTTTTTATTCTCTCCGAAAGAAAGTTTATTAAGAATCATAGGTCACCACAATCGATTTTCCAATTTTTGTGTGTCCACTGTATTTGAAATGTACACTGAAATGTATTGAAATATATGTATGTACCAGTATATACAAAGATACATACATACATGAGTACACACATACCAGTGCGCTTTTCTGTGTGTCCTTGAATAATTTATGATCCTGGACCGTTCCACGCTTTTGCTTTCGCTTCAGGAAACAATATCAAGGCTTTGCGTGAACCAGCATTTATTCAGCTTAAAGAATAATTCACGTCTAACGTCAACCGCACCGTTTCATAGCCCGACAATTATTGGTATTAATTACTGCCATCTCAGCAATGACACTTGCAGTTTCCTTTTGATACAATTTTCGCACGAATAATTTGATCGTTCAAATTCATTGAATTAAGTCGAACCTTTAACTGCTTACTACAACAAGTCCACAAATTAATTCCTATAATTTTTCATGATGTAATGCCACAAATTAAAACTTAATGCAGAGGCTTTTATTCCCTGGCCTTTGCCAGGGATTCCCTTTTCACTTGCAGAAAAAATAATAAAAAAGCGTCTCTAAGAAGGGTGTTCACATGTTAGGTTAACATCTTCAAACCACGAACAGTCGATGATAATCCTTCGCTGGTGTTTTTCTGCTCTATATTTATACAGACCTTTCTTTACAACGGCGTTTCTTACTATAATATAAATGTTATTTCTCATAAACATTTTAGCGCAAAACTTTCGCCGTTTCTCATCACGGCAAAAGCGGCGGCCTAACACTGGACTGGCAGGCGGGCTTCTCGCTGGCGGAGGGCGCTGACTCGGCCATCGTGTGGCAATACAAGTTCTCACAACTGCGGGGTTCCAGTGATGACGGAAAATCAAAACTAAAGTTACATTTTCAGGATCATGAGACGCGCGCAATTGAGACGAAAGTGAGTATATCCGAGAGCATAAGAGAACGAGCTGCAGAGAGAGAGAATGGATCCTCTCCATTCCTCGGAGGGAAGCGGCGGGACTTGAGTTCCTGTAAAATTCTACTTTTTGCATCTTAACGACTGCCGTTTGCGGTTTACAGAGTTGCAATTTTGTAAATTACGCCGCAAATATTGTGTAGGAGTCAAAATTCAGTCTCTCTCCTCTCCGCCTCTCTCTCTCTCACTCTCTTTCTCTCTTTTTATCGGTTCTTTTGACTTTAATGCTTTAACTACTTTCCTCTGCTTATTTTTAATCACCCTTAAAACAATTGTTTTTGGGGTACTTTTTCCGTTCAGTTCTCTCTGTTTGTTCGTTGAAGTTTTGCGTTGCTTTTCGTTAATAAAATACGCTCTGGAGCACTCGTTAAGAGCTCTTTAAATTGTAGTTATTCAGTTTTCCATGCATAATTTTACCGTAGCTAGAAGAATGCGCCAAAAGCTTTGAGGCCTCTACGAAGAGAACCAAGCATTCTCAGCTCAAACAAAGTGCACCCGGCCCACTAAGCAGGCGAAGCTCACTTAAGAGCCTTTCAATTAACGGAGTGCCTCAAAACTCGGAGCGTTCTTTTCGATTACTAAATAGTTTTCCGATAACTCAATCAATATTTGAACCGAACCATTTTTAATCGCATTGTAAACATTCGTATTGCTAATATTCTTCATTCTTGCGTTTCTTTTCCTTTTTCTCCCCCACCAATTTGGACCCCTCCCATGTACAGGAACTAGAATGTCAAGTGCTGCAAAGTTTGCTCTTTTGTATGCATGCCTTTTTGACCGCAAAGGTTGCTTCCGTCGATCCAGCATTTTTGAGTTCTATACAGCAAACCTAATCTTACACTAGTACGTAACCCAGCTGCGTTCATTCGAGAGAACCACAGTAGGTACACGCGTGAAGACAGTCACGGAAGCTCTTATTTTGATTGTTCTGGCTTTAACTTTACATACAGCTACATAAACTACTGCAATGCAAATATTATAGTATTATTATCATACGATTAACCAACTACGACGTAGTCTACCTTCAGAGGAAAGAAGATCGTGTCGCAGTTGGTGCAACACTATAAGTTAAGCTAACCACTAAATGGAAAAGTGTAAAAACACGAAACCCTGGAAGAACGTTCGATTGGTAACTGTAAAAACGTACTTGAAACCTTCGATTTGCCTGTTTAAATATTAGTTAAATTTAAGTAACTTTTTCACTCGAACACGTAACCAAAACGCTTTAAACAACTTCTTTGCTAAACAACACTATACTACACTACTAATTCGGCGGTATGTGGAGTTCGGCCTTGAGAACCGACACCAAAAGGAGTTACCAGCGAACTCCCACAAAGCTTCAGTTTTCTGTGCTCTTTTGTTCGAATCTCCATCCTAGATTTATTTATTTTAAGGTACATTATTTGTACATCCTCATGTACAGCATTTATACGAAATATTGTAGATTTTTAGTTCTAAGAATGTACCACTCTTGGCTGTAGCCACATAAAACGTTGTCCTACGATATCGTTTTTTCCCGTGTCTTTCATTGAATTTCCTATTGCAGCTTCTAACGTAACTCAATACGAAGTTCAATGAATTTTTTATTAACTTAGTTACATTACAGTTCAATTATTAATACAATTTATTTGGCAGATTTGAAGAAGTTCCTTGAAGATATTTCATGAAAATCATTCTTACTCTGTCTTATTTACTTATTTATCTCATGGAATCGTCTCTCTCCACTCTGGATAAGACACCATGAGCGCCACTATGATATCTAATGTCAATTTAATGCGCGACGTTTTCACTGCAACCCTGTAAAAAAGTCATTACAAATTAACCTTTAAACATCCACCAGATACAAATGATCTCCACTGTATACACGTCTTGTGTGTGGATGTGATTGATTACGAAGTAACACACAAATAAAAGGCTTTGGATTGTGTAACTGAATTACAATCACAAGCTAATTCTTCAGTTGTGCTTACAAGTGTTTTTAACTTCGATTTATAGATAGATGCCTCAATTCTTAATAAGTACACAATATGTACTGCAGTTAGTACATATAGTAATATTAACAATTGCTTACATAGTTAATAACCGAGCATAGAATAAAAGATAAAATAAAAAAGACTGTTTGGGTGAATGTGTTGGGTGTTCAAACGAACATTTTGTAAACACGAAAACGTAACGAAGACAACACATGCTCGAGTGAGTCGTGCATTTACAAGATTTTGTTGAATCAGATTCGGGGGGAAGGTAACCCATCTTGCATGTTCATGATTTTCTAATAACCACGTTAACTTTCACCAGAAATAGTTAAAAAAGAAAAATAATAAAATAAAAGATGTCGTATTTTATAAACAGGATGGTCCACATTGTATTTGAATGGACCACTTTTTTAGTACTCGTATTTGTCGAAACTCATGCATTGCTACCAGCTCAGCTGACACAACAACAAATGCAATTAAAACAATTAACCGTCAACGCATCTCATCTACATAAATTATCATATCAATCACCGTAAAAACCAGGAACGAAATAAATCACAGAAACGATATATTATAGGTTATATTATATACATGCATACATACCTATTATACATACATTGGTATACATGGAAACATATACAAGAAGTACTTAGCTACAACTACACATGCACAAATACTCGTAATGAAGCTCTTTTCAAGAATAAAACATAACCAAGAGTGCGTTAAGCAAGAGCCATCTCATAGACATCATTTTTTGCCAATTATTTACCCAATCAAATGCGTAAAATAAAACAAAACAATTTTAGTTCACGTTAACGATTTTAACACAATGATTGAGCTGAGTTTAAAGTGCGACTCGATTTCCTCGTTGATTCCTTTAATAAAACTTTACTAAGTAGCAAAAACAAAACTCCATACAAATTTGATACACTTTTTTCCACACCTAACTACAGTTGTATTAGTATTGAAATTAAAGCGTATTATAGTCAAGCTTTCGCCGCCGCAGCCGTTCTAACTGAAGTAAGAAATTTAGAAATTCATAGTAATTAAACAAATACATGTATACAAATGGTGAAAAAACACCTTTACACTTTATTACATTACTTTCTACCTCTGTTTTTCTATGCAAACACACACGTCGCTTATTTTGTAAATAATCGTCAGTCAACTAATTAATGCACTGAGTTAGCAGCGCATCATTCGCTTTAATGAACTTACTAAATAGCAGAAAAATCAAAGAACAAAACTAAGAAAGACTTTTAATTGGAAGACTTTGGAAAATAATTATAAAACTTATAAAAAGATTTGAAAACCATAAAAAATGTGCGAAAATACATGAAAATTAACAGAAGAATTTTGTTTTCGCTTTAATTGGGTATTGATTTGATTTCATTAACATTTTGAGGCAGTTTTACTTGGTTGGAAATTTGACCAAACTTTAAGTGGCTAATCGTTCAGTCGCTCTCAAACTGACGAGTATCTGAGAGATGCATTGAGTTGAGTTGGCCTAGAAAAGGAGTGGCTCCTATGTAGGAGTTGCTCGTTAATATAAAAGGTGTTCGAATGTCCAGAAATGTTCGAAAGATGCTGCAGCATCCGTGTAAACACTTGTCTCTTCAGGATCTGGTAAGCAAACACATAGGAGTACATGCAGAATACTTCCGGTTCCGGTTACGTACCACATTTCGTAATGGGTGTTTATCAAGTTTGTCCACAGATGAGTGAGTATTTTCTTTAACCTAACTTCTAAGTCAAATAGAGTACAAAATAACACTACTTCTTTATGCTTACTATTCTCAACTCTTATATAAGGTTTTCATCTTGCTTAACACTTAAATGGTTACATAATTCAAAAACTGTTTGGAATTTGAGGTGAGTAAATACGGAGCCCATGCAACTTTCTATACAATACATTCGCATTATTCCACACTCAGCTTCAGATTGCACAAAATATTTACAGTTTACATTTGCACAAAGTAATTAAATTTATTTAAAATAATTTAATCGAATTTAAATATACTTAAATGCATGCGTCTATTTTTTCAGATCAGTTCAGTAAAAGTGCTGCTAATGATTCACTTTAATAATTAAAATTTGACTCAAATTCCGCTCTTTCAACTTTTACACCTGTTTGCATTCTACTTTCAGGAGTCACTGTTGTAAAACTGTTATCACTGTTATCCATATTAAAACAAGGTGGCTATTTAGCCCGACGTTATGCACCACTTCCTCTACCAACTCTACATATCCGCCTTCAAGTACGCAAACCTTAACGCACGCTTTCTGAACTCCTCCAATCAACTCCTCTAGTGTTCAATAATGCAACAGTACTGTTAGGTGTAGTTTTTAGCACTAAATGTACTTAAATCGCACTCTTGATTAGAATAAAACCAGAAATTAATTCATATACAATATTTTTGTTATTTTGTGGCATATGTGTGTGGCATATCTACATATAAATATTATATATATATATATAATTTGTATATTTTAAATAATACATGCATTTGAATATCGTCTTTTTTTCTCGTTTTTGTTTTAGTTTTTCTTTTCTTTTAATAATTTTATAGGCTGGAGAAAGGTTTAGAGACGACTAAACGTTGCCCCTTTCCCGAACGTGTTGAACCGTTTTGCGTTATGTATATTTTCGAAATTAACGGCGTATTTTCGTTAGCTTGGCTTTTTTTAGACTTATTTAGCTTCCTTATTTTTTAGGTTTAGCTTTCTTTCTGAAAAGTTCTGGCAACACTGCTGCTGAACCACATACAATATGTAACCAGGGCTGCCAAGTATATTTTTCAGATACTTGGCATTTTCCAAATTCTCATATTTTAATATCTGAAAACAATTGTAAAATATTATTAGGCAACCGTATTTAGCTTTCGTTTTTTTAAAATGTATTTTCGCAGACTTTATAACTGATCTTCAACCATAAAAATTAGCTTTAAAAATTATAATTACAAGTAATGTGTATAGACTCTAAATAAGCCGTTATTTTGCCGGCGTGTCGTCATTCTAAAACGAAAAAATTCTCGGAATCCTCAAAAAACTAACGCATAAATTTGATTTTCGTTGAAATCGTCGAAATCAATTTAAAATGTCTGGTCGATTTTTTTCGATTTCCTCTTTCTACTATTTTCTTTAATACTTAATAGATTTTTGAGATCGTTTTTTTTAATTTAATTACTTCGTTAAATCGAATCGAAAGTTGTAATATAAACTGAAATTTAAAGTGAAACTGAAATTTAAACTGAAATTTTATTTCGCTTGGACCAGTTTTACACCACAACGCAACGATTTTGCAGCCAAAATTGAACACGGCATTAGCAAAGACAACAATCATTAGCCGCAAAATATACTCCTAGCAGTGAATTGGGGAAGTAAACCTATTTTGGCCGATTTTGTTATCACAAATCTGACAAGCGTCAGTTCGCTTCAAGGTGCATACACATCGCTTGTATGCCTCTAAACGAAAGTTTTATGGATGAAAATCAGTCATGAAGTGCGTAGTTAACTGTGCGAAAAATATTTAAAAAACGAAATAAAACAATAGCCTAATAATATTTTACACATGTTTTCAGTTATTAAAATATTACCGTTTAATTATTTTCACTGCTTCTGACTTCACATCGCATATAAGGTTTGACATAGAAGCGTGTATGCGGACCTTCACAGTTTTCCATCAAATTTGTGTCGAAGGTCCCAGAACTGTCAGCATAACCTTGTCTCTTATCCTTGTATGTAAAGCGTTAACCACAACCAAGGCTACAGGCTACAAGATACAACGGCATCTGTCAAAATTACATTGTCCCTTATGGGGAACAAGAAAAAAAACATTGATTTCCAGTGCCGCTACGTATCTGTGGTTAGCCGCTACGTATCTTGCAGCTAGCCGCTAGGCTTCACGCCGCTTGCAGTCGATCGAGTTCTATTTTTCCTGGCGGCGCAGGTATGCTTCTTCTTCTTTGTTTACGTTTTACATATTTTATATGTAAGATTTGCGTTTTGACATTTGCTGCCGCTATCACTGGAAGTTAGCTACTTTTGCAGTTAGTATCTTGTACTTGTACAAGGCCTGTAGCCTTGGTTGTGGTTAATGCTTAAGTCATGCGTTACGTCTGTCGTATATATCACATATGTTTGTTTAGGTATTATCCGTGTTGATATCGTTGAAATACTATATGACTTGTATCATTTGAATTCTTTAAATAAATAATACCTATACCTCGCCGTAGCTACTCTGTAGAGCACTGGTATCCAAATAGGCGTACCTGAGGTGGTATGCTCAAATAAAATAAAACTTCGACTCTTCAACGAAAACTTAAAATAATTGATTTATTTAAGGAAGTTCCAACATATTAAAAACTTTTAAAGAAACCTATAAAGAGTTATAAATTATTATTCAAACATTAACAAATGCTTTTACAAATATTGAGCTTTCAAATGGCTGTTTTAAAAGCTCAATCGGATTAAATAAACGCAACAAAGTCACACAGTAATGAAAATATTTTGATTTGCTACATCATTTTCATCAAAATATTATGAATTATAAATACAATACTTCTTAAAAATAAAAGTAATCTTAAAATAGATTGTATGTTTTTACGAATTTCAACTTTTAAGCAACTCTACATAAATAAATGTACAATAATCACTGAAATCATAAGTTAAAGATATTCATCGCTTTTTATGGTTTGTCCTAAGCTTTTCCATGGCTGTATAGAAAAAACTCAGAACTCTCCCATCTACAAATAAACTGTTGTAAAAATTACGATGAAATAAAGTATTATATATGAATTTATGTCTATGAACACATAGAACTTTAAGTGAGTCTCAAGTGAAATGTTTCAATAAACGTCTCAATATTTACAGTTATTTGCGTCAGATTACACTTAGGTTAAAGCTTGCATTGCCCCCATTTTAATGTATTTACAGTCACTTTTGTTTAGTTTACTTTTTAAATCATAATCTGTACAAAGTACAATAGTTAATTTTCGAAGTATTTGCTTAGAAAACTTTTCACACTCAACAATCTTTGCTTTCCGTTAATATTACTAATATTATCTACACAGCATTTTGGCTCTTAATAATCCTAACCTAATTTTGCTTATGCAGTTAATGCGTGGTTTTTAATTAGGGGCCAACAACTAGTGAGTGTTTTTAACGATTTAACGGTATTTCAAACAGTTTTTGTTCCTAACTTAAATAGTATTTTCTAACCTCTGCCGTATGTTCTTCTTACTGTCATGAATGTTGGCTTAAACGAAACCTAAGTACGTTGTTTACGAAATTCCCTTGTGATTGTACAAAATTCATCGACTCGTCGACTTTAACTTTAAGCCTAGTAAATTATAAGTAATTTTTGTTGTTTTCGCATAGATTTACAGGAAAATCGAAAGCTAAACGTAATAAATCTGAAATCTGGCAAACGGCCGATCTCAGACTTCAGCGGCTTCTGTGGAGGCGGTTAGCCGGACTTGTGTCGCCTCTGCGGTGATGCCGTTTACGGAGATATGTTGATCGCGCCACGGTGTGGTGAGAATGCGCAGACGCTGTGGTAGAAATTAGAAATCACAAAGCGAACATGGAAATAAGTGCAGTCGATGCCCACCTGTTTCAAACTTCCAGGCGTCACTACCACCTTGTATATGGCCATCCCCGGTATCATTATGACTGAGGACCCTGCAATGCACCAACCCAAGGCATTGGCCCAACCCGGATAAATATAGTTGCCGTAGCTGAGCGGTTCGTATCCGATTAGGCCGTAGACGGTAATGAAGAGCAGGAACAGCGGCGCTACGAAACGCCAGCAAACTCGCCAGTAGATGCCGGGCGAGAAGCCGATCATGTCGCGTATATCCTCGCAGAATCGATCGGTACCTGGGAAAGTTTAGTAGTTGAGGACTTAATTCATTTACATAAGTGTTACAAATGTTACAGCATGCAGAAAACTAATCGAATTATTTCCTCAAGTAACTGGTAATCCACTTACTCTAACTGCAATCAACATCATCTGTTACTGCTCTCTCACGTAAATCTTGAATAATGAACTAATGACCGAAACTCCAACTCACCGTAAATCCAGGATACCGCAATGGCTTCGAAGAATACCGCAACCAAAATTGAATAACCAGCCGCGTATCTGTCAAGCAACTGGAAAAAGTAGAAACCGCCTTGGGTACAGCTGGCTAAGCCCACCACGAAGTACAATGAGAAAAGACCGGCCACAAAGACTTCGCGATTTTTGCCAATTTTGGGAAATTCATCACTCAGAGCTGTAATGATAGCCTCCGAACCGCCAAACTGAGTAAATATATTGAATAAAAACAGTTGTTTACTTTGTATAACCCCGAAAACTTACTGAACTGTCCAAGCCTAACGTCAACAACATCATAAAAAAGATAAGCGCCCAGAAGGTGCTTCCCGGCATGGTTGCGATGGCTGCGGGATACACAACGAATACCAAGCCGGGGCCTTCTGTGGCAACATCCTCGATATTTTGGCCCGATGTGTGCGCCATATACCCAAGCACGGAGAATATAACAAAGCCTGCAACGAAGCTGGTTGCCGAGTTAATACAACTCGTCAAGAGAGCGTCTCTAGCGTAGATAAAAAAGACGGTGGATTATTTGCACTCGCTGTTTAGCCCACTGTCCCATATTTACTTGTATACGTTGTTGTGATATTTATTATAGGACGCATACGCCAGTAAAACACCGAATCCTGGGCCCAGCGAGAAGAACACCTGGGTGGCTGCATCGACCCACACCTCCGCCTTGTAGATGGCATCAAAGTTTGGGTTCAAGTAGTACTGGATGCCCATGGCAGATCCCGGTAATGTTACGCCGCGTATTAACAGTATTAGAAGCACCGCGTACGGGAAGAGCGCTGTGAACCACACCACCTTTCCGGATGTACTGATGCCCTTCCACAGCGAGAAATAGCAGATGAGGTAAACTATAAGCAGACACACGGCCAGGTCCCACTTAATAGCGCCCAAGTCGTCCAAGCCGTCGCTCTGATCCAGCTCGAGGATATAACGACTTTTGGGGGAATATAATTCATTAAAACTCACGAAAGAAATTAGAATGAACTGTGCACAATTAAAGACGAGCTAAGCTCCATTAAGAGATCGAATCGAAATATCTTTCTTCGTTTGGTATATCAAGCATGTCGACTTCGATGAAAAAGCAAAACTTACTTGAAATACTCCGATGCTGCTGATTGAAACCGTTGCGTTTCGAATGGTGCTAAAGTCGTAGAGGTGCGCGTAGCATTGAACGAGAAGGTTTCGTTGCTCATGATCCATGTCTGGTTCGCGGCGGTTAGCAGCAGGTCGCTCTCATTTCCAGCTGGTATTTTGCTCTGAACTTCGAACTGAGGCCACAAAATTTAACCTTGAAAACCCCCTCTTTCCATAAAATTAGAATGGGTTCGTGTACTCACCGGTCGGCAGTCATCCGTGTTCCAAAAGTTGGAACACGACGTCCAGGGCAGATTATTCGTGAATGAGGCAAAGAAGAAACGCAGAGACCAAGCAATAATAACGTTGTAGTAAAAGTCAACATAGAAGGCGATCAGCACCACCGCGTAACCGATTCCTGCAAACGGATTGCATCATAATTCTGGTAGCGCCAGAAGTGGTTACATAAGTGCGTAATTACCTTTGAAAAGTGGGACCAGACGCCCCCAGCACGTGATGGCACCCTTGCGGTTGTGCTGACCCAGCGCCAGTTCCATATAAAAAAGTGGAATTCCACCAACTAACAACATGATACAGTAAGGAACAAGGAACGCGCCTACGACAAGAGATCAGTATTATTATATAATTCAAATGATAAGCATCCTTCATTATTCGAAAAATGTATCTGAATATAGACGAAGATGAATGGTGGGTATCATGAGGCCTTCATCGATTAACAGTTATAATGTAGCTAGATATATGCACCTACACTTAAACACAGTTCTAGCTACAGTAATGTAGCTAGATATATGCACCTACACTTAAACACAATCTTGTCCTTGTTCTCTTCAACTCCTGTTCAGCTGCTTTTTCCTTAATAAGCACTCTTAATTGTTGCCAACGAAAACCACCCGCTCGACCAAATCTTACTTTGCTGTTACGTCTACTAACAATTATGATTTTAACTCAATTTCAAACGATTTTCCACACTTAAATTGCACCCCATCCCATTATATTTCCTCAGCCTCTGCACACTCCGCGCCAGGTTTCTATGATAGTCCGCGGCCCCTCTGCAACACTCATCGGACAGATGCTTTGTTAACCAATCTAGACGTTGCCACTCCATGCAGACAGAACAAAGCGATGGGGCGCGCTCAGCACTCTATTGTTTTAAGAGAAAATTTGATTACATGACGTCATTATATTAGGCAACATTCAATACAATGTTGTTGGAGTGATAAAAGGTTGGTTAGTGTGCTCTGACAAATTGTGCCCTTTACATTACTTTCAGTGGAACAATAAAACAGAGCCGACAATATTCAATATTCAATATTAGATTTATACGATGCTAAACTACGTCGGGCACTGATACTGTTGTTCTATCAAAATAGGGTATGGGCAACGGGGAGGCACTTCTGTGGCTGTCGAAGCACTTTAAAAAGTGTTTTGGAATTTTCCACTCTGGTGAGAATGTTAAAAGTGGCACAAAGGAGATGGAACATCAAACACTTTCCAGCCGGAAGTGCCGGAAATTGCATGGTTGTCTGAAGGAACTTCAACCAGTGCAAAGATGTAAGAGACGGAAAGTGTGAGAATAAAGACTCGTTATAAATGATGTGGAAAAGTTGGTCAACTCATTAAGACATAAATTCTAATGGCATTTACTTTATTATGGTTTATTATTATCCATAAATATTCACTATAAGAGTATTTTCTGAGTTGAGAAAATAATTGTGAGCGATGTATTATTAATACATTAGCGTAATTAATGCAGTTAATCATCTAATCCAGAAATGAGTCTAGTCCCATATTGGTAAGAAGCGATCGGGTTTAAAGAGGCAACATCGAGAGGCAATCGTTTGCTTTTAAACTTCTTGAAAAATTATATTTTATTTATTTGCGACATTTTATAACATCATTTTATGCAACATTTTATTTAGAAGCAATATAAAATCACATTGCTTAAGTAAGTTAAAAATCCAGAAAATTAAAATTCTATAAAAGCAACTTTTGACTAAAGTTTACATGTTGAATATGTGAAAGAGGCCAAGCATCATTTTGTCAAGAACTGCATGGTTCTCGGGGTCATTAGAAGAATTCAAAACTTTGGGCAATAAATATTATATTTTTTCAGAAATGAACGAAAACTCTGATAGAATGAAATGAAGTGCGAAGTTACGTGCCTCACTGTTAAGAGGCCTGCATAAAGCACGACGGTGAAACTCAATGCCAGGTTACCTGGGCACTCACACTATTAACCTCTACATGTACCACAAATGAAATAAAGTCACTTTTAATACACAGCCTTCAAAGCATTGCAGAAGCCAAGATGCCGACTTATCCTTTCGGCAGCAGAAGTTATTCATAAAGTAATTCGAAAAAATCATTTCCCCGGTTTAGCTTCCTTTCAACCTTTTTCTTTTCTTCCTCTTCTTTTGTTGGTGCCCTCGTCCTTACGTAGCAACGCAAATGCGATTATGAGGACTCGATTTAGTTGTCATACAAAAGCACTTAACTTTGAAATTGTTCTTGAGCGACGATGACGCTGATGGTTATGATTCCGGTGATGGTGGTGGCGAGCAGCTCATTGTTGTTGCAGGACGTAGGTGTGGGTCCACTTTTGAAGGAAGTGCGCTCTAATAGCAGCACTTCTGCGCTCAACTAGTGGCAGTTGAGCTGGGATTTTTTCTAGTTTTGCGGAATGAGTACGTGTGATTCTGATTTATGTGTGTGTGTGGACGCATTGAGCTGTTAAGCCTTATAAATCCATGCAGCATTCTTACTCTTTTTACTTAAAAATAATAGTTGTCTAATGGTTGTAATCAAAATGTCCCATTTATCAAATAATTAGACTCCATTACGATAAAGTGTACAGTTTATTAACAACGAGGCGTTAATGAAACCCAGCCTCATTTCACTTTCAACCGATATTGAATTCAGTTGCCAAAAAAAACAAACAGCACTAAGATTTAGATTTGTATTGAAGATTGATTAATCGAATACTCAGGATAGCTCTATCTAACCTACTCGTACACCGCTTTTTGATGTACTAACAATTGCCGTGAAGTGTTATATATTAATAATTAATAAAAGAGAATTAATAAAAATTAATTATATGAAGTGGTTCGTGGAAGCTATTTCCCTCTTTATCCGGAAACTGGCTACTTCTGGCTCCCGAATCGCTTACCCGATTCATCGACGACTTCTCAGTGACACGAATATGAGTCAAAGTGTTCATCCATGTCATGGGTCCGACTTACCACCTCCATTTTTGTAACACAAATAAGGAAATCGCCAGACGTTTGCCAAATCGACCGCGAATCCAATAACTGATAATAAGAAATCGACTTTGCCGCTCCATGTTTCACGATGTTCGCTGCCCTCGGTATCGTCCCGTGGTATAGGTGTCTTAGCTATTTGTCCGGTCGGTAACATCGCCAGGGCGATGTCTTCTTCTTCGCCGACGCCGCCGCCGCACTCTAAACCTGTAACATCAAATCAATTCATTATATTATAGAATCTTACAAGCCAAAAATCGAGTAATCAAGTAAAATCAGGTAAACGTTAATGAACTCTAATAGTTAGAAGATGTTTCTAAGAAGCCTCTTCGCTGATATACACATTAGTGACGTCGATTTCATTTTGATTTTACGTTCGTTGGAAATCGAACATATGGAATGAAGTCGAATAGTATTGAGAGAAGTGCTGCAGATATCTTGGTACTACTTATGGGCTTTGAATATTACTAACCACTTGATTTACCATAACATAGCTATAGCTAATAATAAAACAGACATTTTCTATCTTTGAAAGGTATTTTATCCACCACACAGACGGTAAAAGGTGGATTCACCCCATTCCTTTGATTCATACGATAGAAGCATGTACTATACAATGCGAACCTTCCAAATGTAGAGTAAGCAAATTGACAAAAAATGTTGCCACTTGACAAACATTCGAACAATTGTCAATCCACGGAAGCCACTTGACAAGCTTTCAAAGTCATTTGCATGTGAACGATGTTCGCATCCATTCAGATGTCCGAATGCAACCCAAAGCCAACCCTCTGAGTGTGTCTGTACTCGTACATGTTCGATGCTGTACGTTGGATTCAAGTTTTTGTTGTCATTCATTCAGTGAAGAAGTGAACTGGACATCAGTTGGTCAAGTATAAACTTAAGCCCCACTCACTTCCCGGAGTCCCTTACAGAAATATGTTATTTTTGTTCGTTTGCTTTACTCTACCCTTCGTTCCACAAACTCATCCGGCTCTCCCACTTTTTAATTATTGCATTATTATTCTTGAACTTCAGTTTTAAATCCAGAATCGAATTAGTTAAATTAATCAGTAGTTACGAGTAACACCCAGCACAGCACTAATGATCAGTAAATAATGATTTTTGTATTCAAATTCATGGATCTGATATGCAAATTATTTTAACGATGTCTCAGCGCATTTATGATAATTTAAACAGAGGCGTAACTTTGACGGCCAAATGTTACAACCGTTTGCATTTAGTAAGTGATATTTTTCTATCGGCATTAATATTGGACCAAATATTCTCGATGGAATTTTGAAAAATTAAAGAGATCTCTTCTTTGATCTGATCCCGTTTCTAAGCCTCTGGCAGTGACATCACTTTATACACATTGTAATCACCTACACACAATTCTCCCGGAAACTCATTCAGATGCCAGTAGTAAAAGTTTCGTATTAATTAATTAATTAATTAGAAGCTGTTTACTTGTTTAGCTTGTCAGTTGAGTGCGTTTTATGTTTCTAACTTGCGATCAGTGCGGTCTTCGACAGTTTCCTAGAGTGTTTTCTAAAAGTTTCAAATCTAAGAAATATTTTCACGAATTTCCAGTAGAGAAGATTAGATATATCAAGCTTAAGAGATTAAATAATGTCTGGCTTCCGGACATCAGCTTTAAAGCATGAATGTAACCATCTCGATCGAAGTTTTTCAAACAAAGGGCTCAGAATTGAAAATTGATCCCCTCTTACGATCACTGTAATTAACATTGTACCACAATAAAGCTTTCTAATGAAGAACAACCTGCCAAAACTTTTGGCATTCTGTGTGTGTGACAAAATGTTCTCAATTTCAGTACATTACCTGGAACGAATTTAACGCCGGAATAACGTGCGTTGGCCATTTTATACTTTTAAATTTCCCGGTTTACGTATTCGAAACAGACAGTTATGTGTTGCCAGTTATGAGAAAAGTATCCCAGATAAGATTGGAATTTAATTTAAAAACCAAGCTTTAACGGATGTTGGTATCAACCAGATTACACTCTATGGAACGTCCTTTCTGCGTTGGGTTATTGAACACAATATAAACTGAAACAACCATTAATACCGTGGCTTCTGACAGAAAAATCATTAAGCGCGCTGTAATCCAACGCGTGGTCCGATCGAAACTCTACTGATTCGGAGGGAAACAATTCGGTTCGTAGCGTTGCCGCGAAGTAGGGGCCAGTAGAGCAGCGCTGGAGCTGTAAGCAAACAGGTTGCGCTGAAGCTGGACCGAGCGGTGATGAAAATCTATTTGAAGCAAAACTATTTGAGTTGGCTGAGGGGTTGGACAGACGGGGGAAAACAGAGCGGTAAACACGCAGATTGAACAGACAGCAGAGTGATGACTGCTACCAGCTAATAGCTATTGTGGATTTGTGTGGATTATTTACGCTTTAAAATCTTAAAGCACTCTAAAATCTGAAGGCCCTCTAAAGTGCGCACTATTTGAATCGAAAAACTCGCAACAAGAGCTTTGTTCAACTCTGTTCTAATTTAAGCTTAACAAATGATTTCATAATTTTCACTCTTAGCCACTGAGAAATATTGAAATTGGAAAAATTTACTGCTTTTCTTTATATGTATGTGGTCATATATGCTGACCACCTTCCAAATATCAGCCTTGTCGAAACCCAACCGATTAACCGATTAAAGCACAAACTCACTGTAGGCATAAAACATTTCCTACTATTCTTTAGAGGTTATATGCATATTATTATTATTAAAACATGGCCACAAGTGAAAGGGTTCCTGGAGTTGGTACCGCACAGAAGTGGCTTTGTCGGTTCAGTACGTTAGTGGACCACGCCCACTGCCCATGTACAATTCAAAGCTCTTTGCTTCAATTAAACACAGTTCAATATCTAAGTCTCAGGTTTATACGTAATACTCGTATACATATGTATATAGTTTTTTGGTGATTTTGTTTTAATTTTAAGAAAACTAAAGGATCGCTATCAATTGAAAATACGATATTTATTTTTAAAATTATATCCTTAATCTCAAAATATGTGCTTTTAAAAAACGCTCGAATAAATTTAAATAAAATATTTTAACTTTATGAAGGAAATGCCACTAAATACGGGATTACGGGGATCTATGGTAATAATTTTTGCACATCTCTTAAAGCAGCGTACGCCCTCCTTTGTTGCTGCTATAATTTAAACCATACGTATTTGCAACTGACAAGCTAATTGTAGTAGTTGCAGTTCTGAGCAACAGTTATTTAAACTAATGATGGGTTCGAATTGTATTAAACATTGTATTGTTTGTATAAAGAATAATTGTTTTTAATAAATGAAATAATAAAAAGCAAAGTGTAAAGTAAGTAAACCTAAAATAAGTTCAAATAAAATAATTCACAATTCAGACGACTTAGTTTAATATTTCTAGTTTAAGAAACTTTAAATGAGAAGACAGAAAGGCTTTGGACCTTAAACCCTGCGCAAGCAATTTCAAAATAATCAAGATTAATTTAATACTCATCTGAGAAATTTAAAGATAGTTTACACTATGATGAAACAAATTCCGATTTGGTTTCTAAGAAAAACACACACCATCGACAATTACATGGATCTGAAAGAAGCCTGTATATATTTACCTTAAAAAGTAATTTCCAAATACTTTACACTACACTGGAGACATGTTTTAGCTACGTAACATGGATTAAAGGAGTTCATTAAAATGTTCGAGTAGTTCTAAGAAACTAGTCGGTAGTCCTATGAATGGCCGAATATTGTGCATTTGAATGATCCTGAAGTTCGGAACCGACCTGGAATTAGTGAAGAAAAATGCAACTGGGGATGACTTTTGTAACTGGATTGGAATTATTTCCAACCGTAGCACACCGCGTCAATTCTTTTGCCAACAACATCTAACAATATTTTTAAAAAACTTTAGAAACTGTTTAAGCACAAAAACATTCCTCCAGATTCGTATGTCGACGATGCCAAGAGGACGACTTCGCGCAAACGTTATCAAAACTAATGAAGACGCTTCACTTGTGGCAACTCTTTATATAGGCTCAAAAGTGAAATACGAATTACTTTCGCATGTCAAAGCAATTCGCTAGCAACGCATGCGCGTGTTCAAAAGGGGCGGCAAAAGGAAACCGGACGGAGTTTCTCGCATTGTCAACGACAAGCAGCAGCGCTGCCTTAACTTATACATTTGGTGTTGCTGTGGTTGCCAAATCAATATACTAACATCGATATCTTAACCAATTCGAGTTCGAGCGCAGGGTGTTTAACTGTTGAACTTCTTTTTTTCGAAAAGTGACTAAAAAATAAACTAAAATATAAATACAAAATAGATTATATTACCTAAAAACCATTACCATTACCATTATTTTACCTCCCATTTAGAAGTAAAAATGAAAAAATTCTTGCTAAAAATTCGTTTAAAATTTTTAAAAATTAGCCTTTATGTGACTGAAGAAAAAACAACATATTATGGCTGACAAGGTACCCGCGTACCTTGAATGAAAATATTCTGAAATATTCACAAATAGTAACAAATTATCAACTTTTATAAGTTAGATTTATTTAAGTAATTGAAATACAAAATCGGGTCAGACAATTAGAAGAAATATTCTTCAAGGGAAACGAACCGCAAAGGTCAGCAAGTTACAGAAGAATATAACAAAAAGATTAGAGCAGATTCCTGATGCTACGAAGTGTACAACTTTAAAAGCTTTTGTTGCATTTACCGAATTAGAATTCGATGCCTTTTGGGGAATTGTTATAGCAACTGGTGCACATAACTCTAATAGACAACATATTGATGAATTGTGCAATTATAATTCAATACCAGTCATTAATTCAGCTATGCCTCGTGATCGCTTCAAGCTAATGCTTCACTTCATAAGATTTGACAATTTCCGCACAAGAGAACTGCGTATTCAGATAGATAAAGCTGCCCCGTTTCGGGACATTTGGATGATGCTGAATGCGAATTTAAATACAGTGTTCCACTAAAGTCTTCGTACAGCACTTGGTCACAACTTTATTAATACAAAAAGGTAATG
Source organism: Myopa testacea (assembly GCA_949629155.1). Lineage (NCBI taxonomy): Eukaryota > Metazoa > Arthropoda > Insecta > Diptera > Conopidae > Myopa > Myopa testacea. Next base: position 46,658,005 of record OX451346.1, on the reverse strand, counting down.
CGTGGCAAGAATTTAAAAAAAATGTTTAATGCAGCTTTGTTTATTAAACCATTTCCTTCAATTTAACAAAAAAATAAACCAATTTCATCAATTAATACAAAAGTTATTAACAAAAATCGCAACAAAGTCACTGAATTAGTTTCAATAAATTCTTCGTACACTCACAAACAAGGTAACTAAAAATCCTTATAAACTGTGAACTTTTTTTTTAATGTTTTGTGGGGTAGCCTATATTTTTAATAAGGGCTTTAAGAAGGTCCGGCATCGATTCCACAACTTTCTGTACAAAGCGTGGTTCGACTTTCACCCATTCTTCCTGAAGAATATCATTTAGTGGAGATTTTGAGCCAATATGATACGCCCTGATCCTTTTCTCAAGCATATTCCACATACATATACTCAATGGGAGATCAGGGCTCTGTGGTGGTGTTTTGAGCATACGTGGAACATTGTACATCCTGGTGTTGTGAGCCATGTTTTTGGGATAATTATCTTGCTGAAAATAATATCCCTGATATACGCCTAATACGCCTTTTTTAAATTCTTGGCACGCATTACCTTTTTTTATCAATAAAGTTGAGACCAAGTGCTGTACGAAGACTTTAGTGGAACACTGTATATGAAATAATTTCGTATTATAACAAAACAAAACGAGCCGTTGGTACAATGAATAAAATGCTAGGTGAATACACAGTTAAACGGAAAACGAATCGCTGGCCATGTTCTACAATATAATTGATATCGCTGCTTTTGCGGCATACATTCTTTTTATGGAAAATCATCCTCAATTCAAAGGCACAGATCGGCGACGCAAGTTTCTCAAGGACCACGTGATAGATTTGTGCAAACCAAATATGGAAATACAGTCATTGGTAATCGACAAATTCGAAACTGCATAGAGCTTGTTCTAGAACGCACCATATCGAAAACCATGCACAATAGCTGTCTTCCCCGAGTGGTTGGCCGAAAACCTCTCGTAGACAGTTGTCATATTTGTCGGGCCTTGAAATATAAGCAACGAAAAACCAGAAAAATTATGTGGTATATGCTCGATGCTCGTGTGTGATGAGCACTCCATTACTAACCCTATTTGCAACACATTCGGTTAATAATATAAATGTAAATAATTTAAATTATCAATAATTCAATAAATTATAAGCTTTATAAGTTGGCATTCTTATAGCAGTTTTTTTGAAAAAAAAAATTTAGAAAAATGTATTAATTACTTTGTTGGTACCCACGTACCTCCTCAGCCATGATAGGGTGTAGGAAATATATTAACGGATTTCTTAAGGAAAACTTTGAAAGAAATATTATACCATAATATATTACCATAATATACACAAATATTATATCATAATATGCTTTATATGTTTAGAGATGTTACAAAATTTCATATCATTATGTTTAACAGAATTAAAGTTATGTTGCTCTAAAAATTTAAAAGGGTACCTCCTCAGCCACATAAAGGCAGTTTCAACCTTAAAACCAACCAAGAACGAAGACCTTTGGAATGCAGTACAAGATTCCTGGAGCAAAATTCCAGTCGAGAGGTGCCAAATTTTGGTGAATCAATGTCAAGTCGTTGTGCAGCTGTAATTTCCAATAAAGAAAATGCAACAAAATATTAATTGCAATTAATTTCAATTCAGAATTTTAATAAAAATTCAAAACATAATAAATTCAATTTGTTTTAAAAATTTTTCTTAGTTTTCAAATGCAATACTGAGTAATAGTGTTGTTTTTTTTACATAATTAACAAGAGAACAAAATTCTCATAAAACAATTGACACATGTAGATTTATAACGTTCAATCGTCGTCCATTATATCCTCGAAAAATGATTTTAAAAAACTTGCAATATTCATTTTTTTGCTCTCCGTGAACTTTGGTTCTTTTAGCCTTTTGGCTATATCTCCTATGATTATTTCTTCCTTGGTTGGTAGTAGTGTGCAGGACGCAAGGTGTTCGACTTTTTTCATATAATAATTGTGTTCAGCTTTCGCTTTAATGAAAGCGAATCAATTATCTTCTTTTTCTTATCAGTGGTTGGTGTATTTTCGATCGTTCTGCCAAGGATGATATTATATTATCATGATGATATTGTTATATTAATATAACAATAATGGTTATTGTTCTTATGTAACTATAAAATTATAGAGAATTACCTTTTGCTGCTATTAGCTTTTTTTAAAAAAGCCATAGCACCGTAGTGCTTCCACTTTCTACCTTTCCTTGCGCAAGTGCTTGACGCCGCGTTGTTATATTTTTGATCATATTGCCGAAAAGTCTCCCGTAGGCTTTTCCATCTTTTTGCCGCGCAATCACCTGTGCTGCACATCGCTACTGATTTAAAAATAAAATGCCAACCAGTCACATTCAACCGTTCTCCTATTTGGGTCCATATCTTTTCCTTTAATTCCAAATTTCGGTAATTCGGTGCATACATGTCGTATAAAGCTTTTTGAACTTGCACCAGTTCTATTAAAGTTGCATCCATTGAGTGTTCCGTTTCTTTATCAAAAATGTTTAACTTTCATATCGTTTAATAATAATTTAATAATTACGAGCAAAAATAACTCACAATATCTTCGAAGACTTGTTGAAGAAGTACCAGAGACTTCTGACTTGGAAGATTTTAGTGAGGACGACGATGACGATTATATTCCTGAAAAAGACATGTTTGTCTAGCAGCAGGTCTAAATCACGGAAACATGCACCAAGCACAAGAATTGTGGAAAACAAACATGGATTCTGTATTTAGATCAACAATGTCACTATGTCGATTCTGATCTATAAATCAAACAACAGGCTTGTGGAAAAGGATGCTGATTTCACGAAATATCGTTTTACCAACTTCAAGGTTGGCCAACTTCATTTTACCAACTTCGAGGTTCAACTTCAATGCAATTCGAAGCGAATCTTTAACAAAGAGTTTTGGAAACATTTTGGAAAGAGTTAAGCAAACATTTTTTAGAGACACATAATCTTTCCATCTTTTTATGCCACGTATGAATTTGTGCATTTATATATTTATGAACATTATTGTTCACGTATTTCACTAGCAATGTCTCGTAATCCATTTAAACTTGCTAACCGCCAACTCGTCGGCGACCGCCTTTGGGCACGCCTACACCAAAGTCAATAAAGGCCTACATTCCATCATATGTCATACGGTATGATCAAGTAGGTCATTGGTGTGCTCGATAGATCGGGCAAGAAAATGTTGCACATTTTCGGCTGGTTGCAAATTGGACACACAAGCTTTCTGTGTAAAATGTATGCTCAACTTATGTAACTCATCCATTAAAAAATGTGTTTACACATTTCTTATAAATAATACTATCAAACAAAAGTAACTTCAAACATATTTCGCAAAATAAACTATCATAATAAACAATGCTCCATTAAAAAATATGTTTTATTCCTAAAAATCGAAATCTCATTTTTTATATTATTTTGTTAATACACCTCTGAAATCATCGGACCTACAGAATATGTATTTTACTTTCAAAAGTCCTTCAAAGGTCCTGGATGAGGCCTTTGATCTATTAGTACCTAAGAGAGTTTCGATCTATTTCACAATTTGACAATAACGAGTGATGAGCGGATGAGTTATGCAGCTGTAGTTAAGGCGATTCAGAATTATTGTACACCCAAAAAGAATTAGGTCTATGAAACATTTAAATTCAATTCTAGGAAACAAGAAGAGGACGAGTCTTTTGACGCATATTATATGGACTTGTGTAAGTTGGTTAAAAATTGCGGTTATACTGAATCAGATCGAATGGTACGGGATAACATTGTTATCGGTATAAGAGACAATAAATTACAGAAAATTGCAGTTACATATAAGTTATTATTATTATATTATATATAATTATTATACATTACAGATATTATATAAAAATGTATAAGTTGTACTTACTAAAATGTTTGCACGCAAGCTAGGTTGGGTGAATGAATCCGGGAATTACAACAGCCAGAAGAACGATGAAACGTGGGAAACGTTGAGCTATTTATTGTATTGCATATCCAAAACCTGAAACATAATAATGGATCCTTCTTCCTTAATTCCCACCATCCCCCTTCCCCATCCCTCCCCTATCCCCTTAATTGTTCACACCTTCCCACGGTCTTGCCATTTTTGAGCTGACATCGACGCACCCCTACATTCGAAAAATTGCATCACCCTTGATATAGGGAGTATGCAATTGAGGTGAACACATGAGTTAGTATGTGTTCAACTCTCGTCGCGTGTGGTCGCTGTCTCCCGAAAAAATGGTAAGTGGTGTTTTTCTTTTATTCCTTTTCTTCTTAATTATATTTACTATTACATTTTATTATATTATTAGGCGTACAAATAAGTTTCCTCGGTTTTTTATAAAAAGTTAGGAATTTATTGTGAAGGAACAGTACATTACGTTTTATTCAAAGTATTTTCCATCATTTGCCACTACTTTTCCCCATCTTTCTGGCAACATTCGGATACCCCGTCGAAAAAACTCTTCATCTTTTGACGCTATCCACAAATCTACCCAATTTTTTGTGTCTTCATATGATGTGAAGCGCTGCTCAGACAGACCATGTGCCATCGACCGGAACAGGTGATAATCAGAAGGGGCTAAGTCTGGTGAAAACGGCGGGTGGGGTAAAACTTCCCCGTTGAGTGTTGAGTATGTTTTTACCGGCGCCGCAACATGTGGACGAGCATTATCGTGTAAAAGAATAATTTTGTCGTGTCTGGAGTAGTAATGGGCGCGTTTTTCCTTAAGTGCCCGACTCAATCTCATTAATTGTGTTCGGTAGAGAGCTCCAGTAATGGTTTCGCTTGGTTTGAGCAATTCATAATACACGACACCAAGCTGATCCCACCAAATACACAGCATGAGTTTTTTTCCATGAATATTCGGCTTAACTGTCGATGTTGATGGTTCGCCGGGCTTAACCCATGACTTTCTCTTCTTTGGATTATCGTAGTGAATCCATTTTTCGTCACCAGTGACTATACGATGCAAAAAACTCTTTTTTTTATTCCTGGTAAGCAGCATTTCACTCATGCATAATCGGCGTTCAACGTCTCTCGGCTTTAGTTCATATGGAACCCAAGTTCCTTGTTTTTGAATCATTCCCAACGATTTTAAACGATGTGAAATTGCTTGTTGAGTCACTTGTAATGTAAGTGCAAGTTCTTTTTGCGTTTGGGACGAATCTTCCTGCAATAATACTTCTAATTCCATGTCTTCGTACACTTTCGGCCTTCCACTGCGTTCTTTGTCCTTCACGTCAAACTCACCGTTCTTAAACTTTTGAAACCATTCCTGACAACTTCTCTCACTTAAAGCAGCTTCACCATATGCTTCTAGAAGCGATGCGCCTCAGCTGCAGATTTTTTCAAATTAAAGAAGTAAATCAAAGGTTCCCGCAAATGATGCTTATTCGGCACAAAACTTGACATTTTTGCAGGAAAAAAATTACGTGATGCTGATACGGAATCACTAGTACTTTAAGGTTATGGTGTTGCCGGATGACGAAACTTGGGATATTACTTTTTACATCTGACAAACCAGGGTTAAGAACCAATGGTTGGTTTGTTCTTCACCTAGGACTTGCCACTATCAACCCGTGTAGGGTTTAGAACATAAAAAACGGGAGTAAAATTAAATTTAATTAACATTTATTCCAATTTAAAATAAAATTGATTAAAATATTAAATGATTATTAGATTTTCTTAATCAAAACTAATTATTACACTTTTAATTTTTTCATTCTTAACGTTAGGTTTAGCTAGGGACAAAAAGCTTAATAACGTCTTTGAACGGAAGTACGAATTTGTTCACATTTCCAATAGAACCAACTTTAAACTAAAAGCTCGTGCTTTATTCGCCTGACGAATAAACAAGATCAAAGGTTTTTTTGTTGCTCGCACAAAGTGGTTTGTTTTTTTTTTATATTAAATGAGTGTACAAACAAACTAAATAACGACCAAAGTAATTATTATATTACTATCATCAGCTAAATAATTATAAAAAATGCTATGTATAATTAATTATTAGATGAGTCATAATCAAATGTTTCTCACTAGAATGTGATTAAAGGTAGAAGCGAAGTAATGCCACCGATAAAACATCAATAAATACTTCTCCATACTATTGTAATGACAGACGATTCCTATTCTTGAAACAGCTGATTTTTTGTCATAAAATCACACATGCATATGTACATATACGAAATTGCGACCGGATTCTCCTCGGAATGTCTGTCTTTGTTTCTTTTGAATTTCAGTTTTTAAAAATGTAAAAAAATTCGCTCTACATCAAAATCGGTGGCACTAGTTGTCTATTAAATAATTCACTTGTAATATTTTTGTTTACCATTTGACAAGTGTGGAAAGAACTGAGAGATCCATTTGATGATCTAAAGATCAAATGTTCACATACGCGCAGACATGTCTAAACAAATCCATCACAATACAGAACAAATTCACACAAGTAGAATATATTTTGATAGATTGATATTTTCAGACCCCGAACACAGAGCAAAAACCTTTTGTTCGGAAGTCTACCAACCGAAGTCTCAGCCTCAGCATGGAGAGACCTAAAAATGCTGTGAAGACACACATTTACTGAGAAGAATTCGGATTTTCGAGTTCATCAAATTGAAAACATGCCTGAGACTGAGAAGAGTACGTTTCGACACCGTTTCGAAAATACTATGTGCCCATTTCATAAATATTCTTTTGGGAAACGTGTGTAGTGAGATTTCTGTGAGGAAATCTTTTGCTCGCCGTCGCAGCGATGCAAATTCTTCTCAGTGCCTGTCAGTCGAAAATTGACTCTTCTCGGATCCGGTGTGAGAAAAATAAAGTGAAGACGCAGACGTCGCCTCGCGAACATTCGCAAAAAATCGCATTTTAAAAATAGAAAAATTTCCACTTTCTAATCGTTTTTATAGTTACTTTATTTGCCTTGCATCATAAAAATGATCACCTTCTTTTGTTGTGTGATCACTTTTCCTTTGATTTACGAAAAAATTAGTTGGAAAACGAATGATTATTAAGTGTTAGAATTGGACAACACAAAAATCAGTACCAATCCGCAGCCTGTATCAATACAATCACCCAGCAACAGGGTGTTTAAATAAAATGTCGCGGCGCCAAAAGAAAAGCTTTCAAAAATTGGTATACAAAAAAAATGTTATTAAAATCTAAATTAGAAAAAATTGGCAAGCAAAACGGCAAAAAGATATTCACCCCAAAATAATGCAAAATAACACAATAATAATTAAAATTGGTTTTGTTATTACATTTCATTATTTTGAGTGTTGCCTCATTCAATGACGCTTCATTCATCTGTCCACTGTCGGAAAAGTGAAGCATTTGACGAACTTGCTTGAACTGAGGTTAAAAGAGGTTTCATTTAAGCGGTTTGTCATTAGCAATAACTTACACGAGTATAACACATCTACAACATATCCAGTAAATAGGACAAAACTTAGTGGTAAACTCTGTAGAATGGATAATAAGGGTTGAGAGAAGAGATCAACAGAAGAGCCACAACAACATCCTCGAATTAATAGTTTATTTGAATTATGAATCCATTATCAACAAAAAGAGAAAAACAACAAATTCACTCTATTCACTTTGAGCATCTCTTTCCATATAAATTTTAAACATTTCAAGTGAAAGTTTCCTTGAACAATGTACATACATAGAATTAAGAGTATTTAGCACTCCGACAAAGTTTCCCACGGGGATTTATTATTATATTTTACTCTCATTAATTTAAACGCACACAAATTACAAAATAAAACATATGATAAATAAAAGAATTTTAAACGGAGAATATTTGCATTGGTTGGCTCACGTTATGAACGATACGCTTTGCGCGGATACGTTTTTAAATGTGAGTCGCAATAATATAACGCATTCAGTTCTTCGTTACCGCATAAACTTCGTGGATCAGCCTTTGGTTCTGAAACCATATAGTCCTTATTTTTGTTTATAAATCTTATATTTATGCAGTTTACCCTCTACAATTAATTTGGTAACATACAGGTTCATCCGAAAGTTTATTAATTGTGTTCTTCTTCTATTAAAGTATATCATAGACAAATATAAAAATATATTCAATATATCTTATCTCTAAAGAGAAATTGTAATTCTACAGTCTTGTATGGGGATCTGTCAAGTCTTTTGTATGTGAACATGTATACATGAATTCCTCGAATGACCTGAGTCACTGTGGAAAGAAGCTTTTCCGTCTCTTAACCATAATAAATTTTAATACTTGATGTTTTTCTTCGTTCAGCAATTATAAAACATGTATTATTACGAAAATCGCGTTCAGAATGCAGCTGAAGACGTTGCCAACGAATAAAAAATGTACTTAAATCTCTTCCTGGAACATACAGTATAAATAAATGCAAAAAATTAATGCGAACGCGGTGAAAATAAGAGCCAGAAATACGTAAATAAAGGAGATCTTCTTCAGTTTGTATCAACAAGAATAAAAATACAGAATTTTACAAAATGGTGACTGAGGGAGGCTAAAAATAAAACAAATCTTCTATTGTTAACAAGCGTGTAGTTTGTGGGCTCGTTCAGCAGCACGTTTTGAGTCGTGTTCGGTGTACAACATTTGAATTTCGAATGCAACAAACATGTGCAAGTGCTAAATACCAAAGAGCGACCAAACGCAGTGTTGAATGAATACGCGCAACACCCTGTACACTATATTCATTTGTTTACTTGGGACCTTAAAAAAATGAACACTTGTTCAGTGCAGCAAATGTATTTTAACAATTTCGATTCTTGGATAAACCATATATACTAGAAGCATTTTAGAAACGTTCAAAAGTGAACCCTTACTTAGTGGACTATCAATCAGCACTGGTTCGTATATCCGACTTCAATTAATTAAAATTGCGTCTCTCGTATTTGAGGACGCCATAACACATGTTCCTGCACTAGAGCCGAAATGTCCAAGAAACCTCGAGGAAATATTCACAAAATCCGTGAATTCGAACTAGAAAAGGTGAGCGAGCTTCTAAACTGTATACGGTATCGTATTTACGTTAAAACATCGCCGGGTAGCTCAACTAAACACACCTGAATGTTCTCTCAATAATAGAGACCAAATAACAATATGAAATATTTTCAATTAATTTCAGAATTATAACTTTCTGCTAAAGATTAAAATGTTTTAAACTAAAATTACCATCATAACTTTTCGTTAGTTCGGGTTAAGTTGCAGGAATTTAACTAATCATTCATATACGTCTTGTGTTGAATAATCTTTCAATCAGTTTCTTAGTTTTAGAAGTAACTACGAAACCTTTGTTAACATTCATGTTTTTAATAGTGTCCAGTATACAGAATAATAAGAATGGAACGCAAAACTCGATCCCCTTTCTAAAAGAGGAAGCGATAAGATTTTCTGGGGTGTTTTCTTTGTTTGTTGTATTTGCATTTTCAAAATAATAACGGTTGATTTCAAACCTGACCTGAGGAAAACTGAAAGCAAATTGTGAATTCATGTTCAACGCAGTACTTTTTGGTTTTTGGTGCACGTAAAGATGATATCTGGGAATTTTCTGCATTGTTTACATATGAGACTGAGGATTTCTGCTAAAGAATACACAAAACTTATCGTCTGCTTGATGTTATGACAACAAAATTTTTGGTCAGATGCCAAAAACGACGCATACTGTTTGGCATGCGATAAAAAATTAAAACATGCCGGGTTTACTTCTGTTATACCATAAAATCTTCCACTTTCAGCGGTCTAGTCTCCGATATAAGGTTTCAGGTGGCAAATGATAATGGAGAGTAATATAAAGAAAAAACATGTAGCCTTCAATAAATATGATTGTACTATTAAATCGAAAAAAAAAATTCTTATTACAAGCTTTTCACCTTCCCCTTAGATTCATTTAGTAGACGAGTTTGATATCCTGCAAATAGTAGGTGAAGGATGGTTTGGCAAGATTCTACTCGTGGAGCATCGCGCCTCACAAACCGAGATGGTTCTGAAGGCCGTGCCGAAGCCATATGTGTCGCTCCGAGACTTCTATCGCGAATTCCATTACGGTCTACATTTGGGAATCCATCGTAACATAGTGACAACCTACGACGTGGCATTCGAGACCGCGGGTTTTTATGTGTTCACACAGGAATACGCGCCGATGGGTTCGTATTCCTTTCCCCTTTACACTCACTCGAGGAGATGTGTGCCCAGTCATTATCTGCCAAATGTTACAGGTGATCTCACATCAAATATAACGGACACGGGTGTAGGAGAGCTATACAGCAAACGCGTAGCCAAGCAAATTGCATCAGCCTTGGACTACATGCACACTAAGTAGGTTTCACAATATAGTTTGCTGCCAGTTGAAAAGCTTTCTCTCCCTCTGACAGAGACATCGTGCACCGTGATGTCAAATTGGATAATGTTTTAATATACCGTTCCGACTTCTCTCGAGTCAAGTTGTGTGACTTTGGTGAATCCTATCAGACAGACACCATCGTCGAACGACGCAACGAATGGCTGCCCTACAGTCCGCCCGAAGTATTAGAAATAAAGCCGGAGGGCACGTACAAGTAATGCTCAAATACGACTCTGCACTGTTTGCCATAGATTGCACATTTCATTTAATCGTCTTTTTCTATAATCGTTCCAGAGCTGATCCCAACCATGATGTTTGGCAATTCGGAATCGTCCTCTTTGTTTGTTTGACCGGCTGTTTGCCGTGGCAAAAAGCCGCCTCCGATGATCCACGCTATGTGCGCTATTTGGCTTGGCATGGTGCCATGATGCTGCCGATACGACGCACCCCGAAACTGTTTAAGCTGCTTTCATCGCGAGCTCAAAGGATGTTCCGTCGCTTCTTGGAGCCACGAACCGATCGACGGCCGAAAAGTCTCACTGATCTATCAAAGTTTCTGGACGATCGCTGGTTGGCAAAGACGGCGGAGAAGGAAATGGCCGAGTACGAAACGGATGAACTGTGTCCCTCGATGTACTCGTTCCACAGCAGCCCTGATGAGAAGCATCGCTTATTATATACTTTAGCCGATTGTGGTATAGAAACCAATGTAGATCGACAGACCAAGAAAAATCGCATCAAGGATTGGATTGAGTCATCGGTTATAACAGAAGAAGACGAGGTAATGTTATTTACGACGAGTTTAGCAACACATTATTGGGATTGATCCATTGCGAGTCCCGTTCCTAGTAATTAATTTCTTTCCAGGAAGAGAATGAAGAAAGCGCCTCTGCATCACCATCATCATCACTCTCTCGTGAGCCTGTCCCCGGCCACATTTCGTCAATACGCCAGACGGCGGAGAAGACAAAAGAAATCAAGAGCACACTTAAGGACGCCACGCAGAAACACTTCGATCCTCGTACTGGTGCTCTGCAGCACGGACCTAGCGAAATGGGTGCGTCCGGACACCAAAATTCAGTCTTCATGAGCAACGCATCAATGACGAATAATTTCGACAGTTTGTGCAGTAGCATGCTAACGCTGGGCTCACGACAGGACCTAATAGAAAGCAAATTGCAAATATATGACTCCGATATCAACTTGGACCAGCCAGGTGAGCTTTCTCTACCAACTGCTTATTACCAACGAACTACCGACGAGTCCCTAACCAGAACTCTTTTGATTCGAAACAAGATTCAATTAAGTACTATTCACACTTATGTAGGTGGCAAGGGCGCAGGTGTGAACGCAGACCCAACAGCGCTAAATATGACCTCTCTTAATGCACTGGGGCAAAATGGAAATAAAAGATCGGCGAATTTTGTAGGTATCGCTAATGCTTCTCAAATGCTTGTTCAAATTCCCCTGGCAGCCGGGAGCGCACCCACGCAGCAGCAACAGTTGCAAGGTCAATATTTTAGTCGACAGCCAAATGGTTCTCAAGTCAAAGACAGCGCCTACGGATCCGCTGAGACCAACGAGAGCCCCTCAAAACCTGTTAGCAGTACACAGCTAAACGGCATCAGTATTTATCAACAGACCGAAACACAAACTTCGATACCACAAACCAGTGTTCGAACACAGAACTCCCAACAACAACGGATGAACGCAAGCAACATCGCAAGTAGTATGAAGGACACCGCTTACGATCGCGTTGCGATAACAAACAATGGCAAAATAAGGAGGTGATATGCTTCTGTATCCTGATAAATTAGTTTTAAAGAAATTGAATTTTTACTGTATTGCTTTGTAAGGATTTAAATACATTAAAAGCGGATGTTATGTTAAAATTATAAAATCGTATGACAAAAATAGAATATGATAAATAATTTGTGTGGAAGGAGCCAAAGAAAACGTCAAATTTGGTGCCAGTATCCACCCGAACATAGATGTTAGGATATGGTTTTGTACCAATTGTGAACTATACTTTTCAGCCACTGCTGTAGTGAAAGTAGATCGCACCAGACTGTGTTAAACAAAACTCTAGTAAATTTCAGATAATAACATCTGGCTATCTGAATAAACTTCGCTTGAATAAATTGAAAATCCTCAACACTTATTATACCTATGTACATATTTATTATATTTTATTAATTTTATACTCGCGATTATTAATGGACACAATTTTGACAAAGTGACTTTCATTTGTTACTTTTCCTGAATAATATGGCATATAACACCAAAATAGGCTCACCACAAACACTCAAAGTGGTTGACGGTACATTATAAAGAGGCGCAAAAGCTCGTGTCAGCTAAGTATTAAACAACTAGTTAAGTATTCGTTTTTTATTGATAATATAATCTATTAAATATATCAGTCGGTTATTTTAAAAGTGGCCCAAGTCCATTTTCCAAAAATATCAAGCTATTTGTACATACAATATATACATTTCTATAATACGTTATCCTTTCATTTTGAAACAAATTGTAACTAATATATTTAGAAATCCTTAGATTTTATAAATCGAAAATGTGCTGGATAAGGAAATGGTAAAAATGTTTATTCTGAAAGTGACTTAAGTTTCAATGCAATAAAATTTTAAGAGATCCCGAATATTGATAATTGATTAATTGATAAACGCGACTTTTAGAATGCTAAAAAAACTGACGGTAAATTGGTTAACTTTATACTGAATCACATTTTTGCGAACTGCGCCATATAATGTTTCATACAACAACAATGAATGGATTCAACAATGCACTATTCAAAACGCTGGCTTTATTACTGCCTCTACGAAGACAAGAAACTTTAATAATATTGAATTGACACCACTGTCTAATAATATGAAACCAATCACAATCCTGAAATACAACAATTTAATAGAGTTATTATACCGCACACCATAATTAATTTATATCCCTTCCGCAAACTGTAGAAAAATAAATTACTTAATATTCGCAAAACATTATTAATTTTAATGTAACAATTCTCTAATAGAGAATAATATTTGAATGTTTCTTATTTTTATAACATAAATACATACATTGTATTTATTGTGTATACATTAATTTCTATTCATTCTATTCTATTGTATTTCAAGTACATTTTTTTCGGGCAATTGTTTTGGCCCGTTTTGGGTATTGAAAAAGTGAGGTTGATTAATTATACATACTTAAAAACTATACTATTACTATAATATATTATCAGTTACCAATATTTTAAAACTGATTAAAACGCAAACCGATGTTCTCGATTTGAACATAAATGGACCTGGCCCACATTCAAAATAACAGGCTGCATACGGTACACCTCATTCAGTAGCTCTAAACATAGGCAAATCTTAAGTTCCTGATTGCCAGAGCAAATCTATACAGAAAAATCTTTTATAAAACGTATTATACAGAAATGGCACGTGTCACAGCTATTCTTGGACGAATTGATATTTTTGATACTAAGGGCCATATTTTCAATGAACGATCGGCGTGAAACTCCGCGGCTTGCTAAATTGTTGCCGCGGTCTGCTTTATTATTGCGAAACAAAGCAGAATCACGTCGATCGTTCACTGAAAATCTAGACCTTTAATATAAATATTAAATTTAAATAAAATTTATTATTTTTATTTATTTATTTATTAAATTTAATATAAATATTAAAGTCTGTATCCCACTCTGATCTCTTTCAAGGGTACCCAAGTTTGACACAAGATCTTTGGTAATTAAATTTATTTGTCCTAGCTGGCTCCAATATCCCGTTGTTTTTAAGGAAAGTTCCTTCAGTCGTTGTATAGCGTGGCCGGAGCTGTGGACTGATTTGGCAAATGGCAATACGAAACTGCTCCATATAAGAAACGTGTAAAGAAACATTCAGAGAAATAGACAGATCTACAAATCGATTCTGGAAGTGACTCCCACCAGGAATATAGTTTTCATTACTGTATGGTAAGAAAATCGTATTGGAATATTCAGACGGAATACCCGTTACACACCCCTTTCTTTCAGTTGTAGGTTATACCTAGCCTGTGTGCCAGTAAACATTGTACACTTTAATAGAAAATGTTAATTCCAACCTATGGAGGAAAGGCCTACGCCTCCTAAATTAAAACCGTGTAGTTAGCACACACATTTTTTCACTTTCATCAAAAAATATACACACGAATTCAAAGTCACGAACGGAACCATTTTCTTTAAACCTTAGAAAACAAGTAACTTTATTAAACATATACATATGTTTGTCGCAAACATCTTTCGCCTTTACTCCTTCAAATGTTTACTTCAGAGGAATAAATCTCGAACTGTGGGTGGCACCAATACCGGGTCTACCGTGCTTGACAGGTTTGTACGAAAGAGCAAACTCGCCCAAGTAGTGACCAATCATTTCTGGTTTAACTTCAACCTGAGATTTAATGAAATTTAATTTAGTAAAACATTGATAATATTTTAATAAAACGTTGTGCTTGCACAAACCTGGCCGAAATCTTTGCCATTGTATACGCCAATGATGGATCCGGTCATCTCTGGAACAATTATCATGTTTCTCAAATGCGTCTTGACAATCTCAGGTTTTTCATTTGGTGGCGCTTCTTTTTTCGCCTTCCTCAGCTTCTTGATCAGAGCCATTGGCTTCCGCTTCAGACCACGAGAAAACCTCCTGCGGGCGCGACTATGCATTAATTCAGCCAACTGATTGCTGCATTAGGAAAACATTAGAAGTAAATAAATTTAAAAATACCGAGTAAAATATACTCACTTGGGCATGTCCAACAATTGATCCAAGTCAACTCCGCGATAGGTGAACTTCTTGAAAATACGTTTCTTCTTAATAGTTTCGTCGACCTGCAACAGCATTAAATTAAAAATAACTCGTCTTTACAATCCATAGAACAGACATATTTTCTGATTGATTTGTCAGATCTTTGAGCAAAGAAAATTCCCTCGCAACTTTTGTTACATATTTAACATAAACTCTTTTATTTATAGCATTTTACGATCCACTCAAAGATGTCAACAAGTTTTTAAGATTTTTAATAAAAATTTTACCTCAGCCATCTTGACGATATTAATTTACAGAACGGAAAGAAAAAAGTTTTGGCGCACTGCCACCAACCCCTTGAAAACAATGAACAAATTATATTTGTGCTGTTGGTAGACCTGAACGTCGTCGATTGGCATCAACAAAATTACTCAGTGAATACCCCTGTTACCCAGTTTTCGAAATTATATCAACCTTTGCATATGAATCAATTTCAGTCTTTGTACAGTTTTGCAGTCTTTTTTACAGTTTTTCCAAAAATATTGTGTTTTTTTACCTGAATATTTTTCTTAAAAAAATTATTTAAAAAAAAAATAACAATTGGCCTAACCTTACATATACAAACTCATACAAATATTGTTGTGGTGTTTAGAGTTTTCGGTGCTGATTACAATAACAACCACTTCCACTCTCTTGCAGTTATCGAGTTATAGCACGTAGAATTTGGAAATTCGTACCAATATATCTACTAAACCTCTCCTATTCAGATATCCTTAATAGTTAAGGTTATATCTTATAAGATATATATTTAATATAGTTGTACACCGATGGAAAAACCTAGTGAAATCAAATAATATGTCTTCATCATCAATAATCAAATAATACTTTTGCATCAATAGACAAAGTATCAACATATATACTGAGCTGAAGGAATTAAAGGTTTATAAGACTTTCTATTTCAAAATAAAATATTATACCTCTGTTTTTCTGTATTTAAAAAGCTTCAGTGTGAATTCGGCCCTTAGTCCGATATCTAAACGTTATCGCAATTTTCTAGGGTTATATAAAACTATTATTCAAATTTTGAGCTTTACATATCGATTTCGTTGTTGTTGTTGCAACCCCAATAATAACTTCAGTTGAGTGCAATCTTGTCTGGTTTCCGACTTATGGCCGGAAAGGTTTGAGTATTAAGGTTTGAGTATTTCGGAATTATATCTCCTAAACTGTGTAGTTTTAGAAAAAGCGCGCGATTTTTCATAAACATTTTTTGGATATTCATTTTACCTTTGAAAAGTGGAAAATTTCTAATGCGGATATTACACTATAAACATTGTTTGTTGTCCATGAACCATTTTTGCTCTCTCTCAAAATTTTGTTCAGAATTGTGATTACACATAGAGCAAACAAATATCAATATTTACAAATACAAAGCAAAGTTACGGAGTTGCTTTGTGATTGTTTTTCTTACATGAAATACCTTTTATCAATAAAAGTGCACTTATTTCAATCCTAAATTGTTTCAGCACACTAGAAGACCGTTTTAATCGAAGTTTGTTGTCGACGACCACAAACATTTTGTTTTGCTTCGCAAAAGTTCATCCTCTCTGGATGAACTCAACTCTGAAATCTGAGACCGTAAGGTTGACAGTTTTGTACAGATAGCAAAAACAATTTTACAGTTATTTCGAACAATGTTCGAAGTGTAATATCCGCATAAGATCAAATTCTTTTAAAATTGCTTTTAGACGATCGTCAACCATGCTGCTTTTCTGTGGAATCATGTTTCCATGCTCGTCGAAATAAATAAATAAATAAATATTACCGGTAAATAAGTAATATTCATTACGATTTTTAACTTTGAAGCTTCACGACCAAAGATTATCACTGTTCACGACAGAGTAAACCAAACTGAAACAAATTTGTATAACACACACAGTAGCATATATTTATATGTGTTGAATATTCTTTGCTGCTAAAAGTAAAGATGTTTTTATTTGAATAAAA
This sequence comes from Myopa testacea, assembly GCA_949629155.1. Classification (NCBI taxonomy): domain Eukaryota; kingdom Metazoa; phylum Arthropoda; class Insecta; order Diptera; family Conopidae; genus Myopa; species Myopa testacea. The sequence continues at coordinate 46,640,820 of OX451346.1, read as the reverse complement.
TATGTTTTATATTTGACATAAATACAAAGAATATCAAATATTAGTATTAAAATCAAATACGAAATTGTAAATGAAATAAATGAAATTGTAAATCATTTCGTTTCTCATTTTTCTCGGTGTAGCATTGGAGTGAGTTTCTTAAAAGAATTCTTAAATAATTCTTTTAACATGTATGTTAAAAAATGCTACAACTGGAGTGTAACAGTGGCAAACGAATACCACGGACTGTTAAATCAGCTGTTCTATTAGTTGCTGAAACGTCACATGAAAGCGAATAATACAATCAACAGACCAGAAAGAAACAACTTGGTGACGTCTACTGTCCACGTCTTGTGGTGCTTTCTTAAAAGATTTTGTTAATACTGTTGAAACTACATAGATGAGCTGAATTTTTTAAATTTCATTCAGTATAATATAATGAGACTGATCATTGTTTTTAGAACGTATTCGTATAACTTATACCGTGACGAAAAATGATTGCGCATTCCGGTCATGTTATGACTTTGGCCAACAGTATTATTGGTGTTGGTATTTTGGCCATGCCGTTTTGCTTCCAAAAGGTACGTTCCAAAAAAAGGACCTGTGATAAAAATTAAAAAGAAAAATTGGACAACTAAACTGCATTGTATTAAAATAGTCTGTAATTATCTAATAACTTTTTTCATAGAATGGGATTGAGATATCACCCATTCAATTTTTTTCATTCAGTTAATGATACAATTCAATTAATAAACGCATTCTTTTAATTTCCAAGTGTGGTATTATTTTAGCAACTTTACTGCTTATCGCGAGTAATTGGATTACAAGAATCTGCTGTCATTACCTCATAAAGTGTTCGCTTCTGACACGCCGAAAGAGCTTTGAATTTCTAGGTATGATTGTAATTTTTAAATCTCTACGACTTTCACGAGTACAATATCAATATAATTTGTTCTTAGGTTTCCATGCTTTTGGTACCTCGGGTAAACTGCTGGTAGAGCTGTGCATAATCGGCTATTTATTGGGCACATGCATCACATACTTCGTTGTTGTTGGTGACTTGGGACCACAAATAGTGACGAAAATGCTGTCGCTTGACAGCCCTCACTTACATCTGCGTACATTGGTTATGATTGCTGTGACATTGGTTTGCATTTTGCCTCTAGGAATGCTAAAGAACGTTGATAGTTTATCCACAGTGTGCACAGCCTCGATTGGATTTTACTTTTGCTTAGTTATCAAAATTGTATTGGAGTCGGAAGAGCACATCGTGAGGAATGATTGGATAGATCAAGTAAAATACTGGCAGCCGTCTGGCATCTTGCAGTGCTTGCCAATTTTTAGCATGGCACTATCATGCCAAATGTAAGAATTACAAGTTGACGTTAGTAACTAATTTCAATATTTTTCCATACTAAACATTTCTAGACGTAATTCGTAGTTTAAGAAAAATTTTTCTAGAAAGGTGCTTCAATTTAAATAAAAACTTTTCATACAACAGGCAACTTTTCGAAGTCTTTGAGAGCATTAATAATCAGAGTCTGGACAAACTGAACGGCATTGTCAAGCACGCGACATGGATTTGTACTTGTGTTTACATAGCTGTAGGTGTCTTTGGTTACGTCGCTTTTTGCACGCAGACGTTTTCAGGTAAGTTAAATTGTGAAATGTAATCATTATTCACGGTTCATTGTATTTTTCATGTAGGAAATATTTTAATGAACTTGTCTCAATCATTTGGTAGTGATGTCATCAAAATTGGTTTCGTGCTTTCGGTGGCATTCAGTTTTCCGTTGGTTATATTTCCATGCAGAGCCAGCATATATTCATTGCTTTATCGCAAGGTAAAAGACAACAAAAGTAAATATTTAGATACACTTCATTGTTACACAAGTCATGACTTCACTTAAAGTTAATGATTCAATTAAGTTAAAGACATTGAAACCATCTGAAAAAACCATTAATTAAGAATATGTAAAATATGAAATCAGGCGGGTTATAATTGAATACCTATATGACTATTATTATTATTATAACTAGTACCATTTAAACACAAGTGCCTGAAAATCTGGCTTTTTCATATATTTCGGACATCCCGAGGACATCCATTATTAATTTTAGTATTACTTTTTTTATTTGCACTCAAGGGCCACACGGATGCTACTGGTTATATTCCGGAATCACGCTTCAAAGCCATAACTATTTTTATTGTTATTTTTGCACTCAGTATTGCTCTCATGATACCGTCGGTTGAGCTTATTATCGGCTTAGTTGGGTCCACTATTGGTGTTGCTATATGCATTATGTTCCCAGCTTGCTGCTTTCGTAAGATAGTAAAAAAAGACTCCACAGAACGCATGCTGGCACACTTCATTCTAGTCAGTGGCTTTTGTTTAATGATTCTGGGCACATTTGCCAACTTAAATGCCATTGATGCGAAAAGTTCTGGCGCGCATTTAGATGCCCCGCCTATCGTTGAGGAAATTCTGAAGAGCCCATTAACGCTATCGACGAGTAATTTGAAGTTAGATGCGAAGGACCTTGTACCAAATAATTTAAGTCAAACACAGGAAAAGAAACCGACATCTGTAGAAATTCTAAAGAAATCCAATCAACAAGAACTTGGCCTACCAGGGAAAACGAATATTATTGTAAAACTAGTATCCTCACCACCACCTCTACCTATCGATGAAAGACATGAAGCCATAGAAGAGGTAAAATTGGAAAATCTGAATCATCCACCATCCAAATTATTGACAAAAGACTTGCCAAAGTCAAGTCTGGACGGAGAGATAGAAGTGGTTTCCTTAGCGGCGAATAAGACGCCATTAAGTGATTCAGTTAAGAATCGGACAAATGATAACATGTTGGTCATCAATAGTGATGCCATAAATAAGGAAGAAGCAATTGTAGCTGAGGAACTAAGGAATGATAAGAGCAAGTCCGCAAATGAAGAGTTAAAAAAGACACAAAACGAACTCAAGAAAACCAAAGAACTATTGCAGCGCACTGTCGGTGAACTCCAGCAAAAGTTGGCGAAGCAGAATGAAGAAACCCAAAACTTGGTGGTTGAGAAGTTGGGTGCAGTAGTCGAAAAGGTTAGGCAAATCGAGCGAGACGTAACGAAAAAGGAATCGCTAGAACGCAGCCAAGTAACTAATACACCACAGAGGGAACTAACAAGCAAAGGCCTAGAAACGATAAATAAAAACAAATTCTTCCCTGAAGAAAAAATAGTCCCTAAGGCGATTGAAGAAGTGCCTACAGCTACATCGAATAAGCCTGAACCATCTTACAAAACTGGTGAACCCATTGAGAACTTTCGAAACTTGACCAAATTAGAGCATCGTTTATCGATACCTTTGCCACTGTTAATAAACGTCTCGTCTTCGCACAATGACGCCAATATGAAGGGTTTTGAAGAGCAGCATGCAAAAGCAGAAGTTCTACTACAAACTAACATTTCTCAGCACAGGAAGGCAAAAGATACAAAGAGCACAGACGAGCAGAAGCCAATAGACCACATAGAGCTGGACAAAAACGGAAGTGCATTTGAAAAAAAGCTTCTGAATGATTCGAACACGGAGAAAGAAACTCTTAAAAAAAACGGGTCCAAAATGCGGCGTGAGCTATTGCAAGTCGACTCTAAGCTGCATGACAATAGCATAACTGTAAAACCTAAACCTCCGCCTGCTAGAGAGCGGCAACAAAAAGAACGCTTCAAACGGTCCAGTAACCCAGTAGTTGACCGTCTGAATTTTAACGAAATCCACAATCGATTAGAGCAGATACATTCTCTGCCCGCGGTGAATATAGAGACATTAATGTCTGCTGTTGGTAGTAAAAACATGGATTTTAAAATCGGCAGAGATTTAAAAGCTATAAGGGAAGACGCCAGCAATTAATAAAAACGACGATTATTTGCGTTCATGCAACTAAAATCTTTTTCCAAGTTGAAAAATCAGAAGACTGCGGAGCTTGTATGGTATATTAAAAAAATTAAGTACGTATCGTCGCTGGAACTCGTATTAAGCCCCTATTCTTCCATGTTGTCTTCGAAATACCGTACACACTTCACGGTTACCGTTAGAATGAGAACGGATGATCGTTATTAGTTAGTACGTAATCGTACCTTGTTTTATTTTATTTGCTTTCCTCGTACATTATTTTATTTAATAATTAAAGTACATTCACGGACAATTTACAAAGCTATATTTAAATTAAATTGCATTATACAATATGTTTACTCTTTACATATGTATATCGGGTTCATTATAAAATCTTACATAATAGCCGTTTCCTTAAAAAGGCTGAGTTCCTCGACGATTTTCATTTAATTTGTTTAATATTTATTGTAGAGCTTCGATTTCAAATTAATCCAAAATTAAACCAAATTTAATGTAAATAATAAAACTGTAACACATTTAAACTTGAAGCTATTGCGAACAATTGTTGTCGAGTTTAGAAAGAAACATTGCTATACTATACCAAAGGCAATATAGCAAGAGCAATAATAAACTTTTTTATAGTAAACTATTTAACATAGAAAACAGTTTCATTTATTTTGTATGTGTAAATTGATTTGACAACTGCAGGGTGTATATTGTAACTGTATTAATTAATTTCTCTATAATATCCTGGGTCCAGACAAAAGGAAAGATCGATATATTTAGTATTAACGACAAATGAACCTTGTCCAAAGTATTGATATTAATTGGTTTTTACACATGTATTCTCACAATTAATTTGAATTCTTCACAAGGCAGAATTCGTCGCAAAAAATGTCAGAAAAACTTAGTTCAGTAAACAAAATTTAAGCATATTCTTTCTCTTAAGAAATATTTGGAATTTCCTGATTTCAATTCTCCTTTGATTGGCAAAAAAGATGTTCAGATTTAATGTAAGAACCAACTTTAACCGTAAACACTATGCTTACAGTAAACTTCTTATGCAGCTATTCAGCAATCACTCACTTTCGACACAAAGCCCCCTTTCATCTTTAGACTCTTTAAGCGGGGTAAGTTTGTACCAATCTTCCTGATTCCATTAAAAAGTGTTCATTTTAAGAACTACTTCGGGACTATCAATAATATGGAACTGTATCCACGTCGACGCCACACGGAGTTTTACCAGGAGCCGCAACCTATGGAAGATTATCAAAGTCGCATCGCCGAGCACCCACAAGACAAGCTAGAAATGTCACAGAGTTCCAGATTAAGTTTGGCAAACATACCTAAGCGCATAATTCCGCCCACCAACTCGGATACTCGCATGTTTAGGGACAGTTATTTCTCGTAACATTTGATAGGTGTGGACATGGAAGTAGCATTAAAATGTTAGTGTAACAGGTGATGAGAGTGTGGACTGCCGAGAAGATCTTCGAGATACTGCTTGACGCCTTCAGGTTTTTGAAAGCGTTAAATATTTAAAATTAAAAATGAAAAACCTAATTGTTGTATAAAAAATTGATAAAGAATTATTTTTGACGAATTTAATATTGAAAACAAATTTAAATAAACAGTTTGAAGTATAAAGATAATGTAAGTCGTTGCACTGACACAGTTAAAATATCCATGCTGAGCGCATAATTTGTAGGACAAGAGTATAACAATTTCAATTAAACAATTAAACAATTCAAGTTTCAATTAAACTATAACTACAACTTTAAAGCTATCCACTGAAGATAAACTCGTATTAGACATAGCCGCCTACCGCGTGGAGATCGTGTAACACCTGGAGAATGATAAGAAAGTGAATAAATATTTCTGAAGCTTAAGCTTGACATACCTCCATAATCGTGGCAATGCTCCAAGCCTGTGTTCGGCAGGAGTCCGGACAGTAGGCGCCGTTTTCGTTTGTTAGCTCTGGCAGGCCCCTCCAATGAGATGTCTGAATTTCTTTTAGATGTTCTCTTAAAACATCCCTGAATATAAATATATAAACAATATATGCGATGGATTAAAATCAATCAAATCAATTACAATGCTTACACAACCAGGTTCGAATTTTCTAGCGAACGATAACGAAATAGTTCGTTATTCGCGAGTGAGCAAATCCGAACCTTACACCAAACTCACCATATTTCGGCGATTGTCTCGGGTAAGTATCCACACTTTCTGGCGAATATCAAACGTGCTCTTAAATAATAACCAATCGGCCATACCCACTCGGGACCCTGGTGATAGTTGGCGCCATGAGCTACAGTGCAATCGGTGGAATCGTTGGAATTATCGTAAGTTCCACGGTAGTTCCAATCGTCTGGATCCAATGTTTTCATTCCTAGTGGGCCCAACAGCACGGAACCTGCTTGCTCCAACGCCTGCCAGGCATGAAGGGTATTAAACAGTTCAGGCGCAATAACCATGGCAATGGGGAAGTTGCAGCGAAACTGATAATCAGTCCAACCCTGTGAGGCCCCGTAAGTATCCTTGTATATGTTTTTCTTGTTAGCCAAAGGTGCCTTTTCATCTTCAGTGACGAAGAAGTGCTTCTCAAAGTTGGCCTTAATTCGTTCAGCCCATTCTTGCCACGTCCAAGTAGTTGTTTGCCCTATATGATAAGTAAATATATATTAAAGCTCATCTCGTTGGTTTGAGCGATCTTACCATTGGGTCCATTCCGTGTCACTGATTTGTATGGAATAATGGCCTTTTCGCTTAGGGACTGTAGAAATCGCAACACAGCCATTTGCAGTCCTACCAACTCGACTGCAGAACCATCTCTTGGTGTTGACGGACGTCCACGGTTGCCTGCCTTCTCCGATGAACCCATTTTGTCCATCCAAGTGCCAGCATTCGCAGCGTTGCCTCCAAAAACGAATCCAGTTTCCGGATGCACACCGATTTGATTGTTAAAACCCTTGTCCGTCATGTGAGCGTCAATTTCATGACCAGCATCGCGTTCGCGATATTGCAAACCTTGGAAATGCGTCTGCAGCGCATCCTGCATCACGTCGTATAGTACCTGGTCAAGATGACCCGACGGCATGGGTTCACTGTCATCCGAGGGGAAAATGCGCGAGACCTTGTCTGCGACTATATCGATACCGTAAGGAACCTCCTCGACGTACTGCTTGATGCTATGCATCCACCACCAGACGGCATCACGGCAGTTGTACCGAGGTTTGGTACCATTATGCAGCAAATTTGGTATTAACCCATGGCGCAGACATTGGCCGAATCCAAGGATAATGTAGCGAGCTTCGTCAAAGCGTCCGGTTAAAAGCATGGTGCCGCGAAGTGCAATGAAAGTGTCTCTACCCCAGCAACGCATGTAACCAGTGGAAAAGTGTGGCAAACCTGCAGAGAGCGTTACGCAGTACTTTGGCGGCATCGGTGGTTTAACTGCTGGGCTCAAACGAGGGATGTATGCTGATTTGCAAATTGATAGGAACTGTAATGAGGCCAGAGCGAGCGACTGCGGAAAATTGTGGCCATTTTTAACGAAACTGTAGAAAAGCGTAAACGTTAACTAACAAATAACATCTATTAACTCAGGGTTGGTCTTACTCTGGCATCAATGAGTACACGTGCCTAACCAAGGTAGTGTAGACTCCGCTTACGATAGTGTCGAAGTAGCAAGGTATTAAATAACGTGGTATGTTCTTTAAAGGCTCAAAAGCCGACTTCAACCAATTTGAAATTTGTTGAGTGGACTTATTTTTAGACAAGCGATCGGCAATATAATCTGTTAACGAAAGGACCCGGTATTAATATTATTACCATTTGATAATACTTATAATTGCAGTCTGACTTTACTCACTGAACTCTCACTCTTTTTCTGAAATCAACTGATGCCATAGATGCGAGTGACAAACTCACCTATCATCCAATTTCCCAGCCTAAGATTGTTACACATCGGGTGACCCAAATCATTGCGTGGAGAAATTTCAGTCAAAATTGAGACAAAGCCCTGAAGTCCACAATAGACTGTTGCGCCATATCCAGGGATATCATACGCCCCTCCACCGTAACCCATATCGCGCTCCTCCTGGTCGCACATAAACAAGACACGATTCATATCGACCAAATCCATTTGTGCAACTATATCACACAACTCGCTGTATAACGACCCACTTTCTGATTGCATGTTTTTGCGAAGATCTTGTAACTTATCGCAACTCTTGCGTACGTCTTTATGAAGGGAAACTCTGTTGGAATTTTGCGTATAACGTATAAACTATATATAAAGCATTTCCAAATTGCAAACCACAAATGAAACCCACCTCACCGCAACAATTGAACCCGGAAGTAAGTTTTCAAAGTTCAGCTGCGTTATACTTCCATCAGTGCTGGAAGTGGAAGCGAATATCTTCGAATCTTTTAATGGTAAATGTTCTCGAAGGCTGAGCTTGAACTGATTGTAGCCATTGATGAAATCCTTGTCTTTATTAAATGGAGCGGGACGGTCGAAGGGTTTGTGGCCGACCATGCACAAATTGGCCTCCAGTATGATTTCATCCAAAGAACCCTCAAAGCAGAGTGGACGCACACCGGTGGGACCTGCATTTGGATGAGGATAATCAAAAGCAGTGTGAGCGACAAGTATTACGCTCTCGTGTGTGACGGGCGAATGGCGTGTGACAGCGATTATATTGGGGTCCATTTGATCGACGTAGACCTGAGAGAATCCCTCCTCAGCAAGTTGTCCATGCAAGAGGTTCAAAGCACGTTTCGCAGCTATGATGCCAGTGTTGAAGTCAACCTCTTCGTCCCACGCCGAATACTGACGAACTTCGTCGACGACATGAATCTGAAAAACCCGAAAGAATTGCGTTGGTTTTAGTGACTTAATACTTAAATACTTTATTAAATAAATTAATGTAATATTCTAAATTCGTACGTGATGCGGGACAAGCTCATCGTAGCCACGATTGCTGCCTGTGGCACAGCAGGCCATCGCCACAAGGGCAGCTGAAGGTAGCAGGTCGTAAACAGAGCGTTTTTCCATTGGCGATGGATTATCATGTGTCAGATCCAGAAACAGAGCGTGAGCAATTTTCGGCGCCAAGTCTCGCTTTGGATTTACACAAAAGCTGCCCACTGGTGCACCTCCATAACGATACACCAGACGACCTTCTTCATGTGCGTCCCAAGCTGATTGTGCTTCGCGTATTAGAGATGTTATGCCTAGACGATTAACAAAAACATTATCGGTGGCATCGGAGTTGGTGAACAGCTCAGCCACGACATATAAATCTGGATTAACCTCTCTAGCTGCATCCAGTAAATACTCCGCCACATGCAACGGCGTCGAATGACAATTGTCTAGACGTACGCCATCAAAGATCCGCGCAGTGGTTTCAACATAGCTCTTCATGTGTTCCCACAAATAGGGGCTGTCTTCAGGTTTCTTCCCATAACGCAACTTGACACTATCACCCCAAGCAACGAGTTCACGCTTCAAGTAGACATTAGCACGACCCGGTTGTTCATCAGCAAAATCCTTCAATGGATCACTCGAGCCCATCACCCAGCCGTTATGGGCCATGAAAAACTTCCCCATTTCGGCATACATCCCCGTCTCAATTTCAAGCAGTGAGCGACCAATCGAATTAACATGAGTAAAGTACTCCATAAATAGAGGATGCCTTTCGGTAATGTTGCGTATCATAGGACCACTTTCCGTTATGCGTTCATATCGCACACCTGACAGGCAATTTTCGATGGCGACGTTCAGGTACCCCTGAATTTCGCAGCGCACTTCCTCGTTCAGTGCATCCAAGTGGCATCTAAAAGTTTCTGCACACTTCCGAAAGCGCGACTCCTCATCGAAGCAATCGCCGTGAAAAGCGTTAAAGATATCCAGCGCTAAATCCAAGTTGATCTTAGCACCAAAACGCCGATAGCCTGCATCGGGTATTAGTTGAATCTCCTTGAATCGGGATTCCTTGGCAACATTTTTGGGTGGTGTTCGTTTACGCACTTCTAGCATGAACTCATTGACATATTTCATTACGTTGCACTGGTAGAGTTCATGAATGTTCACCTTGGGTAGGTAGAGATTGTGCAGCTGATATTCCAGCGTTTTTATGTGGGCTTCGTTTTCGATGACCATCGGGACTCCAAGATGTTCTAACAAACCCTCGGCTATATCATTCCCGCATTTGAAGAGCACAGCGTCGAGCAAAAATGCTGGTCTGAGATACGGGCAGGTGAAGCAAGAGTAGCAGGCTTCTGGATGTTCGCGCAGCCAGTCAGATTCGTTGGCCGTGTGATTGAGTACAATGTCGCAGATAGAAGCAATCTAGAGATGTACAGAAGAATTGGAAAATATTATCACTGACTGATTTGCAAAGTTAGAAGAAACACAAGTTAGAAAACTTACTCCCCACTCTTGACGGCACTTCTTTATGATGGTATCTACATCTTCAAAACTAATCCGCTCTAGTGTATCTGTTGCGAGTTTCGGATTCACTTTGAGCTGGTTGCGCAAGCAATATGCCGAACCTGAATTGCCCAGGTGCTGTATAGGGGTAAAGTGTATGACGTTATATCCAGACTCCTTGGCTACACGTAGTTTTGCCTCCCATGTATCGATCTTTCCTAGCAGCTTTGTGATTACCGTTTGGCAGCGAATTGAATCCAGTGGTATCACCTTCTTCGCCTCCTCCGGACCAACACATAGTATCGGCTCGACTTGGACGTAAAGGGAACCATTTATTTCCGTATTGCGAGTGTATTTCTCTCTTAAACAACGTGTAGTAATTACAGCGTAGATTAAACACAGTTAAACAATTCAAAATACCTCTCTTTATAACGGAAAAAAAAGTAAAATGTTCCGGACAAGTTCATTTCAATCTCGCAGTACAAATCGGTATCTACAACGTGAAGGACAGACCCTAGCTCGTTGCCATCTTTCAGACTCCAAGTGAGTAGCCTGTACTCGGTACGTACGAATTTGTTGTCTGAAAGATTCGTTATCAATTTTCACAGGATATAGTTGAGTACCACAGTACCATCTGTTGGATAGTTCGTATAAAGAACGATTTCCTTCCCCAATAACGAGGCATCTGGATGTATACGCAGAATCGAGCCACGTTTCAGACGATAGAGTATGCTCTCTGCTTTCGTTCCCTCACAAATGGGAATGCTGAGGGTTTCACCGCTCATCTCATCAACTTCTGGAGTTTGTGGCTGGTTTTGGGTCCATAAAATAAAATTTACCACGTGTTATTAAATCTAGACACTCAATAGTATAAATAATAGTATAAAATAAAACTAAGTGCTCGAATTAAACAGAATTAGGCACAGAACTGCATAGTAATTACCAACACAATTGAGATTCATGGAGCATTTCCTTACTGACTAAATCCCTTTTTGATATTTCTAATTGCGAGCGCGATTATGTTGTACAATTATTAATACATGTACATACATATGCGTATGTACATATGTACGAGTATATAGTACAAGTATTAATGGTCACTATGTTGGATGAACACTAAATGACTACGCTACTTTCATATTAATCTCGTAATTATTTCATGAAAAGTAGGCGTGGCTTTAGAATATTTCAGTTTTCAGTTCAGTTTTAATATTTCAAAATAAAAATCAAAATCGTTATAGAACATTGCCACAATAAATAAAAGCCAAAGCTGTATTTATTCTTAAACAACATTTAATATAAGTATAAATTTATGTAAACTAAATGTATTAAAAGCTGTTGTGTTCTCATTGAAGTAAATATTGTCCATAAAACGCTTTAAGGAAAGAATTCAGTAACTGACCATTAACATTTTATTGGGAAACTTATTTGGAAAAATCTTTCCGATTGCACTGAAACTTACTGCTAATCTGTATTTCAAAATGAAACGCGTGGGATAGAATTTACGGCTCGATCAGCGGTGGGGTCCTTCGAGACTAACAGCGTTTGGTGTTTGCATTGCACTTAAGCATGTTGTTAAAATGCGTTTTGTGCTTGATGCTGATTACAAAATAAGTGGTGCAGAAACGGTGCTCGATCAGCACCGATTAATTTCCATCAACAAACCCATAAGCAGCAACCGTTTCTAACAAATCTTAGCAAATATCAAGTCATCGTTTGGTGAAACCGATTAACGAAGTGACCCACTTTTTGGCGGACTTTGTTTATCAGTTGATTATTTAATGCGTTACATACACACATGCATCGTCCATATGTTGGGCTTGCGGTAACTATGTACTTGATACATACACACTAATTTTAGTTAAGAGAACCCGATTACACAATACAATACCCGATGCAATACAATAAAATATTAAAACACATCAATTTAAAAATGGTTAATTAATCAGTTGAACCTATAATTTCATAGTTTTAAAACGTTTACTTCTTTTTACCAACGTACCTCCTCTTTAACTTGTTTTTTTAAAGACGACCCCATCTCTTCCGTAATGACGCCACTATCGCTGTCGCTGATGTTACTGGCGTTGTTTCCACTGTCAGCTCCTTCAAGACTGTGGTTGGCGCCCTGCACTATTTCATATTCGAGTTGCCGATCAACAATGTTGTCATCGTTACTCGTCAAACGCAAATAGAAATCGATGATCCAGCGAGAGACGTAAAATCGCTGGAAAACTCGTAACAACATGTTGAGATTCCGCTTGGCGAGATCATGAAGCCATTCAAAGGCTTCTCTGAGCATTTTAATTATGTATTTATAGTTCCTCTTTGAACTCTGTAAACCTTGTTGATAACCCTGTTGTTTTTAAATCAATGTGTTCTAATATTTATACAAGCAGTGCGCTTTCATTCTGCATACCCGACCTTTCCCTAAAAGAATTCTAGACTGATCTTGTGCGATGCGGCGACCATTTGTGCTTTGCTTGCACTAGTTGTTTGTTGTTCTCATCGTTCGAAATGATAAGTAAGTTAAGAGTCGCCTAATAAAACTCTCAATACACAGGGTGGTGCAAAGTGTGATTGTGGGATGTACGAATACAAAGCAGTTGCTATTTAAATCCGTCCGTCCTTTCTTAACTTTGTCCAGTATTATGTTGATTGCAAATGATTTATATTCTTGGACCTGCACAAATCCAAGTTATAAAAAAACCAGTTAATTATAAAGATGCCGTCTCCTTGTACCAATACTGTCTAGAATTTTTTTATTTGTGTTTATTTATAAAACATGCGGCCACAATCACGTTGCAAGTGTACTCGATGCTGTTGACCTTTCAATAATACATACATATATGCATGTATGTATGTAGTCATGAACAGCAGGGTCTAGTTCAATGATTCATTGTCGGGTGCAGCCGCACTACTCGATACGAGATCAATTCAACTTTTATTCCAGCTGAAGGAATGAAGATAAGAATTAACTTCATCTTATTTGCCTTAACTTGAATTCTCTATTTCTCTCGCATACAAGATACTTGCGGACAGAAGTTGAAACATATATCAAAGCAATTGGCATTGACCAATGCAAAAAGTTGATTTGCTATATACAAATAAGATGTTTTCGGAGAGAATCAATTCAAAAATACAAATGCTAAGCAGAAAACCCGTCTAATTTTAATAGGTTTCATATTTTAGCCGTAAAGCAAAACCTACGAATCATGCCAAAATAAACCATATACATACATAGACTGGTATATATTTATGTATAATCGGAAACGTGAAAACGTACAATATTTATAAAGACGCTCTTATTTGAAAAACTGTTTCGGCGAGACCAACAGCGTTATCTGGTGACGATACGAAACACGTCGTCTAGAGGTTAACCGGTCTTCTGCATTGAACCAAGTTCTAAAACGTTAGCTAAAATGTATTCACTCGGGACGAATCCTCTATTCGCAAAATGAACGCATTCTAGCTCGTAAAAATAGAATTTGTATGTAGAATTTAGAATAAGAATGTATGTATGTATATATTTATATGTATTCGTTTTTTAATGCGATATGTGGATGCGATTTACAAAGGCATCGCTATTATAATAATAATTCATAATTTACAGTTATAATAAGTAGTCTGGAGTGCTTTCAGGTTTACGTTTACTCCTCGAATTTATAACTTAAATTTTTATGACCTTTTAATATCCCTAAAGCACTGAGAGCGACAGAGTAGCATAAAAGTAATTGTTGTTGTACGTTATTTTTTAACCTGCTAGACCAATCATTCAATTAGATTGGCAGCGCTTTCCAATCCTTTTTGTAATTTCAAGTACCTCTTAATGCATATTAACAAAATTTATGTTTCCTGATACCTGATAAAGTGATAAAAGTGAACTCTTGAGCAACACTGAAGTCGACGTCGACTGTCTTTGATCTGGGTATGTGATAGATATCTATTGTATATTTGCTCCAATAATCTGTGCTTCCACTGGATGCAATCTAATTCAAATTCGAGCACTTATTTGCAACACTTCCTATTTTCAAGAAACCTTTTACTTTAATCGGAAATTTACCTACAAAATCTGTGAACTGAATGCACGCACCAAAGAGTTTTATAATTTTCAAGAGCTTCAAGGTGACCTCTGGCGTGCCGAACAGCTGTTTCAAAAGCTGCTTTTACCAATTTATTTCAACTCTTCTGCTGTTGTTGTAAGTTTCATTGATGACGTCATAAATGACACCCCATCCATACATACTCATACATGTTTATAGTACAATATATGAATGCGAATGGATTTTGTATAAAAAAGCGGGCCGGCGAATAAACGCTGAACAATCAGAAAGCGAAAGTGACCATGAGTTGTAAGCTGTGAGTTTATGAATGAAACTATTTCGCTGTGCAGCGGAAACCGGAAGATTGAAACACTGCACTGTGCATCGCATCCGCATTTCATGTTGTTCAGTATTGGTTTTGTTTACGTTCCGAATTCGCCGGTCTTTTGGTATGTGTGCTTAGAGCTTTCACGCATACATCTAAATGTCGAACAGATGCTAGAAGCTTTCCCAAACTAAAAAAGTTGCCAGTTAAGGGATAAGTGTAAACTTGTCAAAATTGCGGGACGTACTGGCTGTCATTGTAGATTTTTTGCTGATCTCCTTCTCTTAACCATAATAATAAATAATCATAATAAATACAATACACATTATATGATTGGCATGTGAAGAAAATTATTATGAATAAATATCAGAATAGCAATGAATAGTTGATGAATATATCCAAAAACTGGAATAAAAGTACGCTTCGAGGCAAATAAAAATATTGTATCTAAGGGTGTGTGCCAATTGGTTACTTTTTACTAGTGGTAAGTAATGTTGAAATAAATTTACTCTGGTGAGTAAAATTTTGTTATATTTGCTGTGCCAATTCATGGATGAAATTTTGACAGAAACAAAATTTTGAGTTTCAAGATTGTCTGCAAAATTAAACAAATAATTATGCATAGAATATCAAAAAAGTATTTTCCTTTGTTATTAGCTATTTTATTAAAAGCACAACATCTTAAAAAAATTAACAGAATGATGCTAATGCTAATATGCGAGAAAGAGACCAGACATGTTAGTGTTTCAAGGAAATGCAACAAGGGCAACAATTAATTTTTTGAATTCTTTTAATTTTTCGTAGGGTCTCGTGTATCTTAAACCAAAAGTATATTCCGATACAATAAATTCTATAATGAATGGAGAAGATAGAGCGACTCGCAAGCATTTAAGGGTATGCTACAATTCTTTCCGAAAAATATCGGATTTCGTTCCTCTAAAACGACATGGATGGTCAACGGAATATGAAGTGATGTGCTTTTTATATTGGATGGCCTGTGGATGCAGCTACAGAGTTGCTGGAGAATTCATGGGATTAAGCCGCTTTACGGTGAAAAATATCATTCACAAGCTTTTAGATGTATTTCTTGAAATGCGCCACATCATAAACCATGGATCTGCTGAGGATTATGAAAGAACTGGTATAAAATTTTGTAGGAAAGCTAAATCAATGGCTTTTAGAAATGTTATTGGCGCAATTGATGGCACACATATTCGAATTCAATGCCCAGTCAATAAGCATGACGAATATATAAATCACAAAAAATTCTATTCCATACAAGCTCAAGCAGTTGTTGACAGCAATTATAAGTTCACAGATGTATTTGTGGGTTATCCTGGATCAGTTCACGATACACGTGTGTTCCTTAACAGCCCAATATTCAACGCAGGCACTTATCCTCCGAGGGGATATTTTTTGTTAGGCGATAAAGGATACCCTTGCCAAACAGAGCCAGTAGCAATTATTACTCCTTTTAAGGAACCTTTAACGTCTTCGCAAATGAGATTTAATGCGGCTCATAGTCAAGCAAGAATTGCTGTGGAATGTGCATTCGGAATGCTTAAATCAAGATGGAGGAATATATTCAACAGAGACCTTGAACTCAGCGTAAAAAATTGCATCAAGACTGTTTTCGCTGCATTCATTTTACACAATGTTTGCATATTACATGATGACTTCGATCCATACGATGTATCAGTTGAGCTTCTCTCACATGCAGATCCAACCGAATCAACACTATCTGACTCCGAAGAAGGAATATTACAAAGAAATGCCATGTTTAACGAATTCTTGCAGTCTAGTATATAGTATATGTATAATATGGTATTTTATAAAATTATTTAAACATTTGACTCTTTCTGAGCGGTAATTTGAAAATCACGAATCCAGCAACTGGGAGAATTTATGCAAATAAGAACAAAACAATGTCCCCTTCTTGTAATCTTATACTGCTATGCGAACTACTAAAGAAAAAACAATTTTGTTATAAAAATAATTTAATTTATTAACTATTATTATTTTCAATAAATAAAAACAAATTTGATTTAACTGGTCGGAACATTCATTAGTCGGAATCGGATGACTCTATCAACAGTGATGTTGTGTCAATATGCGGATAGTCTGATTGCACCATTTGTCCGAAAACTGAAAGCAATGAAGACATTTGCTTCCTTGTTCTTTTTTCACTTTTTGTGATAAGACGCTCTAGCCTATCCAAACGGCTGTGAGAGCGATGGGACGATGAGGGTCTTGGGGATGGATGGGGCGATTCACTTCTTGGTGTGGTGGACGGTGTTGTGGAGCGACTTTCACATTGGGGCCTTAACACCCCCTGGCTTGAGTCTAGGAGGAATGGAGGGTTGAAATTGTCCTTTCTACCTGCATACGTCTTTATAATTTCGAAAAAAGGCCAATCTTCCGCATCCTCCACAGACAACTCATCTGCCGTACCTTCACCCGTCCTGATACGGCTAAGTTCTTTATATTTTCTTATTAAAGAGTTCCACTGATTTTTGCAGCTGGTGTGGTCTTTGCTGGGATCCAAAAGTGTTTCTTGGAGGGAGCCCGCCACTTTTCTGAAAAAAATTGCATATCAAAATGCATAAACGTGAGCATATTAAATTTGCTTACCTCCAACCATCGTTGCTGTTGGCATTTTTTGAACTAAAGAGTTTGTCCAGCTCTATTCTTCTTGTTAATAATGCCATACGGTCGCTGTTACTCCCTAATATAATCGAAATAAGAACATTTTAACATTCAGTGAAACTTTATGCAGCATATTTTATTTTATACTTACATGTAATATAAGTTTTCCTAATTTTCTTTTCCATTTTTAAATAATTTTAAATATTCGACGTTGAAGATAATATTCAACGGTTGTCAAAAATTTACCTAGCCCTCAGGGCTACGTAAAATTTTGAAGTTTGAATTCACCTCACTCACGTCAAAATTTCAGTTTCTTATGTCAAAATTTTCCAAATCGAGGAAAAAGTAACCAATTGGCACACACCCTAAGATTATTAAATTCGATAGCGTTAAATAAAAGCACCAACTAATAATAAGTTGTAATAACTATAAGTTGTTGTAACTAATAATAATATATTTACTCAACCCATCCTTTACTAGTTTTCAATCAGTAGAATATATTTTCAATGTTTGCTCAGGTTAACAACTATGTTTGTACGAGTTTTTATATCCGTTATTCTTATTATCATTAGTTATAATTTTGCAAACGCCAACACGTAATTCTAGACAGATAATAATAGAATATCTGTAACACACATTTTAAGTACTTCCAAGCCTTTCAAACTGATTAATATTTTTTACAAAGTTCTACAATTTCTGTGATTGTAACTTATAAGTACCATTTTGCTAAGAATTTCTAATAAATAATATTACAAAAATAAGTATGTAGTAAATATATAGACTTATTGCTATTTTGCACAAGATTATCTCCGTAATCATTCGGTAGATAGAACGAGTGTTCGAGTACCAACGGGAACCTCTTTGGAACCTCTTCGTTACTCTTAGAGGGCCTCAAGAGTATTTCGAAAACGGCGGCAGCTTTTCGCCAATCTTGTCGAAATAAGCTGAACATCATTTTTGTACTGTATAGACCAATGGAACCGATTCGTCCTCCTGCAGATGCTCCGTCAAAGTGCTGATGTTGACGCTGTTCTTAATATTGTTTTGGCTTTCGATGTCCTCGTAGTCTACGGACGTTGAGCGCACCAGTTTGAACTGCGAAACTTTATCGGTCTTGGTTATGACCAGGGATGCGGGACGCGGTCCTTGAAAGGTCTTGCTTAGTACAATGATGGAGCATAGTTTGACTTGTTTTACCTGATGGTGGCCTCTGGAGGCGCTTCTCCGAACCGGTATTAGGGCCAGACGTGGACTTCTCAGAAATATATTCAATGTTTGTCTGAGCTTTGCTGCTAGCCGGTTTTATAGACACACGTTTGTCCGTCTTGACGCTACCCTGGTGCTTCAAGATCGAATCACGTCTTTGCTGCACCGGAGATGATGAACCGTTAGGGGTCAATATGTTGTTTGAAGCATTCGTATCCAACATTCCTGCGGTGGTCTGTATATCGTCACCTAAAATGGTTAAGGATTGTTTTAATATGATGTTCGCAGTATGAGTTGGACGTGGAAGCTTTGGAAGAGTTGTTAAAATAGACGACTGTTTTTAACACTTTTCAGTATTTCGAGGTTGCTCGTTACAGAACCCAATTTTGTAATCTGAAATAGGCTTTGGTTTTTAATATGAAAGCAATGCAGATCGATATAGCAAGATAATAAAGGAAAGGAGAATATGCACATGCCCAAATAACTTAAATAATTTGCTTTTCCGTAACAAAAAATAAATTAAATTGAAAACTTTTTGTAATTTATTTATAATTAAAAATCAGAATGTGAAAAACTAAATATAATAAAGTAACGAATTAAGGAAAGGAAAATAAATGGTTTCATAAAAAATGTTAATGATAAGTAACCTTAAAAATTACCACTCACCAAATAGATTTGGATGAGTATGACCAAATTATAATCATCACTCCCTTTGTGAAACCTTTCTAACCATGCATATAAATAATAATAATTAATCTATAAACACAAATAATGATCTTTGTAGTACGATAGTACTATTAACCCTAATATGTATGCCGCGCCATATACATATGTATATATTTACAATATCGACAGCATTACTTTAAAAACGCTTTTTATTTTTCCAAATCTTTTATTGGTCTTAGCACACAACTTTATTATTTATCTAAGAAACAACAAATAAATGTTTTCTTAATATTAAATTAAACATGCATTTTTGGGTTCTACGGCTTCTCGCGAGTTTACTTTTTGCGTATTTAGACAAATTATATTATATTATAATTATACAAACAGGCAAAGTAAGATCTGCACGCACTTGTTTCAGTTTAATTATTACTTAGTGTTGACTAGTACATAGTTAAGAGGTGCGATGGATATTATCGTACATATGTATATTATTAAAACCCAACAATTTTTCGAAATGTCTATATATTCCTTTATTTGAGAATAGGAATAAAATGCCAATACTTTTGAATGCTTTTATTTCCATATACATACATTAATTTAGTGCTTTATATATTGTTTTAAGAGCTGTTATCGCTTAAACTTCACTCGGATATACTGGTGTTTTCAAACTCAGCCAGAAAAATAAATAACCAAAATACATGAAGTGCAAAAATGTAATTAAATATTGTAAATGTGATAAAGTGTTGTCACTTCGCTGCTATATAAGTGTACATGTGTGCGTGATGATGTTGAATGGGATTTTAATGTGCAATCGATAAAATCCTAACTCCGTTTAGGTAAAGTTTTCCATACTCCGAGGCCAAATAACCTTTTCTATTAGGTATTTGTTTTTGTGTGGAATGTTTCGTTTTGGTTCTCGATATTTAGTAAATTGTTTTATGAATACTTATTAACAAATTCAGTGCATCTAAGATAAATATATGTATATCTAGTAGTACGTATAATTTCACTACACCACATTTTTAGAACACAGTCGGACATGTTTCACTATTTGCCATTTGTTTTGTTGCTACAATACTATTTAAAAGGATATGCTATATTCAATATCGACGCCCACGTGCGCCATTTCATTTCAATTTTTCAGTTACCTATATTTTAAAGTTATGTCTGTTAAATTTGCTATAAAGCTGGCAATTGACACCTTCATTATTATCATTGGAGATGATTATAACATCTATCTATATTTTTCAAATGTCATTAATGATGAAAGTTTGAGTTAGCATTTTTCTGTGTTTATAAATAAGTGTTAGATTTTGGGGAGCAGGAAAAGTACTTGAATTTTTCCACGTTAAGATTAGGAACCCTAACGAAACGTTTAGGAATGATCAACTTCAGTAAAAAGCATGGAATCTATTAAGACTTCAGGAAGACTTAAGGAGAATTCAGTTCTCTTGTAATTTAATTATGTGTGTTGCTTTACAAAAATAATAGTGAAATCGGGTACACGATTTATTGTCTTCATTCAAATTGGACCCCAGAAAATAGATGTTAATTTCATCGTGGATTCCCATACTCCTTTCTGAAGTTCACTATTGAAACTAACCATTACCAAACCAGTTCTATAACTTGGTGTCGTCTACGCCATGTTCAGCATCATGGTTCGACAAAACAACCACACTGGGCACAGGCAAGCGAGGTGTGATGGGATCGCCAAGCAGGTCGTCGCCGCTACAGTGAAAGTACGAGTATTTCTGGACGGCACCCTGCACATGCACCGTTGTGTTGCAATCCCCGACCTCACTATGACGTATGCTGAACGTGTCGATTTCTTTGTGGCCCAGATGACTTGGTACAGCAACATTAACACCATTAGCTAAACCACCACAACCACCAGCACCATTTCCCACAAGCAACCCACCCTGAAAACTCTGCAGCGAGTGCGAGCTTGTGCTGCGCACGTAAGCATTGCTTGGATGATGATTTTGATGGAGGTGATGATGTTTTTGATTGTTCAGATTGTTCAGATTGTTGTGGTTGTTATTGTTGGCATGTGGCAAAGCATTGTTAAATTTATGTTCATCGGATGGTGAACCGAATTCCGATGACTCGCGTATGGGTGCTAATTGCAGTTGTGCGGATGCAGCTAACATCTCACCTGTAGGCAAACCGGACGGGCTGGGACGTTCGCTGCTAGCTACATCTTCGAACGCCTCTTCATTAAGTGTTTGTAAGGCGCCGCATATCATCTGTTCCTCAAGAGTTACCTGGAAAAACGTGTGGCAAAAGGAACGTAAGTTTAAATGTAGCTCTGAGAATACAGTCTATCAAATCACAAAAAACGCAAAAACGCACGATTCTAGTGATGACAAAAGTTAAAAACCAAAGAAAGTCAAAAGGTAAACACGGGAAAATTGAATGATAATACTTATTAAATGTTGATTTACTAACTGAATTTTAAATAAAATATTAAGCTTTTACTTGGGATGTGTTAACGAATTCAACTACTAATGAATATTTATTTCATCTCTTTTTTGTCAAATATAACCCGATTTTGACATTCTAAATTCAACCACAAAGTTATTGTGATCGAAGCGAGCTTTGTCTATTGAATTTCTAAAATATTTCTAATTCATAATGATATAAGTAAAAAATAAAAACATAAGTAGTAAAAATTCTGAGAAAAATACAAATGGGTTGGGTTGATGCGACCATTGATTTGCATTGATTCAGTCTATCGAATTATTATAATGGTTAAATATAAAATTCTTAAAAGTCTTAATTTAAAAAATGCGGAAATTCCTTTATTTCTCCATTTTCCTGAACCCATTCTTTATTCAGTGAATAAAAATTTTTAGTTTTTATGATTAAAGAGAAACATAATTATTATTGATGAATAAATTGATGGCTCATATTAAAAACTCAAAACCAATAGTATAAAAATTGCAAATTCGCTGGAGGTTATGTTTAACGGCAACAAAAAATTAAAATATGTTACAATATGTAAAAAATTTGTAAAAAAATTAATAATTACAGTTTTTATATTTAACGGATTTTGAATTGAAGACAATTAAACAACAACGATCACAAACACAATAAGGTTTAAAGTTATTTTATTTTGCCTTACGAGTATATCCTGTATTTGTTTTTACCTGAAGATATTCGTAATCATGAACTTTTGGCTGCATTTGGAATACGATCAAAGGATTTAAAAACAGAATATATGTAGTATGAAAATGTTTGTTTTCTATAGAAAAAAAACTAAAAATATGTAAAAATATGAATGCGGGATTGTGCATGGTTTGATTCATTCAACCCATTTTAGAAACGAAACCGCATTAAATATATTTTTACTGTTCTAACTCTATTTCGATATAAACAAAACAGTAACTGGTGATATCGAAATAGTGCACAAAAGTGATCCATAACCACTACACAGAACACCGAAAAACGAACCACAATATTTAAGCTGAAGTTACAAAATATGTATATGTCTCAGGCCTTTCGATGAAGATCGAATATCTTATCGAATAGATCTTCATAAATCTATTAACATTATTATTATTATTATTCGATTTCCGAACCCAAAAATGCATGTAATTCCAAGATAGCAAAAAAAGGAATAAGGGAAACTTGTTTCCCAAAAAACTTCCCAACAACTTGTATGTTTTACTCACCTGTTTTTCCATATGATTTGTTGCCGAGTTCTTACGAGAGTGCGGCTGGCTCACCGGTGCAAGCCCGTGAGAGTCAATGTTTTCTTTGCTATTGTTGACGGGGGCGACGACGAGGGGTACGTCGGCAATGGCGGGCATGATCTTTGGTTTACGGAGAAGCTTTTCGCAGTCACGAAGCGTAGTTATAAGTAAACGAAACAGCTCCCAGTGTCCAAAATTCAAGCCCAGAACCTATAGGGCGATGACGAGAAGTTTGGTTAAGGTTTCTCTGTTGAAGTCAAAGGGAACATTTTTGTACAAACCATTTTTAAATCACTAATATCACAGTATTTAAGTACGCGTCCTGAGATGGCGTGTTCTTTTAAACGCGGGCCCAAAGTTGGCAAAGCCGGTTTCAAATCTTCAATACGTTCGACCAGGCTTATAACCCCATCTGTCGTCAAATCGGAGAGTTTGGTTTGCAGTATATCATCCTTCAATAAGAGTAACAAGAAAAACAGATGCCAATAACATTTAATAATTCTTCATAAATACTTTAATTGCATTTAACCTACTCCAAACGAATCAACAGGTGAGTTGAGGAGCGGAGTCATCAATGGCTCTGTGCTGGAGCTAAGATTCCGCTGCCGCAATTCACTGTATGCGTAGTCTGTATTCTGAAGCATTGGATAGTGCGAAAAACCCGATGGCAACGGCATAAACGTGGGCGTTGGTGGAATGCGTATTGGAGGCGGCACACCGGGCTTGTTCTGGACCACAACGAACCCCTCATCCTCAATTGCTTGCTGATCCTCTGCGAAGAGAAAACTGTAAAATGTAAAAATTTCTCCAGAACAAAAATTACTCAAAAGTATATCACCTTTTAGCACTTTTCTTAAATATGGATCCAAGTTTATTGTAAACGGAAGAAAAATTCTCAGATCTGCCACCAGTAGATCTGATTTATGCAACTGTAAGAATGCATCTAATTTGCGCTCGTCACGATCGAGTTCGAGCAGGGGTGCAGCTTCGCGCAAGCATCCTAATTTTGGACGCACTCTAGAGAAAGAACCGTAAACGTTATACAGAAAAGAATACTATTACAAAATGCACTTCTAACTTTTCATAAACACTTTGTAGTGCCACGCTATCCTCCAATGTATCCATAAACTGATCGTGTTGGAGCACGATCATGCTTGCACGCAGCGGCCATTGTTCTGTTAGGTTAATCCACGAACTCAAACGGTACCAGCTAAAATCTATTTGGAAAGCTTTCAATAGGCGAACTGAAAATAAAAACGTATTATGATCATGCATCGATAAACCTGAGCCGATTTCAAGACAAAATTAATAATACACCTACCAGTAATGTAAATAACATTCATTAGTCGCCGCATACTTCGCGGATTCACGTCACTGAAGTAATCATCAGTCAGTACAATCTTCGATAAATCAAGGACACCCTGTGGATTCTGACCCAAACGATGAAGATTCGAACCAATTGAACTGGCCACCGACTCCGACATCCGCAACTTTTTGCCGACGCTAGCTGCTCCAACACCCCCACGTATTCCTGCAGCACGCAGTTTCTCCTGACTGGACATAATTTCGGATGCGTTTGACAAGCGACGTGCAGACACCGAATGACCCAATACAGGCGGTCCATTATCTTCAGCTTGAAAATCGTTATAGTTGCGTTTGAATAACAAAGCGGTCATCTGGGCGCGTTGTACCTTCCGCAACCCAGAATTTTGCAGATAAACCGGTAGGTGGACCAAATTACGCAGGAAGTCGTGACCACCAATGCCACCTTCTGTAAACAAGCGTCTACTATTCGCTTCTGCAGCTTTAGCGATTACGTGCGGGTCGACAGCAATAAGCAGAACGAATGGACGATTCGGTGAAGAGAGTAAAGTCTGTATGGCATTCAGTACAGATAGTATTCTCTCGGTGTCGCAAGAGTCCAATGCGTCGACCACACCAACAAGGCGACTTTGTTGGTTGGTAAATGCGTCGAGGCACTGAAATCACAGTAATCGATATTTTGGAAAAGCTTTCTCTCTACAAGACTTACCTTAACCATATCTGTCATTATAGATACTTCCGAACCCAGAGCGGTCAACGGAGCGCCCTCGTTGGAGCGCACCGCGCATTTCAGATGCCTGCCCTGTGACGTAAAGAGTGAAACGAATGCCTTGGCTATAATGTGCAGATTCGTACAAACGATGGTAGCCAAGACACCGCAGATGACATATAACGAAACGAGGATCTCTTCACGGTCCGAAGGAGAAGCGAATGAGAACAAAGCTACAATCAGCGAAATGCCCGCTATGAGTGTTAAGAGGCCTAATTCGAAAATTATTACATTCGGTACGCAGCACATGCGACGCCAACGCCATCCGGAAGAAGTTTTCAGCGCCTTGGGACGGAAGGCGCGATAGAGACGAGTTGACAGCCAACCGTAGTGTAATTCTATAGCCTCGAAGAGTGCGGCCAACATGTGAGCGACGGCGCCTTCGCCCGTTGGCGAAGCACTGCTGGCTTCGGCGAAATGGAATCGTACCGGTTTGGCTTGTGTATCTGCCTGGGCACCAGGCGGATGACAGAAAGCCACCTGCAGTATGAGGCGCAGCTTACCAATGCGTTTCATAAGGCCATGATGTACCGAATAAGCCCAATATAAATCCATGTGGTAGTTTGCGTATTTGACGCCGGCGAGCACCAGATACGTGAAAATAAGAAAGGTAAAGGCTGCGCCCGATCCCCATAGGACGGACCAGGTGGAGAGTCCCACGATGCTGCCTAGTATCAGTGCTATGTGCAAGGAAACGAGGAAGAGCAATCCACTCGTCTTAAGGGGTGGTTCCGCCCACTGCCGGGCGAAATTATTCATCTCTTCGCGCAGCTTATTCAGCAGAAAACTTTTACCACTTCCCCACTTTGCATAGAGACCAACGGTTATGGGCGTTGTCAGTGTGGGCTCGCTGAGAACATCGGCTAGTGCCGAGGAGTATAGTTCATAACCAAGCATGCCTTCGGAATCCTCGTTGGTGTTGAGGCGGCGTGCGCCAAACACCTGACCCAGAATCGTCTTCTGATGAATAGTATCGATGCCGTATGGCGTCTCGCCGACCTTGTTGGCCCGGTAGAGAAGCTGGCTGTTTTTCGGGTTACGAAGCAGGGCCTCTACTATAGCTTTGGAACGTGCACGCATAGCTATATGCAAGCAGGTGTCGCCACGCTTGTCGCTGGCCGCCACCTTGGCTTTACGCTCGAGCAACATTTGTACCATTTCGAGGTTACGATTACGCACCGCACGCAGCAGTGCCGTGTCGCCATCTTTGGTTGCGGCTTCGAGATCAGGATTTGTGGACAGCAAGATTTTGGCGATTAGGGTGTGGCCCTTTTCGACAGCCGTGTAGACAGCCGTTTTTCGATCCTTACCCTGAATGTCGACATCGGCATGTTTTTTCAGCAGAGCCTCGACGACACCACGGTGTCCGCCTTTGACGGCATGAATAAGGGGTGTATCGCCGGCGCGATCCTGTATATTGATATAGGCACCGGCAGCGATGAGAGCGGAAGCTATTTCCTGGAGCAGAAAAAAGTTAGAATTGAAAATTTCCCTATCTTGGAGTTTTGATCCCACCTGAAAACCTTCCCGGCCCGCGATGGCCAACGCCGTCAAGCCATCTTTGTCAAGCGCGTTCACGTTAGGCTTCTTCTCCAATAGCGAGGTCACACAATCCGTGTGGCCACCTGCTGTTGCCACCAACAGCGGCGTCCACGAATACATTCCAGCTGTATCAACATTGGCGCCAGCCTTTAGCAGCGTATCCACGATATCAGCGCTGCCCTTTCGACAAGCCCACACCAGGGCAGTGGTTCCGTATTTGTCTCCCACATTGACCTTGGCGCCACGCTGTACCAACAATTCGACTATTTCCTTAAAACCTCGGCCTGCAGCCCAAAGAAGTGGCCCGAGATGATAGTTTCCGTGCGAATTGACATCAGCACCTTTTTCAAGTAGAAAGCGAACCAGATCCGTGTGACCACGATATGCTGCCCACATCAGTGCAGTCCAGCCTCCCTGGTTTAGAAAAACACAAAATAAAAACAAAACATTTACAACAAAATAGACAATGCTTACCATATCGCGATGTTCGATGTCAGCGCCGTGATCTAGCAGGATTTGCACTATATCGTGATAACCGCCTTTCGAGGCACACAACAGCGGCGTCCAGTTGTCAGCGTCTTCGACATTGACATCGGCACCACGTGCAATTAATTCGCGCACAAACCCAGTTGAGCCACGCCCAGCAACAACCATAAGTATCGTGGTACCATTCTATAATGACAGAAATTACGAGGCGGTTATTGTGAAACAAATTTACATGGAGAGATATAGGAGGATAAAAGCACAGCACAAATAAGGCGACCTCTTGAATACTTACGTCATCACGGTCATCCACGGATAAATGACGGCTGTCTAAAATCGCACGCAGGCCCGACAAATCATTAGAGTCCACATATTGCAAGAGCGCTCGATGTCCTAGTGAACCCATAGAGTCTCCGTAGCGATTAAGATTCTAAAATCAAATAGATGGAACATACAGAGGAATTAGGTAACCGATAGACCAAGATAGAAAACAGACATGCATTCGATCCAAGCAATGACATGTTCATCTACACATTCAACTAGAAAATTCATTATATTTGCCCAAGTCAAAATATTACTTTTTAGCTATTTTACTACGTTTGAAAAAGACTATAAAGCGCAGTTCAGGGACGAACAGTTAAGCCATGGAAAGGAAAAACAGCGCAGATAGTGCAATGGAATAAAATGTATTTAGAAGATAAAAATTTATTAAAAAGAAATACTTACTTCATCTGAAAAATAAGCGAAAACTACAAAAATAACTTTCTTATTATAAACATCGACCAATATATCAAACAATCAAGTTAATTATTATATAAACTCTGCGAGTGCAAGAAGCTGCGATAAGTAGAAAATAAAGGAATGCCTTCATTTCTATCTCGAGAAATGTAAGATTTACATAGCCTTCCTCCGATTTAGAGAAACGTAATTATTGCACATCATGATTAAAAAAAATTCAAAATAATTTAAAAACCAATTCAACTAACTCGTGGTAACCGTAAACATTCTCCAAAAAAACATTAATTTCGCTAAAAAGCATGCCCCAAAACATGTTTACCATAATAACCTGCTTTTGAAATAAGTACAAGTTTATTTATAAATTTGTTTTGAGCTCAATGGCTCGCAAAGCATTTTCTGCCCGGAACCACAAAAGTGAGTTAAGGTAACGACAGGTTCGTCCATTTGAAAAGAAAACTGATAAGGGCGAGCTTAGTGAAGTAAAACTAATGCGGACATAATTTATTGCTCTTCACAATTAGTCAGCGAAATTAGTAGAAATCGAATGGAATAACACAGATAAATACTTTGAAAAGCATTCTCTAAGTACCCATTAAAGCCATCCTTAATTTTTGTACGTTTAATTTTGCAGAACTTAACTTAAATTCTTTCCATATCTTTTCTTTTTCATGCCAAGGAATCAATCACCACAACACATATTTTAATAGCTGCTTATTTGATCGGAGTTAAGCCTATCTATGAGATTTCTCAATAAATTCGGAGAACTGCATCTTAGGATTTAATTTTCAATTTGTTTATGTACATCAAGCGAATTATTTTACCTCATAATCATTACTCTTTGGCTGTCGATCATTTTAACAGCACCAGAGAACCAGAGCTCTTTTGGGCTTATTGAATACTATCTTCACAAACGATAAACAATACTAGCTCTGTTCAAAAAGTCTCGCGAATTTGAATTTCCGTGGGTTACGTATACATATTCGATTTTCATTTTTATGGCGTTATGTTGGTACTCATGTCCCTTACTTATGCTGACAAGTTTGACCACTTTAAATGTTCAGTTAATTTTTGACAACTCTTTTGCTTGGACGTGTTTTGCCTCGTCTTCGATTTTTGCCTATTCCATAAAATGGATCAATGGGCGTGGTGCATCATGAGCTTTTGTCACAGAGTAGAACGGTCAATTAGGAATATTAACTGCAAGTTATGCGCAATTTGCGCGAAACGATACGCCAGAAACGCCCGGATTTGTGGAAGAATAAAAATTGGCTTTGGCCAATTTGGGCAATTTTTGGCCAAAAGCAACACAATAATGATATCTGATAATGAATGATAATGAATAATGATATATGATAATGATGATGCAAGTATTCCCCAGATCTGGCCCCCAGAACTGAAGAGTCCCATGAAAGGACGACGCTACGCTATGATTGAAGAGATAAAAACGGCATCAACATTTTTGAACAGACCTCGTATTTTTATTGATAACAGTACTTTATCATAAATGAAAAACAGTATTTGACCAATTTAGCAAATAATGATTTCCTAGGAAATTTTCCAATACAGGAAAAAATAGAGATGAAAATACAATTAATAAGAAATTGGAAATGAATATTATTGCATGTAGAGAAATAATTTGCAATAACATACATTACGTCATTAAAGTTAAAATAATAATTACTGAGCTGATTAGATGATTCGAAAAATTAAATAATCATAATACGTTTATTACTTTGCCACATAGAACATTATTTTGTTACATAGAAATCAGAAAACTATAAAAATTTATTTTAGTTTCAAAGATTTTTCTTTGTTTTTAAAAAGGAACATTATTGAGAGACCGAGTAATTAATTAAATAAATAAAAGTTTAAGTACACTAGTAAAAGAATCAGCTCGAACGAGTATTAACTTGAACTCAGTTTCATGATCACTTAAATTAAAAAACATTAACTCCTTCGTAAAATTCTTCTATTAAATAATAATTGTTTGAAGAATCATAATAAAAACAAAATAATTTACGTCATCAATGCAGTAGAATAAATGTTTACATTTTTTCAAATGGTTATATTTATTTTTTGTATAGCTTACTTAAGATTACAATAAGATTTATTATTAAAAGTCATTAAAAAGTCATACTAATTAGGATGATGTTGTTGAGTGGATAAGATAAGCTAAAAAGAGCTGATATGAACCAATTTCACTCGAATTCAAAATCTATACACTGTAATGAATCATTGCAGTCATTTGAAAATTTCTTCTGAAACTTTTTGGCCATAAAAAGACACATATGTATATAATCGAAACCCAACTCCTATGCTACATACATATATCGCCGTGAGGTCTTCAACTATCTAGATCAGCGGTTGGGGAACTTTTTTAATCATTACCCCAAAATATTTTTGTGTAAGTTGATATTACCCATGGCGGAGCAGTGGCAGTTTTTTGGCAGTTTCATTTTTACTGCCAAAAATTTCATTTTTACCCCATTTGGGGTAATTTACCCCGGTTCGCCGACCGCTGATCTAGATCAACATGACGCCGACCTACTTAACCCTTTCCGACACCTTGTCTAATATAATATATTGGACCACAATGAATATGAATTCATAGCCATACAACCAAACTGTCGTTTTGAATTTGGTACGTAATAATAATTTCCCATTAACACACTACGGAAGTGTGAAACCGATTTCTTTTTTTTTTGCACCCCTTTTTCCCCTTTAGTTTTTCAGATATGAGGTTTGCGGATATGTCAATTTCACTCGAAAAGGTTCAACATATTAGTATAACTAAAGTGAGGTATACATGGCCTGAAGGCTTAAATAATGGTACACATGGTCCCAAAGTAGCATTTACTAGACTTTATCTAATGGTCAGATGTGTGTTGAAAGATGTCAAGCTAGTTTGTATTCAGATTTTTTTCAAGTTTTCAGATATTTATATTGAGTAGTTGATTTGAGCCTCTTATGTATGGTGATAAATACGTTTATATAATCTTTTAATTCTAGATATACACCTACATATAAGTTCCTGAGTTATAATAGAGTTATAGAGGATCAAGTTATAAGTTTCGTAACTTTTAGGTTTAATTGAATTCAGTCACTAATGAGATACTGAAATCAGAATGTGGATCTTGCCTTTTCCAACATAGAAATACAGTATATACGAGTAGCTAATGATGTCACTTCCGGTGCGCTAAAAATACTTGTTCCTCGTGTAAACAAAACGGAA
The DNA here is from genome assembly GCA_949629155.1 of Myopa testacea. Lineage (NCBI taxonomy): Eukaryota > Metazoa > Arthropoda > Insecta > Diptera > Conopidae > Myopa > Myopa testacea. Next base: position 46,609,850 of record OX451346.1, on the reverse strand, counting down.
AGCAACTCAAACTCGTTGAATTCAAGGTATCAAACTAAATCAAGTTTTTATAATTGGATTTGTTTTAAATGCTTCAGTTTTAGAATATTCTTGTTTTTCGACACACACACACTTCAACTTTACTATTAAGAACATTATTTACATTAACAAGAACCATGTAACCACAACCAAAGTGTAGCTTTAATATGAATATTAAGTAAATTATCAAGTAATATCAGGTAAAGACAAAAATTGTTTTTGAAAATAAGTAACAATAAGTTTGGATACTAACATTTTTGGTTTTCTTCTTGCTCGGCGAACGCAAGGTGTTCAAACTCAGTCGCGACGCGCTCAAAATTAACTCATCCAAACTCTTTGATAATTTCATCACTATTAATGGGCCGCACCAACGAATGTCAGCGATTTAGCATACAGTTGGGTCTTCTCATTTATAAAATAATAATCGCGGGTATCGCAAAGACAACCTCTTTAATGTAAACTGGTAGATAAAAACGTAAACACTCGCCGTTCGTGTCAAAGCCTCAGCCCGGAGATGTACACAGAGACCTGTTACCGTCGTAAATATTTATACTCGGGTGCGACTTGATGCTTCTTCAGAACCAAACCAGCGAAATTAACAAATAGAATAAAGAAAACGAAAAATTAACAAACTGTTGAAAATTAGAGCATTTCGCGTATTCATTTAAAATTGTTAGTTCAGTGCGCTCGCAAATGTTTCAATTGAATGAGAAGAAAAGGTTCTTGACGGATAATGATAATGAAACGCGTGCGGCGCGACGCTGCCGACGCAGTCTGCTCCCGTGATTTTATTCACACTATGTTTAGACAACTAAGAGGCACTCACTCCACTGCTCCACTCCGAGATAAGTACACTTCTACGAAAACAAAGGCATCAACAAATCTTGTGCCTGACAGGGCAGCGCACAGTGGAGTAAAGTAATTGATGTGCAAATGAAAAGCATGCAAATACTCGTAAATATGTACAATCGTTTCTATGAAATTATTTGCTAAAAGTTTTTTCTTTTCAATGCATGCACTGTTAAAACTGTTTGCACCACGCGCACACTATCGTAAATCTATACAATGAGCTACCGATTGCACTCTTGGATTATGCTATTTATAAACAAAAACAACAGCACGGACAACTAAATAGACACCAAACACTGACAGAGTTTGCGCATGCGCTCCACTAAGCAAAACAAGCTTTTCACTAACAAGCGTTCAAATGCAACAAAAGGCAGAAACTCCGACGAATACGACAACTTCGAGTAAGCAGAAGTACGCTTCGATGACGTCTGCTTAGATCAGTGGTGAGTGTGTGACTGCGCGTAAATAGTGTCCACACGGCCATTTAACTCGACCGACCGACAGACCAAGAATAATCATCAGCCAGAGTCGGATCGAAGGCAATTGTAGACAGCAATGGGCAAAAGCAAGCACCAGCAAAATACGAGGCTGAAGAAGAAGCAGCAGAACGAAAGACATATGTTGTCTAGTCGAGATCCGACGAGAAGAGCAAGCCACCTCAAAGCAGTATGTGCAGCTTTGGCTGCTTAAAGAATAAAATCCATTACTGATGTTGTGGTGCACCTCTGAAAAGTGAGGTTGGATATCATGGAGTCGACACCTTCTTGTGAAGTTATGGCAAGTTAAACTGAACAGCACACTTCAATGCGTTGAATATAAATCCGATAAATGTACATATTTTTGTCTGGTTAATAACAACAAATATACAACAACAGAAAAGCTTAACTCTAAGCAACTTCGTTTCGGCGTTTGATTAGGTTTTAAGTCTCGAATTAAATTCAGTTGATTGGAGTTGCCGTTGCTGGTATGTTTCTACTGTAGGAGCTACAGTGGAAAAAATACTAAATCAAATGCAGTATTCGCTTCACTAACAAAAGTAAACATTTTACAAGCAAAATTAAAAATTAACTATCAATCCAAACTCTGGCATTATTAATGATATAAGGCAGTTACTCATTGGTACATCTTATGTCATCCTGACCTTCGCTGATTACTGATTATCGCAGGAACCTGCCTTGACTAATTTATCCCACGGCGTTCTATTCCACATGGAAATTCCGGGCCCTATCATCGCAAATCCAGATTAACGCTCTTATAAATATTAAAATACATGTAGAAGTTATTTTGTCCAGTCGAACTTACTTTCCTCTAAATTGATCCTGATTTTCCACTTGTACTTGATTCATCTTTCTAAACACAGTACTAATATTTACCTTATAAGAGTCAATATGCTGAACGTTTTCTGCCATTACATCAATCCACTGTCGTGGACATCCTCCATAATGAGGATGCCCAAAATAAGAGGACATCATGTCGAGAATAAGCAAAAATTAGCAAATCCTTAATTTAAAAATATATGACTCCTTTTTGAATATTACATTTGTTCTGTTTCTTCTTTGTAGAATATAAACATTTTAAAGAAATGTTTAACGGAATGAAGGGCTGAAGGAATTTACGAAGCACCCCAACGAAGTTAGCAGCTTTTTTCTTTGTAATTGTATACGTTTTTTGATATTGGGAGGTTGTTTATTTTTGTTTTATTTTTCCTTGTTCTTTTAAATTTCTTGTAAATTTTATTTTTTCGAAATTTCGAATTATTAAACCAGTTCGAAATTTCGAATTATTTTACAATATTTTTTACAGTTTTTATTATCACCTTCGTGGAAACGATAACAATAACTTCAAAAATGAATGACCGAAAGTTTTAAAAATTACCAAATTGCCCAAAGTTTTGTAATTCGAGAATTTAAAGTTGTTGTGATTACAACAAAAAATTCTTGACAAGAGAAAATTCACTTTTTATTAAAAACAAGTGATAAAAAATCATTAAAGTTAACCAAATCATAATATACAGTGGACTAAATCCACGCAAAGTTACGCAAATTTAATTTATATACAATATAACATACGAGTACATTAGGTTCTAAAACTGAATGGGTGCTTTTTCTGAATAACTAAATACGAGTGGTGTAAGACGTAGAGTATATTTAAATTAGTGAAAAGTATTTCAATTGATTGCGAATACATTTATAGTTAATTTCTTAGATAAAATCATTATTTACAAAACACTTTTATGGTAATAGAAACTAAGTGAATCGTAAAACGATCATGCAAACAATAACCTAATCATATAACTAAATAGCATCCACTTAAAAATAGATAGAACGCAAAACACGTGCATCTTCAGTTTCCACGAGATATAGTAATCAGATAAAGAAATAAGCAATCAAGAGTGCATCAAACTTGAACAATGTTTGGAAATCGATTCAAGACCAACAGTTCAACAATAAATCATAATTAAACACTTAAGACTCCAGCTATTTTTAAACTGGACAAAAATAGAGCAGCAAAAAACGGACAGCAGACAGAATCACACTCAGGTTCGTTGTTTAGCTACGTATATAGGAATGTTAGTAGGTAAAGAGCACAGCCAAGGGTTGGGAGAGCATCTACATTTGTGGAGAGAGTTCCAAAGTGTTAAGACGAAAGCAAAGAGAGGCAATCGAATCAATGGAAACGAATGCTAAAAGAGGGCCAGTTTAATGAGGATAGATTGGGTTCGAATAAAAACAAGAGAGTGAGATCACTATCGGAAAGCAGTTTAGTCACGTAAAGCTACATAAATAGTGTTGTGTTGTGTTGATTAAATACCACCGTCGTAGCACCAGCGTGAGACAATCGACGCAAGGCAAGGTTCAGCTGGCTAAACCGACGTCCCGGGCTGGGTGGTGGTGCTTCCGAAGCGGTAGCGTGCAACTTGTGTCGCTCATACTCCGACGAAATAGATCTCGGGTTGCTCAACGATCTACCAACATCATCAACGCCAACGCCATCATCGTCGTCTCGAACGACGCGGGATGCATCTATGATAATGAGCTTTGGCAGAGACAAGTGTGGAGATGAGCAGCTGGAAGGCTGCATCAAAGTCATGCCTGTTGACGACCGACGCAGCTGCTGTTGCAACTGTGGGTCATTTTGTTGCTTTTTCAGAAGTTTGTGGCTCTGTTGATGTAGATGCTGCTTTCGCTTCGATTGCTGCTGGTAATGCTCATCATCACTACTGACTTCCTCCTCGTCAAACAAGGGCACATGCAGAGTCTGTATGTCATGTGTTCCTGTGTCGTGTATTCCACGCACGAGTGCGCTGATGGTGCGATTGTGATTGTTCTTGTTCGTGTTGATGTTTGTACTATTGTTCTTGCCTATCTGGCTGCGCAGTGGCTCAACCCGATAAGGACAATTGTTCTTCATGTTTGAATACTGCACTTTAAAAATAAGATCAGAAAACCGACATCTGGTAAAAAGTAAGATCAGAGACGTGACGACATCTGGATATTTTTATATATTGGACGCTACAAAGAAGAAGTTTTTAATATAATGATGACAATATATGATTCCAGTTTGTGTTTACTAAACACAGGATTACTACACATAGTATCCATATCAAAAATGAATATAAGTAAATAAAACCAGCAAAACTTAAAGTACAAAGGTTCAATATATACTTATGTATAGTAATCAACTCGCAGCTCATGCGATTAATTTAAGTTAATAATATCTTCTTTCCCTTCGTTTCCCGAATAATTAAAAATAAAATTACTGGAAAAATACCATGAACGCTGAGATAACGAAACCAATATTCCAGAAAACCAAAAAATTAAATCAACTGCCGTGATTGTTAACTAAACCAGTATCCATCGGTAATAACCAATATTACCAACATCAATACTTAATTGAAACCTATCAGCTCAATCATCAAATATCAATTCATGAGCGTTGTTATTGTAAAGCTAATAAAAGCCATGTAAACACAATAGCAGAGTCTGTTTTCGAACTGAAGTACGATAAATTGATGCTTACAAAAAATTAAATTGCTGAAATCACAATATACAATCCATGTACAATGTACATTGTACATAAGCAAATTATAATGATTGTCTATGTATAAGGGCGCCTCTATAGATACTTTGTTGTTTTTCTTATTGACAAAGCATTTTTTCAATAAAGTTTTTTTCTGTTTCATACGACAATAAACAAGGTACAAGTTTAAACCATTTTAAAAGCCTACAATTTTTCCTTTCCAACGGTATATAATATGTTGGGTTATTTCTTACACTTATGACCACATTTATTGAAAATTAGTGTTAAGTGCATATCCGCTCACGTGTCTTAGACTTGTTATTTTAAGGTTCTTAAGCCCATTTCAACCACTTCGCGGCGAAGTTTTCACAATTCCGTTCGTAGTGTAACTCTACAGTGTAGGGTTTGTAATCACCATTCAAGATTTCAGATTGCGGGTTCTTATAGTTTCCGAATTATGGTCTCTTAAAACATTGCCACTCGCAACTATATATAATATATAGATTAAATTATTAACCTCCAGATTCTATAAACGCACGAGATGATCCTCCGTGATTCTAATTTCTTATTTCCGCGAAAAGAACAACAAAAATTAGCAGAGTTGTCGACAACGCGAACAAAACAAAGCAGAATCACGGAGAATCGTTCGTTTATTAAAAATGTATTAGTATAATTTTAGGCGTACCATGTTTAAAAACAAAGGCAGTGCATTTAAAGCAAATTAAAAAAGTTTTTCAAAATATATGTACATATACAGCAATTTAGCTACGGTAAATCTTACACCTTTTGTTGAATAGTATGTTGAAATACACGTAGATAATTAATGACACAGAACACATTTGAAACACACAGGAAAAACAACCTAATTATTCATTAGAATCAAGTTTGTTCGCATCTCCCACCCCGCAGTTTTATTTGAGCACAATATTCCACGATTTAGCAAAAGTTTGGAAGAAGTCGACAACTCGAAAAAAATTTTATAGCCGCAATAAAAAAAATGATCATCGGCCACTGTGAGCAATCGTTTTCTTTCCTTTTTCAACGTTATAATAGACTGCTGTTCTAGAACTTTCAGGGCGTTATTATTTTCAACGGCTTTTGGAGAAGTTTGTACCACATGCAAACGTTTTATTCACAAAAACAAACATCATTAACATAAACATATCATATACGATGATGCAGTTAATTCCACTGTCAAAGCAAATGGCAGAAAGAACCATTTGCGATCAAATAAAAAATTGCCGAAAAAATACACCATGTGTAAAGAAAAATAATTTTAATATGTATACAGTACGTCTAAGCCTATGTCTATAAGAGATACGGAGATTTAATTTATAATTTAATTAAAAGGTTATTAAAATTCTACCTGCAATGAACTTGTTCCTCTCGAAAACGAATTACGGAGAAATCCAAATGGAAAAATGCTTCCGTAGCCCTGCGTACCCTGCAAGGCGTCAGGCGAGCGAGGTGACGACGATGGATTGAGGGGCGACATCTCCGAAAAGACACCACCGACCTGCTCCGTATTGGAACCACGATGCATTCTTCCCGCTACTTTTTAAAGAACAATGTAGCAACTTTGGTGTTTGGTTTGCAAATTTAACATGAAACATTAAGCATTATTAAGTGAAATCAAAATCTGTGTTCTATACTTCACATATAACATTATTTCATTATCTTCCGTTATTAACAGTCATTAACAAGGCATCCAAATGAAATAAAAAATGTCACTGTCGCACGACAAATATTACGGTTGAATTACTTTAGTCTGCCTCGGATAAATAGTAGAAGAACACAGTAAACCCCTAGTTCTCGTAGGAATTCCCTCCGACGAGTTTTTAGCGAGCCGCGTCTACGCGGTTCAGTTGAGAAACTGATTCCTATAACAGTGGAATCATCGAAAAATATCACAATCACTGTCTCTCTTTCTACTCATATACATTATTTCTTTTCCCCCACAATTTTGCAGGCTAAAATGACAATTACAATTTGCTTTGGTGCAGACAATCGCGAGTATTAATTAATTCATGTTATACTCTTATGAGTTATAATCGTCGTTTGTAGTGAAGAGGTGAAATGTATGTTAAACTTCAGAAAAGGAATCCGAAAATGTACCAGTGCCAGTGCTAGCTAAATAATCATATATATGAGACACATAATATCAAGCAGAAGCTGTCACCAGACGCCAAGTTCCTGCAAGGTTCTATTAGGTCAAAGAGAGAGTTTTCTCTGAATCTAAAGTATAGACCTAGTTTAGGAAATTTTTCCCCCATTGTCTTGTTTCCTTAGATTATGAGTATTACAACGAAAAAATCTTAATATAAAAATGTTACTAATTTTTTAATGTAATTTACCGTTTCAATGCAATTTATTTATGCATTCAAACCAATACTATTCAATCACGCGGTGAGCTAAAGATGAGTTAACCTGTAAAGTTCATGACAGTTGTTCACAACAAGGCTCACAGGCAATTACTCACAACAATATGGGCGAGTAATTAAAATATATTTTCGGGTGTAAGGTATAAAAACAATTTTATATGAATAAATAAAGATTATATTCTGATATCGTACTTAATAATTTATATTGTGTAACTTATTGTTTACTTACATACATTCTACAGGGTTAGGCGATTGAACGACCATATTTTTTCTTGGTGAAATTATTTTTTATTGTTTCAAATTACAAAAATGTGTGAAAATAATAAAAATTTTAGAATCCATTCACTTAAGCTCGATGTGGCTCGATTGTGGAACAATAGCTGGTTCGTAATTCGATTTTCCACTCAAATATAACGCAATCACACTAATACGTTTGAATTCCATTTCGAATAACTTTTGTTCTATAAAACTTAGACGCAAATGCTTGTGGTAACTTGTAAACAATATAAACAGCTGTCATTGGTATGAATTTGCCATTTTTGGCAATATCGCGTTGCCAGATATACCGGTATGAAATTGGTAACACTTCAATCGCCTAACCCTGTATACTCGTCCGCTTTCTTTTTTACACCTTAATATTCCTTAAATAACTTGTATATAAAACAAATGAAACGGAAACTATTTTTAATTTTTCACACATTATTATTTCTATATTTAATTATTGTTTCGCACGCGATTCTAAGAACATCGTTCATACAATAAACAAATCTTTAATTACAATTTGATACCCCTACAGTGAAATTATTTATTATATTTTATACGAGGGGCACTACTTATATTTCTGGCCTAACAATGAAACAAAAGAAATTTTTCAGTTTAAATGCATTTATTGCTTTTCAAAATATTCGCCTTTAAGATTTATACACTTGTGCATGCGTTCAAACCATTTATCGAAACACTTTTGCCAGTCCGAAGAGGATATCTCAGAAACATGGTTTTTGAACGCTTCAACTGCTTCTTCAGGTGATGAAAATCGTTGACCACGCAGTTTATCTTTGATTGTTGGAAACAGATAGAAGTCATTGGGTGCTGTACGGCGGATGACACATCAATTCGATGTGTCCAATTTTTTTTTTGTGTCCAAATACGCTTTCGTTTCACGTGATGTGTGTGAGCTCGCATTATCGTGGTGCAAAGTGATTCGTCGTTTTTGATTGGTTTCTCTCAATTTACCGAAAATTTCTGGCAAACAAATGGTCGTATACCAAGCTGAATTCACGGTCTTTTGATGTTTAAGAGCCACAGTTGCCAAATGGCCGATTTTCGAGAAAAAAAACGTTACCATTTGCTTCGCAGTGCTTCGCGCTCTCAAAACTTTCGTTGGATATTCTTCAGACTGGAACACCCAAACAATCGATTGGTTTTTTGTTTCGGATACAAAGGTATAAATCCACTATTCATCACCCGTGACGATGTAGTAGACACCTTTGGAAGCACCGTTCTCGTATTTTCCGGTCATTTCTCGGCACCAATCGACACGTGTCTTTTTTTTTTCGTCAGTCAATTTATGTGGAATCCTACGCGCAAATAGCTTCCGCACACGCAAATGTGCATGCAAAATCTTATGTATGCTAGTCGCCGATATGCCTAAAGTAGCCTCTATCTCGACATATATTACATGACGATCTTTCTGAATCAGTTTTTGCATAGCATCGATGTTTATTGGGACAACAACCGATTTTGGACGACATTCTCGTGGGTCGTCAGTGAGCGACTTACGACCACGGTTGAACTCGTTGTACCAATTTTTCACAGTACTATGGAATGGTGCTTCATGGCCAAAAGTTGAGTTAAGTGATTCAAAACATTGTTGTCGAGTCAGCCCCTTTCGAAAATCGTAAAAACTCATCGCACGAAAATGTTCACGACATAATTCCATTTTTTCAATGAATTGAATTTTTCAACTTAACGAAATACAATGTTGTCATGCGAACTGGCAGAAGTTGTCTGAAGAGACTTATGCTAAAAAATGTCCAACTTTTCAGCTGTCATATTAGTTTGCATCGGGTAACACTAGTAGTACCTTAGGCCAGAAATATAAGTAGGGCCCCTCGTATCATTTGTAGTTTTATTTATCATTCTGGTATACATTCAGTTAAACAAATCGCATTGTTGAACAACTTGCTGTTATTAATAATATAGACATTTTTAGTAGGAACATAAATGAAAGCAAAGAACTGTAATCTCTAAATTGTTAGATATATTATGTTATTTCTTTTATTTCTTCATAGATTATACCACAGCCAGCATTCCAGAAATACCCGGGGCCTATAAAGTATATAGTATATACGTACATATAATCTCTGAATATTAAGTTTCTTAAAATCTGGAAATACTGGAATTTCTCATTCATTCATTCTCACTCAAGTAAGTTAAAGAGTTTTAGAGTTACCTACAAATATAATTAAATCTGAAGTCGTTTTTAAAGTTGGAAATATTAAAGTTTGGAAAGCAAAGTCATAACTTAGTTGAACGCAAGACGGCAAATATGTACATAGAATTCAGATGAATACCAGCTGAAACTTATTTGCTCTGCGATAAGACTTTTACTTGAAGTTATGTATATCATGATTCGGATTGTTTTCAAAAATATATCTACTTTCTTAACTGATCTGATTTCTGATTTTTAATGACCCAGTGAAGATCTTTAAAAACATCTTGTTTAATTAAAAGAAACTCAAATATTCAACACAGAGACCTACATCAAAATTTCTTAAATGAATGTAAATAAATTCACGAAGTCAGGGATCACATATATTGATTTTAGTTTTAGAATCCGATTGATAACTATGACTTATTATTAATTTGAATGGATTTCAAAACCCAAATCTGATCCTGATCACAGCTGTATAACTTGATCACAAGGGTTGTGAATATAATATGTAGTTTGAATCAATAGTAGATTCATTTCCAGTTGAAACGTTAACGAGGAGCTCTACAACAATAACAAACTTTATACACGTCGCTTTTCCAGTCTATTTACTGGAAGTGACGATGATATTTATTGATGTGATGATGATTAAAAAATACACCACTTACAGCGATTTCATTTGCAGACGATGACTGATAAAGTCTATCCATATAGTGAGACACGGTGAATATCGGCAAATCTTGATCCATGTTTGCGCACAAGTAGTTACGGAATTATTAATGCAAAATATAAACAATGTCGACAATGCAGACAGTTCATCAAGTTAGAATAAAAAATTCAATAACAATTTAAAAACAATTTTAAAAACAAATCAATAGGGATCGTTTTAAAGCTAAACGTTTTATTCTTGATAATGGAATGCGTATGATTTTTACTAAGAAACCGAACCGCTGGGTTTGCTTGGCGATCACTATCTGCTATCTTAGTTCCTATCTCGATTCAGAAGCGATTAATTTCAGTTTCTTCTGTTCCAAGGCAGAAAATCGGACGTTTGCCATATCTGAGTCCGCGTCCGACAACTCTTCTGATGTTTCATTATATCGTGTTATTTGAACTTCTCATTTGATTCTGCTTATCAAAATTAGTACCAATTTGATGCCTGCTTCTTGCACTATCTAACAGTGTGTGTTGATGGTATTTATTTGTTGTGCCTACCGTTAAACTGAGTAAATTTAATTTTGTCGTCAATTTTGTTGTTTCGAATATTGTACCTTGTACGTACCTTCAAGTTCAAGTGCGACTTAACTTTGTGCTTATAATGGACCATTGACTGTAAATCCAAATCAACAAACCACTCCCAACTTGAGTTCTTCCATCTTAAACTCTTAATAGGACAGATAATGTAAAAGCGAGGCATACTGCGCCAATGCAGTAATTGATATCGATGAAAGATGGTCTGGAATCGAACTGAATCGTCATATTTGATCTCAATAACCTGTTGTGCTGTTTTCAAAAATGTTATTTCAATCTTTTTATAAGAAGTGGCTGTGTAGCTGTTGATTTTGTTTATTTGAAACAGCAAACATCTCTAAATAACACATGCTTATACCAAATTTTATCCGGAAATCTCTATTCGTTTTTGTTCAGTTGTGATTTCAACAGACACAGGACGGTACATACTCAGACTGATGGACAGGGATCGGTTCAGGAGGTGACGCTAATCAAGAATATCTATAATTTTCTATAGCTGCCACAACTTCTTCTGTCAGTTACAAACGGGACGCTACACATCATCATTCATCTTTGGATGTAGGGTATAACAAAACCCAATTCCAAACCTTTAATGTAAAAAAAAACAAAAATGTTCTCGTTTATAGCCGCCACTGTTCATTCGTATATAAGCTCAAAATTTTCCTCTCTCTCTTCAAGTAGCATTATCGATGTACTTGTATCGCTAAGCTATAAAATTATTACTATAACTGAGCTTTCGAAAGCTTTTCATTAGAATATAAAATGTTTGGATTATTAGTACATACATACATATGTGTGTTTTAATTATTTCGTATGTAATTCACATGGCTTTTGAAGATCATCAGCATCAGTTTACCCCATTTATACTTCGCTGTTACTATTTTTATACCCTACACTTTAAGGTTAAGGGTATATTCACTTTGTCACGAAATGTGTAACGCATAGAAATAGAGACGATAGGTATAGAAAAGTGCGTAAAGTTAAATACGTCGCGAACTTTAACAGAGTTCTGTTCTCTGTTAAGATCGCGACGTCGCGAACTTTAACAGAGCACTGTTAACTGCGCTGTTATTGACTTCTTAGCTGCGAGTGTATCAGATGAGAATGTCGAGGTGAGATCTAAGCCATATTAAAAGTCACAGTCATATATATTTATGAATCAAAAATCAAAACAAAACCCAAGAGACGGTTATAGCCAAAATTTTGTAAATCGCGTTTGAAGTTGGCATATATTACATACACGTTGCCCAGTCAAGGAGTTGTATAAAAGATGCCACCGTTCGTAAACCAGGCTCAGTGCGTTGATGAAACCTTCAGTGGCTGAAAGCCAATGAATACAGCCACTAACTGTGAGAAAATGGTTGAGACGGTTATAGCCGAAATTTTGTAAATCCCAATAAGCCTGGTTTACGAACGGTGGCATCTTTTATACAACTCCTTGACCGGGCAACGTGTATGTAATATATGCCAACTTCAAACGCGATTTACAAAATTTTGGCTATAACCGTCTCTTGGGTTTTGTTTTGATTTTTGATTCATAAATATTTATGACTGTGACTTTTAATATGGCTTAGATCTCACCTCGACATTCTCATCTGGTACACTCGCAGCTAAGAAGTCAATAACAGCGCAGTTAACAGTGCTCTGTTAAAGTTCGCGACGTCGTGATCTTAACAGAGAACAGAACTCTGTTAAAGTTCGCGACGTATTTAACTTCACGCACTTGGTATAGAAAAGTATATATATTGTTGATCAGCGTGACCTCCTGAGTCGATTTAGCCATGTCCGTCCGTCTGTCTGTCTGTTTGTTGAAATCACGATCACAGGAGATCCGGTGAAGATATCGTGATGAAATTTTACAGAAATATTCTTTCTTAGGGTGTGCAGGTTGGTATTGAAGATGGGCAAAATCGATCCACGACCACGCCTATTTTTTAGTAAAAATGTGATATCAGCCGTTGTTTTTTGGTTATGACAACAAAATTTCATTTCTGAGTATAGAGTAACTTCATCGGTTGATGTGCCAAATATGGGCGTGATCCGCCCACTTTTAGGTTATACAGGCGAAAGAGGGTCTTAAATGGTTATATTTTTAAATTATCTAATCTTCCTGAATCAAACTTTACATAACAACTTCTTTTCTAATAAAACATTATTACAGCAAAACTGGGCGCAGTCCGCCCACTTTTACACTGCTTATACAGCATAGCTCATGAAAGCAAATTTATTACCACGGAAATAAAGCTTAAATCTGAACACAATAATAAAACAACTAAGCCAATTATTTTGTTTTGAAAACGGGTAACGACCACGCCTACTTTTTATACCCGTCTGTGATTATATGTGATTATAAGATAGCTTTCCTTATAACCACATATTTCTTCTAGTTTTTAAGATATGACAATAAAATTTCAATATCGAGCGACATAATTATATTTTACGTTGCAGAAAAGGGGCGTGGCACAATCGTCCTACATAAATCCTTATAAAAGTCTGTAATTTTATGATGTGTTATCAATTAATATGAAATTTTGTATAAATATTATTTGTTCGGATTTGTAAAAGAGCAAATAAAACGAATATAAGACATATAAATATAGAATCAATTTATAAAAAATGCATCGGTATAAAACCTTAATTCCTAAAATTCCTAAAAACTTTTAAGGTGTAGGGTATCTAAGACTCGGCCAGGCCGAATATAGCTTTTTTACTGATTTCATATTACTTTACGTCCACATCCAATTAAGTGAAGCGAGATAATAAGTACAATTAAACAAATTTCCCCTTCAGAAATAAGAAATCGTTTAGCTTTTCTGTTTAAAAACAAGTATATAACAATTATTGGCCCAAAGGGAGGTGTTCAGAACCGATATCTAACATTGTTCCATCATTAGGTACCAAAATTTAAACGAATCACTTGTGAGCCAACCTAATTATTGGGACTACAAATAGAAACCCGCCGGTTTTTAATAAAAGGCGCCACCAATAAATGCTGGTCACATGTGCCAGGTTAAAAACGTCACTGAGTAAGGCTAGGCATCTGTCAACATTTCCCCGTTATTACATTTGTAAATTTGTAGTGCCGTTATATGTATTTTTGTGCGCTAAAATGTCGACATTTGAACCAAATAAGCTTCATTTGCGAGAGATTTTACTATTTCAGTTTAATTCCAAAAAATCTGCAGCTGAGGCACATCGACTGATTGTAGACACTTATGGTGAGGCCTCTATTAGTGAAAGAACGTGTCGTGAATGGTTTCAGCGCTTCAAAAGTGGTAATTTTAGTGTGAAAGACAAGGACCACGAGCTATTGCGACCAGGTGATACCATCACTGGATCTCTTTACCGAACACAAATTATGCGTTTGAGTAGAGCATTGAAGGAAAAACGGCCACAATATGTTGAGAGACATGACAAAGTGATTTTACAAATTGACAATGCGCGGCAATTGACAATTTGAAGAATAAGCCTATTGTCATATTTCCGTAATAAACTACGAAATTTGGAAAAAAAAACGGCGATTTTCCATTTGTAGTCCCAATATTTGTGCATAAATACTAGATCTGTATACACTTGTTGATGCTATTGTAGATACCTCATTTATAAATTATTATTTGTTTATATTAACGAAATCTTCGTAATTGGGTAAATTTTAAGGTAAAACTTAAATACTGTGGCAAGCAACATACACGTACATATAAAAACAGAATTCGTTAATTCCTGACATACGCACACAATTTAAATATATTTAAGAAAAAGCGTGTGAAACCAATTTCTAGAATCGCTAGAAGAAAATACAATATGTAGAAGCACACATATTTTATCTAAAACAATATTAATATTCTCTATATGCATATCATGTACATACCCATAAATTACAGAAACCATATTTAATAATAAAAGTAATCAGTTATAATCTACACACGATTTAATATATAAAATGATAATCATATAAAATATTAAATAACTATTTAGACAAACCAAGTATCGGCAAGACTACCCACGTCACAAATAGCAACACAATCGTAACAAATGTTATCATTAAAACAGCAATTAAAAAGTTGGGTGTCAGATTCAAACAAATCAAACAAATAAAACGACAACGAAACACAAATAAATATAAAAATATATGAGTTATCAATTTCGGAAATCAGGCATCAATCTTGGGCGTAGTCTCTCTTCGAAATCGAGTCAAAAGGTGTGTTAAAGAAAGGTTCATTATATACATAAATTAGCCTAATGCAAGAAAATTACAAATATGGTCAAAAACACTTAATAGACGTGTTTTTTATTATTTCATAAAAGAATTTTTCCATTCCAATTGAGAGATGTTAGCCTAAATGTGTCAAAGTTGACTAATTTTATATTTTTAAAATAAATAGGCCAAAATGGAACTGCTAGCTCCGGGGGAAAGGGGGGTCCGATTGCCCCCTTCATAATGAATACAAAGGAATTTGAACTTTTGACCCCGATAGTATAATTGATGCAATTGAACTAAGTATGTAGATATACTTGAAATGTATTTATTTATAACTCAAATTTCGTATAGCTAAAATTGAAGTTGCAGTAGCCTGGCAAAGTGGGCCTAGCAGTAACTCTGGCAGAAGGGGCATCTACCAGGTATTGCGTCAAATACTGACAATAAATAATCAGCCATAATAGTGTCAATTTTTCATAGCGAATATCGTAAATGCTAATTTGCATTCAAGCGCTAATTGTATGTGAAATCGCAAAGTTGCTTGAATTGTTACGCCATTTTAATGGTTATCCGAAATAAAAACTGTCAGATACATATATATATGTAGATATACATTTATATTCATATGTACAGGTATAACAATTCTGCTTTTATTGCGATTGCATTTGGATTTCGCATTTATATTTCATTTTACTGCAATTCGATTTTAATAATTCTTCCTTTGGGTCTCGATAAAAACAAGCATTCAAACAAGTCGAATATCTCAATAAAATTTAAAACTTTTAATGCCAACGCTTCATGAAAAAGAGCATTCACTGTACTTCTTCAGAGCGGTCTTAGTCCCAACAAACCTACACAGTCAAATAAATGTACTACATAGATCAGAATGTATATAAGGAAATTGTGTTTAATTGATTAAATGCTATATAGTGATTAAAACTAATTTCGAGTCAGCAAAACAATCCAATACTTACTTTCAACTAATCAGAGCATATAAATTAAAAGCCGTACACCATAAATCAACCGTTCAGTTCCACTGTGCAAATAATTGTTTGGTGTTGGGCGACGAATGTTTTTTTATGAATGCCAAGCCGTGTACAGATACAGCAGATGTGAAGTGTCCTTGAATACGCAGTCGACTAGAACCTAGGCCATGTATTGGCAGGATTTTCTTCAGCTGACCCTGACTGGAGAGAAGCCTTCGAGTGACAGCCACACACAACAGTCACCGTAGGTCACTTGTAAAATGTCAATACTATGATATATTCTACTATGATTTCCGGATTACGTTGAATTTGGTGAAAATACTTTTTAATCACTCCATACAGAAATAGAATACTGGCACTTATACGAATATTATTAGCAATTATAGAACTAATTTTTTACACTTCCCAACACGCTTTGTTAAATTTTTTCCCTTATAGGCGGCATTTTCTCACGTATAATTTGCTAGTTTTTTCTACAATTTGCTCTCTTTTATTAAATTCACCTACTATTCCAAATTAAAATTATTGCATAAAATATTCACTTTTGCAACTTTCGAGGTGTTTAATAACTCGCAAACACTTTGTCCACAATTCCCCAACATGACAACGACAACGTCACTCAGCCGTGATTGACTTCGTTTGATTTTTGAGTTTTTCTTTGTTTTTTTATTATACTTTATTTATTGCACTTCGTTTTGTAGCCTTTCCATAAATAACTTCGTTAAAAACAGCTGTTTGCGTTTTCATATTGTTCTTCTTTTTTGCTTTCCATTTGTCATTTTCAACTAACGAATTCTAAGGCGTGGTTTACACGTGCTACAATTGTCCCTCAAGGGACAAAATTGGCACCTAGCTTTTTACAGAGCCTTGAGAGACTATGGCCCATGTCAGACTACGATCTCTTAAGGCCAGACTCACTCGCTCAGATTGTTTGGCCCATGTCAAATGCTACGAATTACCGCCTAATGGATAATTCGCAGAACTGTTCGAAGAAACAGTTTTTAATGTGTAACACCATACCAAAGTTGATAGAAGACAAGGTTACGCATTTAAACAAAAAATTATCTCGTTCAGAGCATGTACGTAATAGCGTCCTTTTACAATCATTAGGATCACAATACACGGTGCATCGGGAACAGCTACTACACACAGCAATTATAACTACAAGTGGGCACCTCGAAGAATCCTGCGAATATAAAGAAGCTAATGTGTTTGACAACGCTGTAAAACGAAAATATATAACGGCCTTGTGCGTAGCACAACCTTGCCAGCATACTGTAGAAAGAAATAACTTGATATATTAATTGGGACATGTTTTTCAGTGTTGGTTAAACAAACATTTAAACTTAGTTTATTCGAATTACGGTTAAAAGGTAACCTTGGTTAAGAGATAGTAATAAGATTGTTGTGTTCCACGAAGACTCCACCAACAACAATAACAACGGTTTTTCCCGTTGTCATCTAGTTTCGGAGTAACAGCACTTTGAAGTTCGAAATGTTCGGAACTACATCTCCTAAACTATAGTACATGTCTCGTTGGTGTGGTCAACAATACACAGGTTTTTACTCTATTTTTCATTTATGTTATATTATATAACATTTCATCGAAAATCTTATAGTTTTCGAGAAAAACGCAAATTAAAATTTGTATTACTTTTTTCCAATTCACTACTTATCTAAGTGAAATGCATATTTAATGTTTATATTTGTCGCAATACTAAGTAGGGGTCAAATATAGGGGTAGGGGGCAAGTAGGGGTCTTTGACTTTCTTAAGAAATTTATTTTCGAAGTATTTTGGACGAAGAGTATGCAACACATTTCTGGAAAAAAAAGAGCGTAAGCTCGACATCATGACTCCAAGCCTCAGAAAGCAAAATTCTTCTATCATGTTTGTATTATTTTTTTGATGCTGACGCTTTCGATCTGCGTTTACATTAAGGTGGAAAACTTTGTACAAAAAGGAAATCAATTCACAGTTTTGCCGAACAATGTTCGTAGTGTAATATCCGCATTAGAAAACAATTAATTAATGTAGAAATATTTTACTTAACATAAATGAAAGAGTTTTAGTTTACCTTTCTAACAGTATATATGCCAACCGGATATCTTCTATGGTTAAGGAGAAATAAATTCAAACTTCAAGGATTATAACTCGGAAACTAGAAGGTAAAGGAAAAAGGGTAAATTGTTGTTGTTGTTGCAACAACAACATGGTGAGCGCTAGCAGCGTTACTATGTTCAATTGTTTATGATTTCTGTCATTTCACAAAATACCTCTTACATTTTCGGCTGTCCACTATAAAAAGAAAGAACTCTTAAATAAAAATGAGCATGCAGACGTTGACTCCCCAAGAGTCTGGTGAATTTATCGTAAAACAAGCGAAATACGTGAAAGTGTGCCCGGCGGGAATAGCAAAACTCCAAAGGGAAATAACCGCAGGCCTTAAAACAAAGAAGATTAGTGTGTCGAACTTCTCTCAACAAGAACTTCACCCAAAGGCTACTGATGTACATGCAATTGATTGGATCTTTCTAGTTGATACACTTAACTTCTGTTTCTGGACGCCGGGTAAGTATGAACGTAGAAGCATATATATTTGATAATTATTGTTGTTTTTCATTAAAGCTAAGTACAAGGGCAGGTACAAAGTAAATGGTTATACTGGCTATTTTGCGCTCTGCGCCGCCATTAATCGTTCTATTGTAGAAGGCACCGATCTAACCAATCCTCGCTTCTATGCAAGTGTTGATGCAACAACGTTAGAACATTTGCTGCGCTCTGACAACCATACGAAGATACCGTTGCTGCACGAACGCGTTGATTGCTTGCACCAGGTGGGAACACGTTTAGTCAATCGGTGGGATGGGAAATTCGAAAATGTGGTCAAGGCTGCTGGTGGTTCAGCTACACAATTACTACAACTTATTGTCACCGAATTTCCCTGTTTCCGTGATGAAGCTGACTATGAAGGCCATCGTGTGGCATTTTATAAAAGAGCACAGATCCTTATTGGGGACCTCTGGTCATGTTTCCATGGTGAAGGACTGGGAAGCTTCAGCGACCTGAATACTATTACAATGTTTGCTGATTACCGTGTGCCGCAAGTCTTAGTACATTTCGTCTGTTTAGAATATAAGCCCGAATTGATGGATTTACTGAGGCGCGATGAAATATTAAAAAGCGGAGATCGAATGGAAGTCGAAATACGCGGTGCTTCAATTTATATCGTTGAGGAAGTAAAGAATGCAGTGTGTGCAGAATGGGCGAAATGTGGTGAACAGCTTACGTGTTCCAACTTCAATTCAATATTGATCGACCACTTTTTGTGGGATTATAGGCGACAGCACGCGAAGGAGCTAGATCACATACCATTCCACAAGGTGCGGAGCGTCTATTACTAGATATTGAATATTAGCAACACTATTCAACAATGTATTTTAAACGAACATTTTTTTATATAAATATAAAAGAAACGAACTGGAACTTTCATTTTAACTGAGTTTTAAACCAAATTCCCTTCCAGATATCAAGGAAAATAAACTATATCCTGTACAACCCATTTTGCTAAAGCCTTCGCACAAAAATCGGTCCGCAAATGTAGTGCGAGAGTCTGTACACGTTGATTCATTTTTTCTGGACAAAAGAGTGATATCAATATATAGTTCTTCGATAAAGTTGAAGTTTTACTGAGAACTTATATTTAAAAGTTATGAGTTTTACTTTACTTCAATTACATTTTTTTATAGCTTAATTGGCTTTGGTTTGCCAGCTTGGGCAGCCAAGCGTTCCTCGCATCGCTTCTTGGCCTCAACGCCAGACAGGTTTCCCTTGCGTGCATACCGCTGATTGATAAGGAACTTGACATCCATCTGAAAAAATTGTGGAAATGAGCATTTATAAACATTGTCCATTTGAAATACATCCACATATGCAGACGTACATATGCTCACTACTTACACCCAATGTAGATTCGTGGCGTTTACGAATTGGCCGTTTAATTCCATTACGATGGGCTTTTCTGTTCTGATTGTGGTTAGTGTGATTCTTTGATTTCGCCATCTCTATGTGCTATTAAAACTAGCTCCAGAAATAGTCCCATGGTGATTTATATATTTAAAAGACAGAAATAAAAAAATATAAGAACAAATATTCATTAGCTTTATTTCAGCAAAAGTTTGTGATTGAACTCTATTCATAAAAAATAACATTCTAAAATAATACATTTTAGATTTTACTGGATTTTCAGTTATTTATTTTTGTTTCAAGAACCTACTTTTTTGACAGTTCAGCGGAAAAAGGAGGTTATATCCGAAAACTAAAAATGGCAGATTGATTTACGAAATTTTATTCGAAGATTGTAGGAACGATACTCGATCAGGGTCCGTTCAGTCAGATGCTGCTGTATTCAATGTGGGTTGTCACACTAGGCATCTTACCGCCAGACTCGCACGCTCTGATTGCAAAAAGTGGAACAGCTTCCGATCCACGTTCAACTCAACTAAAGTCGATCCACGTTCGCAGCGCTAAAATTTTAGCTGCCTCACGACCGTCAAACACATGTATACAAAATCGAAGTCTGACATTTTTTTTTATCTGTTGCCTTCTCATTTTGGTTTTGTTATGCGTAGCAGCCACAGCAAGTGCTTCGCATAAGAAAACATGCATGCATGCCGGTTTTCACTAAAAAATGTAGTGAATAAAAAATCGGTTCGGCTGATTACATGTGTTTTCTTACTTTACAGTTATTTTTAGAATTTTATTGTATCATGTAATTATTATTACTAGCAATTTATTTCTGAAATATGTAAAGATTCAACATTCTTATTTAAGAAAAATTACTAAAAATATTTATCAATTCCTAAAAGATACTGGAGAGAAAGAATTATATTATATTATATAGAATTATATTATAGAAATTAGAATTATATTATAAATAAAAAACAAGATGAAGAAAAAGGTTGTAATTCCTCATCCTCTCTTTCTCTCAAACCTTTCAATATGTTAATTTTTACAACTTGGAAATTCCTGAAAAAAGGAGGCTGTCGAAAGGGTAAAAAACAGGTGAAGGTTACAAGAAGTAATGGAAAATACAATTAAAAAATTTCGAAAAATACGAACTCATAAATGCAGGTAGATTCCAATATACGGTAGTATAGACAGACAGTACGTAAGCGATAATATTGCTGCTGCTACTGACACGTCAAATCAATCACTCCGTACCGTCCATTCATTGAAATGAAACCGCTTACCCCGTGGTTATGCTATCGAGTTTTGCTTGGCAAGTAGGACTTTTTTTTTGTTGTTTTGTGTGTAAAAGAGAGAATTGCTTACACACAAAACTCTCTTTTACACACAAAACAACAAAAAAAAAGTCCTACTTGCCAAGCAAAACTCGATAGCATAACCACGGCCTTACAAACACACTCTCAATCCCTTGTAAAGGGTTTTCCAATAAGAGGTGTAATTTTGAATAGCCCGCTATTTCGGTAGCTATCACTTTTGAAGCTGTTATTTTTGACATTTGACAAGTAGAAACTACGCCATTACTAAAAATTGCGTAAACGATACAAGCTGCAACAACGCATTGAAATTATTAAAATTCACTACAAAAATGGTGAAAATTTTGCAGTCACAGTTCGCAAAACTAAAGCATTTTTGGGTCGTCGTGAAGCACCTTGTCGGACTTCAATACAAAAATTGGTGGAAAAATTCGAGCTGTTGGGACAAGTTAGTGATGTGAAGAATAATACCCGTGCACGTCGCTCAAGAACAACTGAGAATATTGCTGCTGTAGCCCAAAGTGTTGAGGATAACCCAGGTTTGTCCATTCCACGTCGTTCTTCGCTATCGAAAGATGATTAATGATTTTTTATGGCCGGAGTTAGATGGTATTGATCTGGACAACGTTTACTTTCAAAAAGACGGCGCTACATGCCACACAAGCAACGAAACCATTGACCTTTTACGGGAAAAGTTTCCTGGCCGTGTTATCTCTCGAAGAGATACAATTGGCCACCGAGATCTTGTGATTTAACACCTTGCGACTTCTTTGGGGCCACGTGAAAGATAAGGTCTACGCCCACAGCCCAGCTTCGAGTCAAGACCTCAAAGATGGAATTATAGGGCAGCCACTTTGCGATTTGGTTATACAATATTTCCTGAAAAGGATATGGTCCTGTAAGCGTGGTCGTGGTGGCCATATGGCTGATGTTGTTTTTCTTTATTAACGGCATACCTTCCACTTTATTACGAAATAAACATACGATAATTTATCTCAAAAAAAGGCATTTTTCTTTGAATATCAAAATTCCACCTCTTATTGGAAACCTTTACGTACACGAGTTTGAGGACGTGCACAACTTTTTGTAGTTTGACAGCGTGCAATGTAAACAGCTTTTTCTGAGGCGGGCTCAAGATATCTAGTGTGACAACCACCAATAGGATGAACGAGTCTTCAATTGAACTGCATTATATATGTATTTATGTAATATAGCCAACAAACTTGTAAAAATTATTATGGAAAACACCCCTGCAAATAATAGGTAAAGATATCACCACCAACCCCGACCTAGAACTACATTTTGAACTAGTCCCTTGTAGCTAATCTAAAAACTAGGTACATAGGTCTATTCACCAAGCCCTTGGATAATGTAATTACGTTTGTATTTAATAATAAATATTTTTTTTTACTGTAAACTTATTAATTTTGGCATAAATCTAGTTTAGCCCATTAGCCCCGATTTTGTTTCTTTTTTTACCAGATATGTAGAATTGTGCGAAAAACCGAATGGTAAAAAAGACAAGTCTGCTCGTTGCTAGAATTCATCTCAAAAACTATTAACCATTTTAGCATTGCTAAACAAACTGATGTAATATCCACAGATTTTAGCCAAGCTTTTGATATTGTAACATCCTTGTATGCATTTTGAAACGCAAATTCAAACTCAATGTGTTCCAAATGGTATGATCTAATTTTTTCGAGTAGACTGTGTTTGAGTTTTGAGGAGAAACACAAAGTTAAACAAACTTTACGTAGTCTTGCAGACTTCCCCTGTTTGCAGATCACAAGGAGTTACCATGTATGAAGCATTTTTACTAATATTTCTTAGTACTGATCGATTTTCCAGCACAAAATCTATGTTGACACAGGGATTTTACCCATGTTTAGTAAATTGAGACCTTCATTTCCTATATTATTTATAAGCTCCCGAAATGCGACATGAATTACGTTATTTTTAAACACCTATGTTTTTAACGTTTCCTGTACTTTCTTATGTTTCCTTGCCAACGTTTTCCAACACATCATTGTTTTCCAAATTCTGCCGACAGTTCTGGATTTTTTCTAATTATTTCATCACTGTGTTTTTCGTGATGTTTCAGAGATATGGGCGTTTTACTTATGTTTTCTATTTTTTTCAATTAATCTAATAATATTTCTCTTGCTAAGCCCCTCCATATTACGTATCTTCCCTTGTTATTGCAATATTTTTATTAAAGTCTTGTAATTTCAATTTTGAAATTGATTTACAAACTATTCAATATTTTAATTCGAGATTTTATTTTGCTACGAGTATTTAAAAGAATATTTCGACTATTTTTATACCCTACACACGAAGTGATGGGGGTATATTCACTTTGTGCTTCCGTTTGTAACGCATTAAGGAGGCGTGGCAGGTATACAAAGTATATATATTCTTGATCAGCGTAATCTCCTGAGTCGATTTAGCCCTGTCCTTCGGTCTGTCTGCCTGTATGTCTGTGGAAATCACGATTACAGGAGAACGATATCTTCATCAAACTTGGCACGAATATTGTCTATCATTAGAAACTCATTGGTATTGAAAATGGGCAAAATAGGACTATTTCCACGCGTAGTTTTTATAGTGAATATAAATTCATCCATGCTTATAGCTCGATTTCTCAGCTTGTGGAACGAATATGCGGTTATGTGGAACGAAATTTTATTCATAAGTCCACTGTCTCTGTCCAAAATAGACTACCAAAAATGGGCGTGGTCCGACCGCTAATTAAATAAAACTCGATTGCAGAAGTACGAATACATACATATACATATTTTTATCAAATTTGGCACGAATATTCTGTCATCACAGGCTATTTGAGATTGAAAAGGAAACAAATTAGACCATTACCACGCCTAACTTTAAGTAAACGTGTGTAGGGTATATGAACTCTTTCTACTTTATATTAATATTTTACTTACTTTATACGACTTTTTATATTTTTATTTAATTTTTGAGAACTGAATTTATCATTTTTAATCACAACTTATATTAACGTTCGACGGCTGTCAACCAAAAGTTAAAAAAAAAACGATTACTGCAATATGTTGTCAAAGTAATTATTTACAATGAGCAACAACTATAAGCAATTTAGACAGGCAATCTAATACCGAAACATTTGATCGTTGAAAAGCGTTTTCGTTTTTAGACTGGGCCATTCCTGCATTACATTGGGCCACATATGTATGTAGCTAGTTACATGTGAACCAGCCAAAAATCTAGACTAAATCTAGCTAAAAATGGCGGAATAAAACGAATTTTAATTTAAATATTTTTACAACAGATCGATTTCTTGAGTGTGCATGTTTTATTGTAGTACCTTCGAATCTTCAGAAAATTAACTAACAAATTTTTGCAAAATCCCAACGAACTGTGGAGAATTCGTGCGTGACTTTATGATGTAGACGAAGGGATGATTTGCGTTGAATCGACGACGTTTAGGTCCGAGAGAAGAAGGCATAATTCGCAGCACTGAAATAAATTTAGAAATGTAAAAATTCCATGCGGATTAATAAATATGTTCACGGTTGTTTTCTCAACAGTTTCCCAGACGAACATGCAAACCAAAGTTGTTTTTTCACATGCACATGCCCTTTTCGATACAAAAACAATCTTTATAGCTTAATTTCGCACATTTTTCTTACACTACCACAGTTCCTGCAGTTTATATCTTTTGCCTGCAAAAATTATCTGCATGGGTTTGGTGCATAGCGGAGTCCGATTTGTACGTACGAAGAAAATTACCTGCTAAATTTATCCTGCTTTAATTAGATCCTCTTTTCTGATCCCACTTCTACGATTTTATGTAGATACCATCTGCATTTTCATATAATATAGATTTATAATTTAGATTTAGCATAAACCCGGTCGCAGGCTCCAGATAAAACATCAATGGACAACAATAACAATGTATGTTGCACCTTCAACCATTCCTCTGGTTACTTGATTAAAATGAACTTATTTTTGATCTGATTGGTTTAAATAATAACAGAATATATTAAGGATAAAAGCAATGAAATCGTTTAATCTATGTAGTCGATTGTAAACATAAAGCTGCAAAATCATTGCAGTTTAAGCGTGTTGCCCGCGAATACAATGAATCCTTCGTTCTTCTGTATGAAGTAAAGGAAAGGTCTGTTGGCTTCGAAGATTATAGGTATTTCGGGTAACGATGGCATCATACTATTGAAGCCCATCCCTATAAAAACGTGGAGATGTATGAACTGTTGCGACAATAATATACGTAAAAAGGATGAATGACAAATCGATTGAAAACCATGCCTTTATTTTTCGCACACATTATATGCAAAATGGCATAAAATCACGCATGAACTCTATTACGAAATGGTCGGATGAATGACTGATAATGGTAAACAGTACAAGTTGTTAAAAGATGGAGAGTGTGATACTTTATCCCATAAAGGGTTTTGCAATGTAAGAAACATAAAAACATTTTAGGCGCCTATTGCGTGATTCTCGAGCCACTGTAGTTGCGTTTGTTACCTTCGGTCATCACATCTGACTCGAGTAATTGGAATACTTTGCCAAATGAGTGTTTAACAGTCTTGCAAATTTTGTTAATGACGTTTAAATTTTCGAACCGTGATGCATATTACTTACAATACAGAATATAAGTTGTTAGGTATCCTCATTTTCGACCTATTTTATTTAATCAATGTTTAAGTTAACGAAATGCTTAAACCTAGTTATTACTGTTGTAATTTAAGCAAAATTCTGCAACATCTGATGGTCAACAACTCCTAATTGTGCTCAGAGTTCGTTATGTAGCAAAGGCGGCAATGAAAATAGTTCAAGAACGCTCACTGAACCAACGAAGAGAACCACTTTCTTCAATGTACTTCCTTCACCCGAAACAGATGGCGATTTTGTTGCGTCATGTACAACATAGACAAATGGATGGTCGGCGATGAATTCTCTGTGCTTGGACGCAGTATCTAAAGATCTTTTATTCCGAACATGTATGGCTGTGTGTAAAACATAAAATAAAATACACAGAACCGAAATGAAAACAACAACAGCAGACTGATGAATGGTTAAAACACAAATGAGTTGAATGAAACCAATGATTAATGATTAAATTATGATATGACAGGCAATTGAGGTTTAACTAAACATTCTGTTGAATTACCAGTTGCTGCAGCCGCCTCGGTACCTTCTTCATTAACTTCGATAAAAGCTTTATGAATGACTTTGCTAACCTCTATTGGCTCGGGATCGTCGAATAGGTTGCCTAGCTCAGCTCTGCTGGAGAATAAACGCTGCATGCCCAACTGAAAGAGCCAAAACACGAACAATAAAGAGTACTCTTAAGGATCTTAGCATTTTAGGATTGGCTTTGAGACTAATAAAAACTTGTGGACGGAACTTGCTTTACTTATACAAGTTAGTGATATTGAAACTTAAAGCTTTCAATTTCAACATTCAACAACTTACCTTTTCCAGTGGATCCTTCAATTCAACAGAAAATTCGGACTTGAATTTTGGAAACTTGACGCTTACTCTGTTTTCGTACATTTTTTCGGTTATCTCGCTCAGTGACATATTTTTGAGCTTGTCTTGGAGAACTGGCAGACCGCTTCGCGTGTTAGGCAAAATTATCAACATTGACAAATCGGAATTTGAGTAGGGCATCTGCAATGCGGTGGCATCCAGTTCCGGTAACGTCGAATATAAAAAGCGTGCTCGAAGACTCATCATGGGTACCCTAACCGAATCTGACTCATTCAGATAGAAGTCTTCATCCTGTGTGTCTTCTTTATCGAACTTATGAAGCCATTGCCCCTTAAAGTGAATTGCATTGAGCAACAGCATACGAGTATCATTGGTCAAAGCATTCGCTGGAACAACGTTTGTAATGAGACTATTTGTCTTTGACGCAACCCATTCATTTATTTTTGCCGCAGCATGTTCACTCCTTCCAAAGTCGATTGTCTCAGCTTCCGCTAAGAACTTCTTATTGGCCAATTGTTGAAAATCCTGGCGTATATGATAACCCTGCATAACATATATGCGGTTCACAATTTTCAGGAGGTTACTATTCGCGTACTCCGTCAGCACGGAACTAAATGATTCCGCTATAGTTGCTACATCTGAAGAGATCAGACGCAGGCCCTGATCCAACTCTTGGGCGGTTTCACCAGCGGCACCAATGCGTGCCAAAGCTAGGCACGCTTGGATGGAAAATGGAGAGAAAATTATGTTCTCATGAGGACTGTCCTTCTTCAGTATCCCAAAGAGATCTACAGCAAATTTTGCTGAGTTCTGGGCGAACAGTGCTCTCTGCTGAGTGGTGAGGCTGGACATAGAATCGTTCGCTTTGTGAGTCTGGGCAGTATGTGCCAAAAATAGAAGTGCCAGCCAGAACACCCCTTGATGGTACACTGGAAATATGTCTAAAATTTTAAATTTAATTTATCAGTCTTAGAGAATATCTTTGATATATTTATTTTGTAAACTTTTGAGCATAAATGGGTATCCACAAGGATGTCCCAATTTTATTATAATATATTATTATATTAATATTATTATAATATATACCAACTTTAAATCGCGTGGTTTTTCATAAAGATTTTTCACTTTTATGATCATGCAAAGTAGGATTAAAAATAGCACTTATGAGTAACTAATTTTAAAGATGTAAAAATATTTTAAGAAAAATAATACAACCTTGGCCAACTCGACAAGCCAAGAGTACTATTTAGGCGAAGAATTAGATTCAGAATAATTCCAAGTAAAAGTCAACAAACTCTATGTTATAATAACATCCTTACAATTTTCTTTTTTAGTCGTTTTGTTTTGGATTTCCGTGTTTAGTTGGTATTTCCTTTGTTTCTAACGACAAATATACATATAAGGGTTGTATTTCAAGAGTTACGACGAAGAGGATGACTGTCGTTTCACTGTTTTTTTAATCGGTCACATAAGTCACCAACGTCCACGAAAAACACAAAACAAAACGAGTGAGAAACAAAAATTGTCCATTACAAGGACATTACATTTTGTTTGACGCGTTGTCAAACGTTTAATGGTAACGTCACCGGGAACATGGTGACGTCATGGAATTAATGTTTATTTGTTTTCTATATGCGAGCACCGGCTGCAATGCTTGGTATATTTACATCTACACAAATCTTTGCATAAATATACTATTTGTATACATTATTTTTTTTTATAGATTATGTTACTTTTGAAAACAATATTCCAGTTAAAAGTCCTTCTGTGGTTGTAATTCTTAGATTTGTTTGCTACACAAACATTAGTAATTCAATACAAATTTCCTCAATTTTATATTGAAACTAAATTTAGAAATTTAACTCTGTCACTGCTTGTTGAAAGTTAAATAGCTCTGAAATAACTTCCACCTGTAAGCATAAACCAAAGACTACAAAACTTTTTTTTCGCTTTGACAACTTTGGCAATTTTACAACTCGCGAGTTTCTATGCAAAATCAGAAAAATATTTTGAGAGAGGAATGCGACTCTGGTTCTTCTTCATAGCAATAAGCCAGAAGTATTTTTTAAATACGTAAGTCAGATTTTCACACCTTTCTTAATAGTAGCATAATATTGAATATTTTGCAAGTAAAACAAAGTTAATTTTCATTAAAAATGCTCGATTCACAAAAATAGTCAGCTGTTTTTAATCTACCATACGTATTTTTAGCCGAAGGAGGTGCCAACGTATTCAACGTGTTTTGTTGAATAATATTAATCTGTGAGTTAGTTTAACATTTACTTAATTGTGATTTTAGTACTTTTGTTCTTTAATGTAAATGAATTTTAATTCAAATGCATGAATTGTGAATTTATTTGCTTTTATCTAATTTTAATTTAAATGGATGAATTGTGAATTTATTTGTGTTAACTCATTTTAATGTAATTAAAAGAAAAATGAAAAATTATAAAACCAAGTAAGTTTATACATTATAATATTTCCAAACCATTAAGAAATCGTCAAAACCGCAACAACTCTTAAAAGCAAAGTAGTTTTTCTATTCATTTCTACATAAAAACCAAAGAAATAATATATAATAATCCTGTGTCGTTGGTATCCCTGCCACTAACCTACCATACCATTTTTGGACGTTGGGGTAACAAACCAAAACGGTTTACCTTTTCAGTCATCTTGCTTTGCAACCCGCTTCTCGTATTGACCTAACTCCCTCCTCTGTTGCAGGTGCATCTAAGGGATTGTTCTCAGATTTTTTCGATCTTTCCACTACACTTTTTGGTTCGGATATAACTTCCTTGGTGGCAAGGGTCAAAAAGTTCATGAAGAACATTAACAGCGATATTTCTATCGAAATGAAGAGACTGGCATACTTGGAATTGTTAGACCAAGTAATCCTCAATTCCAATAATAACTTTGATGGGTAAACATTTCATCTCCTTAAACACCGGTTCCTTGGTGGACAATAGTAGACGCCTCGATCTATTTAAACTATTAAAAATACACAATGTTTTCGTTGCGCTTCTTCAGGAAACGCACCTGAAAAGCAATCATAAAGTTCATTTAGATTCCTATAACTTTTTCCGTAACGATTCTAATCAGGGAGTTGCAATAGCCTTAAAAAAAGATCTTCTCTTTAATTTAATTGACACAACAAACTTCGATTTCCCTTGTATCTTACTGTCGATTTCTTTTAAAAAGAATGATTCGTTGAAAGCGCTTCTGCTGGGATCAATATATCTTCCGACTAATTTAACCCGTGCAGCAATCACTACCGAGTTAGACAAAATCAGCGTAATAGCAGCTAACTATGACGGAGCAATAATAGGCGGAGACTTGAACGCTAAAAGTCCTTCCTGGGGTGATGCTCTTAGGAACATGAATGGTATTGCCTTAGAAGCGTGGTTGTCACAATCCTGCCATATATTTTCTCTTCTTTCGCCCAATAGTCCCTCGTATCTAAATAGCTCCTCCTTTTTGGATCACTTTATTGTCTCAAACTGTCTTATTGACCAATTGAACCCAAACTATAATATATCTACGCTGCCATCATTCTCTGACCATTACGCAATTCTTTTAAACTTAAACATGAGTGAAATTGTGTACATTCTTAAGCAACCAGAAATCTTTATATCATATCAAAAAACCAACTGGAAGAAATTCCAAGATGACCTAGACGTTCAGTTAGCTAATCGCCTCCCTCCAGAGTTTTCAAACCTTTCTAATGAAGTAATCGACTCCTATATTCTTAGTCTCAACTCAACTATACAGAGTGTTGCTCGAAATAACTCTGAACTAATCAGTCCATCTTTTAATAAATATAAAAACCTTCCTCAGGATATTACTAACCTCTTCAAAATTAAACATAAATGGCAAAAAAAAATTAAAACGAATTTTCCATGCTACTTATAATAGGATAAACCAATCTTATAAAGAGCTTTCAGCCAGAATTTCACTACTAAAAATAATAATTAAAGAGAAAGTTAAAATTTGGCTTGATCAACAACTTCAACAGAGACTCTCTAAAATTAAACCAGGTCCTTCCACCTTCAAGGAAATTAACAATCTCATAGGGAAAAAGAGCTCCTCTTGTGAGTCGTTAAAAATCAATAATACCATTTATTCCACTGAACCAGTCATTGTTTCGACTTTCGGAAACTACTTTGAGAGAATATTTCGTAAAAGTCGGCCTACTTCCGATCAAAACTTGGTGCTCCAAGTGGAAACTACTGTGGATCAATTTAGAAACACTTTACCACCTCGAATTTTTAATTTCGACATTTCCAACTCTGCTCTATCTCCATCGTTCCCTGAATTCTTCACTTCCACCGGAGAAATCAAAGATATCCTCAGCCACAATAATTCCAAGAAGTCATTTGGTCCTGACGATCTCTCAAACTTTCTCCTAAAGAAACTTTCCAAATCTGCTATCGAGTTTTTAGCAATTATCTTAAATAACTGTTTGAATAAAGGTTACTTTCCTAAAAGTTGGAAAATCGCGAAATTAATTCCGATTAGGAAAAAACCTATAAATATCGACATTTCAAACTTCCGCCCTATTGCTTTACTCTCCAACGCTGGCAAAATTCTTGAAAGAGTAATTTACAACAAAATTGAAAATACTTTAAACAATGGCATTGATCCTATTTCAGATTACCAGTTTGGGTTTAAAAAAGGACATTCCACGGTGCACGCCCTATTGAAAATGCACAGTGACATAACTCAAAATCTTAGAAACAAAAAATGTACTGTCAGCTGTTCTCTGGACGTTGAAAAGGCGTTTGATAGTGTTTGGTGGGATGGTCTTCTCTTTAAACTAATACAAATCAACCTTTCTCCAACGATCTTTAAACTCCTAGACAGTTTTCTTACTGATCGATTCTTTTTTACACAAATCAACCAATCAAAACCCACATTAAAGAAAGTTGAGCGCGGAGTTCCTCAAGGCTCAATCTTGGGCCCTCTTATCTTTAACATATTTTTATATGATTTTCCTCATTTCCTGCGTGTGCCAGACTTTCCATCAAGCTCATTTGCACTTTTGTATGCTGACGATACCATGGTATATGCTCACGCGAGATATCCCAACGATGCTTTGGCAGCCGTCTCTGCTCATATTCAGGTAATTAACGAATTCTATAAAAAATGGGGTTTAAACCTTAACATCGGTAAAACTGAATGTATTTGCTTCCGGAATGCATCAGGGAAAGGACCTCCAGGAGTGTTGAGGTACAGTAAAAATCTTTATCTTGCCGTCGATGGCGCTAGGATCCCATTCAAAACACACATTAAATACTTAGGTATAAATTTCAATAACCTTTTCAAATTTAATAATCATGTAAGGTCTACATTGACTAAAGCCAAGCGTGTTGCAGGATTGCTAGCGCCGTATTTTAGATCCAATAGCGGCCTCTCAAAAGAAACCAAGCTGTTGTTCTACAAAACCCTAATAAGACCAGTTGTGACCTATGCCTTCCCGTGCTGGTTTTCGTTCTCACCGTCGGTGGCGAGAGAGCTTGAAGTGTTTGAATGACAAATTCTGCGCTTAAGTATTAACAAACATTTCCAATCTTTTAACAAAAAATATGCGAACAGCTACATCTACGATAAGTCCGGAGTTGAACCCCTAATGAGATACTCCTTAAGAGCTATGAAAAAAATCCGTAACAAATTTACGCTATATAGATAATGATCTTATAAGTAGTACGTTTTTTTCTCTATCCAGAGAGCCTTGGAATTCTGCAAATTATTTATCTCCTTTGTGTATAGACTCAATTGACTTAGATTCTATATTAGCAGGTAATGACCAATCTGGTTTAGTTCCTTTGTTTTACCAGAATAGTTCATCTTGCCAAAATAGATGATAATTTTCCTTTCACTGTAATGTAATGTGATTTCATATATTATAAAATAATATATTAAATGTTGTAGACTTTAAGTGCCTTATCAAAAACAAAATAACTTAATATATTATTACGAAACTCATATACCTCTGTAATAGTCTTATTTCAAGTATATTACCTGATGTACCTTATTATTATTCTAAGTCAAATAGCTATTAAGCTTCCAATAATTATAAGAACACTTGCAAAGCTCCGGGAGCAAGAGCTTTATATAAAACTTAACGAGAAGATCTCATATCTTAATTAATAAACAAACTCGTGAAATTGTACTATTGGTTAAAATACTACGAAATATCATGCACAAGGCAAAACTTTACAGCCCTGGGAGTTGCCAAACTTGTAAACATGCATAGTTTAAGTTGTATATATTTATTGTATAAGTAAGTTGTCATCGTCTCAATAAAGTTGAATTGAATTCAATTGAATTGAATCTTGCTTTGTAACAGCCGGTTTTTGGTTGTAACAAAGAACCAATTTCACCATACAATTCACATCCACTGTACGTAATACCCATATTATATTGCAAACAGTTGTTTGATCAACACTTGTTTTGATCATTCCAAAGAAATTAAGTATTTTACTCTCCCGTGAAATCTGTTTGCTTGCTATGCATGGCCCTATGCATGCCCTAAGTTTTGTTTTCATCGTCGCACACGAGCTGAACGTTACTTCAAGTAACGTAACAAATGTATATGTACTGGCTTGTATTGCGAATACTACACTACGAACATTGTTCGGCGAACTGTAAAATTGTTATTGCTTTCTTTACAAAGTTGTCAAGGTTGTTACGCTCTCACCTTTCAGAGTTGAGTTCATCCAGAGAGGATGAACTTCTGCGAAGCAAACCCAAATGATTGCTGTCGACGAGGACAAACTTCTCTGAAACAGATTTTGGTACATTATGTTTTTGTGTAAAATATACGTAACCCCGTGGTTATGCTATCGAGTTTTGCTTGGCAAGTAGGACTTTTTGTTGTTGTTTTGTGTGTAAAAGAGAGAACGGGATATTTTTCTGTGCTCAACATCACTCTCTCACACCGAGCACGAAAACTCGGTCTAGCGTACACCGAGGACACCAAGCAAACCGGTGTTGCTTAGTCTCAATATTCACAAAAGTATTGAAAAGTGGAATGGAGTGAAAAAATGGAATGAACTGATAAATTTATCAATTATATTCCTCTGATTATCATTCCAAAATATTACGTCTTTATATATGTTAAGCAGATTTCAATTAATATGAACATTTGGTCTTCCATTACGTCGAAAACTACACCGCAAATAATACGTTTTCTCATTTGTGTAGTAGACGGGTAGCTGTTGCAGGTGAGAAAAACTATATATTTTTGAAGAAAGCAAGCGTGGGTCAAGAACAAGCGTAACCACTCTTTTTGCACGGACTCCGATCACAAAAATGAGAGTAATTTCCCACCAAGTTTTGCTCGATAGCATAACCACGGGGTAAGGATTTCGAACTTCGAACCAGGGTAGTGGATTCGTAAATCACGAAGTAGCGGCTACACCGCTTGAGTTCATTAATTTTAATTGCAATATTTTTGTTATTTTCTTTATTCTTTTGTGGCTTGGACGCAATACTCAACGGTAGTTCCGTTAGGTATATACGTACAGAGGAAAGGAAAAGTTTATACGATTTTACTCCTCGTTAAAGAAAAAGCTTATGGAACCATGTTTTGCGGGTACCGGGTGTGCTTGCATTCCGAACATCCGATCAGCCTATTGAATTCAGCTATAAATGTATCCTACAGGTGTAGGGTATATGAACTTCGGGCGGCCGAAGCTGAATAAAATTAACTATTATAATTAGTTATAAAATAATGATCATACAAAGGTGGACGGACAATACTCGGTATACAATATTTATTCCAGGTAGTTCACATCGTTTAGCAGTATTCCCTAAACGATGTCCCGAAGTCCCTAAAGGAGTAAATAATCTATAGCTATGTAACGCTCTGTGGTACAGAGTGATGGACATATCAAATCGACTCAGGGTATAACGCTGATCCATAATACAGATATTTTCTATACCTACCCGTGTAGATTATAAAATATTTTTCCCCATTCTCCAAGATATAATTTTATGATATCTAAACTATTCCAAGTTACATACATATATCCTAGATATACACATTTTATAGGTTTCTTATTCAAGATACAGCCAAAAATTAAAAATAATATCAAAATTAATAACGGTCTGATAAAAATTCGGCAATAAAAAATAACTATATGATATCCTATATGAGCAATTTGATACCTATATAAGAGTGTACCAAAACACATACATACATACAAACATAAACAAATGAGTTTATGACTATATAAAACTAGTTAAATTTACCGACCACACTACCATACTATGTGTATATTTGTATTGTTCATATTTTTCATCTGCAGTACATTCGCGGAGATATAAACTAAAAAACTAATCACCTTTTTAAAAAAATGAGAGAACCTTTTTTAAACCAGTAAGAAAGCTATATTTAGCCTGGTCGAATCTTAGATACCCTACACCTAAAAGTTTTGAAAAAATTTAAACTGAAACTAGAGTAATATATGGTTATAAGGATCACATTTAATCACAGACGGGTATAAATACAGTAGCGAAGCTAGGGTGGGGCGGTCCACTCTGGGCGGCACAATGTCAGGGGCGGCAGTTGTGGAAATCAAGTATTGATTGATTGAATTCTAGGAATTTTTGGAACTGCAAGTTGATAAACCGTTCCGGGCTCCATGAGACATAGCTACGCCTACGTATTAATAGGCGTGGTCGTTACCTTTTTCAGAACTAAATAACTAGCTTAGATGTTTTATTACTGTGTTCAAATTTAAACTTTATTTCCGTGGTAATAAACTTGTTTTCATGAGGTAGTGTAAAAGTGGGCGTACCGCACCCAGTTTTGATGTTATAATGTTTTTTTGGAAAAGAAGTTGTTATCTAAAGTTTTATTCAAGAAGTTTATATATTTAACAATATAACCATCTTTTGCCTGTGTAACCTAAAAATTTGCGGATCACGCCCATATTTGGCTACGGATAATGCTACTCTATACTCAGGAATTAAATTTTGTTGTCATGTTAAGTCAAAAACGAACGCTGATATCACATTTCTAATAAAACATAGGCGTGGTCGTGGACCGATTTTGCCCATTTTCAATACCAACTTGCACACCACAAGAAACAATATTGCTGCAAAATTTCATCACGATATCTTTACCGGTTCTCCTGTGATCGTGATTTCAACAGACAGACAGACAGACGGACGGACATGGCTAAATCGACTCAGGAGGTCACGCTGATTAAGAATATATGTACATATATACTTTTCTATACCTATCGTCTCCATTTCTATGCGTTACACATTTCGTGACAAAGTTAATATACCCTTAACCTTAAGGTGTAGGGTATAAAAAAGGCACAACAGCACACATTTTCCACTTTTATATAATACACCTCATAAAATATTTTCGCGTATATAGTATATTTTTTTGGAATATGCAGAATGCAGAATAACTGAATTCTACGTCTAAGAACATTGTTATATACTCATCCAAAGATACTTGTGAACCGCCCACTTTTCTATACACCATACAAATCATGAGAGTGCTCCGGCCAGGCCGAAGGTAACGCTCTTTCTGGTTTTAATTAAAATGGTCAGTGCCTCAGTTATTGTAACAAAGTAATTATCCACATTAAAGAGTTATAACTTTTTAAGCAAGTTCACGATTTAGAGTAAAAATAAAATACAAAGTGCTAACTTGAAGTGGTGTTCACGTTAACACATTAAACTTTTCCTGCCACGACCTTTTCTGTATTTATGATCGACACAAGTTATTAATTCTAAAACGCACTTATCAACTGTTAAAATTAACCAAATAGAAAGAGCAATATTGGTTTTACAAGAAGAGCATCTCTTGACTTGTCCAATCATCCAATCGGTTGCCAATATCTTGCATGAGTTCCAGAATAATTGTAATGCTATACAATTACGAAATAAACAAGAGCCGACTGCGACTAATTGTAATACGTCGCAAATTAGACGATAATAGGTCTACAGGGAGATTCGACTTGGTATTGTTTACTTACATGTTTTCGAAAACATTATCGTTCTCTTATTTTGCCTCTACTTTTGATATATTCACTTAAAATGTATTACACAAATTAGAATACAAGTTTTCAGAATATAAAAGTAAAATATAAAACTATACTGAAATAACTTGAAGTATAATCGAAATAAAAAAATGTTAGACAAATGATTTTACGAATCAAACGATTTAAACATCTATGTAGATGGGCGGCGAGCGACTAAATCTTTGCCAGATCTCTTACGTACTTTGATGGCATTTTTCTGATAACGAATCACAGTGGTGCGCCTGGAATTTTTGGTGCCGAAATGAAAGTAAGAGGAGATAAATATTGTTATGTAAACCTAAAAAACAATAAGCAACTTTATTGCTTCCGCTTGCTTAAAAGTCGTAAAATCATTTCAATTGTTATTTACTGAGTAACAAGTTTTCGATGACGCCACTGAAGCCAAAAGGAATTTTATTGTCCACCACCCCCGGCTTATTCTGCAGAATTTTTGTAGTTAAGTTATTCAAATATGGGTATATTTAAACATACGTATATAAAACTTTAATGCAAAATATATAAAGTAAAGAGAAACTGCAATAATTCTCCTTTACAACTAATAATAATGTCCTTGGAATTAGTTCCGCTAATCGGGCGGCTGCTGTACGTTATCAGTTAGAAAAGGCATGACGAAGACTAACGGTTAGCAAAATTTGACTAAAAATGTAGTAAATTTTTCACAACCAATTTTAGAACATCACTTTTCACTTTACTTTAATGTAATTATGTAGTCTTCAGCTCTGCCTGCTATTGCTTCTCTTAACTATTGATAATATTTTTTTGATAGAATGTTATAATATTGAATGTATATTAAATAATGAAAATTATAAGATTGAATACAGTTAACCGGTTTGTTTACAAATCAAATTTATGTAGATACGCCGAA
Source organism: Myopa testacea (assembly GCA_949629155.1). Lineage (NCBI taxonomy): Eukaryota > Metazoa > Arthropoda > Insecta > Diptera > Conopidae > Myopa > Myopa testacea. Next base: position 46,572,013 of record OX451346.1, on the reverse strand, counting down.
AATTCGTGCACAAAAAATGAAATAAAATAATTTCAATGGTTTTTCTTTATTTATTGCCCATATATTGTATACTAGATTTGTATTCTTGTACGTTTCTTAGTATACAATTATTATTACAATAATTAGCTACACAATACTATAGAATATATGCTATAGAATTCACTATTCGGAACCATATCGGTTTTAAGTTTATTATCTGTTGTTATATTGATTTGTAATTCATTTTGCACAAGTGTTTTTCTTTCTTATCATTGACACACAAAAGCGATTGCTTATGATTCACTCCAGTTTATTTCGGCCACGCTGCTAAATAATAAATTTCCCCAGTTCAGTATTCCAAAAAACTGCCAAAAGTGCGGCGCACGTCATTTGTTTTACTGTGTTCTTCTTCCAGTTTGATTTGTAAATATATTTTATAACTTCATCGTTAGAAATACATACATACATGCATACTTCAGAATAATTTGCAAATAAAATGTCTCAAATTTACTAGAAATCAAATTATGTACGTACTATCAGCACATTGATGTTTATAAGATTTTCCATCATCTCGAGCGCTGCTTATAAAAAAATTAGTTTCTCAATTGCCCTTCATAAAAAATCATAAACTATGTACACAGGTGTCGTGATAACGTGAAAAAAGACTGCGCAAAATGATATAAATAAGCTGTTCTTCGGTGTAGTTCAACAGTAAGGAAGCGAATCTCGTAGCTTAAAGCAAGAATTATTCTAAAATAATAGATCGTGTTAAAGTAGTTTGAAAGTAAAAAAGCTGGGTAGCATAAAGACAAAAATGGCACCTACACTAAAATGTAAGTGTTTTTTGGCAATTCGCACCCAGGTCATGTATTTTATCATCAGGAGTGGAAATTAAAAATGTTTGGTGAACACCAATTTAGTGCATACTAAATTAGTCATGGGAAATCCAGAAATCATTGCCATTTTAATATCAATGATATCTATTTCATCATTGACAAAAAGCGAGCTTAATAAACAATTTGTTTTTTTATATGTCTCCACAGCATTCTTCCTTCTAACCCTTTGCGGTCTCTGTGTGCATATGGCGTCCAGCGGCATTATAGAAAAACCGGCCAGCGCCAGTCACAATCTATTTGCGGCGAACATCTTCAGTGTTATTTCCGAGTCGCGTAAACAAGAGAATTTGGTCTTCTCACCGGCCTCTATACAAGCTTCAATGGCTCTGGTCTACCTCGGCGCGGAGGGTAAATAGTTTCCTTTATTATTATTTCATTATTTTATTTTTAAAGCAAATCTTTGCAATTATCTAATATTATCAATAAATAAATCAATTCTTTGAGTTTCGAAAAAAATAAGTTAGGCATACTAACGAAAAAATGCCGCGGGCACGAAAAAAGAAGCTCGTTCGATTCGGTGATTGTTTCAAGAATCTTTTGGAGAATTTTCACATTTCTATTTTCTATATAGGACTCACCGCACAGGAAATTCAAAAGGGATTGCAGCTCAGTGTAGGCGATAAGCAAGCTATCGCCACAAAATATGGGGATTTCTTGAAGGTCAACTTTAATAAACAGGATGGTGCTGAATTGAAAATGGCAAATGCCATTTTCGTCGATGATTCTTTGCAACTGTCGCCAAAATTCGCACAATTGGCTACACAGTCTTTTAACTCTACTGCGAAGTCCCTGCATTTTGCAAACTCTGACGAATCAATAAACAACATCAATGCGTGGGTGGAGAGTCAGACAAATTCGAAAATTAAGAACCTACTACAACCGGGCTCGGTTGATCAAGACACTAGCTCGGTGCTGGTGAATGCACTCTATCTGAAAGCCAAATGGGCAGTGCCGTTTAGCAAGGAGGCGACGGAAAAGACAGACTTCGCCCTGAACTCAAAAGAGCGTGTTAAGGTTGATATGATGTTCAGCGAAGATGATTACAAGTACGGCGAGTTCGACAATTTGAATGCCACTGTACTGGAAATGAAATACAACAATACTGACTTAACAATGATGATATTGCTGCCTAAGAATGTCGATGGGTTGGCCGATTTGGAGAATAATTTGAAGAACGTAGATTTGCAAAAAGATGTTTCCGAGAAATTGGAAACTGAAGACGTAAGGTTGTTGCTGCCGAAATTCAAAATTGAGTTTGAAATCGATTTGAAGGACCCACTTCACAAGGTATTTTCGAGATATAATTAATAAAACTTGAGTGAATGAATGAATGTCTAAAATGATCGAGTTAACATACCTTTATCTAACCTTGCACCTTATGTCTGAAATATATTTCTATTTCCGTCGTAGTTGGGCGTATCAAAACTCTTCAGCGATAATGCTGAATTAAGCTTCTTTGAACCAAAAACTCAACAGAAAGTTTCAGAAGCAAAGCACAAAGCATATTTGGAGGTCAACGAGAGTGGCACAGAAGCAGCTGCAGCAACATGTAAACCATGATTTTTTGCATTCAAAATTTATCTTAACGATTTGTTATCTTTTCAGATATGAAGATTGTACCCATGTCTTTGAATTTAAATCAGAAAACATTCTTTGCTGATCATCCTTTTGTGTTCGCTGTTCGTAACAGTCAGACAGTCTTTTTCGTAGGTCACGTAGCAAAATTGTAAATTAAAAATTGAAAATGTTAATTGTTTTATGATTTGTTTGCACGTTTTTCAAGTGTTTTTCTTACGTGGTATTTTGCAACATGCAATATTTTAAAGGAAATAAATTTTTGTTCATAACAACGTAAATTTGCAAATAAATAAATTTAAATGGTCCATTCCGAACAAAAGGTCAACTAAGTTATGTACTCCACAAAAAGAAAACATGGGATAAGATGAGATAAGTGTTATAAAAACATCACAATATAGTATATTCACAAACTATTTCTGTTTCAAATGCGTTATTAATTTTTGGCTAGTTTTAAAGCAAAGTATATGCCCATCACAAAAATCAACACACATGCCAGCTTCTTCAAATTAGCTTTGTTGACGCCTTTAATGGAACGAACCACGTCGCCATTATAGATGAAAACGTTGCGACTCTCTTCGATGAACTCGGCTTTCATCTCATCATCGAAATCCTTATAGTGTGAATTCAAGATATTACGCAGCTTCGCTTTAAGAACGGATATTTGTTGTGGAAAATAGGTGGCAGAGCACCCAGCGGGGCAAATAGTAACTTGCAGTGGCATAGGCCGTGATTCTAAATCATCAGTTTTTTGTGGATTCTGCTGTTCACTTTGGAGGCTTTTCTCTTCCTGCTCAGCCTTTCCAAGCCATAGTTTGCGTGCAATCATCCTTTTCTTCTGTAGTAATTGACCGCCAGACATAAGTGCCATGTACATTTGAAATGCATAAGCAAAGAGTAGCAAATCATTTTTTTTGCGCACCTCCTCTAAATGAGCCAAATATTTTTTTACACTTGGGCGGACTTCATAAGTTTTCTTCCAATCGTCGCCAAAAAAAACGGAAAGATCCTTTTCAAAACTTTCCGTTCGATGCAGTTCAGAGGGTAACAAATGCTCGGGGAGATTAGTTTCAAAAAATTTATAGATTTCATAAAAGGCGAGCAAGCCGTCTGCCCAAACTTCGTCATCCGATAGAGCTGAAAAATTAGAAATGTTATTTTGCAAGATATTAAAAATTAATTATTAGTACCCAAAGCGAATTTGGCGTTCACGAGCACATCACTAATTTTGTGCACATCTTTGGTTGCTGCTCGAAGTTCCTTCGTAAAGGTCATGTCGGGCTGTTGCTCTTCTGACCCAGTTGCCATTTTTTACTGTTTCCTACTAGATGTGCCTAAACGATTAAAACCACATGCACCGTTATTTAACTTTGATTATTTTGTATTAGAAAATTATGGCTGACAAAAACCTAGTGCTGCGAAACTAAAAATATTCATATTTTTTCTATTCATATAACTCTTTCTTTCCAGACTCCTAGCCAAAAAAATTATCGATTTACACAACAAAGCACAGTAAGCTGTCAGAAAAAAAAACAAACAACCATAAGGCCGTGGTTATGCTACCGAGCACACCGGTGTTGCTTAGTCTCAATATTCAAAAGGTATTGAAAAATGGAGTGGAGTGAAAAAATGGAATGAACTGATAAATTCATCAATTATGTATATTCCTCTGATTATAGTTCCAAACTATTACGCCTTTATATATATTATATACATTTCAATTAATATTAACATTTGGTCTTCCATCGCGTCGAAAACTACACCTCAAATAATACGTTTTCTCATTTGTGTAATCACTCTTCTTGCACAGACTTCGATGACAAAAATTAGAGTCATTTCCCATCGGGTTTTGCTTCTATGGCGATAGGGTGACTAGGAACATTTTTGCTTGTTGGGAAAATGTTATATGTTGTATTTCATCGTCGTTAATTTGCTAACAAATTTACCTTTCTAATACTACGTGTGGCTTAAATCGGTTTCCCATGACCCATTTTTTGTTGTTGTTGTTTTCGGCGCTGACCCCAACTACAACATCAAAAAGTGGTGGTCTCTTCCGGTTCCGATTTTATAGCCGTGAACTTTGAAATTCCATCTTTCTATATCTCCTAAACTAAAATTGTATATTTTTCATTTTGATTATTATTTATTAGATACTAAAGAATATTTTTACAAATTTATACTAATTATTCGTATGTAATTTAAAAGAGATTAAAAAGCGAAGGATTGATTAAAATAAATCTCTTATTTTAATCAGGAAGGAAGGATTGATTAAAATAAGAGATTTATTTTAATCAATCCAATTAACTTCACTTATTGACAATATGCCAATGAAAATATGAATTTTTGCATGTAATCATCAATACTAGGCGAAGGTCGTCTCACGGATGGTGGTAGTCTCGGACGTAAACCTAATATAAAACTTTTGGAGATTAAGTTGGCATGGGGAGCTACGGCTATGAGCGATTGGAGCTGTTATTAGCTTGGTGCCCTATTATGGGCAAAACACATGTACATCTCAGATGCATGCAAATATGTTCTTTTTCTTTACGCTTTTGTGCTTTTGATATTCAATTTGATTATATTTAATTTTAATAGGCTGTATGTAATAAGTATGTTCACTTTTTTATTAACCTTGTGATATAATTGTAACTCAATAAATAAATATATAAACTGGACGTTTCACTTTTCTATCGCCCACATTGAAAAGAGTGTTACTGAGATCGGATATAGCCCTCTTTATTGGCTAATTGTAATTTTGCAACAGCATTTGTTATTGTATTTTCAAATAAAATATATCAGGCCGAATAAAGTGCAAAAGAAGATAACTATCGACCATTTGATAGAAAAAGCTGCTGTATATATAATATATACATTATATACTTTGCTATATAATATATGTATATCGATATATACATCATGATATATATATCATGAAAATGCTTTAATCATGAAAACTATCTGCTTAAGCTGTCATTTTATTGTATGCATTCATACTCATAGCAAATATATTGTATATTATAGAATCTATAATATTTCTTCCAATTTTTCTTTTGTCTCTTTCGCCGTGTTTAATCACTGCACGAAATTCACTTTTTCCCATTTTTCAAGAAACACAAAACACTTTTCAAAAACACTCTTACTTCAAACGACTACAACAAATAAACAAATCGGCGAATAAACAAATCGAAATTTTAACAGCTGCGCCCTCGTATGTTTAGTAATTACAACTAATTTAAAATATTTTATGTAAATCTACTATCAGCACACTATCGGGATTAAATTGTAGGTAATATAATTTTATATTTTAGTATATTTTAATCTATTTTAATTTTTATAAATAAGATAATAAATTTACCGCATCATGTCAAGTGGATCTAAGGCATGGCAAAATTTTACAAAAGATAAAAACACAGAGTCTGCCACTTGTAATATATGTAAAACAACAATAATGTGTAAAGGATTTTCAACAAGTGGTCTTCTTCGTCATTTGAAAAATCTTCATAAGGAAGTAGAAATTGAAGTAACTAAAAAAAGGCCAAATGAAGACAGAGATTTTGAGGTTAGAAATGTTCAACGTAAAATTACGTCATTTATAAAAAATCTATGGAAGAAATTGTTTCAAAATTGCCTGCTATAGATGGCTTTTCTATCAATGGCATTGCAAAATCTGAATTTATAAGAAAAATTTTGTCTGATAAAGGCATGATATTGCCGAAAAACCCTATTTTCTATTGCTATTTGTTGAGGATATTGATGGTAGTGGTACTTCTGCTGATATTGAAGAATTAGAATGCAGTAATGATGGGACTGAAACGTCGTTAATGGCCGAACCAAATTTATCGACTAGATCTGAATTAACACTTCATCAACAATTGGATGCTGCCATTACGAATGTTAGTTGAATAGAGAGTCCAGAAGGTGTATTATATGACGTTAAAAACATTACAAAAGAAATGGGTATTTTTGAAGCAACGAAAAAGCGTACAAATAATTTAGATAAATTATATAATGCTCTATTAACTATCCCACCGACATCAATCGAATCGGAAAGAGCTTTTTCGGCGGCAGGTCTTTTTATTACCAAAATACGTTATTCGTTAAGTGATGGCGCTATTGACAATTTATGTTTTTAAAAAATTATTATAAAAATCAATAATTATGAAATTTATTGTTAATGAAGTCTATCTTTGTTTTGTTTAGAGAGTCTTAGTTTCTATGAATTATTTTGTATTTAATTTCTTTATCTTTTTCTTATTAAAAATTATAGTATCAAAAACGCATTTTTGTGTATTTTTTTTGAATTTACACATTTTTTTCCCACCTAATTGGATAAATTCTTGCTTATTACCTAATCCCGGGATCTCCCGGGATCCCGGGAAATGAAAAATTTTTCTCCCGGAATCCCGGGACTTGAATTTTTACGGGAAATGAGAAGCCCTATTATAGATATTGCATATGGCAAACGCGGAGCATGAGCAAATTCGTCTATTTGGTTAGTGAAGAAGAAGAAGAACGAGAAGAGCATCAACTCACACATCTCTATTAAGCTCTCTACTGCATCTGCCGCTTCTCTATCTGTCCGCCCGTCTCGCCCCAACTGTATGCCCATTCCCCCTACCCCTTCCACGACCTACCGCTTGGCAAACCTTTGTCATACTGGATCACTTCTTCTACGCAGACAGCTAGCGCCATCTATACATCAAGGTTTACGACCTCACTCAATCTCTATGCCCTTCCCATGAAGAGAATGCATATCTCTATCTCTTTCTAATATATAGTATAGCTCTACGTTACCCATTGGCCCAGAACTCTCCTTCTTAAACTTCCTATGACTAATACTAGAATTCTATCTGCCTTCTTGCTCAAAGAAATAACCCGCAAGCCGTCAGTTTAAGTTACTGATTTGAAATCGAGATCTTCAGAAAAAATTTCCTCCCCTTTGATCGACCCCAAAACTTTGATTTCAAGTCAAAACGCGGGCTCGTATTTACGTTTGTATACTTCACGGCAGAATACAAGCAACTGCCGGCACATGATTGACATCGGTACTTCAACCAGTTTGTTGTCTTGGCTACGCTGGAAATTCATAAGACGGTGCTTTTGCAAATATTTACAAAAATTAATTAGGTTGTCTATAAAAATAAAGGAAAGCTCGGATAGAAAATCATTTGATTTACTTATTTTCTCATATGTATTTGCTTATTGTCAAGCTGTAGTCACTTATAACAAAATTCGAGTGCTAATAAAAGAAAATAAACATTTCTCAGAATTGGCAAACTTAATTACAGCCCAAATCTGTTTTTATAAGTATCGAGATTATCGAGAAAAAACAGACAGAATGCTAAAGAGTGTTAAGGAATTCAACATTGTTAAGCTGGAGTTGAGCTTCGGATGCATAAAACACTCAGCGAGCAAAATCGGTCAATAGGTCGTCGCCGTCAGCAGCAACAGCAACCGCAGCAGCAGATTCCTTCTTACTTGTTGAAGGAATCCGCGACTATTTTTTATAATTCTGTTGTTTTTCCCACGTGTTTGTGTTTCCTTCTCATAAAAATCACACACAAATTCAAATAAAATAGTGTGTTTGCTGAAATTGTGCCGTTTTTATTGTAATCTTAATCTATTTTAATAACTTGATAGTTATTATTAAATGTTAAATTTAAGTGCTTGAAGCCGCGAAGCAATTCGAAAAATTGATTTCGATGGAATTTGGTTAGACTACAGCAAAAATTAGAATAGACTACAGCAGGTGGGAGTCAATGCACTCGACGGCATCTGCAGTTCATCATATAATACATACTAATACATATATTATTATTACCATTAATAAATGAAAAGAAATTAAGGAAAGAAATACGAAAATACAGCAGAAAATCGCGTATACATATGTATGTAGTTTTTTTGAAATCTTTATTTATTTAAAAGCATTTATTTTAAAGAAGATTCACGTGCTGGAAGGACCATTTAAGAGAAATGAACAACTTCACTGAGTTTTATCTTTACCGGTGTTTTATTTGGCCTTTCAAATATGTACCAATTTCCAATTAAGTTGCAAGAACTGCCAACAAGTTGCGGCGTGTTTGAAGATCTCAAAGATGTTTTTGGGAAGAACAGATGTAGGATTTTTTCAAGCTAAAGCAGGACTTTTTCTCCAACTGATTTCAATGTCGAAAACTGAGTATGTGTTATAAACTGCGAAGCACAGTGCAGTTCGAAGATTACTTCGAATACATTTTCGCAAGTTCGAAATGCTTCCCCCTTAAAAATATATCCTTAATATTGAGAACGACGCCTGCGCTCATACGACTGGAAATAATATCCTTATTATATTTCCTTATAAGTTGCACACGGAAATTGTGCTTCATTTAGTAGCTGTTTTGTAAACAATGCGGGCTCCAACTTATTGACAAGTCAAACGTGTTGTCAGCCGATGTTGTGTTTTGTTGGAAGGGTCAAATTTTCCGAAGTTCGCATCAAGCAGCAACTCGATGCATCCTGTCGACTGGATATCTCTTGACAGCCTCGGAATAGCGTGCTGTTTCAGTTCTCTATTTAAGCGTGACGTGTGCGGTTGCTAAAGAGCTGCACGTGTGCTCGCAGTTGTGTACGCATAGACTCAATTTAAATAGAATCTAATAAATGAAGGACTAAAAAAGTAAGAAAACGCTAAATAAGTTCACTAAATCGAAAAATAAATATCTTCAACCAGTTTTAGCTGTGAACTCTGTAGAATCTGAAATGTTTCCAACAGTTTTCTACGAAAAGCCACAAAACAAAAACTTGTTACCTTCGGTGATTTAGGAATAACTTAGTCCTTCCGTGCATTCCAATGTTGCTCTCCAAACTGTCGTTGACCGTGGCGGGATGTGTTTCTGAGTGTTATCTGCGTGTGTGAATTCTTTCCAATTATTCTAAGTTCTTCTAAAAGGTGTCCAAAACTATGTGCTGGCTTTCAGCTATCATTTTTACTGTCTTTCCTTTCGATTTCGGCCTTCTACTACATCCTTAAGGTAAGTGTAACGGTCTTCTTGATCTTTTGTTAAAGTTATACAGATCTTAGTTCTTTATTTCTTCATCCTACATTCTGATACCTTTCTAGAGACAGATTTATGGTGTATATGAATGTTATAAGGAACATCTCTGAAGTTCCCAGTTCGTTGCGAGAGTTTTGCTTCAGATTTTAAAATTTTAGTTAAAATATGATTTATTCAAAAAAGACAGTTAGTTACAATTAGTCACGCAGGCAAAAGTATACCTTCGTATTTTAAACTAAATTTATTTTTAGCCCCAACTATATATGTTTGAATGCATTTCCAAACTGATGACTGTGAAAATTAATTAAACATACATATCCACACCTTCATAACAGCCATAGTAACATAATTATTGGAATAAAATCCCGAGCTTCTACAAGAGAAATAAGGTGCCATCAAGTTTACGGGGGAACAATGAAAAGTCTTCATTTATTCATATGGCTCATTTATAAAAACGCTTTTATACATATACATATATCTGTGTATTTAACGCATAGCTGTTGCTTAGTTGATAGAGTAGTTTAGGCCAGAAGCGTCCTGCTTGTATCTCCATCATGATGCCGTACTGGTCAAAGTCGATCCTTGGCTGGCTTTCGTAGTATTTTTGCTTAGTTGTCAACGAACTGTAATAATATAATAATAATAATAATATAATAATAATAATCGTAATCTTACACTTATTCTCCATTATCTCATCATCTTCACAGTCATCGCTACTATCATAATGAAACTCACCCGTTGGCAACTTCAAAGGCATGATTTAATTATGCAGGGCCTTCATCAGTTAACTAATTAGGTTTGTTTCTCATTCGTACACAATATTAAATTTGGAACATATTTCCTCTAAATATATCAGAGAGTTTGTAGTATGATCTTGTATTGTGTTAGAATTTTCTTGGTTTATATTTCAGATAGCTTAAAGACGTTCAACAGAGTTTTCATTTGGGAAATGGTTTAAAATAAGGAAGGAATCTTAACACTGGTGAAATAGTGAAAGAAATAATAAAAAGATTGATATGTGGAAACAGTTTCCCATTTAAAATTAATAATGTAATCTTTTGATACTTTATAATACTCTAAATTGGAAATTATCGTTTAGAAGGAACTCAGAAATGAAAACATTACCAAACCCACTTTACCAAATTTTAGTTATTGAAGATAGCAAAATGATAGGTAAAACGAAGAACTTCAAAATATAGCAACGATTTTAGCCGAAAGCAGGGGTAGAATCCAATCTAAACTAAAAAACGTCAATAAGAAGGGCACGCAAAAGAAAAGACGTAAGAAATTTACGAACGATGATATCAGAGAGGAAATAACAATAACAAGAAAAATTAAGTCACCGTATCTACTAACAGTCATAACAGATGCTTCAAATAAGAATTTGTATAAAAAAGGAAAGCAACGAATATTATCAAGGAATTAGAAAAGGCACATGTACCCAAAAAAAAACAATAGAACGGGAAAAAGCCTAAAGGTTGAAAACAGCATCAGAGGGTGTATAGGACCAGAAATCAAACTTATCTAGAAAAAGTGCTATCTTCGGCTGAAGCTTAAATACAGACACTCTGAAAATCCTTCGGACGTGGACGTTATCCAATTTTACCCACTTGAAATGTCAAACTGCTCTATGTTTCAAAAAATGTTTTTATCAAATTTCATTCAGCTATCTCCATACGTTTTTGTTCAATCGGGATTTCAACGGACATACCGACACACAGATAGAAAAACAGACGAATAGACTCTGGAGGTGACGCTGATCAGGAATATACTCGTATCCCTTTTAATAGGTGTCAGGCATAAAAGCCTGCCCTTTTTTGGGACTGCAAGTTACAATTGCCACGTTGTTTTTGTTATTGTCCGTAATGTTGACGAGTTTTGTGTTTTATCTTGTTGTTGAGGCGGCGAGCAACACGGTTTAGTGGCGTGCGACAAGCTACGTGTTGTTGTAAAACGTTTCGAGTAACTATGCATGTACTAAAACTAGAAACATTTGTTTGAATCTAGACATACATAACTCAGTCAAGCCATTTTTCTAGTGTTCGTTTTTGGTTACCGTTTCGATACCATACACTCGAAGGTGGAAGGGTATATCACGCTTGTCTTAACGTTTTAAAATAAATAAATAGGTGTTTTCTCTGAACGAAAGGAGGATTTCATCATGAAATTTTGCACGAATATTCACTGTCATCATAGACAGTTTAGTATTGAAAATAGGAAAAATGGGGCTAGTGTAACGCCTACTTTTTATAGCATGTTTTAGAGTGAATTTGAAGCTGTCATTTTATTCCCATGTCCACCGTCTCAGACAGAAACTGCTAACAAAAACCCGGATTGAGATATAGTAGTAGCACAATTCTGCGCAAATAATATCATGTTGTTACTTTTTATTATCTTTTAAAGTGCCAAATAATATTATGAACTTAACTTTAAATTTAACTAAAGTAAAAAATGGGTTTCATTTATAAAATCGGCCTTTGATAATCCAATCGATAGTCGAATCGAAGTTTTCTATGGTGAATAGATGACACATTTATTTTATGTTGTTTGTTGTGTAGAACGATTGGAAACGTTTTGTCTTCTGTATTCAGTTTGCATATGAATATCTAAAACACAATGCAAAAAAAGTATTTATATTCGGATTGTATTCAAGTAGCCACAAATCGAGCTTGAGAATTGTTTTGAATGGTTTTTACGTGCTTTTCTAATAGGGTGAATGATTTAATGTCGCCAAACCCCCTCCCCCCCTCCCAAGCGGTCCAAGTTTGAGCATAGTTTTAGACTGTCACTAATAAAGTACCGTATCCAACATGGAGAAGAGGAAACGATCCAGTGATGAAAGTCCAGCAAAAGTATATGTTCAAACGTCACATCCAAGCGGAAGTTGCGTTTTATCGGTCGGTATCGTGCTTGCGGGTTTCCCAGCCATCCATCTAACTGGCGAGCAGAAAAAATAGGGTGAGGAGACCATCATGGCAGCTAATATTAAGAGCAAAGATAAAGCAAATACTATAGGCACCTTAACCAATACGGCGGCGGCTTTGCATTAGTAGTGCAGAGTAGTGAGATGACCATTGAAAATGTTTCGCAGCAGAGTTATTAAGTGTAGGGATGATGATAACTGAAATCATCGTCTGAAATTATAGAATAGTATTTAATCCATGCTTTACTCTATGTTTTCTACAATTCAGTACTATTGCTGTAGTACTTGCAGACGTCTATAGCTTGGATATTGTGTTATAAATGTATGCATTATTCAATATTCAATAAATCAATGCGATGGGGCAAACCAAGAACCCTCATTATTCACTTCCCACGCAGCAGTCCTAATCTTTATTTCTAAAAAACTATTATCATTGACGTCCTGGAATTAAGGATGCCTTTGCATCAGGCACAGATGTCATAAATGCAGATAAATGAGATAAAGGAATGCAAAACACGGGGTCGTAGGCGTCGATGGCGGTTTCATGGACTGTAAGACTCCGTTAAAGAAGTTAGAAACATAAACTAAAACTGTTAAGAATTATGAGCAATCATAAACAATGGATGAAATATGTATTAAGTGCTGTGATGGCAGCAAAGCATATATAACGGAATGAAGGGAACAGCAAATACAACAGAAGTCGTAACTTTTTCAATTTACAGCAAATCATTTGGTTTTTAGTGCATTAGCAACCAATTTCTTAGCTTGATCAGTAATTGTTATGTACATGAGTGTATATGCGTGTATGTTTTATGTACACATATGTATGTGTATATGTATATACGTACTAGTATATAGCTTTTATGTATGTGAATGTGTGTCTCTGTGTGATTAAAACTAAACGATAAAAGCTAGTCACAGCAGGCAGGATATTACCGATGCCCCACGTCGTGTTGCAAGTTTTCCATTTCTTTGCTCCTTCAACTGATTTGCTTTGCCCGGTTTGGTTATGTGTCAGCATCTGTTTATAGAACCTTGATACATGTGTACAACCTCAACACACGCAGCAGTTACCCCAGTTTCACCGCCAAAGCAATTCAAATTGCAAAAAACGTTAGCAAGCGCTTCGTCTACTGTGGGTCTAGTTGCATTCAGAGCGCGACACTTTTCAACAATATTCTCGAACTTGGTAACTTCTACAGTAAACTTCTTTCAAAATTATTCTTTGTCTAAAGTTCTTAAATTAAACACCTTATATTTGAGGAACATCTGCTGGAGAATTCGAAGATCCTTAACAATTTTACAGGGCGATAGTTATCTTTGAGTATTCAGATACAGGATTAATAGCTAAGATATAGAAAATTTCTTATTGAAATTTTATTGTAAACTCTATTTTTGTCCGTCGAAGCTCAATGGTACTTGAGGCTTGTATTTAAGTACTCTTTATTACAATCGTTTCTATTGGCAGCCATATCATAAACGAACTCTTAGTGAGCTCGTATGCATAACTTATGAAGTTACAGCTTGTGGGCGGCTTCATCCCACTGTGTGGTGCTGTAATCCGGAGCACGTTTGTGCCCCAATACATCCACATGCAATGAGTTTATTCACTTCGTGGTGCACGCATCGGATCGTATTTAAGTCATTGTCGTTAAGGCAACATGTAGCTTAAAGCACGGCTAGGGTGAAGTTCATGTTGCTACCGCTGCGAGGAGTGGCACCACTGCGTACGATGAGCAGGGGCAAGACAGCAAGTCTGTCTTTGAGTGGTATTTAGGTCAATCGCACTTGCAGCTATTTAGTTATTGTGTTATTTAGAGCTCGGCTGGGTTAGTAGAGCTGTTGTTTTGTGTTTCGTCACCAGTCACCATGGTTGTTTGTACGCAACTCTGATTACGGTTACAGTGACAGAAAGTGCTTCTCCTGTGAAAATTAAAAAGCAAGAAGGAAGAGAGAAATTGGCAAATGATGTGTTTCCAATAAATCTTAGCACATGAACATAAGTCGATTTTTTTGGCTATAAATGTGACGAACTTCCTAAAGCATGTTATTTGCTCAGACATATTTTTCTGAGTTCTTACAACACACGATAAGTATTAAAAATAGCATTACATACTTTCTCTATGTTTCTTCCTTTTCTTTATTGTGCATAAAATAACGGAAATGGAAGATTTGCTTTCCTCCCGATTTGCAAAAATTCTTTTAGTGGCATTGAAATGATAACAACTAACAACTTAAAGGTTAGAACAAAGATTGCATAAATGTCGACAAACATACTTTGACGCAAACTTCCGTCATAAAGCTCAAGAATTTAGGAGATCACACTAAAGGTAGTCGCTCGTTTTAGTGGCCAATAAAGATGTTCATAAAGAGATATAAAAAATATTTGCTCTTCATTAAAATCATTGAAGTCTTCTTCCTAGAATATTTGCAACGATATCTCGGGTTTTAATTATGTTCACATGCTTATTCTTAAGAGCTGATTTAATATAATAAATTATATACACTTTAACCTTCGAACAGGAAAAATGAAAGCCAATAAAAATGTTCGTACTTATCAGAAAATTAGAAGCCATTTTAAAAATTTAGACAAATGATGAGGTGTGATAAAAGTGTTTAAAGTGAACACGAGCATGAGAGATAATCGAGAGAGGTACTCCATGAGTTCCTGGCGGTTAACGTAGAGATAGGGTTGGATAATTTAAAGCCTTTCTCTCACCATAAAAACAACCGCAGACAATGACGAACAACGTTTCGTAATCGTAGATCTAGCCAATTAAATAACTAAGCCATGTTGTCCAAATATTTGTCTTTAACATTTCTATGTATTTTGAAATGCTTGCTATGGATGCAATTTTCTTGATAAAAATCCCACTGAGAAGTCGGAGAAGTTCTGTTGATTTATTGTTGGAGCTGTGTTAGAGTTAGTAGTGTGGGGGAAAAAGTAAAGCCAAAGAGGTGCAGAAAAGGATCGGCTAAAGTCGAGTTTAACTGCTTCCATTTCAATCAGCACCTAAGAATGAGGCAGCAGCAACAACGGAAGCTGGCCATTTGGCCACACGCTTCCCATGAACAACGCCGCCATCCACCGCGACACTCGTCCAAGCAAAATAAACACTGTTTACAAAGTGTTAAATATTGGCGCGTCGTCGCAGTTACAACAAGCAGCGTGTTGTTGATAAGTCGGCATCCACAAGGCGGCGGACAAAAACTTAACAAATCACCGTCTTAGACGCTTTTAATGTGTTTTCAGAGGTTCTAAACGATCAATTTTCTTGTTCTTCCGGTCGTCCGTTGGAATAGCGGCTTTTACATGGTTCCTGGTCCTGCTAAAAGCTGCTACTTTATTACAGCACCAACGTCAGTGAGAAGCACACTTTCTACGTACATATCTGTTCCTGTGGCATTTGTTGTTGTTTCCCATGGCCAGGTTGCTTTTACTCGTGAAGAACTAAAAAGCATTAGTGTTGTTGACTTGTTCATAAGTGGTCAACGCAGGTCAACGGAGCGCAATGACTCAATTGCGAAATAAACGGTCTTTTGTTGTTGTGTATCTACCGTTACAGGCTCTCACAGTGTAGTGTGAGTAATTTTGTGCTTATGTTTCTTTTGCTGTAGAAACTTTAATGACAGCAACAAACGGCTCATTTGAATAGACTCCAAATTCATTCACCGCCTTTTTCCCCCTTGCCCTCGAATGAGAGAAGTTTCAATGTTATAAATTCAAATTCACGTGGTGCCTTGATACGAGAAACTAAAATTACGGGGCCCCGTCTCTCTGCTACACCAACAGAAACACCCTGAATTACACAGCAGAATGCTTACGGCACTTGCATCTTTGGGTCCACTTGAGAAGGGAGACTTTGCATAGTTAGTTGTTGTCGCCTTGTTTTCAGTTAACTTCCTGTGGAGGTTGTTTCTTTCATCATTGTTTAGCTGTTGTCCCGCAAAGTGTTTATATATAATATATTATACACATAATATATGATATTGTGCTAAAAATACTAAATTCAGCGTTCATAAATCGAAAAATCCATATTCTGCTTTGATTTCACTTTAGCGATAACCATCATATGTAGTAATGAGATGTATTTAACATTTTTCCTCAAACAGTTCTTCTTAAATTGAACAATTTTAAATTCAAAGTTTCGGTTTTTATTCCATGCGATGTTCGGAACAGGGATCATTATTTACATAATGTTTCATCTCAAAATCTACATCGAAACATCCCCTAAATTTCTATACTTTACATCCTCTAAAGTTTTAATTCCGTCGTCTGTGAAATAATAAAATAATAAATAATTGCGAATTCATCGCAAGAAGGTTTATTAATATGGGTAAGAGTATTGTTCCATTTTATGATGCGCAGGTAGTCTCTCCGTTTTGAGGCCGTAGCCTGTATGGAATCCCATATATCGCCCTTCCTCGGTCAGGGGTGCTTACGGCATTTCGGTTCAGTACTGAAATGCTTCATACGAATACTTAAAAAGATTAACCTCGCGAGTATATGTCAGAAAAAACTTTAAATATATCCCTCCCTTGTTCTCTTTCTTAAAATCGTCCACATCAGACAAGAATTCTGATTTCGTAGATATTCATATGAAAACGAAAAGAAAAAAAAGTATCGAGAAAAAGAGGGAAAATCGGAATTTAGTACTACGAGTATAACAACGTCGTTATATTATATGAGAACAAATATTGCATTCTTTTATACGTTAACACAAAATGTTAGTGGATATAAATGTTTATCGCAATTATATAGAGGATACACCCATGAACCATACATCGTACTTCCGCAATCTTTTAAAACATAGAAATTAATCTTTTTAGCAATTTTGGGCTATTAAACACCAAAACATCTTATCAACTATAATCAAATAATGACGTTAAATAATTTCAATAAATTCATTTTCAAAAATGTTATGAATTTATTTAATGGCAATAAAGGTATATAATATTAATATAATAATAATAATAGCAATATTATATTACCACCAATTAACCGCAAGATCGAAGCCACCACTCATCTTTTTACCCGCTTTATCTGGTTTCCAAGCAGCTGTCACATTTTTCTGTCAAACGTATGAACGTTTGGTGTCAACTTCTACAAATGACAACAAAAAACATCCAAACGCCATGGCCACCAGGTCCAGAGCAGAAGCTGTGTGTGGCTGAAATGAGTGAGTGGTCACGACGAGCAACATGATGGTCGCCTTTACACTATGCTTTAATCCAACCACAAACCAAACCACAAACCACGTGTTTTTTATGGTCAGGCGTCTATTCATTTAACCAGAGTAAGCATTTAACCCTGATGAAACCAACACGTTTAAATGAAGTACAAGTTCGAGTTTCTTTTTAAAGCAGCCCTTAGATCTTATTACTGTCACTATTGTGTAGGCTGAGGCTTATATTTTTTCAACTATGTAAACCAACGTCTCATGCGTGAAATTTGCTGGACTCTATTCTTCAGTCAGTTGAATCATTTTTTCTTATTTACTGATAATGGATCCATTCACTGCATTAAACGTTCTTTAAATATTTGAGTAAATTTCTTAACAATGCCCTTAATTTTGTTTTTGTATCTAACAAATTCTAATTGTGTGGATTAGTTGATCAATAACACTGACCGATTATTGCATTATAAACAAATGTTACAGATCGAAAGAAATTTAACATTTTTTACCAAAATTTCATTGTATGGAAAATATATGCGGTTACTATAAACGTATTCCTACAATTTTTTGCAGATAAACTTGTAAACTGATGTAAAAAGCAAAGCAAGCAGAAAGAAGGAGTTACTGAAAACTGAAGTAGAATAAAATCAAAAGCGAAAATAGAAACAGAATCAAAGACCAGAAAAACACACATCCAATATGACGAAACAGTGGATTTGGTTAAAAAGGCAACAGAAACAGTAGAACTTCAACAGAGATACAGAACATCCTTCGTGCATAATCCGAATCTGAACAGAATTCGACCTGAGTTTATTCGAAGTATTGATTGATAAATGCAGTAATCGAGCAACCTAAATTTATCTTTAGTGGTTGCACAGTTTAATACCGGCATATACACTTACATACAATCAACTGGTAACCAATCGTTATTGAAATTGTCCATTCAGTTGGCTCTAACATCATGGCCGACTTGGAACGCATCAGACTGGTTATTTTGGGAGGTGCTGGTGTCGGCAAAAGCTGCATCATCAAACGCTTCCTCTTCAAGACGTACACGGATAAGTATCGAGCCACCGTCGAGGATCTGTACAACCGCGAATACGATTTGGGCGGTGTGACCTTAAAGGTAAGTCATTAAGGTCGACATTAACTTTGCAGATTTAAATAAGATGAAGCGGGGGAAGACGGGAATGTACACAATGTTTAAGAAAACTTTTTCCATTACAATTTTAGTGTTTTGTGGTATGGATTTATATTCGTTTTGCATACCGTGGAATATTTATTTGTGTTTCTCCATCTTCATTTCCATTTTAAGTGCCTTTTTGGTGGAGCTTAAAAAACAATTTAACTGTAACTCTGACAATAACTCGGATTGAAATGCGAGCTGGCCTGAATATAATCGAATGATTGAAGTTTAAATTGAATAAAAATGAAATTAGAAAAAGAGGTTTGCAAAGAAATGCAGGTCATTCATACGCCCTGATAAACAGTCAGTTTAATCAAATTGCAATTAAGAGCGGCCGCAGCCTCTCTGCGCTCCGCCTGGGTTATGCGGGCTCTTCGCTACATTCAATTAATTAAAAGAACTCTTAATTACTGGAGCCCTAGACGACAGAGTTCTTTCATAAGCAAGTCACTATGACTCAGACTTTGCTTACATGCGTTGTCTTATTGCTCAGCAGGAGTGCACGTAAGTGCTTAGGTTGCGTACACAAGCATACGGTCAAAGATATGCACACACACAGACATAAACACACTCACACTGATGGGTCTCTTATGTGTGTTTGTGTATGCGTCTATTATTATTCCTAGAAATGCGTTGTATGCCAAAACGACTAAAGCGGTGTGATAAGTTGGAGCTCGTAGTAGTATATGTGCCAAACGACCCGGTAGAAAAAGATTCAAAGGTTCGAATTGTCAAACGCTAAAAGACTCTACTGCAAATTTTAAAAAAAGTTTCAAGTAAAGTTACCGTCAGTTTATGTAAAGGAAGAACACAGAAGTTCCAATTTCAAACCATTTAAAGTTGTGAATAGAAATCACTTGCGTACCTCATAATGGCATTGTAGGGCTTTATTTTATTTTATATTCTGTAAAATGAGTTTAAGTCCCGGACATGTGTGTTCATATGTATATATATTCTGTGTATGCAAAATGTTGATATGATCTTCAAAGTCATTACATAACCCAGATATGGTTTATCAGATCTGACAACCATGTCATGTTTACAACTAAGAATCCCGCCAAAGGCTTAGTATTTATTCTTGACTAAACTAATTATCTTCATAATAATAGTGCAGATTTTTCAGGGGTGCGATTAAAGTCGGTCGCGGTCGGGTCCTGTATTTAACAGAGCAGAAGGTTTTATCAACTTAATTAACTAGATGAGAATTAAATGTTGGTGCCATAATAAACTGTGAGAATCTGTTGTGCTGTTTAAAAGAATGCCTAATTCTGTTATTGTATAAAAATGGGCGTGCCCGTGAACCGATGTTGCCATCGGAATAGCACAGCTTTACTGACAGCTAAATATACTCAAGAGGTGACGCTGATCGAGAATATATATGCTATACTCTATCCGCCACTCCTCCTTCGGTGCATTACAAACGGAAGGATAAACTTATTATAATATACCACCTTTCAACTCGGGTGTAGGGTATAAAAACACTGTAAAGCAATGATTTGGCCAACTTGAACTGACCTCTGATTTTGTTATCCTCACACCTACTTTTTAAATGGTTTCTATTCAGCCGTGCTTCGTTAGTCAGTGATCCGTTGACGACATAACGTGGTAAACTTAATGGCTGATGGCGTCAGCCAGCAAGAAGCTGGTAATCGGTGGATGAAGTGAGAGGTCGGAATTGGAAAATGCTTGGCATGTCTCGGCCTAACTGTAAAGTCCAGAGCTCGACAAACAGCTCCCTTTAACTTAATTTAAAATGTGGGCAAACAGACTGAGCACACTCACTGATATACCGACACATTCACACACATAGTTTTCGCTGTTGAAGCAACGATGAGCATGATGGCTTCTTGATGTGGTTCCTCGGAATGGTTCCTGGGAAGCCAACTGTAACCACCGGAAGTGCGAGCAGTCAGGATAATAAAAATGATGCTTCTTTTAATTGAGCTACTAACTGTGTACTAATTACGAGTTCGAAAAGCTAGGATCGCTTGGACAATTCAGAAACCGCTTGGCTTCTGAAGGATTCTCTGTCCGAAAAGATTTAATTGTAGATTATAATTGTATTGCTCTCAATTGGGTCAATGGTGTGAAGGAAATCCACCATTTGTCTTATCTAATATGTGTTCATGTGAAAATAGCAACTATTTTTTTACTATGAAACTCCAAAACTGTTGACATGTATTCTTTGGTGCTTCTTTGCAAACGTTGTATTAATTATCCGAGGTGTGAAAGCGCAGCTCCCGCAGGCATCGATAAAGTGTAAGAGCAAAATTGGAAGCGAAATACTCTTATTTATGTACTATACAGCTTGAAAATGTCAACTTCTGCACTGGGGGAAAATTAATTATCACATTAAAAGCAAAACAGCACTCAGCAATCCGCGAGTATGCTTCGGGGAGGCGTCATTAATCAAGTCTTCCCTTCGCTTTTGACATCAGCTTGTGTTTCCGTGGAAGTTCCAAACAGCGAGTGTAAATGCTTACACTCAAACAAATTCTTTGATGTTTGTGATCAAAATACTTAATAATTTTATACTTGCAAGAACTCAATCTCCGTCTCACTCCGGCGAAGCTCTTTTTTTTGGTTGTGGTCAGATACGTTCATAAAGACACAATGAACATGTTTAGGAGGTGCATTCGAGAACGTCTTTTTTTAACGCTGAAAGTTGCGAAATCATCCTTCGGTTTCGGTGTAACGGTACCTATTCGTGAACATTATAATGCTGGCTTAGGCTCTCGTGCGGCAGTGAGGGGGAACAACTACTATGATCACAATATAATTCTAATCAAGTTCCCTATAATTGTTCGAAGTTATTACGGGTTGTTATGCAAATTACGGCAGAGGTTCAATAACGGAATATTTCGAAATCCAGGAAGGTCATTATGCGCACAAAAACTTTTCAGCTACAATAAAAACCAAATAAATTTTAAATCTATTAAAAATAAATTTTGAGTGTAATTATAATTCCTTTTTAGAGTTATGGTACTCGGGTTCAGGTACTTTAGGGCATTTCCTTAGTAAGGAGATAATATTAGGATATCAATAAAGGTTTAGTAAATCCTGAAAAGATTAATATTCGTAAATTCAAATGAAATGGATATTTGTCAATTTGAAGTAAAATAACTACGAAGTAAGAAACACAAATTTAATTAATATGAAAACTGGCTCAGATACACAAAAGCTCACCACTGCATTCATATTTTATTTTAATTAAAATCCAATTTCGACGCGGTGCGCACCAATGCAATCCATGAATCGTACTCTGCGCCTTTCTGGATGCACTTGCAGCTAATGTGACCTGTCGGCCGGGCTTCTCATCCAGACACTTTTTTATTACCACACCCTTGACAGTAACTTTTAGGAACATGAATTACATTGCCAATGTGTCATGAGATATAATGCGTGCTGCAGTTTACACACACATGAAAATTATGTCATTGCAGGTGGATATCTTGGACACTTCCGGCGACATGCAGTTCCCCGCAATGCGGCGCCTATCGATTGCCACAGCGCACGCATTCATGCTGGTGTATGCGACCACATCGTCGCCGAGCTTTCAGTGCGTGAAGCAGTGTTTCGAGGAAATACGCGAGCAACGACCAGATTTTCAGGTAAGACTGATATGGGGAAGAGAAGGGAGGGAATCCCAATAAGAGCGGGCTTGATTTCTCTATTTATACACAAACAGATAGAGATGCGAAAGAAATAGATAGATGCCTTTAAATGTATCGATAATCTGATCGCTTCAATAACTATTGAATCGGTGTATGATTGCCGAAAATCTGTTTGAATTCAAAAATTTCATGACTGCAAAATAGATTCGATTGGTAAGAAAACTCATTACTGCAATCGCTACTGTTGGCTGGCTGCCATAGCGACAAGCGACACGTAAGCGATTTCGGAGCATTTATTGGATTCGCCACACAAACATTTGCTAGCACACGGTGACACTTTGCTAGAACTCGATTTTATTGCCCTTCATCTTTTGCAGGACATACCAATTGTTATTGCCGGCAATAAATCGGATTTGGCCACGACGCACAGGGAGGTCAGGGTGGACGACGTTACGGACTGGGTTTTCTGTGAACTTCCCAGATTGAGGTAAGCCAAGTATTCCCAGAAATGCCAAGTATTGACGTGTGATGCGTGTCACTGTGGTTGTTTCCGTTTCCACGTTTTGTTTTTATGTTATCCCTTTTGGCATGTCCTTGTTGTTTGACGTGTTCTGCCCTGTAACAAAAACTGTACCGAATGTGTGCTTAAATCCAAAGAGCTGAAAAATAATGTGCTCAAATTTCATTGCACCGATAGGGTACATATCAAGTATCCATCAATATGGCATCTAGTCGGACATAAGGACATTTGGAAAGGGAATATAATGGAATAGAATATAAATATATACATATATGTACATATGTGCTTTGAATGTCTGAATGTCTTTCGAGCTAAGCGCATTATAGTCTTGTTGCCGGGATCTCTGTTGAAACTGCAAAAGGTACCATCAACAATGGCTGTAGATCGAAACATAAGGCGAAAGAATGAGAAACAAAGCATGAAGGACAAACACAAGTATAGTAGTTGATGTGTAGCAAATGAGAGATCATACAATGCAGAGCGTTTGAAGAAAACCCCGAGGAATGGGAACGAGTCAGTGAAGTGATTGTTTCCAGTACAAATTGCTCAGTATTTGTTGTAATGAATGTGGCCGCAATGAACAAGTACAAGTGCGATAAACGTTGCTTTGCAATGAAGCACGAACGAACAACTTTTTTATTATGTTGCTTTGCGCATATTAAGTTAACTCTTCCTAACTCTACGTTTTGCAACGTGGTATTTTGTGGCGAGGTGGCAAAAACAATCACACAGGCATAAACAAAGGTGATCGTAATGCAATTGAAATAAAATCATGACGCAACGCAATAAAACAAGTGTTCCGATAACATCGCAAAGAACCAAAAACACAAACAAAAAAACAAAGAATGAAGTTATTTAACGCTTTAAGTGAAAATTGTTTGTTTTAACTTCTGCAAGATTACTTTTTAAACCAACATGAAGTTTGCAAAAAAGGCTACACGGAAAAGTTTACAAAAACTTTTTCCGGATCACCGACCTGCAGTTCTCCTTAAAATATTACAATAGAAACCAAATGCTTCTTAAGTGCACCGATCGGCACGCATCTGCATTTAAATTGAGACACTTCTCACATAAACACACAAGCTACTCACGTGCCCGTTACAACTCACTCCCTTGCACACAAGCTTGTGGCCCAAAACATGGTGTTGACATTGCAGTATTTTTGTGCTCTTCTTGTCACAGAGCAGAGTAAATCAAGAAAAGTATATCAAGATAGCAAGGAATTAAATATTCAAATTGACACCGCTGCTGCTCCTGCTGTCGGAGCAGCGTTTCCCGACGCGTTCCACATTTCTTTGTTGCATTCCTTCCTCTATTCTCACTTCTTTCAACTCACTCTACTCGTTGCTATGGAAGGAAGGCCGAAAACGTCACAAGCTGAGCCTCAACTGTCACCAGGTTTTTGTCCTCTTCAATCGTTATGCTGTTGTTCAGTTGTTATGTGTGTGAATATTTGAGACTGTATATTTATTGTCGAATTGCTTCTTTATTACATCGGAGAGAGGTGCGAAATAAATACCTTCGTTTTGCCGACAGAAAGTCTGAAAATTATAGAAATAAAGTAGCTATGTTTTGTTCTTAGTTTCGGATTCCGATACAGATGAGTGTCTCTCCCAAGCAGAAGTTATTATGTTCCTGTCTGACTTATTGTTTCTTTAAAAATGTGAAATGTCTTCAACAAATAATGAAGGAAATAGGTATATGTATAAACTTTTACTTATCTTACTGACTTTAAGGTAAATATTCATTTTTAAGTATTTCAATATGTCAAGGCTCACAATTTACTCTGTAAGCCTTTAAAACTTTAAATTTCACTCACTCTGTAAAACATGTTGTGTGAAACCCTTTTTAAGTTAAGAAAGAAAGTTCGAAGAAAGCAAAAACGAAGTATCGATAGCATCCAACTTTTCCTAGTGGCCGGTAAGGAGACAAACTTTTTCCACATCCTAACAGAGCTGCACGTTTGTGATGATACCTCCAAATATTATATCGTCGATAAGTTTGTCGCAAGAAGGACACAAAATTAAAAACTTGTTAAGTGATACTTTACATAAAAACTTTAGATAAAAAAGTAAAATAAAAGAAGTCCAAGAAAAGTTAAACACATATTGAAAATAGTGTTTCTAGTAGCAGTGAAAATACAAGTTTCACGAGTTGAGAGGGGAAGAATGGAAGAGGATGGGTGACGCTGACGGAAGAGCTCTGAACATTGCGGTGTCAATATTTGCGAACCCACTCTCACTTCCTTAATCACCAAAAGAGCAAATACTTGTACCATTAACAAAGCTAGAAGAACAACAAAGCACGACTTTTAAACATCAAACATCGCTGATTAACTAATCTTTAAAAACGTTAAATTCTTTGTCAAACGTTTTACAGCAACGTGACTAATAAAGTAATATTTATAATTTCCTTTTTCAAGCTTAATACGCGTGTTGTTTGGTTAATTTTTACGAAGAACGGTGAAGTTTAAATATTTATTTTGGTTGATGTTTCGAAAGTTATTTCGAAGTCCTTGATTAATAGAGTAACAAGATTGAAGAAGCATTCGAGTTAAAAAAATCTCCCGATTTTATGAAATCCACTTTGCAGGCTCGATGTTAAAAGCGTTTACGAGATCAAGTGAGGTTTCTCAACGTTGAGTGTTGATGGAAAACCATATGGAAAACGTACATATGTACACAAATATTAAATAAGTCACGCAGGAATTTTGTCCTTTACACTTTTTTTCCGCCTTCTCCTTTAAATATGGATTTCCTCCTTTTATTTGCTTATTTTCTCAACATTTTATTAAATTCCCACTTTAATATTTTATAGCATTTTTGTGTACATTATCGTTGTAGTCATCGTTATCATCTTCGTCCCTGTTGTTATTATTTCTGTACCAAACAACTGCAGTTCTTTAAGGCAGTAACAAAGAACAACCGACAACAACATCGACAACAGAACAATAATAAAAGCAAACTTGTTTCAATTTTAATTAAATATCAAGAGATGAGTTTTATTTGTTTCAACAACCATTTTACACCGACCTCTGCGATTCTAGGGCAAAAGTTCTCGAGTGCTCCGCCAAGGACGATCACAGCATCACGGACCTATTCAAAACGCTGCTGTCCTTGTCGCGATTCCTGCCCGTGGGTAGCACAGAGACGACCAGCGGCCTGAAGCGTCGCTCCTCGGCTTACGTCAGCGCCTCGTCGAGTCGAAGTGAGTATTAAAATAATAATGTAATGAACCATTTAAAAGCCGTTTAAGTTCCTTCTGGAATGTTGTTATTCTCACTCTAAACCAATTCATAAATAAAACAGATAGCTGTGGGTTGAAGGTACATCCTTCTTCCATTTAAGGAAGGGTGCTTTATACTTCCTCCCAGGTATCAATAGAAGTCATTTAATGTTGCTTCATGTGAATCGTCAGAAGACTGCATTTTCATTATATGGCCACATATCGCCCTTTTGTGTTATTCTTTAATACAGGAATAAACAATAGAATTTCATAAAGCTTATTCGGATTATGGCAAAAAGCAATATGACATTATATTCTGTACTCACTATAATGCACACACACACACAAAATAATAACAACCTAATCTAGCTATAAAACCCTAATGTTCTTAAGAGAGCATGTGCCCAGTTACTCTCTGACACTCAAGCTTTTAGTACGGACATTAGTGAAAAATAATAAACCGGAAGTTTAAAGTTAGTTCTAATGATTAAAAGCAGAGTCAAGGAGTCAGTGAGTGTTTTTTCAATGTAACTGTTAATGGTTGAGAGCACGTATTAAATTTCAACTTATGAATTAATGAATAAATCACGCACTAGTATTTAAACGCATTATAATTATGTTAGAGAGTATTCTTCCCTAGATAATCTTTGCGCATAGTAATGCTCCGAAGCAGCAACATGTACAACGTGGAAGCCACGGAAGCACCAACAAGCGTTAAATTAATGCAAACGATAGCACTTGCATAAACAAGCACTCCAGCTTCCCGCAAAAATTCATTCGCATGTTTGACAATCATTAACAATGTGGTTGATAACCGCTGATCGCCAACATACTCGTATATGCACATTTTTAGTTTCACGTACTGAATGAAATCAAAAGCCACTCGCCGCTTCTGTTCTTGAGGAGCATTCATAAATTTCATTTCAATTACTCCTTCAGCTGAACCCTTGTAAGAATTCATAACTGTCCCAATCTCTCTGGTAGCCAAGATTGTCACAACCGCATGATTTAATGCAATTATCGCTCTTGACTCCCAGATCATTTGATTAATTGTAGAACCCTCTTCGTAAGTTCAATTAACTTTGGTAGATTTTAAAATGACCATTTAAATGACTTTACACCATATTGTAATAAGAAACCTTAAACGGTTGTTCATTTATAGTCGTTTTGTTGTTATTAATCTTGTAGAGATCAAACCTTACTGTAACTTAGAAAAAATTTATTTTTTTCCTACTTACTACAATATTTTATTCATTTTTGACAGAGAAAAGAATTTACCCTTAACGTTATTGTTGTGCAAAATATTTCATAAATAAAGCTGCTACAAAAAAGACTGTCTGTTAAATAAATGTTAGAAATGTTAGAAAACAGCTTCATGCCATACAAATTCTGAACTTAAAAATAATTCAGCGTTTTCATTCATGCCAGTTGCAGCACTAGCATAAAAAATAGATCAACAAACTCCGAAAGGCTAAATTTGAAACCTTCTAAAGACTGTTTGTGTGTAATAGTATCCATGTTACAAGTAAATTTTAACATATATTTAAAAATTATGTCTACTTACGTTTTGGTTATCATTTTAGAATCTGTAAAATATTCTTTGGAATTGAAGTTTCTTTATCGTAATTTTCTAATAAAGTTATTAAGACTTGTGTTTTCGTACATAATCGAATAACTTTTTTAAGTCTTGCGTTTTACAGATAGAAATCGAAATGCTAGTCCATCCATTTCAAGTGATAAAAAATCTTCAATTTTGGAAGCTGTGGATCCGGCAACCAGCAGTGGCGAATCCAAACTAAAACCAAGATCGAGGTGGGTTCAAAATAAATGCCTGACTCCTGAAAACAATTTAATTAATTTTCAGTCTAAAATAAAATGTAATGTTCAAAATATAATATTAATTAAGCACACACTATTGGATATCCGCTGAATATCTGCTGAAAATTCTCAATAATTGAGGCAACTCATCCTGTTTATTTACAGGTCCTTAATACGGCGAGCCTCGCGCAAAACAAAGCAACAGATAAATAATGCATCCGACGACTGCAACGTACAGTGAAGTCAGTACAAATAAAGTACGAGTAGCCCAAGTGAAGGTTGAGAATGTATATTAAGAATAGAAATCAAATTAATAAGTATCGCAGTAGGTCACTTTTATTGTTAAAATCTGTATTCGACAACACGATTAACCCTGCAAAGAAGTCTAGAATCGCAGCAAGTATAATCGCACATACTATATTTGAATGCGCGTGTTTATTGTATGTATTTGTACCTAATATTAAGCACAATACCCTTTTAATGTCTTTTGTATACACGTTTATTAATTGGATCATGTATTATGATTGTGTTGTAATCTACACGAAAAAAGCATAAATAAATAAAATAAAACCGTGATAAATTATGTAAAATAATAAATTAAATGTGTGTTATTCAAGTACGAAACAATATTGTAATAATAACTGTTAAAAAGACATTTTTAAAGAATCTAAAAGATGTTTATATCTACTAGAAAATTCAACTTTGTAATACGCAAAAAACTACTACGTTCGATCTATCGTATTATTATGTACATATATAGACTAAAAAGTTCTTGAAATACGCGAAAGTATCGAGCTGTAAAAATGTTGTCCTTGTCTACATAAGAGTTAATAATTTTTAATTGGGAATCATCAACCACTCCTTGAAGAGTTTGTTAATGGTTTTCGGATGTTTGAATAGACATTGAAACAGATTGTTTTTGGAAACAGAAAGTTGTTTCTCAGTGAGTTACTAGATGATATCCATTTGCTGACGTTATCCAATAACTTACACAAGTTGATGCATGTGTACATTTAATTAAAAAATACTCTGGGTTATGGGACCAGCCTTTATTTGAATGTCGACTAACTAAGGATCTCTCTTCCGTTTTAACTTGCTTCTTCTTTTTACTTTTGCTAAATAATAAATGTTTCTATCATCTAATCCGCCTCTACCACATAACGGTCACTGCGGAGTGACCTTTTCTCCTATCCTTGTACACTAAACGAGCTCATGTAATGTGTCTTTAGTTCGTATGTTTCTACGTAATAATATGTTACGTGGTTTTATATGTTTCTAATAGATTTTACTAAATGCAGATTTGATTTTCTTTGCCTATATTTTCAATGATTTCATTCTTAACAATCTTACAATAATCTTAAGAATTTAATAGAATTTGTAGACAAATAATCTAGACGATGCAACGTGAATTGTGACCAAAAAGTTAATACATTGTATCTCAAAATAATTGAGATCATAAAAAGAGAATAAAATAAATATTAAATTACAAGTAAAAGAAACCATATTTTGAGTTAATTCAAAATTGTAAATGATTAAAAAATAATGATTGAGCTGACACACTACCTGAGAAATTGTATTCCACATACATTTTGCATTATAACAAGAAATGTGGGCCTTCATATTTATAACGTAGAAGTATATTTGAATAATAATTTTGGAGACCGTTTTGGCAAGAAAATTCATAGATAGAACATATTCTAGATCTACTTTGTAACTAATTTCTAGCCAGTCCGTGTAATCGTACTATTTTGAACCCGAATTTTGTTAAGAAACTGCAATGAGTTAGATTAAGAAATTGAAATGAAAGCACTTCGTAAAAAGCTATGAATGCTTAATTTTCACTGAGGCGAATACGAGTGTGAAAGAAGGAAAGGATCAAATACAGAGTTATTTAAGTATCACCGTGTTTACATGATCGTATATGAATCGTTATTAAATGAAAATGCAGATCATTTGCGTAAAACTGTGTTATACGTATACGTGTAGGTAGATAGAATGTAATTAATTGCTGTAATTATGTAAAATAAACCACGTCGATTTTCTGTTCAGGCGGACACTTGAGTTGGTAAAAATGCTCCATTATATTTTTACTAAGGAAAATTCTTTTACTGAAAATACCAAACTATGAATCTCTTTAATTTTAATATAAAACATAAGTCAGTCTCGCTTATAATTTAAAATGTATGCAGCAAACAAAATGAGTGCTACATTTTATAAAATGTTAAAGTGTATGTTGAAGTTATTTTTAGTATTGTACATTAAATTAATGTCATTGTACCTATATTAGAACCTATATTTAACGTATTGGAATTCCCATTCATATAAATACAGGAATTATTTAAAAAAGACATTACAACTAAGAGTTATGAGTACACTTATTTTTACTGCCATGATTGTTAAATATTGTACATATTCTGATTACAATTGCATCAACTCCTCATCTTATTCTAAACAAACCTACTACCCTGTACTTTCCTTGTAATTCCGGTCAACTCGGACCGGAACTCCATCATTTTTCGGTGATTGTGATGATAAAATGGCAAATTATTTCATTAGCCACTCACGACCAAGATAAAGATCAAATGTTAAGTAAGAGCGAGAGTTGTTAAGCGATACAGCGTCAATGCTGCAACTAAATTGACTCAAATTTAATGTCAGATCAATCACAATATCAGAATAATGTATGTACATGTGTTTATTTGTACCATCTAGAGTATGTAGAGGTGCATGTAGCTACACACACACATTTACGACAAGCATACTTGCATTCACATATTTACATTTAGGCCCTAAATTTTAGGGTACTCGCACCCACATCGGTACTTTGGTGAACTGCGAACACAAACTTATTTGCACTTTATATTTCAAAGACCTCACTCTTTTTACTTACCGGCAAATCTGGCATCACTTACAAAAAGTATCAATCTATCCACGTACCAAGCAAGATTGGCAAAAGTGTAGTCAGGTGCATTGGTACATTATGACAACAACATGCTCGGTGCTTACCAATCCACCAAAGTACCCAAGTCGGTGAGAAAACTTCTGTTATACTTGTGATGCGATATACGTTTCATTGAGTATTGAATTGTTAAAGCAAACAAAAAATTATAGCAAATTGTTATTGATTTAAAATAAAAATATCCTTAAATGAGTGGAAGTGTTTCATTTCATGAAAAGGTTAATTTCACATGGAAGTGAAATGAACTTTCTTTAAATCGTTGTGGGTATAGATTTGACTTTATACGCAGTGCAAATCAGCAAGCTTTTGGTAATAATTGCAAAATGACAAGCGGATTTCGTGAGACACGAATTCAACGGAGCAGACAGAAAAACCCGCTTATGTAAGTTGAAAACTTCAGAGCATTCAACGCATCAAACTTTATGAGCATAAAGACAATAACAGTTACGTCATACCATTTATTCTCTCTCGCTTAAGACTTTCAACTTAAGAGTGCAGAAATTATAACTTTAGACTTTACAAAGTTCAAATGTTCCTTAAGCCTTAACTTCCTTTTGAAAGGAAGCATTTTTTAGACTCTTAGACTTCGTTTCGCCGCAATTTCAAATCCTGGTACATATATTTGAAGACCCAACGTAGTACAGTACAGTCTACGTTTGAATTCTGTATACAGTTGACCAACATGTTTAAAGACAAATCATACTCCGTATTGTCGGTTGCAGTACTCGTACTCATATTTTAAAGTTTCTAATCTTCACATCTTCCTCATGTGTGAAAAATGGGACGCACTTTTCTCGAGTGCCACACTGGCACCATTAAGGGTTCACTTTAATTAACTCAATTTCTGGTAACGCTCGGCTTAGGAAAACTTTGTCCGGTTTCATAGAATGTTGGTGGTGATTGCGTCATCAATTTCCGGTAACAAACTTTCTGAATCGTTGGTCTTTTCGGCTGTATACTTCGTGCTAAATTTAAAATTTAATACAAAAAAAAAAGAAAAGGAAAGGCCAACTTTCTGAAGTTCCTCGTTTACCGTCCCGTTTTTTTGTTTACTTGTCAGACTCCACTTTTACCTTCTTTTTACATTCAACGGTCAATATCTTGTAATCGATCAAACAAGACCGATTGCTATTTTATATATCATAGCTTATCATCCATCCTTAATAAATTATGATGACATACCAAAAAGTGTTTAAGGTGCTTGTCCCTTGTTGTTGTGAAAATGATTTAAAGGAAACTTTTGCAAACTCAACGTATTTCCATTCTATTCGCTGCCGGCTGTGTTCAGCTCTTAACTGTTGTGTATCGCATAACATATCTGTGTTCGCATTGATATACATACTTATTGTATGTTTGTATGTATGTACGATACATACTCGTACTTAATCGAATTTATAATTTTGCAATGTAATTATGGGCTTTTATTCACATGTACTTTTTTATTAACGCCAACGTTTCGGTGAAACTTGAATATTTAAAATATTCAAATAAAAACCCAAATTGAAAAGTTATTAAGTATTAGTACTTTCATTGAAGAGCAATAAATACATTTTACACACAACAATACAATATTTGAGTCTATTGAAAATCAAATTACTTTGTTTCCTTTATGCCATAGTTTTTATACTTACAATGATAATAGTACTCTACTATAGTTACTTATAGGGAGCAATTATTAAAAATATTTATATACAGTTTAAAACCAAATAAAATTACCTTTCTTGTAACACTCTTTGTTTGTTATTTTCTTAAACTTTCCGAAGATATTTCGACAAACTAAAAATTACTTTGAAGAGGAATTTTTTCAACTTAAGTCTTGTAAGGAATTGTTTCTATATAAGTTATATATGATAACATAAGTTTCTATATGTTATCCATATATTTTGCAAATAAATTCAGAAAAAAATCACTAGAAACAATGTTTTTATACTCACGGAGGTACTTAAGTTTTTGAAACTTAAAAGTACTTTTTCTTCTAAAATCCTGCACGGATCCTGATGAAAACAAATGTGTTTAGAAATATAATGGTCTTTACTTTCTTAAAAAAGAGAAAATTATATAAGGTACTATACCTTTTTCTTAGGAAAACATTAATAAGTGGGAGAAAAAAGTAATAAAATCATTTTACTTCAAAAGTATTAGTTTTCCGTCAAACATTTATTTCACATAATAAAAGGTATGTTAAATTCCTTTGTAACGGTATTCATCCCATACTTATATCTTTAATAGTTTAGGAGTTATAGTAATAAGAATTTACATTTTCGACGGGCTATAACTCGAACTATACTAGAGCAAAAGAAGTTGTTGTTATAATCGGCATCAAAAACTACAACAATAAAATTGGATTGTCGTATGGTATAGTTGTTCCAAGAAGTATGTTTTTTATCCATTTTAATTTAGCAGATACAGGCGGCTAAATTTCAAATTTCAAAGAGCTATAACACCGGCCCCAACGTAGTTGTTGTTGCGGTCGCAGCCGAAAACTACAACAACAACAATAAAATTTAAGCCACATATTTGTTATATCTTTGTTCTGTTTTTCAGTATTTACTCGGCAAGGTAGTAAACAATGATATATATTTAACTTTTTACATCTTTAACAATATACCAATTATAAGTATAAATATTATATAACCATATATTATATAGATCACGATGGCAACAGATGACGAACAACAGGAACTTGCGAGAATGCAATAATTTTTATGGCCATGCTTTCAGAACATCTCCGAACTTCAAGAATTTGCTATCAACAAGGATGACATTTCATCGACCGTTAAACGTCATGAAAGCATAATTTGAAAAATAAATTATTAAAAAACTTCTGTAGCTTCCAGACCAAGATTCAAGATTTGTACAAATATTTTTGCTCTATACACTTTTTATTTCCTAATTATTTAAAAAATTCAAGTATTGAATTAGAGAAACTTTAATAAGTCACTGGTAACAATGTCTTGCGTACGCCACGAGTGGTATCAAACGGATTCCAAGGTTGTCATCTCGGTGTTGCTCAAGAACGCTGCCGATAAAAATTACACGGTTGACATCGAACGTAAACGACTGCATGTAACTGCTGAAGGTGGCTACTCTCTGGATCTGTATCTGTATCGACCCGTAAATGTGGAGCGCTCTGTGCACAAGGCCACGGCCGCGAAAGTGGAAATTACACTTTTTAAGGAGACCGGCGATCGATGGGACAGTCTGGAGCAGAAGGCACCACCACCAGTAAGTGCTGCTCCTCCACCCATACATAAAAAGAACTGGGACAGCGTGGCTAAAGATATTGAGAAAAAGGATGAAGAGGAAGCACAGAGCGAAGAAGCTTTGCAACGGTTGTTTAAGAAAATTTACAGCACCGCATCGCCTGAGGTTCAGAAAGCGATGAATAAATCGTTTTCAGAATCCGGTGGAACCGTACTGAGCACTAATTGGCAAGAGGTATCTAAAGATAAGGTTGAAGTGAAGCCCCCAGAGGGCGTGCAATTCAGAAAGTGGGATGAATAAAGATAGACCTACTAGTCCGGGAAAAAATCGTTCGAAAAGAAATTTACTCATATTTTTGTAAAGTTTTATTAACAATTTTTTTTACATTTTTTTAAACATTTATTAAGACTTGTTGCAAATTTGTATCAGTCAAAATTACTACTAAGATTTAATAATAAATTGTATTATCGGTCAATTGACGACAATGAATTATGAATCCATAAAAATTATTAACAATTTATAGCAATAAATTGTGTTGCTCCATTGTGCTAACAATTTCAATGATATAATATTCTATTTTGCTAACAAAGATATTTTGACAAGGGAAGAAATGATGTATTATGCATTTTCGGTTTAGAATCGTGGTTAATTTTTCAATCACATCTGAAGCTTATCGCACAAGTAATTAAGGTCAATTGGAACGAAATATACAGCTACTCACACTGAAAATGTGATACTTCAAAAAATTCCAGTTTTAGCTGTTTTGTCAAGATAATTAATGGCATGACATTAATTTTCTTGACAAAACATTAAGCATTTTCATTTGGCTTTTAGTGAATAAAAAAGGAGTGCAGTGCAAAACAATGTATGTACATATATGTTTATTATTAGAAAATAAGCTCATATTTGAAAATGTGTGCGAGCATACTCTTTAATTAAGGCCCACATTGAAGGTGAGATAACATTGGCGATTACAGCATGGAATACTCTCAACCAATTTCTTCAAAAATCGAGGCTCAATCCCTTACTATTCCACCCTTAGAACATGTTTTAAGGCAGTAGTACTGCTTATCTGTCTTTCGCCACACATCTAAAAATTCGCCCACAGGTTTTCAATTACCTGTGTTAAGACACGGATTTGAACATTGGTCAAAAGTAATTACATAATTATTAATAGAATTTTTCTAAGTGTCCAATTTCGAGTAGTAGTAGTGCAAAAAATGATTCCTTATGTTCTTTGAAGACCATGACGAATGATAATAGTATCTTTGAGAAAGTATCCAAGAATTAAATAAAATAACAATGAATTTATTCAAAATACTTTATTATTGTTTATATCATAGGAATATAAAGTATATATTTTTATTTATTTTACGAAATGAAATAAAAGGAAATTTAGGAAAATGACAAACCATTTATGACGTCGGTTATTTGAGAAATGAGAAAACAACGTTATTTTTTATTATTTCGGAAACGCGTGCATATACTCGTATCATGCAGAAAAATGCTTCCATTTGAAATACACGGCCGATTTCAGACTAAGATCACAAATAAATCATCATGGTGTCAACGGGCAACGGATCGAAATTTCGACCAATAAGAATTTTTTAATATAAAATAATAAAAAATTCTAATTGAGTGCTTGTCTATGAATAGCAACAACACCTCAGTCAATCAACCATCATCTCTGCAGCAGGGGGAAAGCTAGGGTGGGCAGGGTGCGGAATTTTCGGAAATCAAGCATTGACCTATTGAATTCTAGGAATTTTTGGGGCGGCCAGTTGGTTAACCTCCCCGGGCTCTATGAGTCCCAGCTACACCATTGCTCTGTAGGCACACGAGAAATCTCTGCAACAAAATTTTGCGTTTAGATTCTTTTTTGATCTTAGCTACATGTTGATAAACAATGTTTATTTACTGGGCCTAATTCTGATATCTTTTAATGCAGATAAAATTTCATCTTCAATCTTTTTTTGTGCAGTAGAGAAGAAAAGTACCTATATATCGGTTTTATTGAAATTGAATAAACGGAACAGACGCTAGAGGGTTCGAACCCTTTTCGTGTGGCGTATTTATATAGAATATACATAGATGCTGCTGCTGTAATAAAACTAAAAATTCTACTAAACTTTACATAACAAAAAATATAGTACAAAATTCGAGCGTGTGTATGCATGTATTTATTAGTGCGTGTGTGTGTTTTGTGTGCCCACAACGTTCTGAATTTAAAATTAAATCCATTGAGCACATATTGCTGTCATCACTGGGCTTTTTTTGTGTTGCATTATGTTGAGAATGATTATTATGATACTGTTGAGGAGGTCGTTCGAAAGGCGCGTGTTTGAATTCAGATTTTGTATAAGGCGGAGGACTTTTCTATTCTACCTGGCTTGCACGAGTAATTTACTAAGGCATTGTTTAAAATGTTCCATTGTACATGCTGAAAGTGTAATGCTGTAAACAGAAGTCGTTCGACGACTTTTCTGGCTGCGACTTGTCAAAATAACACGGGCTTTTATCGGAAACGAGAAAAAATAAAATGTCGCTGCCGACGCGTACGACAACGAAATTTTATAATTTTATCGTTCCTGTCGCTCTTGTTCTGCTTGTTATACCCTACACACGAAGTGAATAGGGTATATTCACTTACTGCTTCCGTTTGTAACGCATTAAAGGAGGCGTGACAGGTATAGAAAAGTATATATATTCTTGATCAGCGTGACCTCCTGAGTCGATTTAGCCATGTCCGTCTGTCTGTCTGTCTGTCTGTGGAAATCACGATTACAAAAGAACGAATAGAGATATCTTCATCAAACTTGGCACGAATATTGTATATCACTAGAAACTCATCGCTATTGAAAATGGGCAAAATCGGATAATTACCACGCCTACTTTTTATACTGAATATAAATTCATCCATGCTTATACCTCAATTTCTCAGCTTGTAGAACGAAGCTGGGGTTGAAATTTTGTCCAGAAGTCCACTGTCTCTGACCAAAACAGATCACCAAAAATGGGCGTGGTCCGCCCACTAATTAAATAAAACTCGATTACAGGAGAACGAATAGAGATATTTTTATCAAATTTGGAGCGAATGTTGTCTATCATCAGAAACTCATTCATATTGAAAACGGGCAAAATTGGACCATTGCCACACCTACTTTTTATAGTAAATATAAATTAATCCATGCTTATAGCTCAATTTATCAGCTTGTACAATGAATTTGAGGTTGAAATTTTATTCACAAATCAACTGACTTTGACCAAAACAGACAACAAAAAATGGGCGTGGTCCGCCCACTAATTAAATAAAACTCGATTACAGGAGAACGAATAGAGATATTTTCATCAAATTTGGCATGAATATTCTCTGTCGTCACAGGCTATTTGAGATTGAAAAGGAAAAAAATTAGACAATTGCCACGCCTAATTTTTAAGTAAACGTGTGTAGGGTATATGAAGTTCGGCCAGGCCGAAGTTACCACTCTTTCTGGTTTTTTGTTTGTTTACATTCCATTTGACATTTCAAGGTAGAAATTCATCAAAATTAAATTGGAAAAACAAATTTTATTGTGTTAGTATATTAATTATATTAAAATTAATGGTCATTTATTCATTATTTGCATTATGCCCATTATTTTATATTTAGGCCAAAAAAATATTGCAGATCAGGATAATTATTTTGTAAACAAATGATCTGTCTTCTGTGGCGCTTCAGCAGCAGCAGATTTCTGACAAATCGCGGCCATAAAAGTCGTCGAACAACTTCCATGTGCTTACAGCAATGAGATAGTATGTTAATCCCTAACTATTCTTGATCTGAGCCAATATCGAAATCGCATATGAAAATCGGCGTTAAATTAACAAAAATGACTCTACGACTAATTGGTAAATATTAACAAAAGTAACAAATATAACCAACGATTAAAACAAATTTCTGCAATAAATTTGCAGATATCGGAGCGAACCTTACAGATCCAATGTTTCGCGGTGTCTATGGCGGCAGCCGAAAGCACCCGGACGACCTACAGCTCATGTTGAAACGTGCCTGGAAGCAAGGAATGCAGAGAATGATAATCACAGTAGGCACTCTCAACGAAGCAGAAAGTGCTCTGGATATGGCTAAAGCAGATGGTACTGATAACTTACAGTATTGTAATGTTTAAATATTAGCTTATTATTTTTCTCATCTAAGATTTTCAGTCTAATACAAATTTTCTTCAAAGCAAACCAAGTGGTGAATATCAAATTAATACTATAAAAGGTTATGGACACCACCGGGAAAACGGGTATGGTCAGTTTTGTGGAACCAACTTCGAAAACTGGAAATTTTGAGGTGAGAAACATTTAGCCTTATCAGGGCGCTTGTAAGCTGTAATTCAGTCAGCTCCAGATTCATCAAATAATGAAGTTCAACAAGAAGAGTTTAATAAGGACACCCAGACACAGGATATCATAACCATCTTGGTAAACGATTACTAGCTGGAGTATATTCGAGTCAAGCCAAAGGCAAATTACTAATTATGATTGATTACTGATCGAATGGATATCGATTATGGCATAGAGAAGATAAAGTATAAAAGCAAGGGATGTAAAATTCGACGAAAGCAATTTTCCATTTAATCTGTAAAAAACTCGTAGTTAATGAAGTCACGCATAGAAAAAACGCAATATTGGTTCCTGAAATCGAAACTCTGAAACGCATGATCAAGGATCAAGTCATCCAACACAAGTCTTGTCCATACAAGAAGATGGCGTCTTTGGTGATCCAACAGATAAAAATGAACCAATTTCTCAATCTGATGAAAATATTGAAATTACTTTATGAAGACACATTTTCACCATGGCAAAAAGCCGAAGAAAGCAAAAGATCGAAAACATACCTTCGGAAAATCAAACTGCAGATATTTTTTGAAGATCTTTGGATGCATCGAGCTTTACTGCAATAAGAAATAATTTTAAACTGTCTTATTGAAATATAGGGGGAAGAGTGTTGAAATATTGCCTTATTATCACTTTTGTATTATTAGTTTATATATAAGTATCTAGCTTTCATTGTGATTTAAAAACTAATTATTATTTTTCTCAACTAACTAATACAACATTATTAATGTCTAAATTTATTTCTACCGCATAGAACGCCTTTTCGTCACCATGGGTTGTCACCCAACACGTTGCGGCGAATTCGCTCTAAATCCAGAAGCATACTATGCAGATCTTCGAAACAAGGTAGAATCCAATCGTGACAAGGTTGTGGCTATTGGCGAATGTGGTTTAGATTACGACCGTCTGCATTTCTGTGATCAGCAAACGCAGCAAGTTTATTTCGAACGGCAGTTAGCGCTTGCCGAGGAATGCATGTTGCCGTTATTTCTACACTGCCGCAAGGCGCACTCAGATTTTTTCGAGATTCTGGAACGTAATCTTGACCGACTGAACAAGTGTGGTGGTGGTGTAGTGCACAGCTTCGATGGCACCCTTGAGGAAGCGCATAAGTTATTGGAATTGAGTGATAAATTGTACATTGGTCTTAATGGATGCTCTCTGAAAACGGCTGAAAATTTGGCGGTGGTAAAGCAACTGCCCAGTGAGAGGCTTTTGTTGGAAACAGATTCTCCTTGGTGTGGCATACGACCCAGTCATGCTGGCAGTAAATTAGTGCAGACAAAGTTTGTTACGGTCAAGAAAAAGGACAAGTGGACTGCGGGTTCGCTTATTGATGGGCGCAACGAACCTTGCCAAATCATGTAGGATAACTTTTTGAGATAATGTTGTGACCTTTATAATTTGTTCTAATATTATTTCAGTCAAATCCTCGAGGTAATCGCTGGTATTAAAGAGCAACCTGTTGACGCCTTATCAGATATTTTATATCAAAACACAATCGAACTATTCTTTAATAATAAGAAATAAAGTTTTGAGACCAACAAACCTACCAAGTCACAATATAGCCATTTGAAGTGTTCACGTCTAAATGCTCAGTACTCAAAGGCCGGTTGATTGTCTCCTTTCCATCCGAACATTTGGTCTTTTAACTGTACATCAGACGAACAAATAGAATACATTAGATGAACCGTTGGTACCACTCTCGTTAACGTGAATTGCTCTTATTCATAGTCAGTTTATATTAACTGCGGCGAAAAACAATTTACTGCCAAAGACAATGCTAGTTTTTGAAAGCGCGCTTATTTATCCGCGAGTTATCTTGATATGACTAGGGTTTTAATATTGGAAATATTATTGAAGGTATTGGTATGGGTGCGATATCCACTTCAAAAGTGATATAACTAAAAATTTCTCATTCTTCAAAAAACGCAATTTTGTGAAATCAGTATGATGTATGTATCTTCATAAGATGAAGACAAACTAAAACCGTCTTTGGCATGAGTTAACAAGAAAATAAATTTAGCTTTTGGATTTTGTTAGATATGTATGTGCAGGAAGTTTTACTTCACCTTTGCAGTGGGTGTGCGATATTCTCGGAGAAGTTCAACAAGTTGTTCTGTAAGCTTCAATCAATTTATTAAATTCTTCAAACAAACTTTTCAAATGTGCATATTCACGGTGGATAATATAAATAATACAAATATTTCACGTTCGT
The DNA here is from genome assembly GCA_949629155.1 of Myopa testacea. Classification (NCBI taxonomy): domain Eukaryota; kingdom Metazoa; phylum Arthropoda; class Insecta; order Diptera; family Conopidae; genus Myopa; species Myopa testacea. The sequence continues at coordinate 46,531,302 of OX451346.1, read as the reverse complement.
TACTCAAAAGCATAATTTGTTATCATAGCTTCTGCGGTGTTAGGATAAAGTGACCACACGTCCCGATTTTCGCGGGATTGTCCCGCTTTTTAGCGGACAATCAGGAGGAGCAATTAGGACAGGTTAGGAAATAACAGTTAGGAGCAATTTAATTAAAATTGGAATTTAAAGGAAGTTTAATGCTTAGAATTTTTAAAAATAATTGCAATTTATTTAATCACGGCACTGACGCCTGTAATCGTAAGTGAAACTCAACATAATTTTTCAAATTCCACTTTTTATTATCTTTTGCCTCCTTCATATATCCATAAAATTATCTTGATTCAAAATGTACCTGGTTTTTTTATTTAATAACAATTTAAGGCACGTCGCGCATCATATTATGACTTGATTAAAAGGAAAAAATTTTTTTCACCAATGCAATTATGAAAATAAAGTAAGAGTATTCCAAATCATGTTCAAACTGAGTTTCAGCAACAACTCTGGCGCTTTTCGGAAATTTTTGCATTCATATATAGTGTTTTCCAATAAGAGGTGTAATTTTGAATAGCTATGGTCCTGTAAGCGTGGTCGTGGTGGCCATTTTGCTGATGTTGTTTTTCATTATTAACGGCATACCTTCCTCTTTATTACGAAATAAACATGCGATAATTTATCTCAAAAAATGGCATTTTTCTTTGAATATCAAAATTACACACTTATTGGAAAACCTATATATTTATTATACAATATTTATATATATATTTTGCACTAAATATAGAGCTATTAAAGTACTATCAAAAAACAAGGGAAACATTTGAATCTTTATTTTTAATCATATTGAAGATGTAGAGTAGAATGACACGTTCGTGATCACGGAAATGCGCATGTGATCACAGAAACATATGCAATAATAATTGAGTTTTAATTAGTTTCTTTCACTGTAGTTTAATATAATTGGTAGTCACTATAAAACGTTAAGCATGAATTTCTAATCACGCAGGCGACAAATCTGAAACCAAAAACACGTTGAAATATTTTGAAATGGTACCACGACATGAAATGGATCCCTGTTCGTGAATTATTATAGAACAAATGGCGTGAATCAAAACAAATCCTATCACATTTTATGCGTTCTTTATTACATAAGGGTAAATATTTATTGATGTACAATATTATGTTTGTTCTACATAAATATGAATATTAAAATTTATTAATACAGAATTTTAGAAGTTTGCTCACAGAAGTATGCAGAATATTTGCAGTTCCTTCCTATTCTGCATTCATAATTCAGTTTGTTAGTCCTACACATGTAGCATGTGTTATTTGAAGTGTGTATAGTTAGTACTGTATATTATATATTTTTAAATATCAATAAGTTAAGTCCATAGTGTAAACTATATATGTATGTATGAATATGTAGTTAAAATCATGCCGTCTAATTCAATATATCAGTTACAACTAATATATGTAATTATTGTTCACTAATTATTATTTAATGATCTTCTTTCCTAAATTGAATGTATGTATTTCAAATTTTATTTAAATAAAAAGCGGCGCCATTTTTATAGAGCGATTTGTAAATACATATGTACTTTCAGAATAGTTGAGTGAGTTTGCTTATTTCCAATCGGGATATTTGCCAAAGTGTTAAGTCTGAACAAAAGTTGATATTTATAAGAGAAACGAATGTATTACTGCAAACGCAAACATTTAACTTATAAATGATTTTATTCAAAATATTTTATTGCCAATATTTGTACATATGTATGTACAAATTATACGCTAAGAATATAATAAAAGATCATTGAAATAATAATAAGCAATTTGCTTTCTAATTACTAATCTAATCTTTTACTTTATAATATTTATGAATACGAGCACATCTGCAGTCATGCTTGATAATTCATTTGTAGTTATAGTTTCATGTTAACTTTAATTTGTTACCTGTTTTTCAAAAATATAGTTTTTACTTAAGAGAATAAGTTGTTTAAGGTTTTGTTCGATATTTAGCCTCTTTTTTCATTTCCTTGTGGCATTTGCGACAAACATACATATGTATATACTTTTCCAAATTAGAATATCATAAAAAAAGAATAGAATATTCCAAATGATAACAAGATCAGTTATCGTACACCAAAGTTTATAAACAAATATTTACTTTAAAGATAAATAACCATCGTATTGAAGTTTTTACAGATCTCACATTTGCAAATACTATAACATTATTAATTATATCGAAATCGAACACTTTTGTGATAAGTTCAGAAACAGTGAAATAAATAAAAGCAAACGATTCTATAGAAATATCTCAACACTAGACCTACAAAAGTTAATAAAATGAAATTATGTATATTGTTTCATGCTCTCACATAAACTAATATTTATTAGATCTATTTTTAATGTTTACAATAGCTATAAAAATATTTTCCTCCGTTTTAAACCCGATGTGTGTTGAGGTTTGTCGATCCGTTACAAAAGAAATGTTAAAATACTGCGATTGAACAAAAAATGCAAAAACTTACTGACAAACTTACTTACAACTACAGTTATGATATGCCATCAAAGAAGATTTAATTCTGTAGCAGTAGCAGCAATTTTTAATAGTTAAAAGTTGTTCAATATTCAGTCTATCCAGTTCTATTTAAGAACTTTGTATACGATACGATATGGCTTTACTTATGTGTGGGGAGTACAAAGTCAAATATTTATGTAAAAAAAGTAAAAAGTAGTAGAACTGCATTTAATCTAAATTTCGCTCCGATCAATGAATTGACTTGTTACTTTGATGCTGAGCAAATATTTCAATTTATGTTATGCAAAGCATTTCTGTATTTCAAATGCTGTTTGTGTAAGGAGAAAGTTAGTACCGGAAGATTATTCGAAGTACACTTTCTTAGGGGTACTTTTCTATCTACATTCATTACATTAATATTCATATATAAATATATATATATTGATCTAAAAAAAGAAAGCAAGCCAGCGTTAGAAAAACATTTAAAATTTATTCACTTTTTAAACTAAATACATATGTCTACGCAAGGTTTGGGTTACATAAGCTAAATTATTTACACAAGCTTAGGGTAAAACTAATAGATTAAATTAGGGTGAAAACTTGAGAAAACTAGTGGAAATACTTATATAATGCAATTCAATAAAGCGCTTTATTCATTAGCGCAAGTTGCCAAAGGAACAAATTGTCTAAATTCAATTTCAAGTTCATTGCTTCTTTCGACAAATAGTTACTTCTTACAGCTTTCTCTTAAACTACATATGTATTTCCATTCCAGCCTGTTTGCATATAAATAAATTATTAAATAAAATTATTCATTCTAATAATGATTTCAAAATTTAGCCTGCATTGCTAATAATATTGTAAGAACTAAAATGTTGCTTACAGATGTATATCTTTGAATAATTCGAATTAGTTAGGTTGTATTTAGCAACCATTACATTTCAGTTATTTGAATTTTATATAATAAATAAAGTTTTGCTCTAAAATGCTCTTTGACGAGTTTCAAACTCTGCATTGAGCAACGTTCTCAATCTATTTTCCAGCTTTCGCGATTCTTGCTAATGTTGTTGTGATGTCATAAAGCTTCCTTTCTATTTAGCGTATTTTTGGAGCGCTGCGATCGTTGATTTTCTGATTGCGTTTAAGTGTGGCTCCACGCTTGATTTGATCCATCAGAGATTCGTGACATACGCGCGGATCAGGCTGCGGGTAGTAAAAAGAGAGAAAGAAAATCAACATTGTAAACTATTATTAACATATAAATGTAATTCGCGAGCTTTGCGCTATTAACATGCAAATGATAATAATCAGCTCCACAACTTTTCGAAGAGTGCGAGGAAGTTTGTTCTTCTTTTCTAGAAATTAATATTTAGCAGTTTTAATGGAACTAGTATAACGCTTCAAATTAAATGTTAGTTTTAGTGAAATTAGAAATGATGCTTTGAAGTTGCTGATGACGGATGAAATAACGAAGTGGCAATCGTTGAAACAAGCTCTACATGGTTACAGGTTTTAATTCAAATTTCGGGATAAGATGATATACACATGATGTTGTTTGAATTAAGGAATAATGTAGTAAAAGCAATGATCTATTATATATTCCTTAAATTAATATTCGGAAACACTTCTTGTAAGTGATCATATTTTCCATGTTCGAATTTCAATCCGATTTTTGAAGTTCTAATTCTACTGTAGAATAATTAAGTAGTTTTAACGATTTGAAATTAATTTCAATTAAAGTTAAAAATTGTTTTACAATTTCAATTTCTTAAAGTATAAAGGAAGTCCGTCAATTTCTTCTAAGTACTTATGGAAAAGATGTCACTATACTTTCAATAATGTTACATGTCACCGTTTGAAATGCATATTTCAATGTTATTTCATATTTCAATAGCTCTTTAGTTGTTCAGTTGTGTAAGAATATGTTAAAATTTGCCAATGATCCAATTTGGCGAACCGTGCGTTAATAATTTTAATTTTATTGAGATAAGCTTGAGAAGCTAATAAAAATGGTCTGGAGGCAAGCTGTAATGGTGTGGAAGAAGAAATACCTTAACACGCTTCATCATCGGGAGCGGAAAGTCTGTATTGTGCGCTGGGTCGTAGGAGCTTTTGTGGATTTTGATACATCTGAATGTTTGGTTGTTTTTTTTTTAATTATATTTTTTGCACAAATTTTGGACGACAAGGAAAACATCGCGCAAAAGGAATAACATAAAAAGGAAGAAATAAATAAACAGTTGAGAGCAGAAACGGAAGAACAAGAGAAAAATCAATAGCTCGGACATTCGAGTACCTGCTCAGAGACACTACAAACGAAAATTTCACATAACAGGGGGAGGGCATTTCCACTTACCAATGCTTTGCTGTTGATCAGATTGCGCACAGCGAAGGCGCGCCCAGAGATGCCCTGTTTGGACAGCTTGGCATTTAGGTTCTCTAGAAACTCGGCCTTGGTTTTGGAACGCATGCTGCTGCAACCGACGACGTTCTTATCTATACTTGTGCTGGCGGCATGATCTACGTATGCATGGGTTCACATATTGTTGTCGTTGTGGGTGAGTGTGAGAGAGAGTAAAAGTGAGCACGTGTTACGAAAACGGAAAATGAAAGAGACAAACAAAACAAAGAAATGCATTTTAATAAGCGTGTGCCGAAAGTAACTTTTCAAGCAAGTCTTACAAATAGTAAACGTAACGAAAAATACAATAGCATAAATACAATGCAACAGCGTTTGTGATGAACGAGCAGGAGTGAATAATGCAAACAGCCACAATATAATTAAGAAATTAGTATAAGAAATGTGCATCGATTAAAAAACATATAACGCTCAAGTGTTTTAAAAGAAAAAAAAGAAACAGGAAAATTTGTAAAAAGTGCATTAAGATACGTTTCGTTTAAGTTGACAAATACAAAACTATTTTGTAATAGGTTGAATCTTTAATGCTGTATAAAAACTAAAAGCTGTAAATGACAAAATAGACACCTCAAATAAATAGTGCATTCATATTAACTGCATTCTCTTGAATGTGAGATGATTATTTTTTATGCATTTGAATTATTTACATATGTCCAAAACAATGCTCGATAAATTAAAAAAATCAGGTTAACGTGAGTAATGCAAGTAATTTTAAGGTACGCAAAAAGCAACATATTTACATTAATTACAAACTAAACTGATGAATCCGCTACAAACAAAATGCAGCGCCATTGTTTTAAATATAAAAATTGTAATATATTTTTAAGAACAGCCAATCAATTAATCAAAGGATCCACAGAACTCCATCTACTAAATTCGAGTTAAAAAATGAATGCAGCCTTGTGAAGCATTAAATAAAGCGTTCACCTTTTTGAGTGAGTCTTTACATTTCGGATTCGTGACCGGGAAAATCGTTTCAAAATTCAACAGGAAAAAACAACAGAAATGATAACTAAAAACACATGAATCACTCAACAGAAACAAGGAAACGAAATGCAATTCAAAACGCTGGAGCCGTAGCGAAGGTAGACAGTAGAACGCGCTCACTTTTGTTGGTGGTGACAGCAGCGGCGGATATGGAATTGTGTCCATAATGAGAGCCAGGAAGAATGTAGTGTTGTGGCGAGTGATACTGCTGCTGTTGCAACTGATGTAAGTGTGCAGCACCGCCCGCGGTGTACGTGCTGCTGGCGCCTACAGATGAACAATTGGATGCAGCAGAGGTTGGGGAGCAGGACGCTGAGGGCGCACAGTGGATGGCTGTAGTTTGTATGAACGGATTCGTAGTGACGTAGATTTTTTGTTGTACGCTGGAGTGACGCGCGGGAATTGGTGGCTGCTTATAATTGTTGCTGCTGGGAGTGGATGCTGGGGGCGGTTTATGTTTAAGTAGCTGCTGTTGATGCTGATGATGTTGTTGAGGCAACGGCATTTGTGGACGTTGATTATTGTTGTTGCTAGTATGTTGTGGGTGAGGGGAGATGGCGCTGGCCGTTATATCAGGTGCGTAATGGTACTGTTGTTGATATAGTAAGCGCTGTTGCTGTAAATTTTTTGGCAATGTTGCTGACGCAGAAGCAGTTGCAGCTGCATAAGTGGGCAGATTTTGTAAACCTGTACCAATAGCAACAGTAGTTGCAGCGGTAGAGGAACGTGAGCAATTTTTCGGCATTGTTGCGGACGAACCTGTGGCCGATCTAAGATTAGTAGCAACAGTTGTTGGCGGTGGTGGTGGATCTTCCAGTGGTGGGGGACACGTTATGAAATGTTCGCGATTATAAAGAGGTGCGTGATAATGTGGTGGTAGTTGTTGCTGTTGCTGATGGTATTGCTGAGTGGATGAGGACGCTGTGGCAGCAGCTTGTTGCGTGCGATTAGAAGACGCAGCGGCTACATTTTGTTGTAAATTTAGTGGAGATAAATTTAAATGGGCTGCATTTTGAAAATTTGTCTGCTGGTTTTGTTGATGACTAAATGCTGCTGATGATGATGACTTTGTTGATGATGAAGTTGATGAAAATGATGTGACTTTCGACAGAAGTGATGAGGTTGAAGATGATAGCGGAAAGTGTGGTGAGGAGTTGTGATGAAAGTTCATGGAGGTGGTCGAGTTGGTGGAAGAGGAAGATGTGCTAAAACTACCATAAATTCTATTGTTAGTTGCTGTTGTCGATTTACCGTTGTAGTTATGCTGCTGTTGCTGATGTTGTTGCACATGCTGTTGTGTACCGTAATTCCTCATATAGACGGTCTCGCTCTGTTGCTGATTATGTGCCGAAGTCGTTGAGTGGTCATAACTTGTTTGGTCACTAGCAATTGCTTGTGGTTGTTGTTGCTGCTGCTTGTTTAGGCGTGCATTTAATTGCGCTATAAGGTTAGGATTTGCTTTTGGTTGTGTTGGTGGCAGTTGTGCTTGTGGTTGATGTAGTTGGTGGCCTCCATTGCTGGGGCTTGGACTGGACGTGCGGAAGCTTGACATGTTGCTGACGACTTTGGGTTGGGCATAGATGCCCGGTGACGATGTGCGGAAAGACTGAAGGCAAGAAAAAAAATTAAATTTATGATTTATACAAATTTCTATTAATTATAAACTGTTAATCAAAGTTCAAGTTAACAGAGGTTAATAGAGTAAATAGAATGATTCGCTACTTCAGATTAATATAGCAATTTCCAGGAATATTAGAATATATCATCATGAATAATCAACCTGATCTATTCAGAATCAGAATTGGTAATCCGATAATACTGCTTTGAATACTGCTACAACTATTTATTAGTCAACGTTTGATAAATAATTACAAATTTGAACCTTGCTTAAACTTACAGATTGATTGCCATTAATATTGTTGCTCTGGCAACCATTGCTATAAATTAATTGCTGCTGCTGATGATGCGCCTGATTTTGGCGGTGATGTCGATTGTGATTATGTTGATAGCGGTTGGGATTTGGAGGTGGTAGAGGAGGAGGTCCTGTTGCGTGATCGTGTGGAATTCCAGGAGATGGCGGGGAGGGAGTGGTGGGCTGTGAGGTCACATAGAAAACTTGGTGTTGTTTTTGATGGCTGTGCTGCTGTTGTTGTTGATTGTGGTAAGGAGGTGTTTTATTGCAATCGGTAAGCATTGAGGAAGAGGACCGATGTGTGGTGGAAGCTGGCGGCGTGTGTGGTGAATAATTGGCACGTGGTTGATTGTTCTCAACATAAGGAGTATAGTAATCTTTATCAGGCTCAGAGTTCAGCGTCGATGGTAAAACAGAGCTATTTGGTGCTGGTGTGAATGAAGTATCATATGTGTTCGTATGCGTTTGCATCTGCAGTATTTTGGATTCGTAGATGAATTAAAAGATAAAGGAGCAGGTGTTCAGTAAAAAAATCGAAATAAATAAAGAAGGAAAGAAAAAAACAAATTGAAATAGAGAAATTATAAAGTGTAAATGAAATCGAAGTGAAGAAATCAGCTACCCAGCAGGGAACTAGAGCTGAATTAACAGTTAGCAACTGCTCTCACCGTGGTTGTTTGTTGCTGATGATAGTGATGCGGTTCTGGCTGCTGCTGATTGTTGTTGGTAGTTTGGTCTCGACGTAGGGCATTCGGACTGGCCGGTTGGTATCGTAGCGCGGATAGTGCTTTAACCGTCTCAGCTACTTTTAGTGCAGATGCTGGAATTACGTTAGGTGGAGGCGGCGGCGATGTAGGACTCAAATGCGCCTGACTCTGCTCAACTAGCAAATAAGCTGGAGGTGGTGGCAAGCTTTCGATGGAATTATTCATTTGATGGTGCTCTTGATAAACCAAATTTGAAGTGGATGATGTTGATCGGTCTGGAGGCTGTTGCTGATGATCCATATTTATTCAAAGGTTGGTTGGTTCAAATGTATAATATGAAAAAATATAAAATATAATAAAAAAACACCCGATAAACTGATAAACTGAAAAAACTGATTCAGTAATAGAATAAAAAGAAAGAGAAAATTATATAAATTTCAAAAAAAAGGGCTGAAGATAATTTGATGAATATGTGCAAAAAGGAGGAAATTGTGGGGAACACTAGTTTATAGCAAAATCCGAACACTTTTTAGCACATTGTATGTACTTGTATAACCTATTTTAAAACCTGATATACTACATTTATGAAACTTTGACATATACATTGCATTATAGTTTCTAGGGAAAGCTTTCCTAATCGGATCTTCGTAAAACGTTATATTGATGATTATTTTCTTAATTCTTAAGGACGAGCTCATTGTGGCCCGGAACTTACCCCAGTTGTGATGTTCTGACTCGGCGTAACCGAAGAGCTGCGACGCACGGGCGGCGGCGGTTTGGCTGTGTTGACGGAAGAACGGCGGGCGATGCGTGTATTTCCTCCTGCAGGAAATGCAAAATTATTTAGCGTGTAAATATGAGATATATGTATGTATTTCTAGATCAACTAGATAAAGTTTGCTTCATTTGAAATGCTGAATGAGAACGATGCCCATTCATTTGGTGGTATTTTAGTAGTTGTTGCTTTTCTGTTGCATTGTGGTGCGATGGTGCGGTGGTTTTAAAAGTGGTATGACGTGCACAGATACAGAAGACACCATGACAACGGGGGGAACAAGCAGTGATAGTTCCGTTTTTAAAAAACAACCAAAATTAGTTTGTTGCTTTTTGGCTGTTAAAACAATGCAAGTAATTGGATGCACATGGCGACAAACATATGTACATAGGTGCATTTCTATATGCATTTCTATATTTTCTGTTATAGTTTATCGTGCATGTTATGAAGTGTATATGAAAATTGTGAGTAAAAACTATAAAATAAATTGAAGAACCACAAACAAAAAGATGTTAAAAACTGAAGTTCTAGAGATGTAAATTTAGGTAAAGGTTTTCTTTAGGCAGCACCAACACACACATTGTTATTTTAGGTTTAATGTAAATTAGAGGGTGACACACACACACACACAGGAGTTTTTAAAACACAAGCACCAATGCTTTGTTAGCGGGAGGTTGATGGAAGTGCGATGAGAGGTAGAGGAAATGAACACTATATCGCCATGGATTGCACACGTCTAAATCGGTAATGTAAACTTAACTCATAAAATAAAAAATATGAATTAATTCGAGCTTCATTAAATATCAATATAATTTCAAATGTACCAAGTCTTTAATACAAAAAGTCATTGAAAAGTGAAAATTTTAATATGAATATTTGTTGATTGCTTCAAATTTCACAAAACCGAATTCTAG